>OY992767.1:8082328-9282328 GCA_963921325.1 Logfia minima
ATGCAGGTTATCGCAATATGGTTGTTTACTTTAAAAATTCCCCAATTTCTTATGCTTTAACGACTTTCCCTTGTCAAACCTTTCCTCAAACACTCATTGAATTTTGGTATACGTGTGTTGTTACCAAATCCCATCTAGGTTCTACTTATATTTCTGCAACTGTGGGAAATGGCAATCCCATAGTCATTTCAACAGAACATATTCGTAGATATCTTAAGTTTCCAGATAAACCATTTGTTGAGCCTCCATCACCAACAGACTGTAGACATGAAGTATTAAGCTTCATTAGATACCCATGATAACTTTAATAATAGCCCTAAACGTGTTAAGATGAATGGCTTTTGGAGTTATTTCTTTGGGGTTCTTATTTGGTGTATGAGTCACAAATTTAGTAGCAAAGATCAATGTAACAACTTTGAGTTACAGTTAGGACATGCTCTCATTTTTGGGAGAAATATTGATTTTGTTGCTCTCATCTATACTGAGTTGAGAGAAAATATTGAAAAGAAGAAAAAGGAAAAGAATGTTCCATTTCCTAGATTTCTAAGTTTGATAATTGAAGACATACTTGGTGAGAAATACAAGGATTTAGAAGATTTAGGTGCTGGTGATGTTTTTATGGGTGACAAAATGTTCCATAAGGTGATTGAGAAACCTCATCAAGGTCTCTCTTCTTCTATGCTGGATGCTATTCCTCCAGAAGTCATTCTGGATGCTGATCCTGATGTTGCAGCTACTGATGCTCAACCTCCTGATTCATCATCAAGTTCAGATGATGATGATGATCAGCCAGCAGCAGCAAAGACATCATGCCAACCAGCTCGAACAAAGGTGTACAAATCTGTACTGAAGACTAAGTCTACCAAGACCTCAGGTATGGATACTAAAACATCTTCTTCCTTCTTACTTTCAAAAAGGGATGCCAAGAAGTCAAGTAAACCCACTTCTTCTAACCCAGCATCCACCACCAAGTTTTGAAAACCACAATCTTCAACCACTCCTAAGCAGGCTTCACAGCCAGCACAGGATGATCAATCCCAAACTCAATTGATTGAAAAGCGCACAAAAATGAAAGCTGACACTCAGCCTCTTAAGGCATATGCCAAAAAGGCAATGTCAAAAGCGCCCAAGGTTGGATTGACTTCTAGTCGTGTGAAGTCAACCCAAGCTCTTGATCAACCCTTAGCCAGCTCAGATGTATCTTCTCGAAAAGATACATTGTTGAAAAGAGATAAGCCGTTATCTGGATCAACCTCTTGAAAGATGAAGTCCATTGAAAGCAAGAGGGACATCTCACATCATACTGAGTCAGTGAGTCAACCCACAGAGCCTAAACATTTGTTAACATCCCGAAATGTTGACATCTTACAAAGGGAAACCACATCTACCAATATCAGCTCTTAGGAGTTAGATATTGAGAACCTAGCCTAGGTTCGAACTGGTCTCACACACACTACCACTCAGTCAATACTTCTTACAAAATCTGAGTCTGCACATGCTGTCAATGAGTCAGCAAATACACAGCTGCACTTACAGGCATCAACTTCCGTTTCCAATGATGATGAAGTCAAATCAGAGGCTTCATCTGAGGAACCAAAACTTTCACCTTCTATGCCCATTATATCATTCATTCATCCAGCTGCAGCCAAGATTTTCAAGCAGACTTTATACTCATTCTCTGCTGATCATGTTGATGTTCCATCTGATGATGAAGATGTCCAGAATCTACAACCTGAGGATGAAGAAGATGAAGAAATGCCGGATGCTTCTCATGTTGATTCACCAATTCACATTGACATTCCAGATTCACCTCCTCATGACCAACCAGTAGAAAACAAGGACTCTTCTCATCAACAATTCACTGTTGATAAACCTCCTTCTAATGAAATTGTTAAGCATGTCATGGCAACCCTGATTCCTATTCTGGAATCTAAGTTTAATGATATTGGTACACTTATGATCAATGTTGATAAAATGGTTACTGAATATACCACTGCCCTTCAGGAATTTGTCTCAAGATTCACACAGCTTATTCGAGCTGATGAAGAAGCTCATTCTGATTTCACTACTGCTTTAGAAGAGCTAAGGCAAGATTCTTTCTCTGCTGCAAATCAACTGAAGTTAATTGAATACCTCAAACGACTTCATAAAGAAATGGATGAACTAAAGAAAAAGTCCAAGGAACTTGACAAAACCATGATCATTCATCAAGATCATGAGGACTTACTGCATCAGTTGAAGAGTTTAAAGAAGGAAAATGCAGCACTAAAGAAGGAAACTGCAAATCTCAAAGCTCATTCTATTCAGCCTGAAGAAAAAATCAAGGATTTTCTCTGAACTTCAGCAACTTCATAAAGCTCAGGTCTCAAATGTTGCTGCCTTTGAAAAGTTTACTACATCATTGGCTATTTAGAACTTCATCAAAGCAGCTAACTTTCAAACTCAACCACCTGCTCCTACTGCTGCCTCCACCCCTGTTGCTGATAACAAAAAGGGGAGAAAAAGGATAAAGTTACATCTGAGGGGGAGTAAGAAAAGAAGCAAGAATCTGATCTGAATAGATCAGAGACAACTGAGTCAATATTGAAGAGGAAGAGAGAAAGATATGAAGCTAAGAAGAGAAAGAGAGATCAAGCTTTTGAAAAGAAGCTTGAAGAGTCA
The DNA here is from genome assembly GCA_963921325.1 of Logfia minima. Lineage (NCBI taxonomy): Eukaryota > Viridiplantae > Streptophyta > Magnoliopsida > Asterales > Asteraceae > Logfia > Logfia minima. Next base: position 8,084,990 of record OY992767.1, read on the forward strand.
AAAAGAAGAAGGTATGAAAAGTGAAGGGAAAAGATTAAGAAGATGGAAGCTGGTGGTAGTTCAAGTGTCAAAACCAGCTCATCCTCATCTGAGGGGGAGCAAGACCAAGTCAAACAAACAGCTGTTCCAACAAAGCAAAGATCAAAGAGAGTCAAGATCATTCCAAAAAGAAACATCAAGAAGTCAAAGTATGTAGTTGACTCTGAGGATGATGAGTATGTCATTGGCAGTGGTGCTGCCAGAAAGTTGAGAAGTGATGATGAAAATGATGATGTCATAGAGATTGAAAAGCCTGCAACAACCTTTGAGCCAGCTCATGATATTCCATCAACTGCTAATGTTCCTGGGACTTCAAGTTCAAGAAGTGACCAGATGCCTTCTAGTCAGCAAACAGGAGAACAAACGACTAATTCATTCAAAAATCCTGAAAAACAACCTGCTGTAGAAGAAGAAACTTCAAAGAAAAAGAAATCCAAGTCAACAGGTCTTGATTATCCAGAATGTATGTCTGATGAAGACAAAGCTTTATTCAGAGAAGCATTACAACTGGGTATTACTGTTGAAGAGCTTAAGGCTATAAATCAACTCAAGCTTGATGCCTACATTCAGTTTGTCAGAAGTAGCATCATCCCAGAGGACCAAGAAGATTCCATAACTGCTTGGAAGCTCGATATGTCTTTGGAAGATTATAAGTGTAGATCCCTATACTCAGATCTTTTAATCAAATCGTTAATTATCTCACGTGCGGAATTCGTAAGATCAAATCAATCACAAATATAAAGCTAAATCAAACAAGAACAATCAAAAAACCACTTTATATTTGTATTACTAAATTCTCAGTCAAGAATACAGCCTAAAATCGCAGAGAATTAATATCAAAAAAGTCTAACCTAATTACAAAGTAATTAGACCTATTTATACTAATCTGGACGACTTATGCGACACAGGCCTTGTGTCGCATAGATCACTATTGCGACATAGTGCTTATGTCAACTACAACTAATGCGACACAAGCCTTGTGTCGCAGAACACAGAAAATGTAATTCTAACTAACCTAATTACATTAACTAACACATTACAGACTTGACCAACTGACAGACACACTAAGATGTATCAACAAACTCCCCCGTGTCTTCAGCTTGGTCTTCAAAATCTTCATTTAAACCCAGCCTGCAGGAAATACACCGCCAGCGTGTATTCCATGTGTTACACATACGTTGACAATCCTTTGGAATTGAAATACAATCTTTTTATTCACAGCATTTCTTTCATTGAAGCGAATTGGATTATCAAACAGCTTTCTCAAATCTTTCTATGTGAAGTTAATCAAGCTCATTGGATCAAACACTCTAAACTGAGCTTTCTTCAAACCATAGAAAGAGCTCTTCTCTGGTTGCTCTGTTTCAGGCACAAAAATCAAAATTTCCTCACCGGTATGAGCATCCAGTTCCCAGTAATGAAATCTTCTTAGAAAGTCCAGGGGAACCGTTTCCAGAGGAATCTTCTTCAAACAATCAGCCGGAGGACCAGGTCTCAAACTCCCGAAACTTATCTTCTAAATCATTAATCCGGGAGATTTGAGTCTCTATCAGTACAGCTTGAGACAGAATAAGTGAAGCTTGATCGTCCACTGTCTTTTGCATTGCCTCCATCCGATCCAATAGTTGCTTGATCACATCCGGATGAGGTTGCACTGGAGTCTGGAACTCTGAAGGCCTTGCAGAGGAAGAAGTACGAGGACGACTTGTAGTAGGCAAGTCCTCAGAGACAACGAAGGTCACATCCTCACGGGGCCTTTTGCCCGTTGACCGAGGAGGAGAAGGCACATACTCATCTATAACCCGAAAAATATCCTCAGAAGGATCAGTTTGTTGCTGAACTTGTTGCGGTGGTTGCTGAGGTGCTTGAAGAGGCGATTATTGAACCGGTGTCTGTGGCGGAGGTGAAAGTGGCCTATAAATAGGAGCTGGATCATCAAATTCATCACCCTCCGGAGGCACATAGGCCTCATTAACAATATGCCCAAACAATGGCACATCGGGTGGGACCGGTGCGCCCCGAGCGTACTGACTAGAAACCACGAAGATTCGGGTATTCATCGGTGTTGGGCGAAATTGGTGCTGCGGGTCCACTGGTAATCCCGGGAGCAAATGATTTATCAATAATTGGACAAAACATGGGTACAAAGCCCACTGTCCCTCCCCTGCCTGTGCGTTGTCTACCAAAATCCGAAAGATATAACCCGAGAAGTTATAGGGCTTGTTGTAGACCAAAGCAAGCATCGCGGATGCTGTAGACAAGCTCGTGCCATCGAAACCTGCCTTCTTGCTAGAGAGGCAGACAATCATAACGTGCATCAGATAACGCCAGACCTTTGTGAGATAGGCCTTGCGATATTGATCACGAGGGATAGTCGGATAGCCGAGGCGAGCCATACCCCCAGCAATAAAAGAATGGGCATAAGCCACCGGCATCTCAGAGTCATCAAGGAACTGAAAGAAATCCCGAATGATCTGCTCAGAAAGAATAATCTCGCGATCTTGAACCCGAGAGATAATCCGGGTAAACTCGAGATCCGAGTTAACACTGGCATTAGCCCAGAAGTCAGAGACGTGATCACGGTAGATGGTGGTGGTGGCTGTGATCGCAGTGTATATTCTTGAGCGTCGAAGAAAGGCGATCATCGGGCGGTACGGCGCCGCCGATTCTTTTTCATCATCGAGGAAAGCCGTGACATTATGTCTCGTTCCCAGAAGAAAGCATTTACGTTAGCCATATCTGTAAAAACACAAAAAACTTGGAAGCCATTAGACGTAAACACCTTGTTAAAGATGGACATTTTTCAAATAAAAATGTACTGCGACACAAGCCTTGTGTCGCAAGATATCACAGCGACATAACTAGTTATGTCACAGTTATGAAAATAAATCAATTTAATGATTTTCAGCGACATAAGGGTTGTGTCGCACAATAGATTAGCGACATAAGATAGCGTCATAACGATTGTGTCGCAAAACATGTCAGCAACATAAGATAGCGTCATAATGATTGTGTCGCAGAAACACAGCGACATAAAACTGAACAGAATCTGCGACACAGCTGTTGTGTCGCAGTCTGTGTCGCAAAGATGAACACGATGAAACCCAGAATTTTTAGTTTAAATTTTTTTGGGGTTTTTGAGTTTCAATCGTTTCCAAACATTCATTGGCATAGCAGGAACATTATGCAACAATTATTTCACGCATTTAAACATTTTAAGACACGTAATTTTGCAAAGCAAAACAAACCCTAAAAACCGAAAGTATAAATACAAATGTTATCAAAAATAGGAAGTAATAATTGATAAAATTGGTACCTATCGAAGCGTAAGAGTAAGGTGAACACGAAACAAGCGTTGAATCGGAAGGAAATCCACAGAAAGCACGAAAAGATCGAAAAATGAGGTCGGGCTGTTGTGTCGCAGGAATCCACTTGTGTCGCAGAATTTGGATTTTGTGTCGCTGGTAATTAAAAACTAATTACAGCAACACGAGGGTATTTATACCCAGGACACAAGGCAGCAACACAAGGGTGCGACACAAGCCTTGTGTCGCTGCGTGGTCAACACAAATATGCGACACAAGCCTTGTGTCGCAGAAGTCAATCAAGGGTTAAATTTTAATTTTTTATTTGTGACACTTAGAAAAGAAATTTAAAAGAAATAGATATATAATAATAAAATAAAATAAAAGAACGTTTTAAGAGGTGTCTATTTAGAGATCATATTAGAAAGACAGACTCGCAAGACAATATCAAATTTTAATTCGATTATCAATATAGTTGTCCAAATTTAAATTTATCAAGCAAAGTTAACAAGCCTGAGAAGCAATCTGTAACAAGACGATTATTGGTATTGTTTCTCCACTTAAACATGTAACACACTCAACTTCAAGCTTTAGCAGTTATTGTGAGAGTGAGTATGTCTCCGTGAATCCCACACAGATATACCCCTAGTATCAAGACATGCCCAAGACTTCGATTGTTTTAGAGAATGTATGTGAATTCAACATTTTTAAGAATCAAGCCAGCGGTGACAGGTCTGTACTTACGTACAACAAAGTGACTTAAACTTGATTCAGGTTTAAGCAAAACCAGACTTGGTCAAACCATTTGGCGACCTTGTTAGGGTGTCTTTGATTTTATAAGACTTTAAAGTGCTTTGACTTTGGTTTGCTTGGTTTTTGAAAGTATACTGACTGAGACCAGGTCTGTACGGATGTACAACAAAGGAAGCAGACATCATAAATCCCCAAATGTTGTCAGATACAAGCTCAGGTTAATAAAAGCATGGCAAACTTATACATAGGAATTAAGACACATTGTCATACATCATATGTTGGTCATCACAAAAGAATAAGCACAGATTAAAGGATTTCTTAGTTGCTCAAAGAAAAGTATGAGAATGCCTACCAATACATCGTGCAATGATACAAATGTTTGTAAGAACATGTATAACATATACGAGATAAACCTACTGATATATCGAGGATAAAACTTAAGATTGACGTTTGAGGGGTGTCTCCTAATGTACTATCATCTCCTAGTTGTTTATAGACACAACTGAACGTCTTTTACAAATGTTGCAACGTTGCTTTTCTTTAATGTTAGTAAGCCCAAAGAGTGGCCATTGCGTCACTTACCTTTTATTTATTTATTTTTTTTATTGTTTTTTTTTCTTTTGTAACGTATAAGCATAAGAACATACATAAGAAGGTCACAAATATTACTTTTGAATTTGAAAGAAACATAACCCTATCATGTTGACTAGCTCATCAAAACGAGCACGGGAAAAGGCTTTGGTGAAACAGGTCGGCATTTTGATTAAGAGTATCTATTTGGACCAGATCAATTAGGTGTTTTTCATAACAGTCACGAATGAAATGAAACCTAATTTCTATATGTTTGGTCTTAGAATGTTGGACAGGATTACGTGTAATACATATAGGAACAGTATTATCTATATGAATAGGGGTCATAGTTAAGAGTAAACCGTAATCGCGCAACTGGTGTTGTATCCAAAGAACCTGGGAGCAGCAACTAGCAGCAGCAATGTATTCAGCCTCTACAGTTGAGGTAGAGACGGTCGTTTGCTTTTTACACTGCCATGAAACAAGGCGAGGTCCAAGAAACTGACATCCACCAGAAGTAGACTTCTTATCCATATTGCATCCCCCATAATCCGAGTTCGAGTAAGCAGTGAGCGCGAAGGTTTTCTCATTAGAATACCATAAACCAAGAGTTGGTCTATATTTGAGATAACCAAAAATTCGCGTAACTGCCTTCATGTGAGATACCTTCGGTTTAGCCTGATACCTGGAACAGAGAGAGACGGCAAAGACAATGTCCGGACGTGATGCAGTGAGATACATCAGAGAACCAATCATAGATCGGTAATCTTTTTTCGGACAGTCCTCTTCATTCTCTGCTGGACCAAGGTGATGATTCAGCTCCAAAGGCGTCCCATAGGATTTACAGTCAGTCAAGTTATACTGAGTCAACATATCGTTGACATACTTAGACTAATGAATGTAAATCCCCTTAGCAGACTGCTCAACTTGTACACCCAAGAAGAATTTCATCTCCCCCATAGTGCTCATCTCAAATTCAGACTTCATGATCCGCTCGAAGTCACGACACATATCATCCTTGGTAGAACCAAAGATGATATCGTCCACATATACATGTACTAATAATAACTCATCCCCGTCATGTTTGATGAAGAGAGTACTGTCAATCGTTCCTTGTACAAAACCATTCTTCAGCAGATGAGTTGCAAGTCTCTCATACCAAGCTCTAGGAGCTTGATGAAGACCATACAACGCCTTGTCCAGCTTGCATACGTAGTTCAGATGGACAGAGTCTTCAAAACCAGGCGGCTATTTGACGTAGACTTCTTCAACCACTTGACCATATAGAAAAGCGCTCTTCACGTCAAGCTGATATACCCGAAAACCTTTGAAGGAAGCATACGCCAGGAAAATGCGGATCGATTCCAAACGAGCAACCGGGGCAAACACTTCATCATAGTCCAATTCTTCAATTTGAGTGAAACCCTGGACCACTAGACGTGCTTTGTTGCAAATAACAACGCCCCGATCGTCCGTCTTCACGCGATAGACCCAACGAGTACCAATGGGATGAACACCCTTGGGCAACGGTACCAAAGTCCACACTTGCAGCTTTTTAAACTTTTGAAGCTCTTGCTGCATCGCCTCAACCCAGTATGGATCCTTCAACGCATCAGCAGTCTTCTTCGGCTCAACTTGTGATAGATTACATTCTTGAATTTGCGAAGCAAGACATACAGGCTCAGTGGCTGCAGCAGGTGATGACGTCGAAGCAGATTCAGCAGCAGCAAGTTGGCGTCTGGTCAACACTCCCTTTTGTAAATCACGCAATATAGCATCAACGGGATGTGACACGTTGATACGAGAACTCGGAATTGCAGCTGGAACTATGACAGAATCAAGGTTCGTAGAGTCAGCTTCAAGTTCGAACTCAAGATCAGGTAAGTCAGCAAGGTCAGATGCCGGTAACGGTTCAGGTTCAGATATAGGGGATTGGTCGGAAGCCTCAAACATTGGTTCCTCATCATTAGCAGGATCAGGAACATCATCAGTAACAGGTAGAGGCGGAGAGTCACTAGTGACTGCGGGATCAGTGACGGGTGTGGCTGTAGGTGGTGAAGGAACAGAAATGGGTGAAGTGTTGGATACGATATCCAACCCATGAAGCAGTGTCACCATTTCCTCTTCTTCATGTGTCTCAGGAAGATTGAAGGAATCAAACAATGTTTGATAGTCAAACAAGTATTCGGGTCCCTTTCCCTGAGGGTTGTCAGTGTAATGGAAGAAAGTGACCTCAAAGTGTTCTTCCACACGCTTGGTTACAAGGTTATACACACGTTTGTTCGGTGAGTTGTTAGAGAATCCTAGGAAGACTCCTTCACAGGATTTCTCACCGAACTTAGCAATTCGTTCCTTGGTTTGCATAATCGTGCATAAGTAGCCGAACAGTTCAAGAAATTGGAGATTTGGCTTTCTATTGTTGAACAATTCATAGGATGTCTTGTTCTTCTTCTTACCCGTTAACACCCGATTCAAGACGTAGCAGGCCGTATTCACAGCTTCGGCCCAAAAGGTGATTGGAAGCTTAGAATCATATAACATTGTACGTGCAACATCAATCAAAGTCTTATTCTTACGTTCTGCAATCCCATTCTGTTGTGGAGTCCTTGCGGCACTGAATTGGTGTTCAATACCATTACTCAAACAGTACATTTCCATAATTGAGTTCTTAAACTCTGTACCATTATCACTCCTTATCTTCTTGATTCTCAACTCACAAAGATTTTACAGTTTATCGAATAAATAGATGAGAATCTCAGGCACTTCATCCTTGGTCTTCAGAAAATATACCCAGGAAAACCGCGAATTATCATCTGTCACAACTAGGCAATACGAAGCTCCTCCCAAACTCTTCTTTCTGACTGGCCAAAATAAATCCATGTGGAACAGCTCCAAGGGCTTCTCAGTTGAATTGCCAGCTTCGGTCTGTGAGACTTCTTGTGTTGCTTTCCTTTCTGACAAGGGACGTAGTGATCATTCAGCCCAAAGGATTGCTTAGGGACACCTAGCACTAGATCATTCTTGATCAGGTAGTTCATCTTGCGAAAGTGCAAGTGTCCCATACACCTGTGCCATAATAACGATTCCTTCTCGGGAGCTTTAGATAGAAAACATGTGAGTTGTGTAGTTTCCACAGTACTCATGTCAAGAATGTACGTGTCTCGCTCCCGAGGTGCCCTCAGTAGCACCATTCTTCAGGGATTACAAATCCCGGCTTCAATATACAACACTCAGTGTCTGTGAAAGCAGTAGTGTATTTTTTATCGCACACTTGAGAGACACTGAGAAGATTGTGTTGTAATTGCTCCACAAAATTCACCTTTTCAAAACTTACCATTCCATTGGTAAGCGTACCCTGACCAGAAATGACTCCCCCTTATCACTAGCGAAGGCCACATAACCTCCATTATAAGCATGAACTTCAGATACCAGAGAAACATCACCAGTCATGTGTCGAGAACAACCGCTGTCAATGTACCATTTATTGTTTTTTACAGATTCAGGTTGCTGCGGCACCACAAACAAGGTAAATTAGTTAGAAATGGAGACCCAAGCCTTGATAGTCTTGGGTACTCAAGTGACATCATCAACAACAACCACATCAGTCAAAATTTTATTTTCAAACAGTTTAGAATGTTTGACTGATGAGTTATTGTCAGATGTAGAAGCTTTGTAAGATTCCTTAATCTTCCAAACCTGTTTTGGTTTGGATGCTTGCAAATCAACAACTTTGAGCTTTAAGTTTTGTACGTTATTTTGCTCATCCTTGTTGACTTTGACAGCTGGTAAGGAAGTCTTTGAGCCTCTCATAGAAATATGTTTCTTTGAAAGAATGTTAGATTTAGAAACTCGTGAAACTTGCTTTCCAAACTGTTTCTTAGCAAGCACAGGACAATTATTTATCAAATGGCCTTGCTTCTTGCAGTAAAAACAAGACCGATGCTCAACACTAGATTGAAATTGAGGAATAAACCGATGAGCCCGACCAAAAGAAGCACGTGTTGAACACTCACATTGGTGTGAACATTCAACAGGGGATGCTTTTGAGGTATCTTCTTTTGAGGTTCAGCCGTAGCGTTACCTTTTCCTTTTAATATAGCCCGTTCATTTCTTTCAATAGTAATGATATGATTTTCAGGCTTGACGTTTTTCTTAACTGGTCGATACTCTTGATCAGTTATATCCTCAATTTCAATTTCCTCTTCAATAATACGAGGAAGCACAGAAAGAGCCTTTCCTAATTTTGGCTCAACTATATTTTCAGACTTAATAAGTTCAGTCTGATGAATCTCGGCCTTAACAGGCTTAACTTTCTCAACCTTTTGAGTCTTACTTGTTTCAGACTCAATAGTATTAGCCCTAACTAGCTCGGGCCTACTAGTTTCAGGTTGTTTGGATGCAATGATGACATTTTCAGCCTTAACTAGCTCAGGCTTACTCATTTTGATGCTAACCGCAGGTTTAACAGGTTTAACATCTATCTTTGTAAAGATAGGCATCAAATCATTGACATTATCCCTGACAGGCATGGGAAGATAATCCTTAGGAGGTGGGACTTGATGAAAACCAAGTCCGGCCTTACTTTTAGTATCGGTCCTCTGTGCCTGTAGGATTTCATCAAATACTAGAGAGGAGGTCGAAAAGTTGGAAAGCTTTTTCTTTAAATTTAAAACCTCAGTTTGAGATTCAACAAGTTCTTTCTTAACAAATGATAGCATATCAACATAGCTACTAATTTCATCTTGTTGTTCAAAAATTTTAGCTTTCAATTCCTTTTTCTCTTCCAAAATAGCTTTTAACTTTTGATCACTTGCCTTATCACTGTCTCTTAACATTGTATTTGATTCATTTAAATTTTCAATCATAGTATTAAGGCATTTGGTGTCCTCTCTATACCTGTTTAACTGGTTAGTTAATTTTATACATGATACACAAGATAATGGTTCATCATATACCTCATGCACTTCAGCCATCAGTGCTCGTTCTGTATCATCATCATCTGGATCAGACCATTCCAAAGCATTGTTGGAAAGTAGTAGCGCAGTAGAAACCATCGCCTTTTCTTCAGATATGGTCTTCTCAGATGAATTCTGCTGAGAAGGTTTAGATAACCCGGAAGGTGGGTTCTTCTTTCTATCACATTCACGAGCAAAGTGTCCATAGTTTTGACACTGGTAGCATTTCACCTTGCTCTTATTAAATCCCAGACCCTTCTCTTCCGGATCAGTTACGTTCTTCCTCCCAGTCTTCTTCAAGAAATTCTTGACGCGTCTTGTGAGCATAGCCATGCTCCACTTCAAGTCCATTCGTTCAAGCTCTTCTTGATCAATTTGACTGAAATCTTCTTCGGTCAGACTCACAGTGCTGTTCTTGTTGGATAGGAAGTCATCATACGCCGACAAGAAAGCGATGAAGACAGCTGCATGTTCCTCAGCAACTGCAGGAGATGCTCCTTTAAAGTTGGAGTAAGCACCACCCCCACTAGAAGAGTTGGTGGTAGTATATCCAAACCCACCAGATGTACTTGGAGCACCAGAACCCCCAGAGAAGAATGCAGCCCCAACAGCTTGAGTCGCTGCAGCAGGAGCATCCACACCATATAACTTAGGGTTCTGTATATGTGCAGTAGCCTTGGTCTCCTTCTTCTGCATGTCCAAGAGATCAGCAGCAATCTGTCCAATCAAATCATCGAGCTCCATATCCATGATATCTTCGTCTTTCTCCATCAGTAGCACTCGTGTATTCCACTTTTTGGGTAAGGAACCCAAAAGCTTCTTATTGACATCGGTTTTGTCGAGAGTGACACCTCCCTCGACTAATTCACTCACGAGTTGTGAGTATCTACTACACATATCCTCAAGAGACTCAGTAGGTAGCATGTCAAAGACTTCAAACTGTTTCTTGAAGAGATCCAGTTTGTTCCGTTTGTACTGGTCACTGCCACCACATTTCTTTTCGAACCCCTTCCATAGATCATACGCGGTCTTGTGATGTCGGAGTTGTCTTAATAACTGTTGAGGTAAGGCCATGGTAATTGCATAATAGGTTTTACGTTCAGTATCAAAGGCCTTACGTTCCTCAGGAGTCATAGATTTAATGGATTTTTCAGGTATAGGTCCATTATGGATACCGATTCTCAAAGGGCGTTCATACCTTTCCTCTAAATAGATAAGCATTTCAGCATCGTTAAACGATACAAACGCTTCAAAACGCTGATGCCAGTCCAAATAATTCATACCAGTTGTATACATAGGTAGTTTATTCGTAGAACCCACCTCGCTATTGTGTTTTAACATTGCCCCAACCTGTTGAAGAGATGTTGATGTAGAAGCATACATTGTAATGGGCTAGAGAGACTTTTCAAAAATTTAGGGAAACTGAAGAATGCGACACTAAGGTTGTGTCGCAGGGGTTATGTCGCAAAAGTACTAACAGCGACACGGAGGTTATGTCGCAAATGTATTACCAGTGACACAGAGGTTATGTCGCACCACTATGTCGCAACTTATGTCGCACAGTTAAGGTCGCAGAAACCCTATAGCGACACAAATTTATGTCGCAAGCTTGTGTCGCAGAACGGCGCTATCAGATGCCAAAAACCTCAAAAACGAAATTTTTCGAAACCTAAACGTTTTTTATCGAACAAGTTCGTAAAAACTAAGTTTTTTAGGTTCAAAAACTTCAATCTTCAGTTCCAAAACACCTATAATGAAGATGAAACACCAAAAAGACGTTAAATAATCAAAATAAGTATTTAAAACACATACCCAAACGATTTGATACCACCAAAATCAATGATTATGGCTCTGATACCAATAACCTGGCTCTGATACCAATTGTAGATCCCTATACTCAGATCTTTTAATCAAATCGTTAATTATCTCACGTGCGGAATTCGTAAGATCAAATCAATCACAAATATAAAGCTAAATCAAACAAGAACAATCAAACAACCATTTTATATTTGTATTACTAAATTCTCAGTCATACAGCCTAAAATCGCAGAGAATTAATATCAAAAAAGTCTCACCTAATTACAAAGTAATTAGACCTATTTATACTAATCTGGCCGACTTATGCGACACAGGCCTTGTGTCGCATAGATCACTATTGCGACATAGTGCTTATGTCGCAACTACAACTAATGCGACACAAGCCTTGTGTCGCAGAACACAGAAAATGTAATTCTAACTAACCTAATTACATTAACTAACACATTACAGACTTGACCAACTGACAGACACACTAAGATGTATCAACAATAGGTCTGTTGCTGGTATTGAGAGAAAGCAGACAAAGGAAGAAATGTTGCTTGAAGAAGCCAAAAGCTTTGGGTTCGAATCTATTGAAAGCTTATCTTTGTGATCGTGATTTTCAGAAGAATAAGGAAAGAACACTAAAAAGAAATGAAACTGCTGCAAAAAGGTTAGCTAAATGAGAAAATGTTCAAGCCTTGAAGGATGAACCAGCTATCAGGATTATTTCTAAAATTGTTCCAGCTGAAAAATCACAAGCAATAGCTTTTGAAATAGTAAAGCTGACTGCAGAAGCAAACAAGACAGAAGAAAGAAGGAAAGGAGTTGAAACTGAAGGTGTTCATGAACCTCAACCAAGATCAACAAATATTGTTGATAGCTTTTATCTTCCCAGAGAGTTGGAGAGATACAAAGACTGTGCCAAGAGAAGAAAACACTCCGCAAAGATTGTGAAAGTTAAAAGATGCACTGATGAAGTGATTAACATCACCAGATCAGATGATACAGTAGAGAATGTTAGACTACTCAATCTGTACAACTTCGGCTTCTCTGAATGGTTGGAGATTCAAAAATATTATCAGTCAAGAAGTGGAGTTACTAGAGATGCAGTTATGAAGAGACTGCAAGAGCTGTTCAATAAGGCATCCAGATTGGAGGGCACTCCAAAAAGGGATGTATATAAACCTATTACAAAACCAAAGCAGAAGAAGGCTAGGAATATTGAAGAAAGCTCTACTCAATCTGGCCCAAGTCAGTTCAAGAAAAAGGTCAACATTGATCAACTCATGGGTGTAACTGCTGCTCCTGTTCCCAATGTTGGATTTCCTCCTTTACCATACTCTATTCCAGGAAATACTAACCCACCAATTGGAGTCCAAGGATATCATGGGTTTGCTACTGAATAGCCTAAACATGGTATCTATTTCCTAGATAGAAATATTCTGAGGTTTCAGAGAACTTCAGAATTGAACTTGGTCAACATTCAGCATTTAATCAACCTCATATCAATGGCACTACTGGCTATTGGAGCTTGTATAAATTCAAAAGTAATTGTCAAGGAGATGATCAGAAGGGGACTGAAACCTGATGGTCCAGGAATGTTAAGTGTTGTGAAAGAAGAAGAGGAAGAGTTTTGAAAACAATGTGTTTGTCTAGATAGGCTGCTTGTAATTCACTCTATCAAACTTCTATCATTAAGTTAATCAATCTTGTAATTTCTTAATTTTCAAGATATACGATTATGAGATTTGATATCTTACTTAAAAGATGTGATATAATCTTCTCTGAAAAGATCCCATTAAAAATGAACAAAGGACATGTGGCTATTCAGTTCTCAGCAACATGCAATACTGAATTCCTATAAGTCTTTTGTATGCTGGTACATGCTAAGGTTTTGTCATCATCAAATAGGGGGAGATTGTTAAGTCATGATTACTCCTATGATGATTTCATGATGACAATAACTCTATGTTAATACAAATTTTATGGGATTACTAATGAAATTCGTTATAATAAGCCAAGACTTTTGTATGCTGACTGCAAAAGAATTACTGTTTATCAGTTCACCCAGCAGACACAATCGTTAGTTCACTCAGCAGACAGAACTGACAGTTTACCCAGCAGACAGAAAACTTGTAAAGAATAACCAGCTCTGAGAAGATTAAAGCATTATATCCTACACATCTTGAGTATCTTTCAGTAAAGCTGTGAAGACTTTCTTTGTTAGTCAAGATCAAGTTTAAATATTGGAAGGAAGACCCAGCATAGAGTTTGATGTTCCAGTTCACCCAACACATAGACTGAAAAACACTTGAGTTATTACAAACTCAAGTAAACATGCTTTTAACATTTAGGAATGTATGTGTATGACAAAATGGCATCTTCAGAGGTTGTACTCAATGTAGATGCCTGCTCATTTTGGCTGCTTATGCACATAATGTTTCGTTATCATGGTCAGCCTACAAGACAAGATATGCAGTGTACTTTCTGACAGACTGCCAGACTTGGTCGTGCAGAGTTCATCAGAACACACAAGCAAGCATGTCTGAAGTCAACCAATGAAGATGAAGACATCTGGAAGATATTCATTGGCTAATCAAGTTTCAAGCATCACACAAGCTCGACTATAAATATCAGACTTGGGTTACAAAGTCCAAGTGTGAGTGAATTAGTGTGAATTCTTGGTGATTCAATTGTTAGTCAATAGAGCATTTGTGTTAGCAGAATTAATATTACTTGTAATCAGCTTTGAGTCTATTCTCAGCAGATCTTAGTGATAGGAATCTGTATTCAATTAAGTTAGATATTCCGCATCTAACTTGTAATTCTTTGATTTATCAAAATAAAAGAATTATTTGAAAAACCTCTATATGTTCTTATTATACAACTAAGTTAGATTCACTATTCTAATTAAACAAACAAAAAAGTTGTATTCACCCCCCCTCTACAACATCGTTATTAACCTTTGGGACCAACAACAACGTTAAGGAACATATGTGTATGACAAAATGGCATCTTCAGAGGTTGTACTCTACATACATGCCTGTCCATTTTGGCTGCTGTAGGATCCCAGAAGGGCTGACCTTACACACTGAATCAATATTACACAATCTAAAGCGCGGAATTCAATAGATTATGCTTGAACGTTTAATAGACAAATGTAAAACAAAACACAAGAATTGCTTTAACACATAAATGAGTTGCTATTACTTGATCACGAAAATCACAGAGGCTACAGAGATTATCTGATGTCAAAAGCCGAAAATAGCAAAAACTATTGACAAATGAAACCCTAAACAAATTTATATAATCATCTATTTTAGGCAACTAGGCGATATTGACAATATCGCAAGAATCAGAAGTTGACCTAAATAATTACAACTCGAAACTTAGACCAAGTGACAGACACACTAAATGCACCAACAAACTCCCCTGTGTCTTCAGCTTGGTCTTCAAAAGGTTTCAGTCTTCAAACCCATCCAGCGGGAAATTTTCCACCCACGTGGATTCCATGGGTGACGCAGATATCGACAATTCTCTGGAATTGTTGAGCAAGTTTTTCATTCGTCGGATTACCTCTGTAATACCTTATCTTGTTGTCGAACAGCTTCCTCATATCCTCCTTTGATAGATTTATCAAGCTCATAGGATCAAAAACTCGAAACTGCGACTTTTTCAACCCATAGAGAGAAGTCTTCTCAGGTTCAACACTTTCTGGCACAAATACCAGTACAGCTTCTCCAGTCTGGCTGTCAAATTCCCAATAGTGAAATCTTCTTAGAAAATTTAGGGGAATTGATTCCAGAACGATCCTCTTTACACAATCAGCTTTAGGATAGCGCATTCTGATTAAAGGCTGATTTGTAGCAGGATCTAGCCGGTTCTTGTAATAAATTCGTTACCCAACGTCGGCTTTATAAAACTGTATCTCTTAGTACGGATTTCTCTTTGAATTGTACTCTGGATGAAGTCTGCACGAGTATTTCTGTCTGGATTTATCAGCTGTAACTGAGCAAGCCTATTTAATTCTCCTTTAGGCAGGGAGCTCAGTTTCTTGAATGAGAACTTGAAATACTGAACGCCATCGGTTCTCTTGATTGCGAACCTCGAGTCCAGAACCTTCCAGCTCTTGATTAATCCTTTATATCTTCCCCTAACCTTATAAGACTTGCACGTGACAGGTGCAATCTTTTCTTTTCCTTGTGGCCACCAGGAAGCCAGACGAGCCGCTCTTTCTTCAGCGGTTTCAGGAACCTTTGGAGATTCAGGCATTTCAGCCTGAGGTTCCGTCGAGTCATCAGTTGATTCATCATCTTCTTCTTCGGATGAATCAGACTCAACAATGGGAGCACCATAATAAAATTCATCTTCATCGAAAACTTCATCTTCAGTCTCACAATCTGAATCTGCTTCTGGTGTATCCTCCCTTTCAAACTCAGATATGTTGACCATTCGTGCAAGATAAGTCAAATCTGCATCCGAATAGTCAACAGCCAGTGGTCTTGGTTGTCCAGGTATTTCCTCAAACGAGAAATAATCTAAACGTGGTGCCGTTTCATTACCTGATTCAACATTTACATTTTCTGTTTCAGGGGGAGTTACATTTGGTCTTTCCCTATCACCTATCTCCCCCGAAACGACCACTTGTGACTCCAAAAGAACAACCCTAGACCTAAGCTCCGCATTTTCTTTTTCAACAGCTTCAACTCTTGTAGCTTGAACTTGGATGACGGCAGCTTGAGCATCCAGGGTATGTTGCATGGTATCCAGCCTTTGTATCAGTTCTTGGATAACCGAGGGATGCGGTTTTACAGGGGTAGCAACCCGCGGTGTATCCAGAGGCGTGGAAGAGGAAGAGACCAGACGAGCTGCCTTAGATTTCTTTGGCGGTGGAGGTACAAACTCGTCAGAATCTTCAGAAGAGTCACGTACCCGCTTATCTTTCTGCGGTACGTGCTTCTTGCCGGCAGCTATTCTTCTCTGTATTCTTAAATATCTCCGAGAGTTAGTGCGCCTGATATGTTCAATTTCGCGAGGTGGCGGAACTAAACCCTCAGAGTCACTGTCAGTGAATCCGCCTGCAGGCTCAGGCTCAGAAGAATCGGAGTCAGTGGACCCCTCAGAAGTTTCAATGTTGTCATGTGAGGTATGTACTTGACCCTGCACATCAACATCGACAAAAATACCCTCCAAAGGGTCTTCCGCAGCTTGTACGGGAACATCGGCAAGATTTTCCAAAACTGGTGGAGGAGCAACGGGATCAAGATATCCCTCGTTCACCGGCGGCTGATAATTCGGGTCAACGATATGACCGAAAAGAGGGGTATCAGGGGAAATCGGAACCCCTTTGCCATTTGAGCTCATTACCCCAAAGATCCGATTGGACATCGGGGTTTGACGATAAACACGGGTGGCATCAGTTGCCAGACCCGGGAGCTCTCGATTGATCAATAATTGAATAAACCGAGGGTACATGTACCAACGGTTGTCTCCAAGCTGTGCATTGTCGACCATAGCCCTGAAGATATAACCAGAGTAGTTATAGGGCTTGTTGTAAAAAAGGGCGAGCATTGGAGAGACCGTGCGAAAGCTAGCACCATCGTACCCAGCTTTGCGATTGGAGAGGCACAAGATAAAAATGTGCATAAGCCACCTCCAGACACGCGTCAGATTTCCCTTGCGATACTGATCCGAATGTGGACCAGCATATCCCATACGCGTCATCGCCCCAACGATAAACTCATTTGAGAAGAGAATCGGCATATCAGCAGTATCGTTGAATCGAAGTACATCTCTGATAAGTTGTTCAGAGATAATGACTTCGCGTCCGTGCACCGTTGAAATAAGGCGGGTATGCTCCAGTGCGGAATTTACAGATGCATTCCTCCAGAATTGCCCGACGTGATCACGATAAATAGTATCGGACGCCGTGATTGCCGTAAGAATTCGCGAACGGCGCAGGAAGGCAATCAAAGGTCTGAAGGGCGCAGACGACTCCTTAGAATCATCCAAGAAAGCCGTAATATTGTGACGATTGTCACATTTAAGATCAAACTGCGCGAAGTCTTCCATATCTATTGATGAGATAAACAAGGGTGATCAACAAGAAGTGAGTAGATTGAAGTATGGATCGAAAATACGAAACAAAAAATGACAGATTTTGCAATATCGCGAAATCGC
The DNA here is from genome assembly GCA_963921325.1 of Logfia minima. Classification (NCBI taxonomy): domain Eukaryota; kingdom Viridiplantae; phylum Streptophyta; class Magnoliopsida; order Asterales; family Asteraceae; genus Logfia; species Logfia minima. The sequence goes on from OY992767.1 coordinate 8,102,592, forward strand.
CCACAAGATCGCACTCAATATCGCACTCAATATCGCATGATCTCAATTTCAAACAATGAATTTTGACAAAATTAAACTAATTTAATTAAAAATAGAATAAAATTAATATAAAAATAAAAAGAATAATTAAATTGAATTTAATTTTGGGGACAATATTAAGTGGGCTGATCTAGGAATCATATTAAGATAACAAAATTGAACCATAAATTTTATAATTTTAATTTGATTATCAGTATATTAATCCAACTTTAAATTTATTTAGTTTTGCAAAACATATCTTGATTGTACTTTGCAACAAAATGATTATTGGTATTGTTTATCCACTTAAACATAAAGCAAATGCATTTTTGAGCTAAGGTATTTATTGTGCAAGTGAATAATGTCATAAAGATTTATCAGAGACATACACCTAGTATCAAAACATGATCTTTAAGCTTTTATAACTTAGAGATAATATACAAGGGGAACATTTTTAAGAATCAAGGCAGCGGTGACAGGTCTGTGTAAGTTCACAACAAAGCGACTTATCTTGATTCAAGGTTAAAAGCAAAACCAAGCTTAGGTCAAACCTTTGGCGACCAGATTATGTATCTTTGATTTTATAAGATATTTAAAGTTCATTGACTTTAGTTTGCTTAAAGTTTAGAAAATATACATGCTGAGACCAGGTCTGTATTTTCATACAACAAAGGAACACAGTAGTATAGATCCCCAAATGTATTTTATATAAAATCTCAGTTTAATAAAAGAAAGTCAATATGATATTTTTGTATTAAGACTGAGAGTCATACATCTCATGATAGACACCAGATGATATTAATCACAATTTTAATGGTTTTTGTTAATAGCTCAAAAATGTATAAGTTATGTCTACCAATACATCATATAATGATGTTAAAACATTCAAGGATATGAGAAACATAAACTAAATAAAACTACTGATATATCAAGGATAAAACTTAAAATTTTAAAGTTCAAGCATGCATCCTAATGTACTATCATTTCCCTAGTTGTTTTCAGACACAACTTAACGTCCAAATGTTGAAATCTTGCATTTCTTAAATGTTAAAGAACATTAAGAATGGCTATTGCGTAAACTCTTTTTTTTTTTTTTTTTTTTAAGAAAACAAAGAACATAAAACTTTAACTAAGCATCATTTGTCACAATTTACTGTTTTAATCGAATGAAGTGTAAGCCTATCATGTCAATCAATTGATCAAACCTAGTTCTAGAGAAGGCCTTGGTAAACAAATCAGCTTTTTGTCTATCAGTTTCTATTTGAACAAGGTCTATCAAATGCTTTTCAAAGCAATCCCGTATAAAATGAAACCTAATCTCTATGTGTTTGGTTTTAGAGTGTTGTACTGGATTTTTAGTGATACAGATAGCAGCAGTATTATCAATAAATAAAGGAGTCATGGTTAAGAGTAAACCGTAGTCACGAAGTTGGTGTTGTATCCACAGAATTTGTGAGCAACAACTAGCAGCTGCTACATATTCAGCTTCCGCTGTGGAAGTTGAGACTGTAGTCTGCTTCTTGCATTGCCAAGAGACAAGACATGAGCCTAGAAACTGGCATCCTCCGGACGTAGACTTCTTGTCTAAACTGCAGCCACCATAATCACTGTCTGAGAAAGCTGTGAGAGAAAATGTCTTCTCTGTTGGATACCATAGACCTAGAGTAGGTCTATTCTTGAGATATCCGAAAATCCGTCTGACCGCCTTCAGATGTGAAAGCATGGGTTTGGACTGATATCTTGAACATAAGGAGACAGCAAAAACTATATCAGGTCGGGATGCAGTAAGATACATTAAAGATCCAATCATCGACCGATATAACTTTGCATCACAAAGTTCCTCATCTTCATCTGGTCCAAGATTGTGGTTTATAGGAATAGGAGTCCCATACTCTCTACAATCATGCAAATCATATCGTGTTAACATATCGTTAACATACTTAGATTGATGAATGTAGGTTCCCTTTGAGGATTGATCAACCTGAACCCCAAGAAAGAACTTCAACTCCCCCATTGCACTCATTTCGAATTCCGATTTCATAATCGCTTCAAAGTGACGACATAAGGATTCATCAGTTGAACCAAAGATTATGTCATCCACATAAACTTGAACTAGCAATTGACTTTTGCCAGTTCTCTTGATGAATAAAGTGCTGTCGATGGTACCACGCTCAAACCCATTCTTGATAAGGTGCGTTGCCAACCTTTCATACCATGCACGCGGAGCTTGATGAAGACCATAAAGAGCCTTATCAAGTTTGCACACAAAGTCTGGATGGTTAGAATCTTCAAAACCGGGAGGCTGTCGAACATATATTTCTTCAGCCACCTTTCCATATAGGAACGCACTCTTTACGTCTAACTGATAGACGCGAAACCCCTTAAAAGTGGCGTAGGCTAGGAATATACGAATAGATTCCATCCTTGCAACAGGTGCAAAGACTTCATCATAATCCAAACCTTCTTGTTGTGTATACCCTTGCACAACAAGCCTAGCCTTATTGCGAATGACCACTCCCCTATCATCACGCTTAACACGAAACACCCAACGAGTTCCAATTGGGTGTACACCTTTGGGAAGTGGCACTAAATCCCAAACCTTTAGCTTCACGAATTGTTGCAACTCCTCTTGCATAGCGGCAACCCAATGTGAATCTTTTAGAGCCTGATCGATCTTTGATGGCTCCATTTGGGATAAGAAGCATTCTTCAATATCAGCTTTTAAACACTCAAGATCATCAGAATTTGATGGATCTTCAGAGGAGACATCTGCATCCAGATCTCCAATCACTGCTGATGAGGTTCTTGTCTTAATACCTGAATCCAGATCTCCAATAATATTCTCAATAGGATGATTCTTGTGAATCCGAGAGATGGGTATTGGATCAGGTGTGAGGTTTGTTTCCAAATTGTTTAGCTCAACCTCTTGAGCGCTAGGATCTTCTTCAAAATTAGGAAGAGAGGCGTTCATATCATCAACACCAGCAGGAGAAGCTTCAGGCGGTTGATTATCAGAAGAACTCTCAGGAACAGCCGAAGGAGAAGATTGGTGAGGTTGAATAGTATCCGGAGTTACACTGGAAGAAGGTGTATATGAAGAGTTATCAGGACTAAGATGTAACCCATGAAGAAGAGTTACAACTTGGTCCACTTCAACTAATTTAGGAAGGTTGAATGAGTTGAACAAATGATCATATTCAAACAACCAATCCGGACCTTTTCCTTTAGGAGACTCCGTATACTTTAAGCATTTTACCTCAAAATGTTCTTCAATCTTCCCAGTATCCTTGTTGAAGACCCTCTTGTTAGGAGAGTTAACCGAGAAACCTAGAAACAAGCCATCAAACGCTTTTTCACTGAATTTTGAAACCTTATCCTTTGTTATCATAATGGAGCAAGGACATCCAAAAGGTTCCAAAAATTTAAGGTTTGGTTTCCGGTTATTAAATAACTCATAACAAGTTTTGTTTCTTTTCTTGTTCATCAGTACACGGTTGAGAACATAACATGCCGTGTTTACTGCCTCTGCCCAGAAGGTGATTGGCAGATGAGAATCCGACAGCATAGTGCGAGCAGTTTCAATTATTGTTCTATTCTTTCTCTCAGCAACCCCATTTTGCTGTGGAGTTCTTGCTGCACTAAACTGATGAACAATCCCTTTACGTAGACAGTATAGTTCAAGACATTTATTCTTGAATTCTGTTCCATTGTCACTACGTATCCTTTTAATTTTCAAACTGCACAGGTTCTCAAGACGATCGAAAAAGTAGGTCAGAAGATCTGATGTCTCATCCTTTGTACGCAAAAAGAAGATCCATGAGAAGCGAGAGTAATCATCTGTTATGACCAGACAATACGACTTACCCCCAATACTCTTCGTGCTAACGGGTCCAAACAAATCCATATGAAGTAATTCCAAAGGTGCTTTAATGGAATTAACTTGTTTGGATTTGTGAAACTTTTTGTGCTGTTTACCCTTTAAACAGGACACACAATCATCCTCCAAAGCAAAGGTTTGCTTAGGAATACCCTCAACAAGATTTTGTTTCACCAGATAATTCATTTTCCTAAAATGAATATGACCCATCCTCCTGTGCCACAACAATGAATCCTTCGAAGAGGCCTTGGTTAGAAGACAGGTGTGTTCCTCAGCTTCCACTGTCCTCATGTCCAAAATGTAAGAGTTCTTCACTCTCGGTGCTCTAATCAAGATCCATTCCTCAGGAATCACAAATCCCGGCTTCAAAATTAAACATTCCAAATCTGTAAACGCAGCAGTGAACTTCTTGTCGCAAACTTGAGAGACGCTTATCAAATTGTGATTCAGCTCCTCGACAAAATTTACATCCTCAAAGCTCACTAGTCCATTTGTAAGAGTTCCAACTCCTGTAATGGTACCTCCAGAATCACCAGCAAAGGCAACATGTCCCCCATTGAAAGGTTTAACATCAGAAAGAAGGGAGATATTGCCTGTCATGTGTCGCGAACAGCCACTATCAACGTACCACTTGCTATTTTGACCTGTTGACTGTCACAACACAAATAAAAGGAATGTTAGTTTGAAATGGAGACCCAAGCCTTGATAGACTTGGGTACTCCTGAGGCTTCATCAACTATTATCACATCAGTTAACACTTTATTTTTTAGTAAATCATTATCATTTACTGATGTGATAGGTTTAGATGACTCAATATTCCCTAGACTTTTCTTTGTCCAAACCCTTTTTGATAACGCTGGTTGCTTGTTAATAACTTCAACCTTTCGAGTTACCTTTGGAGTAGGTATAACGTTATTAACTTTTAAAATTGGAACATCACGAAATAATCTAGTTTGCTTTCTATTTTTTGTATGATGTAGATCTTTTCGTGATGCCCATTTTTTAGCAAGCATTGGACATTGATTTATGAGATGACCTTGCTTCTTACAGTAGAAGCATGATCGTTTTTCTTGAAAAATACGATCCGAGACAGATAGTGGTTTTGGTGAAAACGAAACCGCACGAGGTTTACTCTCAGATACTTTTACTACACATGAGCACTTATGTGAACATGTTGGAGTAAAAGCTTTTACTTTTGAAATAATCTTTGGAGAAGGATTTTTGATTATAGCTTTATCATTATGAGAGTTCTCCTGGATTACTGGTTTCCTTTTAGAGCTTATTTCATCTTTATCTTCATTAGTAAATATGAAAGTTTCAGGTCTGAAATTATTCTTTTTAACTTTCTGAGTAACCTCATGAGTTACATCTTCCACCTCAACCACTTCTTCAACATTTGTTGAAGACACAAACTTGACAGTCTCAAGTTTAGGCTTAATACGCTCAGTTTTTTTTGAAATCACTCCTTTAAGTGATTTAGTCTGCTTGTGATCAACAGCCTTAAGAGTTTTGGGTTGATCATTACTGTTAACACTAACTGGCTTAACAACAGAATCAGTTTCCTTTTTAAAAACATAAGGAACATAGTCTTTGATTTCATCCTGACAGAGAATAGGCTGATTCAAATTTGAAGGAGGAGGTTGATTATGATAACCAATTCCTGTCTTGCTCTTTGTATCAGTTCGCTGATTTTGCAGGATATCAGCAAAGACCATACTAGAAGTTGATATATTAGCAAGCTTACGTTTTAAATCAACATTGTCAGCCTGAGTTTCAGCAAGTTCCTTTTTAAGATGAGCAATCAGTTTAAGATAACTATCAATTTCATCTTGTTTATTATAAATCATAGCTTTTAACTCTTTCTTTTCTTCAATCATAGTTGTTTGATTGACTCCAAAGACTTTTTCATTTTGTTTCAAAACGTTGTTTGCTTCAATGAGTTTAGTTAAATCTGTATTTAACCTATCATTTTCTACAATGAGCCTGTTGTTTTTGCCAGTTAACTTTAGACAGTTTTCACAGAAGAAGGAATCACATTCTACCTCATTTTGAATACCCGCCATAAGAGCTAGGTTTTCTTGATCATCCATGGTAGAAAAATCATAAGCAGCTTCCTCTTTTAACAAAATAGCAGCCTTAGCTACTTCGGTGTCCTTCTTATATGGAGAAGGCTTAGTAAAACCCGAAGGTGGTTGTCTAGCCTTCTCACATTCTCTAGCAAAGTGCCCAAGATTTTGGCACCTATAACATCTGATCTTGGATTTGTCAAAACCCATGCTGGTTTTGTCAGACACATCTTCAAGAGATCTCTTACCCGTTCGTCTTAGATAAGTCTTAGTCCTTCGTGTCAGCATGGCCATGTTACAACGCAGATCCACTCTTTCTAATTCATCGGGATCCACTTGAGCAAAATCCTCATCGGTAAGATCCACCGAGCTAATTCTCTTAGAGAGAAAATCATCATAGGATGAGAGAAAAGCATTAAATATTACTGCATGCTCATTCTGAGAAGCAGTTGCTGAAGACGACGACTGAGTTGGAAACGACGAAAATGTTCCAGTTGACTGATTTCCGGAAGTATAAGTCATTTTCGTTCCAGAAGTAGATGTCCCCGATAGAAGTGCGGTACTTCCATAGACAAAGTTGCTATTGTCAGATACCAGAGAGCCTGACCGTGTGCTTTTCTTCTGAATGTCTAAAGCACAGGTTTCCAATTTTCCAATAAGCTGATCCAGAGACATAGCAAGAACATCTGGATCATTCTCCATCATCAAAACTCTTGTTTCCCAATGAGGAGGTAGAGCATTTAGCAACTTCTTGTTGACCTCTATAGTACTGAACTTATAACCACCTTCAGTTAATTCATTGACAAGACGTGAGTATCTACAGAAAAGATCCTTCACAGTCTCGTTCTTCAGAATATCAAGCAGATCATACTGTTTCTTCACGAGCTCTAGTTTACTCTGTTTGTACTCAGTGGTACCTCCACATCGTTCAGCTATCCCGTTCCATAGATCATAAGCTATGTCATGTTGTTTAAACATCTTCATAGCATCAGCAGGTAAGGCCATGGTGATAGCCGAGTGAGCCTTTCGTTCACATTCCCATGCCTTACGTTCCTCTACAGACATAGAACGAATAGGCTTTGGTGGAGGAATACCAACATGCTCTCCACTTGCAACTGGTCTCACATATCTCTCTAGTAATGATATTTCCATTTCCGGATCAGTAAACGCAACAAACGACAAAAAACGACCTCTCCATTCAGAGTACTCCATTCCGGGAGCAAAGAATGGAGGTTTATTGGCACTACCTACTTCAGCATTATGTTTTAACATTGCATTGACTGCTTGCAAAGTAGACATCTTAGAATGTATTAAAATTGATTAACTTTTGTAAAATAGTGAGAAATAACTTAACACTCTAAAGCGATATTGACAATGTCGCTTAAATCAAACCGATAAATGAGCGATATTGTTGATATCGCTATTAATATCGCTAGTTAAAGCAAAAGTCAAAGTCAAACGAAAATAGGCGATATCACAGGCGATATTTCAGTAATATCGCACAAATCAACTATGCGATATTGGGTTAATATCGCAAGAATCAATTAGGCGATATTGAACTAATATCGCTTAATGATATCGCTCAAATTAATGAGTAATGTCGCTTCCAATGTCGCAGTAACCCTAATGGCGATATTGAGTTCCAATATCGCTAAAACGGCTGTAAACCCTAAAAACACAAGTTTCGAAGATCAAAACAAGTTTTAGGATTGAAACCAACGAACAATGATCTAGAAACTAAAATAAAAGTAATAAAAGATTAGTTTAACACTTAAAATACTCAAATGAACAGAAAAAACTAATTTTTTTTTTTTAAATATTAAACGTTATCGAATATTGATTCAAATCAAATAGTCCAATGATTGATAAGGCTCTGATACCAATTGTAGGATCCCAGAAGGGCTGACCTTACACACTGAATCAATATTACACAATCTAAAGCGCGGAATTCAATAGATTATGCTTGAACGTTTAATAGACAAATGTAAAACAAAACACAAGAATTGCTTTAACACATAAATGAGTTGCTATTACTTGATCACGAAAATCACAGAGGCTACAGAGATTATCTGATGTCAAAAGCCGAAAATAGCAAAAACTATTGACAAATGAAACCCTAAACAAATTTATATAATTATCTATTTTAGGCAACTAGGCGATATTGACAATATCGCTTGAGCGATATTGACAATATCGCTTGAGCGATATTGACAATATCGCTTGAGCGATATTGACAATATCGCAAGAATCAGAAGTTGACCTAAATAATTACAACTCGAAACTTAGACCAAGTGACAGACACACTAAATGCACCAACAGCTGCTTATGCACATAACGTTTCCTTATCATGGTCAGCGTACAAGACAAGATATGCAGTGTACTTTCTGACAGACTGCAGACCTGGTCGTGCAGAGTTCATCAGGACACACAAGCAAGCATGTCTGAAGTCAACCAATGAAGATGAAGACATATGGAAGACATCTATTGGCTGATCAAGTTTCAAGCATTACACAAGCTCAACTATAAATATCAGACTTAGGTTATAAAGTCTGTGTGTGAATTCTAAATGAATCAATTGTTAGTCAAAAGAGCATTTGTGTTAGCAGAACTAGCATTACTTGTAATCAGCTTTGAGTCTGTTCTCAGCTGATCTTAGTGTTAGTATTATGTATTCAGTTAAGTTAGATATTCCGCATCTAACTTGTAATTCTTTGATTTATCAAAATAAAAGAATTATTTGCAAAACCATTATATGTTCTTATCGATTATCTAAGTTAAATTCACAATTCTGTTTAAACAAAAGAAGAAGTTGTATTCATCCCCCCCCCCTCTACAACATCTGTTATTAACCTTTGGGACCAACACTTTCAAATATCATATTCTTTAATATAAACCCAAATCAAAAACTCCAATCCTAACATTTTTCTTCTCTTCGTTATTCATCTTTATCCTTTTTGAAACAAGAGTTTCAAAACACTCTCAAGTTTGTAAGTCACTAGATCTTGGTTCGATAACAACGTTATCTTAAAGTATTGAGGTGCGGAATCCCTCAATACGTTTGATTAAAGTTTGTATAACTTTTCTATTAATTAAAGGGCTTTGTTTTGATATTAACTAGTGTTAATCCTTTAAAACCTAGCTTTTAATGCAATAATATTCTCTGGCACAGAAAATGAGGTGGATTGAGTAATTATGACTGAAAGTGATGGAATGCACAGATACACGGATACCAAGAAAATGACCTAATCATTTTATTTATATCCATCTCAACTCGCAGGCCATGGGCCTTAGGAGTTGACTCAACTCGCAGCCCATGGGCCTTGCGAGTTGACTTCAGCTCGCAACCTAAGTCACTGCGAATCCAGATCTCATCTCACAGATTTAAACCTGCGACTTGAGTTGGCACTTCGAGTTGAGATCTCATCTCGCAGGTCTTATGACTTGCGACTTGAGTTCTCAATTCGCAATTTAAACTTTAGTTTGTATTCGTTACTTGACTAATATTATTATATTTAACAAATAATAATAACAAACTAATATCATATATTTACAAATCTAAACCAATGTACAAACTTGATAATAATTACACCAGTCCTATTACAAGCTAGATCTGTTGTCAGAAAAAATGTCCCAACAAAGTTTCATGATATGTATTCCTTTTTCATATATTTATTCGAAACTTATCTCTTATGTGCAAGTGAAAAAATATACTAATGTTATAACATGAAATGGCATCGAAGATCTACTAAAAGAAGCGATGGAAGACTATGAATCCACATACAGCAGCTACAAAAGCTCAACAACATTTTATAGCATGATCGTCAAGCCTATTGGCAGGTAGAGTTGGACATGTGCATCTTCGATTGCTGTTGCATTAGTGACTAGTGCCAGTATGATTATGAGTCATGCCGATAAATGTCTACATTCCAGTGTATTTAATTTGTTCTTTCAATTCAGTCAAATTTGGCACATTCAAGCTATTATAGTTGTTACTTTTAGATTGTTAACTAGAGACCTAGCTACGTTTTAAATCTATTTCATGAATAAGTCATAAGTAGCCGTACGTTCTTTTACTTGAAAATCACAAAACGATGAGCTCTTGATATTTTTTAAGACCTTAGTGTCTGAAAATTTAACAACTTTATCAAAATATCTATCATGTGTATCGTCCTTTAAACGTCCATATTAAGTTTACTTAACTCGTAAAAATACACAATTAGTATAATGGGTGAGCTACTTAACTCTTAAATTGTCACTTATGTCACTATTCAGCTTCTCTGGCGACCTGACTTTTTCCGGACGAGAAAAATAAAGAGAGTCCGAAAAAGTCTAAATGTGTTGGTATTCACTAAGTACTTCAACTAACATAAACCATGAAACACTAATACGACACTCTAAAAAGTTTCCTCCTCCTCTTTGCCAACTATCATGTTTTACCAGTCCAATTTTAAGAACATGTTTCTTGTAATATATGAAATGAAAAAGTGTAAAGTCTCTGAAAATCACAACTTTCAAAGTTAGGCCCATAATCAGGCAAAGGTCTATCTCTGGTACAATTTCTGTTTAGCCAAAGTTAGGCCCATAATATATGACCATATTAGCCAATTTCTCACTCAAGTTCACACCTCTCATAAAGTGTACAACTTCTGTTTATCTTTTTTGCCGGAAAATTGTGGAAAAACGCGAGCTCATAAGAAAAACTAAAGGTCTATCCGCGGTGGTTGGTGATGTAAGGAGAGAGATAGAAGATGATTTGGCTAGAAATCGGAACTCGTGGGAAAAGATGACTAGAAAATTAATCTCGTCGAAAAAGATAACTGAAAATTTGATTTCACCGGGAAAGATGACCGGAAAAGTGTGATAACCGGCTAAAAATAAGTGATTACCGATTATATCCGGTGCAATACATTTATGTATGTTTTTAGGACTTAAATACATGTAATAGGAACGTTTAAATAACGATTTACACAATAAATATCTTGTGAAAGTTGGTTACTGGCCCATTTTTTAATCCTATCTCCGTGTATACTCGTTTCTTTTTTTGTTTTGATCTTTGTGTGTTGACTTTGGATCTATGTCGGTTATTAGTGGAGCCGCAAACAGCTAATATGTTACAGCTATCAGTGATTACTCATTATCTACTGGATAATTAAGTTGAATTTCACTAGGAGCAGTTGCATTTCTATCTTATCAACTCTAGGTAGTGTGCGTTATTAAAACATCCATCTAGGTGTCGAAAGACTCTAAATACATATTATTGGTTACTTAAATTAAGTAAATAAATAAAAGAAAAACTGATACAGTACAAAATTTTAATAATTTTTAGAAAGATTTTTCTTAATCATTTACTAAGAACATTAACCGGTATTACATTATTTTAACTCTACCTTCAATATAAATATATTCAGTAATTCTGGTTTCTCACATTGGTAACTTCTTGACAGTATTTGCCTATTTGACAAGATGCTGCTCTGACAATAAGAATACCATAATGCAATGAGCAACTTATATATAGTTGTTTTCTGCATGTCAAAAATTCAGGATTGTTACACTGTTAGTGGGCATCTAACATGAAATATTGGAGAAGCAATAACTTAGACAGATCAAAAGAATGTCTAATATTATTGTTTTATGTAGAGTTTGTGGAGTATTGTAGATTATCAGTTCGAGTTTGAGAGTTTAACCAGTTATTCATGTACGGATTCTCATATTGCTTATAAAATGTCATGTGATTATTTGCTGATAGTGTTGACTCGGTTCACAATTTCAAAGGTAACATTAACGATATCTTTATAATCCCTTAACACGTTAGTTATTTGCAAAAAACCGAGATAATTTTTCTACCAAAAAGTGTTTGTCGGTTAGCCTACCTCATTTCACTATGTACCAATAAGTTAACCATTTGGACTTAATCCCATTTACCCGTTACTCATCCATTTGCGACAATGTTTGAGAGACAAAGGTGTGAATGTCATCAATCACGTTGGTAATAATTTTTTTGCACACGAACAAAAATCAATATTCATTGCCCCGAATTTGAAAAGGTACTATACATTTTCTTATTGCATGGTTTTAAGTATATATACATTTATTATTTATACTAACTTGTTTAGGCTTTTGTGTAGTGGTCACAGGGCATTTAGATCGGGTACTCTTGAATTATTTACAAAGCTTGTGTGTGTTTGTTACTCTTGAATTGTCATGTAATCCGTAGAAAACTTTATTTGGAATGATGTTATTACTTAATTATGTTAAATACTTTTGTTATGAAATAATTTCTTTAAATTGGAATTGAGTTTTCTTCGTTCTATTTATTGATGAAGTTCAACTAGTACATTATAAATAATCAATTATCCTATATAGTCCAGCTAAATGAAATAAATGTTCTATAAATGTGTTTTATTAGGACGCTATCAATAGCATTCAATTATATTTATAGTACCAAATGTGTCGTTACAGGATCAAATTAGTATACAAAACATTGGTCCTAACAAAGATTTTTGTATTAGGACACTTATCTTGATCCTCACACTAGTATTATTGCTACATATTATTTCATCATTTTCAATTTTTCAGGACATTTATACGTGTCTCAACACATGATAATAGGTAACTATGTATCATAATTTGAAACACTAAAAATGTCTTCTTAAGTACTTTGTTAGGACGCCTAGAAAAGTGTCTGTAGACCTATAAAAAGTGTCACATAATATATATTAGGACATCTAATACTTATTACAATGCTTTTACATAAGACTTTTGAATTTTGATCCCATTAAATAAAAAGTCCCATAAAATAACATTTTGAGACACTAACTGATATCCTGTAAAAACGTTTTTGTTGTAGTGCCCTCAATTTCTATCGACTCTTCATCTTTAATTGAAGTATAGATTCAGAAAACAATGGAAGTGGTTTAATTTATAACTTTTTCCTTAAAATAATGTGTAAATAAAAACACTAACAAAGAGCAAAATCGTAAAAAATCATAATAGCATAATAGTAAAATTAGCAATAGTCTTAAGATAAAGAAGGCAAGCAAACACTAGAACGTGAGAGCAAGGGATCACCCAACGAATGGACGAGCTCAAAGGGGGGAGGAGAGAGGGGGGCAAGAACCATGTTTTCAGAGAAGTGGCGGTCCGAATCTTATCTGAACTGCGAGAATAACTGACTAAGCCGTGCCATAAGGGGTCATTCTCCAAACGGGACGGGACCAAACCTTTAGGTTGTTAAAGTAGGTTGGGTGACTGATCGGCCATAGGAGTACTCCGGGATATAAACCAGGGCAACAAAAGTGGAGCATTTCTATTAGTCAAGCTTGGAGAACATATTACTAGGACTTACTAGATGAAAGACCTTGATTGGTGAAGGACTTAAAAGTTAGGTAGCTGCTATCTATCGGATTTCTTCTATCAATTCTATGTTTCATTTCTTCTTCAGCCTGTGAATAATTTGTCCAATCTGTAGATCGATTTTCAGTAAGTGATTCATGAATTATCTGAGTGCTGATTATAGAATCGGAATCACTTTAAATAAATAAATCGTCAACATGGAGGTAAAACAATAAAGAATATGGATGATTAATGAAGATATTAGGTGGTGACGTGTTATGAACTTCAAACTATTGGCGGATCTAAAAACTTCACACAAGGTATGCACCATTTAGTAACAATGTTTGTTTGCCAGGGTTATTTAAATTTCTTTTGTTTTGATTTTAGAAATTATGTTCATTTATGTTAACTAAACGAGTATAGAAAATATAATTAAAATATATAAAATATAGAACTTTTTATTTTTCTATTATGATAATTTTATTTTGCCTAAGAATCCCTGCTGGATGAGATTCTAACAAATCTTTCGATATAAATAGAATCTAAATAAATAAAAATTTAATTCATTTTAGAGAATTTTTTCTTAAATACAAAGAAAAGAGAAAAAAAAAATCTCATCCATATCCTTTCAAATCTTTCATGTAGAAAGATGAAAAACTACATTCTATAACTCACTTATATCTATATTTATTAATATTAGATAAGATAATAAGTAATAATAATTATGATTTATAATTTTCAAATTCCAATAAGATATCTTTATATCTTCTTTATATTATAAAATAAAATTTTATAAAATAATAAGATATCTTTATTTATTTAGAATTATCAATAACAAATTATAATAAGAAACGCACATAGCACATATACTCATAAACAATACGGAATTGGATATATAAATACAAATATGCCAAGTTATGGTGGTAAGATTAAAAATCATCAATATCATCAATCATCAATTCATCAATAGAGATCATTAGAAAAGTAAAAATAGGAGAATTAATTTTCACCCTTAAATTATGAAAATCAAGGGACAAGATTAATTAGGATCTTTTGTTAAATAATTGAATTTGGTAAATTAATACAACTGGCAAGGGTACAAATGTAAATTAACCAAATAATCGTTCATTGTATCATCTCCGCCATTCCTCTATTCACCTCCATGACAAAAACACTCGCTGCTAAAAAACACGTCACCCTAACAGACCATGAAACTGGTGAAAAAAATTAACTTTTTATATGCATGTCACTCGATCTTCTTGTTTTTCTCAAGGACAACTTTACATTATTGCTACAGATATTTCAATAGCATAGTTTTCTTTTATTTATTATTAATTAATTAATTAATTAATATTAATATAGAGATATGAATGAATCTGAAATTGACTAATGCATACCGAAGCTTCATACAGAAGCCATTTTTTTAATTTTAATTATAATTTCAATTTTGACGTAAAAATGGGAAGACTTCTTCAACCACAAGTGACCAAGTGGAACTTACATCAATGTTACTATAAGAACTCTGCCATTAGCCACTGAATATTTGTCCCCGGCACTAAATCACAACTAATACCTTAATTACTCAGTTATTCATACACACACAGAAAGAAAGAAACCATGAATCTACAAATACTACTAGCACTAGTTACTATGGCATTTTTCGGGTCAGCAACTTCTGAAAAGCCAAACTGTGAAAGAATGTGCGGCAATGTGAGTATTCCTTTCCCATTTGGTTCAGAAGAAGGATGCTACCACAACGCTCAGTTTAATGTAACCTGTGATCAATCATCAGGCCTACCTTACTTTGGAAAAATCAGGAGCGATGCAATCATTAAAAGTATTTCATACGAAAATGGTGAGTTGGAGATGATGATGTTTGTAGCCAATGATTGCTATAATATCTCTGGTCATAAAGTCAATAATAAAATGCCTGTCTTTGAAATTGGGAAAATACCAGATCTCATCCAAGAACAGGTTTGTTGCCATTGGGTGTGACACATACGCATATCTTGAAGGAACAATGGGAGACGAGCCCGTAAGTAGTGGATGTTTATCTACATGTGAAAGCAACAAGCATATTAAAAATGAATCTTGCTCCGGAGTAGGGTGTTGTGAAATAGGAATTCCAAAAGGAATGAGCTATTATAATGTGACAGTAAGAAGCTATACGAACCATAAAATATAATAGATTTCAACCCTTGTAGCTATGCTTTTGTCATTGAAGAAGGGGAGTACAACTTTTCTTCCACTGATCGGCTTAATTTTGCACATAAAAGGATGCCTATGTTACTAGACTGGGCAATTGGAAGTTCAACTTGTGACCAGGTAAAGGAGGACTCACCGGATACTCTCTTATGCAAGGGAAACAGCGAATGTGATGAAAATTATAATGGCCCTGGATCTCGTTGTCGTTGCTTGGAAGGTTATGCGGGCAATCCTTATATGCTACAAAATAATTTGGTTGCTAACAAAATAATTCACATGTTCTATGCTACAGATATTAATGAGTGTGAAAAAAAGCTTCATATTTGCACGGGTAAATGTATTGATTATGAAGGAGGCTACTCTAGCGTTCAAGATAAATCACGTATTATAAGGATTTCCGTTGGTAAGTAAACTAACATTGATATATAGTTTTACGGATGGTTTTGTAGTTTAATTCCTTACGTTGATAATGGTAGGAGTAAATTTTTTATTTTTTATTTTAATATTTGTAAGTCCCCTTAGGGCTCGGATCTACGGGGTAAACTTGATTATACGAGCGCGGAATCCTCGCATAAACATAAACGATAACAAACGAGTAATACAAATGGATAATTATCACTTTTATTGAATATTCGAACTTACAAATCCGAACCTAACTCTCAAAAACCTCTTTTTTTGAAATAATCGGACTTGTGTATTTATAGGCAGCCAAGTTCGTACGAACTTAGCTGCTTCGAAGTTCGTACGAACTTAGAACGAACCTATAAGTTCGTACGAACCTACCAAATACACAGACAAAACTTAAGTTAACTATTACAACGATTAACAAAATGACTTCTAAACCTAACTATTACAAACTAGAAGTTGTTGTCACAAAACATGCACCAACAATATTTATTTAATTTTTTGATTAAAAAATTATATCAAAATTATTAAAAAATTTATGCTCTTTAATATGGAATATTTTTTTTTTTAAATATATAAATCACAACCTTTATAATATTTATGTGTGTGATACACACTATTAATTTTTTAGTGTGATACAAAAAAAATTATAAAGTTGTAATACACAAATTTAATTTGTATATTGTATATGTATTTTTTTGGAAACTTTTTACTTCATATTAAAAATATAAGATTCTAATAATTTTGATATAAATTTATTATAAAAAAGATCAATTTATGTTCAAATAAAAAATAAAGAAAATTCAATCCTATCATTACTACTATAAAAAACTAAACTCCTTGAACCTTCCGTATAGTCTTATACCTATTCATTGAGCTACCAAGAAAGTTAAATAATACTAAACTCATTGATTTTGACAGGCCAGAGAAAGATAGGATTTTAACTGGAAAGATGGCTCTTGATTTTGACAGGCCAGAGAAAGATAGGATTTTAACCAAGTACTTTTTATCTGCTTTAAAAGAAGAGAGATTATTAGAGGTTCTTGATGAACACTTTAAGTTAAAAGAAGTTCCTCACAAGATCATTCAGGTTTCAAGGCTTGCAGAAAGATGCTTACGTCTTTAAAGGAGACGAAAGGCCTACAATGAAGGAAGTGGCGTTAGAGCTGGAAGGAATATTGGCATCGATGATTGACAAGCATCCATGGGTTAAAAGTAGTTCAAATGAGAAGACACCGAGTATTTGCTAAAAGAAGCGATGGAAGACTATGAAACCACAGACAGCAGCTACAAAAGCTCAACAACGTTTTATTTTTGGGTAAAGGGGAAATTTCCCCGGTAAAATATATTAATCACCCAACACCGATAAGTACAATGGAATGTGACTAAAACGCCACATTAACCTCAAGCAATGCTTGAACTACCAAAGCCGAAATGACATGCCACACGGCTAACACCTAGATAAAACGGTAACAATAACACCAATTGGAAAAAACCACCTAAACGAGCATAAGCACACTCTAGAAGCATACAAACACGAGACTATATCAGAAAACCAATAACTTAAAAATCGAAACATCATGGATAAACAATGTTAGCGTCGGGCAGATGCCAAAGCTTAGCGAAGTAGAGACCATCTTGGGACTTCTTAAATCGATAGGAAAGGAGCTTGAGACGAACGGAAGACATAATGCATTCGATGACTTGCTTGACCGTCCCCTTAGTCTTCTTGAATAGCCGCCAATTTCTTTCTTGCCAAATGAAATAAGCCGTAGCAGCCACCACAATTCTAGCAATCACACTCTTTGACTTTTGGCTTTTAGCTATAGGAATAAGTGAATCCACAATGGAATAAACCGAATCAGAAGCAGCAGAAATACCTCCAAGCCTTTTCATATGAGACCAAACCTGCTGAGAAAAAGCACACTTAAAAAACAGATGATCATGTGAGTCCAATTGAGTTGCACACAAAGGGCAAACCATGCTCGAAATCTCAGAATCTGTAATCTCCCACTGTCGCAGTGTGTCTTGAGTCTTCAATCTCCGATTAATCACCAGCCAAAAATTAAACGCATGACGTGGGATACAAAAAGAAAATCAAACCACGTTGAACCAATTCACTGGTGCATTATGATGGCGCAAAACATCCCACACCACATACACCGAAAAAGGCTTAACCACTCCTGGATGAGGACGCCATTCCAGCTGATGCACAGCCCCTGAGTTAGTAACAGGAATAGTCACAGAGTTCAAAATGGGATACTTGGATAGCCAGTCAAGAGGCCATGTCCAGCTACCTTGCGAAATCAGGTCCCGCACCTTAGTCGAAAGGTCATAACCTACGCTAAAAATGTCCCTGTTTGTAACAATATTCGCTAAAGGGCTGTTTAAACTCCATTTATCAAACCACATAGAAACAGTAGAACCTTCACCAATCTTATGCCAAAAAAACTCTCGAATAATAGAGCGAAGCTGAAGAATTTTCCTCCATCCCCATGACATGTTACCACGAGCCGGAACCTCCCAAAAACTACGGCCTCTAAGCTTATAAAGATGAACCCATTTAACCCACAACGAATCTTTTAAAGACAAAAGCTTCCATATGTAAGAAACCATAAGGGCCTGATTAAATTGATCAAGCCTACGCAAACGCAGGCCACCTTCATTTTTCGGGAGACACACAACCTCCCAAGCAACTTTAGCCTTACCTTTCCGCATACTCCCTTGACACCAAAGAAAGCCGCGCATAAGTTGCTCAATTTCACATAACGTACGAGACGGGAGACTGAAAACAGAGGCCCAGTATACATTCATAGATCCAAGCACAGCTTGAACCAATTGTAATCTACCAGCAATCGAAAGGGACTTATTCTTCCAATCCTTAATACGGTTTTGCACCTTCTGAATCAGCTCCTTACAATCCCGATATACAAGTCTTGAAGAAACTAAAGGAACTCCAAGATATTTAACCGGGAGACGACCCTCTTCAAAAGGAAGAATTTGAAGAATATTAAGCTTTATATGAGTAAGAACATTACAAAAGTATGATGTGCTTTTAGGAAGACTAGGAGTTAAACCCGAAGTAAGCTTGAATTCCTCCAACGCCTCCATAATAACTCTAGTAGAACCCGTATCCCCATAGGTAAACAGAAACAAGTCATCTGCAAAACATAGACTACTAAATTTAACTTGGAGCAATAGCAATGATATCTAAACGACTCAGAATCACGAACCCGCCTTTGAATAATGAGGGTAAGAACCTCCATGATAAGAGTAAACAAGTACGGAGATAGCGGATCTCCTTGACGAAGATCACGTTGGCCCTTAAAATAACCATGAAGAGAGCCATTAATATTCAACGAGAAGGAAGTAGAAGACACACACTCCATAATCCACGAAACCATCCGATCATGAAAACCAAAACCAATTAGAACAACTTTTAAAAAACCCCAATCAACCGTATCATAGGCTTTTTGGATATCGACTTTAAAAGCGCATCTAGGAGATCCACGATCTAAATGATAATTATGCATAAGTTCCTGAGTAAGAAGAATATTATCTGCAATGCTACGACCCGGCACAAAAGCCGACTGATTCAAACTGACAAGAACCTTTAGACTTTCCTTAAGACGGTTCGCGATAATTTTGCTAATACATTTATATAGCACATTGCAGCACGAGATCGGTCTATAATCAGTAACTCTCGATGGAGATGGCACTTTAGGAATGAGAGCAATAATCGTATGGTTTAATTCTTTCAAAATGGTACCATTAGTAACGAACTCACAAACCGGTTTAGTAACATCTGTAGCTACAATATCCCAAGTTTCTTTAAAAAACGCAGCAGTAAAACCATCGGGCCCCCGGGACTTATCATTCCCCATCGAAAAATAGCCTCACGCACCTCACATGGCCTGACATTACGAATCATATGCAATGCCTCAGAAGGAGCTAAACGGATCTGGAAAAGATTATTAGCATCAAGAGTAGTGGTCACACCAGCTTGACCCAAGAACTCTTCATAATGGTTAACAAAAACAGTAGCCACCTGATCATTAGCAAACAGACTACCCTCAGCGTTTGACACAACATCAATACGGCTCCGGCTTGTTCGATTCTTCACACATTTATGAAAGTAAGCCGAGTTGGAATCACCCTCCCGAAGCCAATTGATTTTTGCCTTTTGTTTCAAAAATCTTTCCTCCATTATGAGAGCATCATTAAATGCTTGAACATACACTGCCTCCTCCTCACGTAATACGAAATTAAAAGGATCTGAGTCAAGAGCCAGCTGCACTGTATCCAGCTCAAATCTAAGCCTTTTCACATTTTCATGTAAGTTACCATGCTCATAAAGGAGCTTACGAAGAGGCTTCTTCAAACGCTTGAGTCTCTGAACCACATGGTACATGAAAAACCCACTAACCGGCCATGACCAACCATCGTTAACAACCTCCTTAAACCTAGAATTATGAATAAGGATATTAGAAAATTTGAAAGGTTTAGGTTTCACCTTAACAGTGGTAGGAATATTAAGAATAGCCGGAGAATGGTAAGATATACGATAAGGATGGAAAATAGTATGGGCACCAATAAAACTATCATTGAACTCCTGATTAGCCATTATACGATCGATCTTCTTAAGATTCCCATCGTCACCCTTCGGTTTTTGATTCCATGTAAACCTAAGACCCGAACTCTGGACATTAGAAACTTCAATCTCTTCCACACAGTCCTTAAATTCTCGCATAGATATGTCAATATTCGACGAACCAACCAACGAGTCTTGAAGAAAAAGCGCTGCATTAAAATCCCCAGGAATACACCAAGGACGGTTGCGAATATAGTGTTTATGCAAACACAAATTCTTCCAAAGGGCACGACGGTGGTGTATCTATTGTGAGCATAAATAAAAGTACAAAAAAGCTCCAGCTTCTCAGTTTTCAACCAGATACGAGTATGGATGTCCTGATCATCTTGAGAAATAACCGTTAAATCAACATCATTACGGCTCCTGCCCACAATGATACGAGATCCTTTAGTACACCACATATTATTAGACGTCCACTCCCAATGATGAAAAACATAAGAACACAGCTTGTCAAGCTTAGACGCATTCACATGAGACTCCAGAATAGCACACACAGATAATTTATTTTCAAAAATAACCTGCCTAACCTCATTTTGTTTAGGGGAGAGGTTCAATCCCCTAATATTCCATGAAGCAATACTAATCATGATTAACCTCATTAGAGGGAGTGCTTGCCCCCTTAGTATTATCAGTAGCAACCTTGGATTCACCAGCAGGGTCCTCAAGGATCATCTCTTCACCCTCCTCATCATCACTATCATTAATAAGATTTTGCACTTGGTTAGCATGCATCCAATTAGCATCATTCCCCCAGGCATGATCCTCCCCATCAGCTAACAAGCTGAAAGAGTTTTTGACATTAACAACATTAATCTGACTCGGCTTAGATTTCTGCACTTCGCTATCAGGTTGAGTCACTGTGTTCTCCGTGACTTTTGCTAAGGACGTTTCACCTTTTTCAACCCAACGATAATAATAGCTAGGTTTAGACTTCGTTATTCTAATACCTTCAATTTTGGTATTATTCTTAGCCTTGCCTTTCTTGCGTTTAACTTCAGTAAATCCATCCGTACAATCTTTTGATGCTTCATCAGTCATAATTTTCTTTGGGCAATATTCATCATTGTGATCAAAAATTTGACATGTCGAGCATCTAGGCGGCTTCCATTCATACTCAATATCAACCGTTTCCAAAGAATGACCTGTGCCATTGCTAAACGGAATCACAACAACAATCTAGTCCAAAAGCTCCTGATCTGAAGACATCTCGACTAAAGCTCTAGCATACGTATTCTTACCCCACGATTGTAATCACATGTCACTAGTGAATGAGTCCAGCATGATTGGTTTACCCATTTGCGTGGTGATAAGACTCAATCCGATCTCTGAGTAGGCCGCTAAAGGGACATTGTGTAGCTTCACCCAAAGAGGTGCAGATTTCACCTCATCCTTCTTCAAACTGGAATTCGGAGTTAACACATTAAGAATTAATGGAACCGATCTAATCAGCCACGGCCCATTTTGAATAACCTTATCCATAGCTTCCTTTGTATCAAATTGAAAGAAGAATAAACCATTTTGATGCATAACCCATTTTATAGCATTTGTAACAATGTTTTATAATATTTGCTAAAACAACGTTTTATAATATTTGCTAAAACAACGTTTTATAATATTTGTAATATCCCATTGTTATATAATTAAAGAAGAAATTTAATCCACTACCCCCAACACACTTAAAAAATATATCTCTCTCAAGTATACAACAGAATTTGGACCATGAAGTACTTGAGAGATCGATTAATTATATCCATATATTGTTACACCCGGATTTTAAGCATCTTTTTTTTTAAATATAATAATTTTATAAACGTAGATAATAACCAAACAACCTGTTTTAAGTTTTACATATCAAAGTAGCGAAAAATAAAATAAATAGTTACTCAAAATCCGGTGTAACCAACGCTCACTACCATAATAAAGAGTATATACTAACTATGGCTAGTTACATATATGAAAACTATCTTCTAATTCGTCCATCTCTCACTCTAAGCAACTTCCTTTCCTTTGCCACTTGGTCCAGTTACATCCTTGCCTAAGGACACATATCACACACACGGGGTTAGCTAATAAGCCTTGTGAGCACACGAGTTTATCACTGAAATCTAAGTACTATAAAAATATTGAATCAAAACAAGAGTTAAAACTTTAAATAACATTTCTATTACCAATCGTTTGCCCGGTGAGCAGGGAAGCTCACACACGCATTCTAGTCCGGTGGGGGAGGCCCACATATGCTATAAACATGCTAACACATATGCAATGGATCCATGCAATCTAAACAACATAGCTAAGTCATACTAAGCACTCACAAACAACAACAAGTTCACAACAACATATTACTAAATGATATTGTCAACTTGTGATGCTAGCAAGTACTTAGTACACTAATATTGGATCACACCAAGGCACATAAGTATCGAATAGTTCACAACGACACTAACCAAGTAATTGTGAACTAGTCGTACTTAACTGCCCTAGATGCTACCAGTATCAATATACTAAATCAACTTTATACAAAATCTTTATGAAAACACATTTTGATATGTGCCCCCGTTTTGAAAAAGATTCGTGTAACTCACCTTTGCTTTTGATTAAAAGTCCAACTAGTTTGATCCATGTTGAAACCATGATAACCTATCAATAATAATTGAGTATACTATCAACAATCGATAACTCCAAAAGATAATTATTTTTATGAATAGTCTAACCCTCTGACATACGCTAATCCATTTTGCGTTAATTGATAACGAAACTCCTAATAACTTGAATATTAAAGTTGCTAATCCAAATTCTTTACCGTCATCTTATAATGCCTTAATTGTCTACTTATTTAAATATTAGACAATTTAATTGAGTATCAAGTCAATAACTAATTTTTCCTTCATTAGAACTGTGACATCAATATTCAGATTCAAACTTCCAAAACCCACATTAGAGGGGTTGTTATGAACATAAAAATTAATCCAAGGGTTGTATATGTAAAGTTTGTACCATCCTAGGCTGCCATTCGCGTGAATGTGTACGACACATATTCATCGGATATTGCTTGGTTGGTTTCGTACGTCGCCATCTCCGGTCACTTTTACAGCTACTGTTTCTCACCTATCCCTCTCTATATCCATAATAGATAATTTGATGTGTACAGATGTTGCTTCATCTTGCCAGAAAATGAAACCTTCAATATGTTTGCCTGAAAATGCCGCACCTTAAAACCACAAAATGAAGCCATCTCGAATCTCCATTTTCTTATTATTACTCGTGTAATCGTCATCAACACTCGCTACTTGATCTCTGATTTTATTCGTCCACTAAGCTGCTCCGACAACTTCCACTCGGTTCACGATCACTAACGACCCAAGACATATTGGTCGGAGAAATCTAGTTAAGAAATTGAGTGAAATTCACCCTCTCTGCTCATAACCGTTGAGATAACAAAACTCAGAATTCTTTACAAACGAATGAACTTGAACTCTACATGTGGGCGTTGTTCATTTCTGACGTTGTCTTGGCCGGAAAACGGTGATGGTGGCGGTTGACCGTGTCTCTGTTTTCTGTTTTCATTTCCAGCCGCCAAAGCCCTATTACCATCTTTATTTCTCATTCTATTTATATTATAAATAAATAAATAAAGGTTACACCCTAAATTACTATGTAAAAGTCCATAATACCCTTATGCTCATTGTACTAATAGACCACATCTTGGCTTACACTTATAAAACGAATTTGTTAGATCACAATCTGTACATTTTAAATCACTACTTGTCAACTTTGTTCATATATGTATTAAATAGAACTTCTAGCCATTTATTTATACGTTTGTTTTAAATAACCAAAAAGAATTTTAAAATCTCTAATAATTATAATGAAACAACTAGTACTCTTTTTATTAATAAGAGTTTAATTTTTGGAATGTTACATATATATATCACACTCTCATTGACATGTCTCCGTACGAGACAAGAAATATTGAAAGGTACACCTTGTGTCCGAAAGCTTTAACGTCTTGTTGAATTTGACTTCGATACTCACCAAATGTGAACCT
Source organism: Logfia minima (assembly GCA_963921325.1). Taxonomy (NCBI): domain Eukaryota; kingdom Viridiplantae; phylum Streptophyta; class Magnoliopsida; order Asterales; family Asteraceae; genus Logfia; species Logfia minima. Next base: position 8,127,191 of record OY992767.1, read on the forward strand.
TCTACAAGTCGATTTATCTTCGTCAAAACAACCAACGAATGACTCATAAGACGGGCATAAAAATAAGGCTATCGAGTGTCTCTCTACTTCGCGGTTTTAGCATCACTTTGTGTTCAACACTCTTGTAAACATCATTGCTCCATGCCTGCAAATTTCGTATATTTTAATTTATAAGCTAGTGTCATATGCTTCATTGAAACCGTATCTTTGAATAGAAAATAAATGTAGAGTGATAATTAATATATCCGATAAACAGTTTTGATTTTTAAGTGTTATTGTATTATATCAACATCTACAGTTTTTGGTCAAATATAAAAATCACATATTCCTCCTTTCTCTTCCCAAGATTATTAAATCACATTAGAGCCAATGTTCTTATTAGTCATTCCAATAAATATCTAGATTTGGATGTATTTTTTTTGCCATGATATTTATGGTTGTTCAAAATATTATTGAAATAAAATATATTAAAATTGGGCAATCATTGAATCGATACAAAATAAAGAAAGGGATCGACATGTCAATTTGTGAATCCTACGAATTTTATGAATAGTTATTTCATAATACTGAAACTAATGTTTGATTTTGTTTCGATAATAATTTATTGGCTATAAAATGGGTGTGTTGGATAACATGTATGATTAGTAAATAATTAGGTTTATGGCAGGAAAATGCATCAAATTATTACGGGATCTTTATTGTATCTACCTAACTATTCGTATGTGTATTTAATGTATCTAAGCAGATAAAATGGTCATTCAATGTAATGTACTGGCTAGCAAGTCCATGTCACCGGTAAAACTCAAATTATTGCCACGTCATCGTCCAACTTGCGCCACGTGACACTCAGATTACAGCTATTTCACGAGCTTGATAAATGTTTGGTAGCTTCTATAGTTTTTTCGGTAAAAGGACTTGTTCTTCAGGTAACTAATTTTGAACTCAAAAGGCTAAAATTTGAAGGAGAAAGACAAAATTTAACTAAAGATTCAAGAATTGAAGTGTTTTGACATCAATTAAAGGTAAGGTTTCAATTGTTGTATGTTGTAAGCTAATTAATGTGATCTGGACGGATTCAAGTGATTAAAACAAGCTTAAAACGTGAGAAAAATCGAATCTAGGGATCTGATCGGTTCGTCGTGCGACAGTCAAGTGAGTGTCGCATAAACCGCCTTTGGATAGCGACAGTCAGGTGATTGTTACATGAGACCAACTCTGAATAGCGGCAATTAGCGGATTGTCGCATAGACCGACCTTGAAATGCGACAGTTAAGGAGTGTCGCATAATGCGATAATTGTGAGATTGTCGCAGGATTTGTTATAGCGGCAGTAGTGTGATTGTCGCGTAATCAATTTTATGACACTATGAAAGTGTCGCCAGGCTGTAAAAAGAGTTTGATTATATCTGTTTGTGTACAGACGAGTGTTCCGTTGTAAGAGACCGGAGGTTAACACAGCTGCATAATTTCGAGGTAAGTAATGGGAGGAGATGAATTGGATAACCATACCCAGATTACAGGAGTAATTGAATGTGTTATTCTAACCTGACGATCAAAGTGTTAATACTAGCCTTATTTATGCTGAGTGATCATAAATGGCTTAGCAGTGTGATGATGAGCCTTATTTATGCTGAATGATCATAAATGGCTTAGCAATGTCATGATGAGTCTTATTTATGCTGAGTTGTCATAAATGGCTTAGCAGTGTGATTATGAGCCTTATTTATTTTGGGTGATCATAAATGGCTCTAATGTTTTATGAAATTTAATTTTGTTTCATTAATGTGATTTTGTTACCCATAGCGGTGTACTTACCCATTAATGTGATTCTGTTACACATGTGGGTCAAGTAGAGGGAAAGAAGGTCTTGGGAAAGAGCCGCAACGCGAATAGTTGTGTGCTTACTATTGCTGGTAGTAAGTGTTTACTCCCATTAAATCATGCTAAGATATCGAGGGAGTCTTTTGAAAAGAAAATCTACACTTGTAATATTTAGGGATGATGTACCCTTTACACGTATGTGAAATATCGTTAATGAGTTATATAAACAAAAGTGTCTAAATTTTTTGGGTGTTACATATATATAGGTGGGAATCAAGAGGGAAACAAAAAACAAAAGGGAGGGAAGCAAATACCCATTTATCATAAAAATACGATTTTCAAGCAAGATTTATCAAATTAAACCTTGAAATATAAATGAATTGATTGTATACATCATTTAATGAAAGAATGTTGTTATAATTTTATGTTTTAAACAAAAAAGTCTCAAAATCGACATTTATCATTCCTTTGTGATGAATCTTAGTCATAATTTCAACTTAATGTTCTTAAAACATTAATTTATGATAAATATTAGCTCATATATGTAATTATACACTGATTATACCATTTATGGGTGAATGTTATCACTAAAAATTCATCAAGAAATGATGTTAAGTGACATTCATGGATGTATAATAAAAAAAGTATGAGTTAACATTCATCTTGAATGAATGTTATAAATGATTAAATCAAGGGCTGAGATTTGCTTCCTTAGCTTCCCTATGGATCCTTTATATATATTTATATATATTTATATATATAAATATATATAAAGGATCTATAGGGAAGCTCCAAATCTTGAGGAATGAGGGAAGCAAATCTTAGCTCTTGATTTTTTCATAAAAAACGTTTTTAACATTCATTTGTGATGAATGTTAAATTTTGAGTAACATTCATAACATATGAATGTTAATAACTTTCATTTATGATGAAATCAAGGGTTGAGATTTGCATCCCTCCTTCTCTAATTTTTTTGCTTCCCTCTTGATTCCCACCCTATATATATACATATATGGAAGAGTTCAAATAAAAAATATAAATATCATGAGAAAGTAAGAATGACTTTGAAATAACTTTTTAAATATCGGAAACACATTTTTCTTCAAAACTTTTTCAATAATTATTATTGAAATAACTTTTACAATCTATGATAAAAGTTTTAATAAAAAAAGTTAAGTTTTTTTATCAAACTTTTTTACAGTAACAACGTTACTGTTGTGATTGTTTAAGATAATCACAAAATATAATATGATAATCACATGTGATTATATTTTAATATAATGTTATTATCATATGTTCGAGATAACACAATATAGAGTTTTGATAATCACATATTATTCATGTGATTCTCTAGTTATAAAATGTGATTTTACGAATAAAAAACTTATAAAAAAAATAATTAAAAAAAAAGAAAAAAAAACGTCAATTTTTTTATTTGAACAATAGCTTCTAAAAATAAGGAGTTACGAAGAAAATTTTATAAAATAACGTGTTTTGCATATTTAAAAGTGATTTTGAAGTCATTTCCTACGTTCTTACGATATTTAGGTTTCCTATTTGAATCTAGATATATATATATATATATATACATATATATGGGGTAAAGTTTCAATAAGAACGCTGTAAATTAAGAACGAGTAACAACGCTTCATATCCGCAAATGTCCCAAAAATCAATAGATTTACATTCATGTATCTCAAATATGAGAAGAAAAATAGATGCGCATTCTTATAAATGCATAAAAATCGAAAAAACAATTGATGCACGATTTCAATTAAAAAAGTTTTGTTTTATAAATATTGTGTACGTGTATGTGTAAGTGTACGTGTATGTGTATGTGTATGTGTGTATTAGGATTTGGAATTGCAATGATTATTATATATAGTAACTAGTTTTTATACCTATATATACACACGGATCATTTTGACAAATACAAAATAATACTATTAGAATATTTTTGAAAATAATTGCAACTGTAATTCTTCAAATATGATTAGTAATCTTAAATTCGATCATATAACAAACAATATAAAACTATTAAAAACCTCAAAGAAACTATTAGGCAACAAAAGATATGAAGAAAAAATAAAAGACAAATAATAGAAGAAAGTGTGTTGCATATAATTTAGGGTGATTTTAAATATAAACTTTTTGTAAGTTAAATAATAATCACCTATGAGACTATTAACATAAAGGTAAACAATTACTTTATAATCATATATCTTTTTTATATATCTTTAGGGTTAAAAAAAATTTCAAACAATAATAGAGTACTTAAAACACCCACTATACACACTGATATTGAATAAATAACTGTCTTTTATTTATTTGAGCATTAATTAAGTTTTATGTTCTTTCACTTAAATCTTATTATTAGATAATTCTTAAACTATATTTTTGAAATGAAACTACCTAAAAACAATATTCATTACATAAAGTTATGATAATAGAGCCTCTAATCACAATGAAAATCATTAATCTATCTTATTGCACAAAATATGTCTTGTTCCATCCTAAATTAAAACCTACTCCGTACATTCATGAAAATACAAACAAATTGTAATATTAATAGAATTTTTTGAATAAAAATTAATATAATATAGATGCTTTAATAAATCATATTATATTATATTAATCATAAGTTATAGACATGCTAATGAAACGTTGAAACCTTATTAATTAACTTGAAACCCAAAGCTACATACCTAAATAAATTTTACATAAATTGGACGATGGTTTTCTATCCGATTCCTTTTGTTCCTGAATATACGTTTTTTAATAAATACAAAAAATATCAATTAATTAATTAATTAATAGTATATAATTTAAATAATGTTAGTAGTATTATTTACTAATTATCTTGTTTACTATGTTTATCCTTAAAATAGTTATTTTTTTAATTTTTTAAAATCATAATTTATGATGTCATCAAATCTCTAATTTTACTCAATTTAAATTTAATTAAATTATGACTTCTGATTAGTTAATTAAATTTCAGATTAAGATGATAATATAACAAATATAATTCTTATATATTATTTATTTATAAGATAAGATTAAGATAAAGTTAATCATTTTCTAAAAATTCTTAATAAAAGAGTACGTTAAAATGGAAACACTTCTTCAACCACAAGTGACCAAGTGGATCTTACATCAATGTTACTATAAGAACTCTGCCATTAGCCACTGAATATTTGTCCCGAGCACTAAATCACAACTAATACCTCTAATACCTTAATTAGTCGGTATACGCAGAAAGAAAGAAACCGTGCATTTACAAATACTACTAGCACTAGTAACTATGGCATTTTTGGGGTCGTCAACTACTGAAAAGACAAACTGTGAAAGAATATGCGGCGATGTGGATATTTCTTTCCCATTTGGTAATGTAAAAAAAACAAAAAGAAAATGAAAAAGTAAATAAAAACGTCAATAAAAGGAAAGAACGAATAAAAACGTTAAAAAAATTAAACTTTTCTTTTTTGAAAAAAATAAAAAATTTCGGTGGCGCCCGGCGGCAGCTGGAGCTGCTGGTTGCTGGTGGTGGGTGAGGGGGTGGAAGCGGAGAAGTTCAAGGAAGGTATGAGATAGTTAAAAAGTAGGACAAATGTGGAACTGTGAAATGGGTGTATATGAAAATTTTATGTTATTTTTTTTTTTAACTTCTAACCTAATAGTTCTAGCTAATTACAAAAATGCCACAATTATTAACCATTGATCAAAAAATAAATGACTAAGATGACTTGTTCACTCTTCTCTCTTTAATACCCTTTCTCTCTTATCCCATTTCTTATTTTGCATTTCGAAAGATCTTGTATTGTTGGATATATCAAAGCATATGTTGTATTTTTTCTTTTCATTTTACATGTGTATAACATATAAATATAAATGACAGATTTAAGTTGAGCTTCTTATTTAAGTTTTAAAATTCTTCACCTAGTTGCCTAGTATACATGGTAATGTAGCTTGCAGATTTGACGCTGGCCGGTGAAATTTATTCCTCTGCATGTTAGTGTATAATAGATTGATTGCCTTAAAAAATCACCGATATTAAATATGTTGTCAATTATTATTAGGAAGTCGCAATTATTACCTTATTACCTTTTTAAGTTTCTCATTACTAGAGTAAATGAGCATGTATCATTATTAGTAAATGAGAATGTATCATTATTATTGTTCGGCATTTTAATCACATATAATTAAATATATTATTATGTATAAAGTCATAATTAATTACTGACACATGATTATGACTATTAAATATTAATATATATATCATTGTTGTTATTGTTTGATGTTTATAATTAAAAAATTTACATATGATTACTTTTTAGTGTTTAATTGTCTATAATATCGTGTATTCATGTGTAAGTTTTAAAAAATGAATATATGGTCACATGTGAGTACAAACCAAAATCACATATGATTTCTTATTAGTGTTTGATTATATGTGATTATGTGTGTATTTAAATGTAAATTTTTAAAGACGAATACATAATCACATTTGATCCAAACAAAATCACATGCGATTACTTTTAGTATTTAATTATTTGTAATTATGTGCATCCAAATGTAATTTTTAAAAGAAGAGTACATAATAACAAGTGATAATAAATACTTGATTGCATTCGATTATCGATGTATAATATTTTATTTGAACTTTTAATCACATGTGACTATAGACTTATTATTCAAAACTACAATTATTCAATCAAATATAATTATTATTACAATCATATATAGATTTTCAAATCATAACATTTAATTACATGTGATGAATATATAAAATATTTATCACAAGTGATTATAGTTTTGATTATACATAAATTTTAAATCACAATTTTAGTTAACACAAAATTGTGAGTATACAAGAATATATATCATGTTTTATATATATGAATGAATGAGAAGTTGTATCATATGTAAAATTAAATATATCACTAATCACTTATGAAATTAAAAGGAATGGTTTTGTTAAAAGTATATTTTGTGAAATGTCTAATTTAAATGAAAAAAGCTGAGTTTTATGGTTTAACTTTTTTATTTTTTAAAATATTTAATTTAAAAAATATCAGTGAAATTAGAGTTTTGGAGTTCTAACTAGAACGACTAGCGTACCTCACGCACTTAATTAAAATGAAGGAACTCGTATCTTCAATTATTTATGATTGTTTAATGAACCCACCTCGTGATGCTAAAATAGGGTAGCGGGTCAATATGTGGTTTGATATTGTACCTTTGTCCAAGCAATCAAGAATAACACTTAACAGGATCATGTGATTAAAAGAAAGTAACTTGAATTCTTCTATTTACATCCCCATCAAACTCAGGTAAAATGAGGCAAAATATAGATTCTGTTGAAATATGAATATGCTATATAGAAACTCAAAAATCTAATTGTATAATAATTATATTTTTATATAAGTGGATATAATAGAGAAATATGACTTCTTTATTATTTTTTCTATCTTTTGAGATTCAACGATCTTTATTTCTTTTGTATAATTACACTTTTGCATTCTTAAATATTTGATGTATTTTTTTAAATTATAAAAATAGATCAAATATTTTATTCATTTATAAAAGTTAAAGAGTCTATAAACTATAAAAAAATATCAACTATCATATTTTATTCATTTTATTAAAATTAAATTCGTCACGTGTTATCAAATTTTATTCATTTATAAAATAAAATTCGTCCCGCGTTATCGCGTGTATATAAACTATATAAAAAATCGACCACAATATTTTATTAATTTATAAAAATTAAATTCGTCTGGCATTATCGTTGGTCTATAAACTAGCAACAGTCAACATTTCTTTCGTATTATACACTTTCAGCCCTTAGATATTTGATCTATTTGTTTAAATTAAAAAAGTCAATCACAATATAAAAGAATTTGACTGAATATTTTTTTCATTTATAAAAATTAAATTCATCTCACATTACAACGAGTTTATCATAGCTAGAACTTAAAACCATGAATTTTAGATAACCGCACAAAGATACCATCACGTTCACCTTTGATATTTTTTTAAATGGCATATCTACAACGTATCTCTACTCCGTATAATGTCCTATATATATATTAGCGTTTAAAATCGTGTATATATACAGGTCGTTTATGCTACTAAAATAAACATTAAATTAAAAAGTCTTATTTTTTTTACACAACAGTTCAAATGTCATAACCTAATTATATTAATCAATGATTACGTTTTTTATAAAAATTATAAATGACACAGTTTTAATTAAGAATTAACTTTCTAGATGATAGAGTAATAACTTATATTTATTCTTATTACTAATTTAAAGATTTAAGATTATATGTTTGTTAAAACGTTGGAGATTTTTTGATACCGCAAATCTTATCCTAAACCTATAACTTGTTAATTGAAAAAGTTGAATAAAATTACATGTGGGATTCGAGATCTAGGTAGAAGTATTTGAAGTTATTTTTTATTTATCTAAATGTATTTAAAATAATAAATTAGTATAATAAAAGTATTATATTATAGGTATAAATAAAAATATATTTGCTGGTGATTTGAATAAAGTTACGTACAAGTTAGAGAAAACTGTTCGAAATAATGATAAATATAAATTGATTGTCTAAGATATAACAATAGATAATTAAATAGATATATAAATATAATATAATAAATATAATTAGAATAAAATGTAGGTTATTTTTTTGTTGAAATTGAGTTGATTTGCGTTTTTAAATGAAATATATATAATTCTTTACGCATAAAAAGTTTAACGTAACGTTTATTGATATAAATACTCTTTTATGTTTGTTAACATATACAAATACATATAATAGATTTTATAAATTTTGATAACGATATAATATTTCGGTTAAGAGTTATATAATTTAAAAAGTTTGAGACTATAATTTTGAATTGAGCAAAATTGAGGGATTTAATTGACAAAAAAATAAAATTAAATGATGATGTCACTTGAAAGTCCCTTTGAACGGATCCAAACGGGATTACAATGTGTATTAGTTTGCGGAATGATATAATACACAAGAAACAACAATAAAACAAGTAATTGCAAGTGTTTAATGTAGGTTCGTAGATATTCGAAAATAGCACAGTATATTCGAATATATCAGTGTTAAAAAGCGTACAAATAAAACATTACAAGTTGGTATTTATACCCAGCAAGTTCGTACGAACTTAGCTGGTCCTAGGTTCGTACGAACTTACAATACAACTTACAAAAAGGCTAAGTTAATTAAACAAACTACTAATTAACTATAAAACTAATTACAAAACTAACTATTACAAAATAAGAGCTGTTGTCACAAAACGTGCACCAACAGACTCCCCCTTGACAATAGCTCTATCTGTCTTCAGTCTTCTGGCTATGTCGAATCTTGATTCTCGATCAACTTTGTCGACTCTCAGCCCATAAGCCTTTTTCTACGCACACCTTCACAACCTTCTGATACTTTCGTCCTTCATGTCTCCAACTGTCTCTATACAAGATCTTGTTTACATGAAGTTTCATCGGATCGTCCTTTGACAAGTTTACCAGATGTAAACTGTCATAAACTCTCAGCAGCTCCTTTCCTTCATAATCTTCCATTACTGCCTCAGCAGTCTTGTTATCCACGTACCACCACTTGAGATTTGCAAGAATGTTCTATGGCATTTTCTTCAGCGAAACCCTCTTCAAGCATTTGACTGGTCTGTAGACCATCTTCATCCACGGCTTGTTAGAAAGTGGATCAATCCAGGTCAGATTAGGAACTCTCTTCCCCGGCTTTGGCTTTAGACTTTCAAACTGATTAGATCTTCCTTCACGCTTTAAGATTCTTTCTAAGGCACTAGCGTAAGGATCATCACCTATATTCGCCAAATCTAGCCAAGCTAGCTCCTTCAGTTCAATTTTCGGCAACGAGCTAAAGATCTTCAGCTTGTTCTTCAAGTACTGAATCCCATTATATCTTTTTAGTATGAACAGCTTCAGATTGCTGTCATAGAACCAACTTACGATACCTCGCTTCAGCTTGCCCGATCCTCTGACCCTGATATCACCTTTATATTTGATTTCCGGTTCCTTTTCAACCTTCTTGAACCATGACTTCTTTAACTCCTCTCGAGTGGTTCAACTTCTTCAGAATCTGAATCAACTTCAGGAGCTAAGTCCTGCTCCAAGTTAATCACTTTCTCCATAGCTTCATCCTCAACAAATACTTCAGTTACTGGTTGCTTTGACACTATGAATTCATCAATATCAGGATCGTCATCTGGAATAATTTTATCATCGGATTTCCAGTCTGCAACCTCCTTATCCAAAATCTCTCCTTCCTCAAACTCAGATCCCTCGCTATCAGAATCGTCCAATCAAAGCAACGCTTCTATAGTATCAGACTCTGTTAGATTTAACTGGAAGCTGCTCAGATCCGCTGCAAGCCTTCTCAGCTTCGTTTTCATTCTTCTTTGCACCCCACCCTGATTTATGGTTGCCACCACCATTTGCCGCTGCACCAACACCAGACCCTGATTCTGCCCCCCAACCACCTTTCTGATCCGTTTTTTCTTCGATTTTCTTGCTCCAGTCTGACCCTTCTGCTGGTGCTTCAATCTCTTCTTGAGGCTTTGTTGCACCTTGTCCAGATCCGCTCACACCAGAACCTTGACCAGACTCCCCCTGAGCTATAACTGCACCTTGCACTCTAGATGAAGCGCCAGGCAGCTCACCTTCTTTGGGTGCACTTGGATCATCGTCACGGTCATTATCAGCTTTAAGTCTCAGCTCATCTTCCCAGCACCCTGTTGTTTGACTCCCCCTGAGCGACTGGCGCTTCATTTGGAAGATAGTAACCTCATTTAGCCGCACTTGATCTTCTAACTTTTCAAGGTTCTTTTCTAAGCGCTCATTAATAGCCGTCAGATTTGTGACTCGAACTTCCTGGCTTGTAACAACGGCAGTCAAAGCAGTCACCATATTCATCAAGCTAGTAATCCGGCCCTCAAGATAGGTAAACTTTTCCAGATCTGAGAGAAGAGCAGCCGGGTTGGGAACAGATTGGGTGGTTTGAGTCGTAGGAGGGGCAGTAGTAGGTGTAACCGATGGAGGTGTGGGTGGTGTTGTTGTGGATGTAACTGGTGGTGATAGTACAGTCGGTGGAGCGACGGGTGGTGGTGAATGAGATATGATTTGTGGATCTTGACCACCTTCACTAATAACAATACCAGAGGAACGCGGGCGCTTACGAGGTTGCACCCGGAACCTTTCTAGGTCAGAATCGTCATCTGAGTCCACGGGAACATACTCAACGTCCTCCTGGACCTTTCTCTTTCCCTTCTCCTTTTCCCGGGCAGCTTTGGGGTCACGCAACACCCCCTTAGATCCTTGGAAAATGATCATAGGTTGATCCGAATCAACATCGTCATCCCCATCATCATCATCATTATCATCATCTTCAGCATCAGTCTCAGTGGCTTCAGAATCTGGAGCATCAGCTTTTTCAGCTTCATCAGACGGCTTGCTGAGTTCGGCCGCATCAACACCTTTAGAGAAATACTTGTCAATGTCTCGCAGTTCCTCCTCAACAGTCTGTCTTCGCGTGCCCGAGGCTACATCACTTGGGCCTGTTTCAACATGAAGAACCGCACTGACCAACCCTTCAACAATAGCAGCGTCAATACGCTCTCCCTCAGCAGGGTGCTCTTGTTGGATCAGGATATCTTCAACAACCTCCTGCTGTTGCTCAGTAACAACTTCCACATGATCTGCCACGAGGGCCGGACCTGGTTCTTGAATTGGAACCTCTGCATCTGCCTAGGGCTGGGGCACATCCAACCAACCATCATTTGGTGGTGCCTGATAGTCAGCATGGATAATTGCCCCAAATAATGGCACGGCCTGAGGCCTATTAGCAACAGCTCGCCTTTTGTTGTGACTGAGGCAATGGCCGAAAATTTTCTTATCAACCGGCATCAGATGAACAACCGGATCGATGGCTAGAAGATTTGGAATCAACGCATTCAGCACCATCATAACAAATCTAGGGAACAGGATAAAATGCTCCTTCACACTCCCCTTTATCTGCTGAACCATCTCATCAAAGAAATACTGGCTGAAACAGTAGGGTTTGTTGTAAACAAGTGAGATCATCCCCGACTGTAGCTTGTGATTCATGGTATCGAACCCTGCCTTCTTCGGCCCGAAAGATACAAGTAAAATATGCATCAGATAGCGCCACTGGCCGTACACCAGACTCTTGGTGTATTGGGTGTGGACAACATCTCCCACATATCCCATGCGTTGAAACGCACCAACGCGCATCTCAAGAGGAAAAGTAGTTGGGCCGTTTTCCTGTTTTTCAGTCCCCAACTGCAAAACCTGCCTCAAAAACTCAGCAGAAAACTCGATATCGACACCATTCACGGTAGCCCTTATCACCGGTGGCTGAGGCTCACAGTCATGAACCGCCGTCGCCCAGAATTGACTGAGGTAAGTAAACCTCAACGTCGCGAGCGCATGAGAAATTCCAGCATGCCTCGAAACGGTTCGGTCGCCGGATTTGCAAGATCAAATGAAACAGCCACATTGTGCTTGTTGAAGAACTCACGCACTTGATCAGCCATTTCTGCAAAAGCAAACACAAACATACCAAAAATAAAGAATAATAATGTTAGTGATTAGACATAAGTAATTTAGAGCCCTGCACGCAAGATTGTACGATTAAAACGAGTCTAAAGTCATTATTATATAAAATTTCAAAAATTCGAACCAAAGTAGGTTGTACGAACTTACTGCCCTTGTAGGTTCGTACGAACTTACTATTTGACCAAGTCAAACTTAAGTTCGTACGAACCTATGTTCGAACGCAAGAACTGAAAAAGCATTTTCAAAATTTTTGTCTCTAAAATGCAATCAGGAACTTGTAACAGGTGCGCCTATATGCGTATAGCATATTGCAACTATAAACACATCATTTTTAATCATTAACACATTCCAGATTTTGAATTTTAGTTAGTTTTGTAAAAACCCAAATAAAAATTCAATTTTGGTATGAATAATGGTCCAAATCTTGTCTAGGTTACTTACAAAGATTCAGTATATGATAGTGATGAAGTCTAACGGAGTGGAATTGTTAAACATAGTCCAGATTATGAGTTTAATTTGAAAATGAGTAAACCGAGGCTAGGTTCGTACGTAGGTTCGAATGCTCTTGGTATGTTCGTACGAATATGAGGTTCGATTGGTTGAGAATGAGAAGTTTGACTCAGCTTGACCCTTATATACCTTAAGTCTAAGTTCGTACGAACTTAGACTTCGAACATACCCTCTAAGTTCGTACGAACTTAGAATTTTGAAACCAAAAAGTTTAACATTTTTAACTTTAAATCATTTAGTAATTACCTAAATACTTAGACACTTAATTGAGCAAAGTTTGAGCAATTAAACGAACAAAATGTAAATAATTCACAAAAACGAAGAACTTTTATTCATTTATTTATTTAAACAATGTAAAATAACATAAAATGTAAAATGCGAATATGAAATTGTTCATATTTTGAAACGTACAAACTTTTTGAGAGTGTCACTGATAGAAAGATCGAATTAGCCATGATGAGAGCAATACACAATTAGGAATTTTCAATTATTCCTTTGATTATTATTGTTGTAAATGATAGATCACAACGATTATCGGTATTGTTGTCCACTTAAACATTCAGCAGTCAGAATTCTCAAGTACATATTTGATTATTGTTCACGATTTCCTGTGTATCATACATTTGATATACCCTTATGATAGCATGTATTGGATATATTTCATTTTTATTTCATCTTTAAAGTCAAGTCATTTTGCTTTAACAGCAATGTACATAAGTACATGTTTCAACTTTCAGACAAGACTAAGGTTAGAATCAAACAAATCTAAAATCAAACTAGAGGTGACAGGTCTGTACTTTCGTACAACAGAGCGACATAGTTTGACTAGAGACCTTGAAAACGTTATTCTTGTTTCGCGGTCAAGTTTGTTCCAGTGTAAGGAAACACTGACTGAATCTAGGTCAACATGTTTCTAGATGTAGCAGAAGAAACAGTCAGTGAACCCCCCAGATGATTTATTTTTGTTTTATATCCAATATCAAGCATTCATGTACGATCTATCTCCTAAGAATTAAGACTTAAGTCGTACATCAAATTAAAGAGTTCACAGAAAAGATTGCATTATTTATTATTGATTTAGTACTTGAAAACCATTATGCCTAATGCCTACCAATACATCATAAAGTGAAGCTATCAAATACGTTGTATATTAGGTATATTTACAGTGTATGTTCTACATCTAAAAGCCACACATATAAAATGTTCTAGGCATGGGTAAGGATTTCATCATTTCTTTGCAATTAATACAGTGACCCTCAATTTTATTATTTTTGCAAAGATAAAAGGAAAATAAACTAAGAAACAGAAATATACTAAGTTCTTTTGTGGGAAGAATTTACTCAGGATTCCTCATCCCATTTAGTTGGATTAAAAGCTCAAAACGAGACCTATCAAATGCCTTGGTATAAAGATTAGCAAGATTGTCATCAGTTATCACCTTAACTAATTTAATCAGTTGTTTTTCAGCACAGTCACGAATAAAATGATGTCTAATGTCAATGTGTTTCGTTTTACTATGTTTAACCGGATTATTAGTTATGGACATTATTGATTGGTTATCAATCATAATAGGGGTACTTGTGAAGTTCAAACCATAGTCACGCAGCTATTGTTGTATCCACAAAACTAGTGAACAACAACTACCGGCTTCTACATACTCAGCCTCACAGGTTGAGATTGCGACCGAGGTTTGCTTCTTACATTGCCATGAGACAATGCGACCACCTAGCAACTGACAACCACCCGAGGTGGATTTCCTATTCAAGTTACAACCTCCATAGTCTGAGTCAGTGTAGGCAACAAAGTCAAAGTTACCACCCGAGGGATACCAAAGACCTAACTTAGGTTTTCCCTTAAGGTAACGCAAAATTCTCTTTGCTGCTTTCATGTGTGATTCTTTTGGATTAGATTGAAAGCGAGCACACAAACAGACTGCAAATGTTATGTCCAGTCTAGAGGCAGTTAGATACATGAGAGAACCGATAATGGCCCGATATTGAGTCGGATCCACATCTTCAGTGCTTTCAGTATCTGGTCCGAGATTGTGATTCAGTTGAATCGGAGTCCCATATGACGAACTGTCTGTCATTTTGAAACGCGTGAGCATTTCATGAACGTACTTCGTCTGATGAATGAAAAATCCATCATTCTTTTGATCAACTTGTAATCCTAAGAAGAATGTCAATTCACCCATTGCACTCATCTCAAACCTTCTCTTCATAACTTGCTCAAAGTCTCTACATTATTATCTCGTCAGACGATCCAAAGATGATATCATCAACATAGACTTGTACAAGTAGGAAATCCTCCTTTTGCCACTTGATGAACAAAGTGTTATCTATCTGTCCTCTCTTGAACCCATTTTCCAAGAGATAGTAAGATAGTGTCTCATACCAAGCTCTGGGTGCTTGATGAAGACCATACAAAGCCTTGTCTAATTTATAGACTCGGTCTGGATAGTCTGGATCACTGAACCCCGGAGCTTGTTGGACAAACACCAGTTCTTGAACTTTACCATAAAGAAAGGCACTCTTCACATCGAGTTGATATACTTTAATCTTCTTATGTGCGGCATATGCTAGAAACAGTCGAATTGCTTCTAGCCTTGCTACTGGTGCGAACACCTCTGTATAATCAATCCCTTCTTGTTGGTTAAATCCCTGAACAACTAGCCTTACCTTGTTGCGAGTTACAATTCCCTTATCATCACGTTTGCACTTAAACACCCATTTGGTGCCTATCGCATATTCTCCCTTAGGTAAGTCAACTAGCTCCCATACTTTGAGCTTTTTGAATTGAGCAAGTTCTTCTTGCATAGCTTCAACCCAAGAGTTGTCCTTGAGAGCCATTTGAACATTTTTCGGCTCTATATGAGAGATAAAGCAATTGTACTGGGACTTATGCATGATCCCAGTATCTTGGATCGATACATATAGACTGGTGCTGTCAGATATCTCTTTACGAGTCTTTACTCCAGAACTCGGATCACCAATGATATTATCAATTGGATGATACTTGTTCACACGAGTCGAGATTGTAGAATCAACTGGTAGGTCAGACCCTAGATTTGATCCAATCTCCCTTACTGGTGTTGTTTCTTCTGCAGCAGTTTCTTGCCCAGAGTCGGTAACTTCAGATGGAGATGGGATATCGATTGATGTGGGGTCTAAGACTACAATCGGTTCAACAATGACTTCTTTACTTTTATCATTTGCATCTTCTGAACTTGGAACACTAGATCTTGGTGCAAATAGATCGTCTTCACCATCATCTAGTATAACGTGTTCTAATCCTAAAGTGTCAACTTCACTTAGGATCGGAAGATTAAATGACTTGAAACAACGTCATAATTAATAACCAATCTGGTCCAGTTTGTACACCTGGAGTATAAGATGTGACTTGTATGTTATATACAATCTCAACTCTTCCAGATGTCTTATTATAGACCCTTTTGTTTGGAGATCCGGCTTCATAACCTAGGAAAAATCATTCGTCAGCCTTCTCACCAAATTTAGATTGATGCTTGGTCTTTAATAATGTACAATGAACACCGAAGGGTTCAAGACCAGTCAGGTTTGGTTTTCGACCAATTAGAAGCTCATAACCCGTTTTGTTATGCTTCTTAACTGTTAAAAATCTATTTAGAACATGACAGGCTGTGTTCACAGCTTCTCCCCAGAAGATGACGGGAAGCTTTGAATCAGCCAGCATTGTTCTTGCTGCTTCAATCAAGGTTCTATTTTTCCTTTCAGCGACACCATTTTGTTGTGGCTCATAGGGTGCACTGAACTGGTGTTGAATTCCTTTACTTAAGCAAAAGACATTCATTACCGAGTTCTTGAACTCTAGGCCATTGTCGCTTCTTATTCTCTTAACTCCTCTCCCATATTGATGTTCAATCTGGGTAACGAATGTCATAAGCATTTTTGCTGTCTCATCTTTGGTTCCCAAAAAGAATACCCAAGTAAAGCGCGAGAAGTCATCAGTGATAACTAAGCAGTAGTGTTTACCGCCTATACTCCTTGCATTCACATCACCAAATAAATCCATGTGAAGAAGGTCAAAAGTTGAGCCAATGGAATTTTGAGACTTTGACTTATGAGGTTTCTTGTGCTGTTTTCCTTTCTAACAAGGTACACATTTGTCCTCAAAGCCAAACTTCTGTACTGGTACACCTAACCTAGTCCATTTCTAACTATATAATTCATTTTTCTAAAGTGCAGGTGTGCCATTTTCCGATGCCACAATTGTGAATCATTCTCAGATGCCTTGGATAGAAGACATGTCGACTCCTGAACAGATTCAGTAATACTCATGTCCATAACATAAGTATCATTCTTCCTAGGAGCCCTCATGACTATCCATTCTTCTGGAATGATAAAACCAGGTTTTAATATAAGTGCTTCTCTATCTGTGAAATGGACTGGATGCCCTTCATCACAGATCCGAGATACACTCATAAGATTGTGCTTCAGCTCCTCAACATAGTTGACTTGCTCTAGCATAAGTTTACCATTTGTTACATTTCCCAATCCAGTAATTTGACCACCTTTTGCTCCTGCGAAGTTGACATATCCTCCCTTCTTATGTATGAAGTCCACTAGAAGATGTTTTTCCCTCGTCATGTGCCTTGAGCAACCGCTATCAACATACCACCAGTTTGCGGCACGTCTGATTAACTCCTGCACATTAGATGAAAATAATTAGTTGTCAAGGGGGACCCAAGCCACGAGGGTCTTGGGTCTGCTATTCTCGTCAACGAATGTGAACTCCTTCAAGTATCCATTGCTCTTTTCAGTAGAGCCGGATGCTTTGGAAGTCTCACTCGTCTGAGCATGGGAGGTACTACCACTAGGCTTTCTTTCCGGAGACTTCTGAAAAAGTCTAGGATTTACTGGCCTTGGGTTTGATGTAGATCTTACCCTAGTTGGATAGTTATAACTTGAATTATGATAATTCCTATTATTACTATTAGGGTTGTTAAAATGGTTGTTGGGAGTTTGGTATCTCTGTGGAGTCTTATTCCTAGAAGACTGTCCATAAGAGCTTCCACTAGAAGAGGTAGTGCTCCTAGAACTATCATGAGACGAAAACTTCACACTTTTTAATGCGGGTTGTGTTCTCTGAGAACTTAGTTCTCTTAAATCCCAACCCATTCCTCCCAGAATTACCAGCATTTTCATTTTCTTTAATTTTACCTTCTGGTATGAAAACACCAGACAACCTCAGTTTTATGCTTGTCGCCTCAGAATTTTTCATTTTAGGAGGCGGCACAGACTTTACAGGTGATTGGTCTTTCTTCACCTGTACCTTTCCAGTTTTGCCCTTAGTTGGACAAATGCTTGTAACATGCCCTTTTTGATGACATGTGAAGCATGAGCGTTTCACAAAAGCCTTTTTAGCGGCCTTTTGAATCGTCATATCGTCCAATTCAGGCAAACTTGGAGAGGAGACAACTATAACCTTCTTACCCTTATCAATTTTAGTATTTAAATTTTCATTTTCAGATTTGGGTAAGTCAAGATTAATTTCGTGCTTTAGCTTCTCCTTGACATTTCCATGTTCAACCACACTCTCTTTTACAAAATTCATTTTTAGTTCAGAAACAGGTGGCATGGGAGTGTCAGTGAATGTTGATTCAGGTGTAGACTTTGTCTCAGCTTTCGCAGGTCTAACGAAATGTATTAGACCAGGAATTGCTGGTCGTTTAGCAGAATCATCAGCAGTAGACATCTCAGTTTCATCAGAAATAAAGGAATAATTATGATTAAAGGGATGATGGCTTTCTGTATAGCCCATTCCCCTGTGATCACCAGGCTGTTTTTGGACGCTAAGCATGTTGTCTAAGGTTTCGATAGAGAATTTTCTTAACTCTAATTTCCTGTTAAGATCAGCTATCCTAACCTTTGCGTCAGCTAATTCCTTTTCCCTATCAGCAGACAGTTTAGTCAATTCTAAAATATGTTCATGAGCCAAGTCATTTCTTACACTTTGCTCATTTAACTTATCTTTTAAGTATTTCATGTCTGCTTTATCAGATTTTGCTTTACTTATTAATTATGTGTTTCTGATGTTTAAAATAGTGTTTTCTTCTTTTAAAGATTTTAAATGAGATGTTATAACATTAGATGATTCCACTAACTTCTCAACCTGTTCCTGAAAGTTAGTACATAACACACAGGCTTTAACTACTAGATCTAAATTAATTAATACCTTTTGTTTCTCAGCGTCAAGATTTGCCATGTAGGCAATGAAGTCCTTTAAGCTCATTTCCTTAGTTGACTTCAGAGTCTTGATTCTTTCTTCATCAGCAGGTACATCAATCTCCATCTCAGTAGTTACTTCCTTCTCTGAATCAGACCCCGCACTGCTTTCCTATTTTTCTTCAGTAATAGAGGCCATAAACGCTTGCGGTTCTTCAGATTTTGAGCTCCAATCATATGCTCCTTCCTGTGACTGAACTACCAGAGCTCTTGAAGTCTGATGACTTCCTGAGTTCTGATTGTTACCAGAGGAGCCTTTATTAAAGTTTCTCGGCCCGTTTTGACCTGTAGCTGAATCTCTTTTAGGTCTCTGACATTCTCGAGCAAAGTGCCCAAACCTATCACAGTTATAACACTTTACTTTAGATTTATCAAATCCAACTTTACCGCCAATGAACTTTCTTCCAGTACGGTTCATGAACCGCTGAGCCCACCTGGTTATCATGGCCATTTGCCACTGAAGATCCATTTCTTCTAAATCCTCAGGATCTAACTGGTCATAATCCTCATTAATCAAAATAAGATATGTGACCTTGCCCTTAATAAAGTTTTCAGTTGTTGTAATAAAGGATACAAGCAGGGCAACTTCACCTTCAGCTGATTTGACACTCATAGACATCGATTTGAGACCACTTGTTGTCCCAGATTTTGGTCCCCTATCAATTCCTGAGTCCTCAGATGAGGCAATATAGCAGACATTGCTACCCGAATTTTTGATAGCCGAGTCTGTTTCAGCCTCGCTTGTATAGAAAGCTGCAACTCCACCAGTACTGGTAGAAGCAGCGGAATCATATTGTTTTCCATGGTAAACACTAGGATCCTGAACCTGATCGGATCCTGTCTCTTTCCGCTGCATGTTCAAATCATAAACACCCAACTTTCCTATCACGTCATCAAGAGTCAGAGTCTTGTAATCAGCACTCTGCTTGATCATCAAGGTATAGATTTCCCACTTCGATGGTAATGCTTCAAGAAGTTTATTACATCTGACAGTTTCAGTGAATGAAAGTCCACTGTTATCCAGTTCATTCATCAGATGGTAGTATCTTGTGATAATCTCCTCTAATGACTCTCCCTTCATACACTTGAAACATAGAACTGTTTAGTCAACAAGTCTGCTCTACTCTCCTTGATCTTGTCGTTCCCATCAAACCTCTTTTTTAACGCTTCCCAAAGCTCTTTCGAGAATTGGTAACGTTTAAAAGTATGTTTGATCTCCTGAGGAAGACACATATTAATGGCTGACAATGCCTTATTCTCAGCCTCGTACATCTTTTTGTCTTCATCCTTCATGACAGAATATGTACAAAACTTCGTCTTCCCTTCAAATTCATAAGTAGCTAAGTCATACCCATCCTTAATGCATATCCACATGCGGATATCATGAAATCTCACAAATGATTCAAACCGATCTCTCCACCAAAAGTAGTCCTCTCCTTTGAGGAGCTTAGGTGGTGAGGCTGACTTACCGACCTCGTGATCCATTTCTAACATTTTATTGAGATTCGACATCGCGAGAAAAAGTCAAACAAAGTCAAACTGAAAAGTCAACTTAGGTCAAACAACACTAGGTTCGTACGAACTTAGATTAATTCGAACTTACATGTTCGAAGACTATCTAGGTTCGTATAAGTCAAACTTCATGTCAAACTTTTCAAATTTTCAAACGTTCGAACTTCGTATTCGTACGAACATACCCAGAGCATTCGAACTTACGTACGAACCTAGCCTCGGTTTACTCATTTTCAAATTAAACTCATAATCTGGACTGTGTTTAACAATTCTACTCCGTTAGACTTCATCACTATCATATACTGAATCTTTGTAAGTAACCTAGACAAGATTTAGACCATTATTCATACCAAAATTGAATTTTTATTTGGGTTTTTACAAAACTAACTAAAATTCAAAATCTGGAATGTGTTAATGATTAAAAATGATGTGTTTATAGTTGCAATATGCTATACGCAAAAGGCTCTAGTAATTACTACGGGATAGTTTGCCCCAAAAATGAATTGGATGTAGATAAAGATTAAAATTAATAAATGATAATTAATCTATCATACTTATCCACTTTTTCATTAATTGACTTTAGCCGTTCAATTCGTAACGGAGAAGTAAAATTAATCAGGGAGAAGAAACATACAGAGACGGAAATTTGAAATTAGTTGGACGGTGACGATTGCTGTTGATTCATATTAAGTTTAAGACGATTGAAATTGCTCTTATCCATCTGGATTTTAAAAGTGGGTATGCACTCATTTTGGAGAGGGTATGTACTTTTAGCACCAACTCCAGTTTTCATGTTTAATATTTTTATTATATCACTGCTAATCACCTCCACAAGGTAAGCAAGTGCATACCCTGCTCTCTTTGTAAGTCCACTGCTGCTTCAGACATAAGTTTTCATTACCCTTTTCATGTTTTCTACATTTCTCATCACCATTTTCAGTCCAAATCTTTGTTCTGGAACTAGATCAACGTAATCCAAATGGGAAGGAATCGAAAGAAAAGAATCGAGTCTAATACCATAGTTAAAATTAACAGGTACATGAGAAGCTGAATGAAGAGCCAATATGAAGTTCAGGAATAACATGTAGAATTCTATGGTTACTTAGATTAAGTAAATAAATAAAAGTCAAACAGATGCAACAAAATTTAAATAATTTTAATATATGATAAATAGATCATTCTTTATCATTTACTAAGAACATTAACCAGTATTATATTATTTTAATTCTACCTTCAATATAAATAGATCAACGTAATCTAAATGGGAATGAACTGAAAGAAAAGAATCAAGTCTAATATCATAGTTAAAATTAAGATTCCAGACGCAAATAATATGAATTTTAGCATTTATGATTCCAGACGCAACTAATAGATAGCAAGAGAAATGGATAACGAGATCTAAGAAATCTTATAATTAAGATGAGCAATCCGTAGCATAGCCAAAGAGTAACAATTCATACAAACATGTATCGAATAATTGAAAATCTTAAAAATAAAATTAGAATCCGTAGCTTATAAAGCAATTCACAATGTCTATGAGGAAAAAGAACCCAAACCTACTTCTCCATAAAAAAATCTACAATATTTAGGAGTTATTAATTTATTAATAACACTTGCAAATATTATTGTTCAGATATGTACATGTTTGTCATCTAAATCTAATTATGACCTTAGTAGATTTTATGCTTATTTTTAAGTTATGTCATACACTTATAAGCTTAATTGTTGATTCCTACCTCTTTGAATAATATTACTTGTGTGTGCATTAGTTTAGTAATTTACAGACTTTGTTTGAATTCCTCCGACAACTCACATCACAAGTCTCAAAGTTTAGATTTTTTTTTCCTTTTTAAGTTTATTTCAAGCACTTAATTTAATGCTAAATCTTATAACTAAAATATGGCCAGTGATGTATTCATAAGTTTCCTTTAACTTTAAGGTTTAACATATATAGAAATCTTAACATGAAAGTTTGGAATTTGTACTTCAATTTTTCATAATTTTATAAATTAACTAGATCCGAGGTGTCAAGTTCTTATTTCATATTTTACCTAGTTCAAGTAGCAATAAGTTGGCTTATGATTCAATCCTTGTAAGGTACTTAGCCAAAGACTAAATATTTGGAGAGGGTATGTACTTTTAGCACTAACTCCAGTTTTCATGTTTAATTTTTTTATTTTATCACTGCTAATCACCTCAACAAGGTAAGCAAGTGCATACCCTGCTCTCATTGTAAGTCCACTACTCCTTCAGACATAAGTTTTCATCTCCCTTTTCATGTTTTCTACATTATTCATCACCATTTTCAGTCCAAATCTTTGTACAGAAGTTGCTTTCTACTATCCCCCTCTTGTTGAATTGAGGTAGTCTTGAGGTTTAGGTTCGAAGAATCGAGTGTCCTGTTACAAATCTCTGTTATGGATAATATTTTTGTGATGGCTTAGGTACTATCAAGATACACAAAATTATTAATCGCTTTTAGAAGGTTCGAGTTGCATCGCGATACTGTATGACTATTAGGTTCGAGCTGGGAGTTTAATAATTGTATCGTGGTCTAGAGTAATTTCCTTGAGCTGAATAAACAACTGGTGATGAAACGCGTTGTCTGATTGTACGAAGACTACAATTACCATTAATAGCTTATGTTAACTAATTTATGTATACTATAAGAATGCATGAATTTGTATAACATTTGTAGCAAGAGTGCTGTTTTCTGATTGGCAAGTCTTTTTATTTGTATAATTTATTACTAAGGGATAAGTGTCTAGAAATTTATTATATTTATGAACTTTTAGAATCTCTATTGTATATATTTATTTTTCAAATTTTGCTATTCTTACGTAATTTGGCTATCACGTCGCATTCATACAAATTGTCAATTCAAAATATTACATAAAAATAGTAATAATTGAAAGTTAGATACACACAATAAATTTTCGATAATAATTTATTAGATTTCAGGATAGTTAACCCCCTCTTCTTAAAGCTATACTATAAAAACTTCATCCTTATACCGTTATACACCACGGAATAGAATAAGAACGATGATACTTCATTATATAGTTCATCCATGTGAGTTAACTATTTGTTACACTACTTGCAATATGTAATCAAGTTAATAAAATGATATAATTGGAAGGTGATCTCATGGTCTTGATATTCTTTAATAAGGATGATGCAAAAATGGGAAATCAATTACAAAAGGCCAAGTAGTAGCTTTCGGAGCTAAGCACTTGCAAGTGACCAAGTTGATCTTAGGCCTCTCCCATTCATTGCGTCAGATTGGAAAGGTGATGGACGTCACTTAAGTGACACCAATATCACGGGTTGGTAAATATGGGGTAAAAAATGTGAGGTCCAAAATGTGGGGTTGGAAAAGTGACGGACGTCACTTAAGCTTTTTATTTTTTGTTTAATGTTAAATAATAGAGGTATATTGGTAAATATGGGGTCCAGAAACAAAAACTGACCGTCACTGATGGCAGTGGTCAATCAGTTGTTAGTCAGTTTCAGTTAGCTTTGAAAAAAGCTTATATGGCATCGGTTTAGCAAAAACTGACCAGTCGGTTTCAGTCACGAATGGGAATGCCCTTATAGCAATGTTCTTTTAAAACACACACACACACACACACACACACACACACACATATATATATATATAAAAACTATATTTAAACCCGTGCGATGCACGACAATTTAAGTTAAACAATTTTTATATTCGTAATTTTTATAAGTTTAATAGTTTAATATTATTTTTCAATTAGTATTTGAGTAAGATTCATAAATTTTTTAATTAATTAATATTATTATTCAATATTATCTAACTCTATCTAAATCTATGTTTTAGTTTATTTTTTAAATTTAAATAATTATTTAGCTTAAAATTATGAGAGGCCGCCACGTGACATTTTGCCTATGTAGCAAATTTTGGAGCAAGCTTCTATTATCCTTTAGTATATATATATATAGATATATAGGGAAATGATCGATAGGGAAGCTCCAAATTTTGAGGAAGAAGGGAAGCAAATCTTAGCCCTTGATTTTTTCATAATTAAATGTTTTTAACATTCATTTGTGATGAATGTTAAATTTTGAAATTATTTGTAATTTTTAAAATTCATTTATCATGAAATCATAGGGATCAAGAGGGAAGCAAAAACATTAGGGAAGGAGGGAATCAACTCTCAACCTATGATTTCATCATAAATAAATTTTAAAAATTACAAATAATTTCAAAATTTAACATTCATCACAAATGAATGTTAAAAATATTTATTTATAAAAAAATCAATTGCTAAGATTTGTTTCCATCCTTCCCCAAGATTTGGAGCTTCCCTATGGATCCTTCCCATATATATATATATATATATATATCAATGTAAAATCTAGTTTGAACTTTTCTGGAGTTGGTCGTTAGGTGTAAATCTATTCAAACAAAACAATTGATAATTAACCAACATGGATATGAATAAGAACTTGCAGCCCAGGATTAAATAATCTAGCTTATTTGATTCAATCACATACATCGATCAAGATGTGATCATTCATATAATGAGTACAAAGGTTGCTTTCTACCATCCCCCTCTTGTTAAAGTGTGGTAGTTTGGACGTTTAAGTTCGAATCGAGGATGCTATTACAACAACTCTATTATTGAATAATATTTTTGTGATAGCTAAGGCTACCATCAACACAAAATAATCGCTATTATGAGGACCGAGTTGCATGATGCATGATATGTGCGGCATGACTTTTGTATATTTTTATTAAAGTTATACGATAAAATCTTCATCTTTAACAGTTATACACCATTCACTACAATATGAAAGATGCTACTTAATTATATCATTAATCAACATGAGTTGACAATATACACTACCAGTTTATTAAATACATATATACGTACGGATTATATAAAATATTAATGTGTATCATATTCAATTATCATTATATCATGCATAGAGACTGAGTATTATTAATAAAAAAACTTTATTAGTATAAAATTAATTACATAAACTTTATAAGTAATTAATGAAAGTTGACAGAAATAATTACATTCATATGTCAAAGTTATTAAGGTATTGTTACTTTGAAACTAAAGTTCTAATCACAATGCTTTGTTTTTTATTGCCAAGGAATAAAAATACAAATGAAAATTTAATAATTCAATAATTTATAATTTGCGTTGTTTAAACTTTTTATACCCAGTGCTTTTTTTCTCAAGGACAACTTTACATTGCTACAAATATTTCAATAGCATACTTTTCTTTTAATAATTAATAATTAATTAATAATTAATATAATATCCATATTTTTAATTAATTTTAGTATAGAGATATGAATGGATCTGAAATTGACTAATGTATACCGAAGATTCATAGAGAAGCCATTATTTAATTTTAATAGTATAGAGATATGAATGGATAAATTTAATTTAATTATATTAACGTTTTACTTTTTAAAGAGAAAGTTTAGGTAAGTTATTCGTTAATTGGAAGTTTTGTAAAATTAAAATATTTGATTGGTTAACAGCTAGGTCTTTGATTTTCAAATAATTTCAATTGAATAAGTGTTCTTTTATAAATACTGTGTATGTGTATGTGTACGTGTACATGTACATGTACGTGTATGTGTATATGTATTAGGATTGAGAATTGCAATGATTATTATATAAAGTAATAAAGTTAATATTGTCTAAGGATCTTATCTTATCTTAAATAATATATAAGAATCATATATGTGACATCATCATCTTAATATGAAATATATTTAAGACATAATTTAATTAAAATATATTTTTTTTAAATTAAGTAAAATTAGAGATTTAATAACATCAAAACTTATGATTTTAAAAAATAAAACAAATAACTATTTTAAGAATAAACATAGTAAACAAGATAATTAGTAAATAATACTACTAACATTATCTAAATTATATATTATTAATTAATTAATGAATTAAATTTTTTATATTTATTAAAAACGTATATTTAGGAACAAAAGGAATCAGATAAAAAATCATCTCTCAATTTATGTAAAATTTATTTAGGTATGTAGCTTTGGGTTTCAAGTTAATTAATAAGATTTCAACGTTTCATAAACATGTTTATGACTTAAGATTAATATAATATAATATGACTTATCAAAGAGTCGATATTATATTAATTTTTATTCAACAAACTATATTAATATTACTATTTGTTTGTATTTTCATGAATATATGGAGTAGGTTTTAATTTAGGACGGAACAAGACATATTTTGTGCAGTAAGATAGATCAATGATTTTCATTGTGATTAGAGGCTCTATTATCATAACTTTATGTAATGAATATTGTTTTTAGGTAGTTTCATTTCAAAAACATAGTTTAAGTATCATCTAATAATAAGATTTAAGTGGAAGAAGATAAAACTTAATTAACGTTCAAATAAATAAAAGACAATTATTTATTCAATATGTGTATATAACGGGTATTTTAAGTACTCTATTATTTTTTGAAAAAATTATTAACCCTTAAGAAATATAAAAATGATATATGATTATAACTTAATTGTTTACATTTATGTTAATAGTCTCATAGATGATTACTATTTAACTTATAAAAAGTTTATGTTTAAAATTACCCTAAATTATATGCAACACACATTCTTCTACTATTTGTCTTTTTTTCTTCATATTTTTGGTTGTGTAACGAGTTTTTTGAGGTTTTTAATAGTTTTATATTGTTTGTTGTATGAAGTGCTTCGAATTTAAGATTACTAATCATATTTCACGAATTACAGCTGCAATTATTTTTAAAAATATTCAAATAGTATTATTTTGTATTTTTCAAAATGACCCGTATGTATACACGGGTATAAAAACTAGTTCTTTAATAAAAGAGTACATAAAAATGGAAAGACTTCTTCAACCACAAGTGACCAAGTGGATCTTACATCAATGTTCTATAAGAACTCTGCCATTAGCCACTGAATATTTGTACCCAGCACTAAATCACAACTAATACCTTAATTAGTCAGTTATTCATACACACACAGAAAAAAACCATGCATTTACAAATACTACTAGCAATAGTAACTATGGCATTTTTCGGGTCAGCAACTTCTGAAAAGCCAAACTGTGAAAGAAAATGTGGCAATGTGACTATTCCTTTCCCGTTTGGTTTCGAAGAAGGATGCTACCACGACGCTCAGTTCAATGTGACCTGTAATCGATCATCAGACCCGCACATACCTTACTTAGGAAGCAACTCGACCGGTGCATTGATCATTAAAAGTATTTTACCCGAAAATAGTGAGGCGCAGATGATGATGCTTGTAGCCCAAGATTGCTATAATAACACTGGTTATGAAGTCAGTAATAAAAAGCCGTCTACGTCATTATTGGGAAACTTCCAGATCTCATCCAAGAACAGGTTTGTTGCCATTGGGTGTGACACATACGCATATTTTGAAAGCGAGGAGGTTAGTAGTGGATGCTTATCAACGTGTACAAGCATCAAGCAAATTAAAAATGAATCTTGCTCCGGAGTAGGGTGTTGTGAAATAGAATTTCCAAAAGGAATGAGACAATTTAGTGTGACAGTAACAAGCTATAATTACCACGCAAATATAACAGATTTCAACCCTTGTAGCTATGCTTTTGTCGTTGAAGAAGGGGAGTACAACTTTTCTTCCATTGATATGCTTAATTTTGGAGATGCAGATAAAAGGATGCCTATGTCAGTAGACTGGGCAATTGGAAGCTCAACTTGTGACGAGGTAAATAAGGAATCAGATGATTTCTTATGCAAGGGAAAAAGCGAATGTGATACAAATTATACTGGCCCTGGATATCGTTGTCGTTGCTCCGAAGGTTATGAGGGCAATCCTTATATTCAATATAACTGCACGAGTAAGTGTTAATCTCATAGTTGGGTGTTTCTATCATTTAACTTATTTCAGAATCCTTGTTGAACTAGATTTGGATGCTAACGAAATGATTCACATGTTCTATGCTACAGATATCAATGAGTGTGAAAGAAATCTTCATAAATGCACAGGTAAATGTGTTGATTCTGAAGGAAGCTACTCTTGCGTTCAAGATAAATCACATATTATAGAGATTTCCGTAGGTTAGTAAATTAACAGTCTAACAATAGTATATAGTTTTATACTAATGTGTTGAGCTACGAAGAAAGTTTGATCATAATACTAAACTTGAGGCTTCTTGTAGCAGGCACCTCAGCCGCTGTCATATTTCTACTTATAATTGCTTCCTGGGTTCACTTGGGACTCAAGAAGCGTAATCTTTTGATACTTAAAGAAAAGTTCTTTAAGCAAAACGGAGGATTAATGTTGCGGCAACGAATTTCTGGGGGCGGGGGTTCTCAAGACCAAGCTAAAGTCTTCACATTAGAGGAGCTTCAAAAGGCAACCAACAACTATGATGAGAGCTGGATTATCGGAAAAGGTGGTTATGGTACGGTTTATAAAGGAATTCTGTCAGATAACAGAATAGTTGCAATAAAGAAGTCCAAACTAATCGATCAAACCCAAACCCAGATTGAACAGTTTATCAACGAAGTGGTTATCCTTTCACAAATAAATCACAGAAATGTGGTGAAGTTGATTGGATGCTGTCTCGAAACAGAAGTCCCTTTATTGGTATACGAATTTATTCCAAATGGGACCCTCTCCGATCACATCCATGATGAAAGAAAGTCGATGGAAATAACTTGGGGCATCCGACTCAAAATCGCAACAGAAACAGCTGGAGCACTTTCGTATTTACACTCTGCTGCATCTGTCCCAATTGTTCATCGAGATGTGAAGCCAACGAATATACTTCTTGATGAAAGTTATATAGCAAAAGTGGCTGATTTCGGAGCATCAAGGCTAATTCCTATGGATCAAAATGAGTTGGCAACTATGGTGCAGGGAACACTAGGTTACTTGGACCCTGAATACCTGCACTCGAATCAGCTAACAGAAAAGAGTGACGTTTATAGTTTTGGGGTAGTCCTAGTAGAACTTTTAACTGGAAAGAAGGTTCTTGATTTTGACAGGCCACAGAAAGATAGGAATTTAACCAAGTACTTTTTATCAGCTTTAAAAGGAGAGAGGTTATTAGAGATTCTTGATGAACACTTGCCGTTAAAAGAAGTTCCTCATGAGATCATTCAGGTTTCAAGGCTTGCAGAAAGATGCTTATGTGTTAAAGGAGATGAAAGGCCTACAATGAAGGAAGTGGCGTTAGAGCTGGAAGGAATATTGGCATCGATGATTGACAAGCATCCATGGGTTAAAAGTAGTTCAAATGAAGAAGACACTGAGTATTTGCCAAAAGAACTGATGGAAGACTATGAATCCACAGACAGCAGCTACAAAAGCTCAGCAACGTTTTATAGCATGATCGTCAAGCCTAGTGCCAGGTAGAGTTGGACATGTGCATCTTCGATTGCTGTTGCATTAGGGACTAGAGCCTGTATGATTATGAGTCATTCCGATAAATATCTAGATTTCCATGTATTTAATTTCAATTCAGTCAAATTTGGTACAGTCAAGCTAATATAGGTATTACTTTTAGATTGTTAATTTGAGACCTAGCTATATCAATGTTTTAAGTCTGTTTCATGAATACGTCACAAGTAGCCGTACGTTCTTTTACTTGAAAATCACAAAACGATGAGCTCTTGATATTTTTTAAGACCTGAGTGTCTGGAATTTTAACAACTTTGTCAAAATATCTATCATATGTATCGTCCTTTAAACGTCCAAGTTAAGTGTACTTAACTAGTAAAAACACACAATTAGTTTAACGGGTGAGCTACTAAACTCTGAACTAGTCACTTATGTCACTATTCAGCTTCTCTGGCGACCTGACTTTTTCCGGACGAGAAAAATAAAGAGAGTCCGAAAAAGTCTAAATGCGTTGGTATTCGCTAAGTACTTCAACTAACATAAACCATGAAACACGAATATGACACTCTAAAAAGTTTCCTTCTCCTCTTTGCTAACTATCATGCTTTTCCAGTCCAATTTTAAGAACATGTTTCTTGTAATATATGAAATGAAAATGTGTAAAGTCTCCGAAAATCACAACTTTCAAAGTTAGGCTCATAATTAGCCAAAGGTCTATCTCCGGTACAGCTTCTGTTTAGTCAAAGTTAGGCCCATAATATATGACCATATTAGCCAATTTCTCACTCAAGTTCACACCTCTCATAAAGTGTACAACTTCTGTTTATCTCTTTTGCCGGAAAATTGTGGAAAAACGCGAGCTCATCAGAAAAAGTAAATGTCTATCTGCGGTGGTTGGTGATGTAAGGAGAGAGACAGAAGATAATTCGCCTAGAAATCAGAACTCGCGGAAAAAGATGACTAGAAAATTAATCTCGCTGGAAAAGATAACTGAAAACTTGATTTCACCGGGAAAGATGACCGGAAAAGTGTGGTAACCGGCTAAAAAATAAGTGATTACCGATTATATCCGATACAATACATTTATCGTGTATTTTTACGAGTTAAGTACATTTAATAGAAACATTTAAAGAACGATTTACAGGATAAATATCTTGTGAAAGTTAGTTACTAGCCCATTTTTTAATCCTATCTCCGTGTATACTCGTTTCTTATTTTGTTTTGATCTTTGTGTGTTGACTTTGGATCTATGTCGGTTATTAGTGGAGCCGCAAACAGCTAATATGCTACAGCTATCAGTGATTACTCATTATCTACTGGATAATTAAGTTGAATTTCATTATGAGCAGTTGCATTTCTATCTTATCAACTCTAGGTAGTGTGCGTTATCAAAACATCCATCTAGGTGTCGAAAGACTCTAAGTACATATTATTG
The DNA here is from genome assembly GCA_963921325.1 of Logfia minima. NCBI lineage: Eukaryota > Viridiplantae > Streptophyta > Magnoliopsida > Asterales > Asteraceae > Logfia > Logfia minima. Next base: position 8,158,759 of record OY992767.1, read on the forward strand.
GTTACTTAAATTAAGTAAATAAATAAAAGAAAAACTGATACAGTACAAAATTTTAATAATTTTGTTATAGAAAGATTTTTCTTAATCATTTATTAAGAACATTAACCAGTATTACATTATTTAATTCTGCCTTCAATATAAATAAATTCAATAATAGAATCAAAAAGCTTCTGGTTTCTCACATTGGCAACTTCTTAACGGTATTTGCCTATTTGACAAGATGCTGCTCTGTCAATAACAATAGCATAATGCAATGAGCAACTTATATATAGTTGTAACTCATGAAATAAGTCATAAACTTTTGAAATTGCGTTACATTTTCTTTATGTTTTCGTAGAAGTTATTTTAAGATGTATAGAAATCTCAATGTAAAACGTAGTTTGAACTTTTCTGGAGTTAGTCGTTAAACAGTACGTGTAAATCTATTCAAACAAAACAATTGATCATTAACCAACATGGATATGAGTAAGAACTTGCAGCCCAGGATTAAATAATCTTGCTCGTTAGCCTCAATTACATGCATCGATCTAGTTGTCAACTTTCATATAATCTGTGCAAAGGTTGCTTTCTACTATCCCCCTCTTGTTAAATTGTGGTAGTTTGGACCTTTAATTTCGAAGAATCAAGGGTGCTATTACAACTCTATTGTGAATAATATGTTTGTGATGGCTAAGGCTACCATCAACACAAATTATCGCTATTATATATATGTTCATTTATGTTAACTAAACGAGCAAACCCACATAAAACATATATTTATACACAATACGGTACTGGATATATAAATACAAATATGCGGAGTTATGATGCTAAGATAAAAGATCAATAGAGACCATTCAAAAATGGGTTAATTCATCAAAAGTGCAACGTACTGCTACTAAATGTTCCATGTATACAAGCTACCCATTTTATTTTCTGGGTATGCAACAAACCGGAAGAAATCGTTTCCATAGTCCCTTTGTCCCGGTAACCGGATGCCATGTTGCATATATCGATACAAAATCTTCCACCGAGAGAATAAAATGGGCATTTTTTATCCACGTCACTTTTTAAAAAAATTGAAAAAACCTTACAAATACATTCTTACCTGTTGTTCCGGTAACCGGTTACCATGTTGCATACATCAATACATAGTTTTCCAGTTTGTTGCATACTTAGACAATAAAAAGGGTAGCTTGTATACATGGAACATTTTGTGTCGGTAAGTTGCACTTTTGATGAATTAACCCTTAAAAAAAATGAAGAATGGGAGAATAGATCTCCACCCTTAAATTATGAAAATCAAGGGACAAAATTAATTAAGGCTTTTTGTTAAGTAATTGAATATGATATAATTAATACAAGGGGCAAGGGTATAACCGTCAACTAACCAAACAATTGATCATCGTATCATCTCCGGCCGTTCCTCTATTCACCTCCATGACACAAATACTCACTCCTACAAGACTCGTGGTCCGTTTATTAAAAATCTTGCGTTTTTATATTTTTTTAAATAGGCAACGGTTAAAAAAAAATGGACAACAGTTCCTATCAGTAAACCGTGGTCTATTATCTTAAAACGAGGATCACGCTTCTAATCATAGAACCATGGTTTATATTTTCAAAAGGACCACGGTACCAATGGAAAGAACCAATGTCTAATTGAATTTTCAAATGGACCAAGGTTCTAGTGTAGGAATCTGTGGTCTATTGTCTAAAAAATTTAAAATTTTCAACTACCCATCTTATGTTCCCCGAAAGTCTACACTTCTCATTCTAATATTTTTGTCAAAGAACCCCTTTGCTCCATTTTCATTATTTCAAATCTTCAAGTTTTGATTTCAAATCAAAAACTCAATTTCACTATAATCTTCGAAGTTCTTTCAAATATCATATTCTTTTTGAGACAAGAGTTTCAAAACACTCTCAAGTTTCATGATATGTATTCCTTTTTTATACATTTATTCGAAACTTATCACTTATGTGTATAATTGCAAGTGAAAAAATGTACTAAAGTTATAACAGGAAATGGCATCGATGATCTACTAATTATGCTAATACTGTAGCATATATTAATATATACTCCGTATATAGAGTTGGACACAGCTCCAACTAGATTTATATTGTTGGGTTATTTTCATAAATTGTTCGGCTCTCATGAGTATCGTGGATAAGATGCTTGTGATAAAATATCGATACGTTGTTCGTAATATGCATTTAGGTACATGTATTATTATTCGATGTTATGCTTGTTGAGAAAAGTTTTGGAATACTGGTTGGCTTCTTGGTGGTGTCTGCTGCAAGTGTGTTCATCGAGTCCCACCTTCTAAACAACATGTTTGACGACAATTTGACAGTGTCTCTCATCTTTGTACTGCTTGGAGCTTGGGTTTTCTCAACAACCGCCTCCATCACCGTTGGCCTTCCTCAGTCCTTCATTGTTAATCGATCTATAGATGTCTTCTGCTACATTTGTCGCGGGTAATTGAATGCCACTCATATATCTTCATCTTTTCCAAAATGAGCTTTCTTCATCTACTACAAATTTTAGTCCCGGATTGAGCAAAATAGTAAAATTGGTTGATCTATATAAATTGATTTTCGATGAGTTGCATGATACAAGAGAAGGGATCTGCGGTATTGTTGCTGCTGCTATTGAAATTCTTGGCGGTTGTAGTGGAGGTGAGACTCACGACTCGCTGGCGAGATAATAATCCGGTCACCAAAGAATTGTGAGTGTTGAGATTCCAAGCTCCGATACCGACAACCGAGTCTTTTGATAAATTCCGATTCATCATGATTCAACTAATTTACATGATATTATGTTTCTTAATGTGATGTATGTAGGTATGAAATATAAAAAATTCGATATACAACTAGATACGAAATGAGTTGTCCTACTTGCTTGCTTGCTTTCGGTAAGGTTCACGCCATAAGTGTGCATGTATGTATGTGATTGGTTTACAAGTATGTATGTGTTCTAAGGGAAAAGATAGTTTTGATACGACATTTTATTTTGCATTTTGAAAGATCTTGAATGGTTGGATGTTTCAAAAGTATATGTTGTATTTTTTTTTTACTTCTACATTTCTATAGCATATAAAATATCACTACAAGAAAGCTGTGAATTGGCTACGGTCAAATCTGTGAGAAATTATGATCTCCTACGGATTTCTCACGAATTTAGTTTGATGGAATTATTCATTGAAAATCCGTGGGGAAATCAATTTAAGTCTCTAAAACATTGCATGGGTAATTTTTATATTCCCCGAGGAATTTCCACATATTTCCAACAAATATGTTTCCCAAGGATTTCCTTTGAAATAAGTTCCGACGGGTTTCCCACGAAATAAATTTCCCAAGGATTGCCAAAGAAATACATTTCCTAAACCCTGAAAATTTTTCGTGATAAAACTCTTGACTTTGCAATTTATAAATCTATACAATATAATATAATATGTAATACTTAGCAAAAATTTAAATTAAATCCAAGCGTTCAAATACAGTTTACAAGGGTACAAACCTTAAAAGTGCATTCTTTATAAATAAATATAAATCGGTACAACCGTACAACATGATTCATATCTTCCAAACTAAACTATGAAGTTACTTTATGTGAAAGACATGTAAATTGGGAATGCCATCAATCTATGTGTTTTAGGTTCATTTCTTGGACAACTTTGCTTCAGAATGCAATTGATCAACACAATGGTGCATATAATGTACCAACAAGTAGATTTAGAAACTGACTAGCGATAATGAGATAGAGATTAATGAATAAGGTTACCTTAGGTTAATGTTGACTCTAAATAAGCTACTTTCAGTATCTCAAACCCTCAAAGATTTGTCATACGCAATAAATAGATTTTCTATACAATTGCCAAGTTAAATGAGTAATACCAATTACTGCATGGAACTCACGTACCATAACAGAACCCAAAATGTAATGGGTTGTTCCAATGTTGGTCACCCAGTCCCTTATGGCCTCTAATGTAGCATCCTTTAGTGTGGTTGTCCCCGAATGAACGGATGTAACCTATATATGATGTAACAATCAAAATTAAAGGCATGAAATTTGACCCATTAATCTATAATTTGAATGGTAGTACTGAGACTTGATACATTTGAATAGATTTGATGTTTCTTTATCAACATCTTTAATGTCTACTACCTTATGTTAGATCAATTTCTAGCTTTTGGGTGATTTAAGTATGAATTCGTGAGTGTATTTGTATGCGTATGTAGTGAGAGAGAATTGAGATAAACTGATTGTGTATATTCAAGATAAATTGTAAATTACTCATGTACATGCTCACTCTCTCTAAATCTCTGTTATGAACAACTAACTATTTTTCTCTGTCTCAACTAACCTATTTATATATATCAGCTCTGACACTCACAGCTCAGGGAACACTCCTAGTGTCGCTTCAAGCGACACTTCCTAGTGTCGCCTGACACTTAAACTATACAAAATGCAAATTTAAATTATATGCTAAGTTGCCAACCATATAGTATTGTAATAAATAGTTTTTTCTTAGATATTTATTAAGAACATTAACCAGCAATTGTTTTAATTCTACCTTCAATATAAATAAATCCACTAATAGATCGAATCAAAAAGCTTTTAGTTTCTCACATTGGCAGATTCTGAACAGAAGTTGCATATTTGAATGACATGAGGCGTGAGCAACCAATATATAGTTGTAACTCATAAAGTAAGTCATAAACTTTTGAAATTGCGTTACATTTTCTTTAATGTTTATGTAGCAATTATTAAGATCAATAGAAATTTCAATGTAAAACGTAGTTTCAACTTTTCTGGATCGAGTTGGTCGTTAAACAGTCTAAGTCTATTCAAACGATATAATTGATAATTAACCAGCATGGATAAGAGACAGAACTTGCAGCCCAGTATTATTTAATTTGTACTTCCCTCTTGTTATAATTTGGTGGTCTGGAGGTTGCCATCAACACAATATAATTGCTATTAGAAGGATCCTGTTGCATTGCAATACCGTAGACTTTTGACTGTCTGAAAGTCAAATAATGTATTGTAGTGCAAAGTCATTTCCTGGAGCTGAATAAACAACTGGTTATGAAAGGCGTACTATTATTGTACTAAGAACGCAATTGTTGTTAATAGATTACATTAGCTAATTTATTTATACTAGAAGAATACATGAATTGGTATAACATTTGTAGCATGTTTACTGAATAAATGGTTATGTAAAATACTAATATATATTTTATTAACAAAAAGAAAAAGAACATTTCAAAAGTAAATAAACTTTGAAAATTATTAATGACTGCACTCAATTAAAATATTGTTATTGGAAACTTAGGTCATAATCACAAGGCTTTGTTTCTTATTGCCAGAGAAGAAAAACAAAGGAGAATATTAGTGAGAATTAAATTTAATAATTTAAAATTTGCTTGAATATTCCGTCCACGAAAAAATTAATACCTACTAAGTCTTTGGTATTATCTTTACATTATTGTTATTGGAAACTTATGCAAGTCACTCGATCTTCTTTTTTTCCTCAAGGACAACTTTACATTATTGCTACAGATATTTCAATAGGATAGTTTTCTTTTATTTATTATTAACTAATTAATATTAATATAGAGATATGAATGAATCTGAAATTGACTAATGTATACCGAAGCTTCATACAGAAGCCATTTTTTTAATTTTAATTATAATTTCAATTTGACGTAAAAATGGGAAGACGTATTCAACCACAAGTGACCAAGTGGATCTTACATCAATGTTACTATAAGAACTCTGCCATTAGCCACTGAATATTTGTCCCCGGCACTAAATCACAACTAATACCTTAATTACTCAGTTATTCATACACACACAGAAAGAAAGAAACCATGCATTTACAAATACTACTATTACTAGTAACTATGGCATCTTTCGGGCCAGCAACTTCTGAAAAGCCAAACTGTGAAAGAATGTGCGGCAATGTGAGTATTCCTTTCCCATTTGGTTCAGAAGAAGGATGCTACCACGATGCTCAGTTCAATGTGGCCTGTGATCAATCATCAGACCCGCACATACCTTACTTAGGAAAAATCACGAGCGATGCAATCATTAAAAGTATTTCATACGAAAATGGTGAGTTGGAGATGATGATGTTTGTAGCCAATGATTGCTATAATATCACTGGTCATAAAGTCAGTAATAAAAAGCCGTCTTTGAAATTGGGAAAATACCAGATCTCATCCAAGAATAGGTATGTTGCCATTGGGTGTGACACATACGCATATCTTGAAGGAACAATGGGAGACGAGGACGTTAGTAGTGGATGCTTATCTACATGTGAAAGCAACAAGCATATTAAAAATGAATCTTGCTCCGGAGTAGGATGTTGTGAAATAGGAATTCCAAAAGGAATGAGCTATTATAATGTGACAGTAAGAAGTAGATTTCAACCCTTGTAGCTATGCTTTTGTCATTGAAGAAGGGGAGTACAACTTTTCTTCCACTGATCTGCTTAATTTTGCACATGAAAGGATGCCTATGTTACTAGACTGGGCAATTGGAAGTTCAACTTGTGACCAGGTAAAGGAGGACTCACCGGATACTCTCTTATGCAAGGGAAACAGCGAATGTGATGAAAATTATAATGGCCCTGGATATCGTTGTCGTTGCTTGGAAGGTTATGCGGGCAATCCTTATATTGAAAATAACTGCACGAGTAAGTGCTAATCTCACTTTTGGGTGCTTTCTATCTTTTAATTTGTTTCACAGTCCTTGTTGAACTAGATTTGGTTGCAACAAAATAATTCACATGTTTTATGCTACAGATATTAATGAGTGTGAAAAAAATCTTCATAATTGCACGGGTAAATGTATTGATTATGAAGGAGGCTACACTTGCGTTCAAGATAAATCACGTATTATAGGGATTTCCGTTGGTAAGTAAACTAACATTGATATATAGTTTTAGGGATGCGTTTTGTAGTTTAATTCCTTACGTTGATAATGGTAGGAGTGAACATTTTATTTTTTATTTTAATATTTATTTAATATTTTGATTAAAATTTTATACTCTTTAATATGGAATAATTTTTTTAAATATATATATATATATATCACAACCCCTATAATTTTTTAATGTGTGATACACACTATTAATTTTTTAGTGTGATACACAAAAAATTATAAAGTTGTGATAGACAATTTTAATTTGTATATCATATATGTATTTTTTTTGGAAACTTTTTACTCCATATTAAAAAATATAAGGTTCTAATAATTTTGATATATATTTATTATCAAAAAGATCAATTAATATTAAAATAAAAAAAAAAAAAAAATTCAATTCTATCATTACTACCATAAAAAACTAAACTACTTGAAGCTTCCCCTATAGTCTTATACTTATGCATTGAGCTACCAAGAAAGTTGAATAATACTAAACTTGATGCTTCTTGTCGCAAGCACCTCAGCCGTTATCCTATTTCTACTTATAATTGCTAGCTGGGTTCACTTGGGACTCAAGAAGCGTAACCTTTTGATACTTAGAGAAAAGTACTTTAAGCAAAACGGAGGATTAATGTTGCAGCAACGAATTTCTGGGGACGGGGATTCTCAGTACCAACCTAAAGTCTTCATGCAAGAGGAGCTTCAAAACGCAACAAATAACTATGATGAGAGAATGGTTATTGGGAAGGGTGGTTTTGGCACAGTCTTTAAAGGGGTTCTCTCTGATAAGAGAACAGTTGCCATAAAGAAGCCAAATGGAATCAATCAAACCCAAATCCAGATTGAACAGTTTATCAACGAAGTGATTATCCTTTCACAAATAAATCACAGAAATGTGGTGAAGTTGATTGGATGCTGCCTCGAAACAGAAGTCCCTTTATTGGTATATGAATTTATTCCAAATGGGACCCTCTCTGATCATATCCACAATGAAAGAAAGTCGACGGAAATTACTTGGGACATTCGTCTCAAGATCGCAACAGAAACAGCTGGAGCACTTTCGTATTTACACTTTGAAATATCTGTCCCAATTATTCATCGAGATGTGAAGCCAATGAATATACTTCTTGATGAAAGCTATATAGCAAAAGTGGCTGATTTTGGAGCATCAAGGGTAATTCCTATGGATCAAATTGAGATGGCAACACTGGTGCAGGGAACACTAGGTTACTTGGACCCTGAATACCTGCACTCGAATCAGCTAACAGAAAAGAGTGACGTTTATAGTTTTGGGGTAGTACTAGTAGAACTTTTAACTGGAAAGATGGTTCTTGATTTTGACAGGCCAGAGAAAGATAGGATTTTAACCAAGTACTTTTTATCTGCTTTAAAAGAAGAGAGATTATTAGAGGTTCTTGATGAACACTTTCAGTTAAAAGAAGTTCCTCACGAGATCATTCAGGTTTCAAGGCTTGCAGAAAGATGCTTACGTCTTAAAGGAGACAAAAGGCCTACAATGAAGGAAGTGGCGTTAGAGCTGGAAGGAATATCGGCATCGATGATTGACAAGCATCCCTGGGTTAAAAGTAGTTCAAATGAAGAAGACACTGAGTATTTGCTAAAAGAAGCGATGGAAGACTATGAATCCACAGACAGCAGCTACAAAAGTTCAACAACGTTTTATAGCATTTGTAACAACGTTTTATAATATTTGCTAAAACAACGTTTTATAATATTTGTAACATCCCATTGTTATATAATTAAAGAAGAAATTTAATCCACTACCCCCAACACCCATAAAAAATATATCTCTCTCAAGTATACAACAGAATTTGGACCATGAAGTACTTGAGAGATTGATTAATTATATCCACATATATATCACACTCTCATTGACATGTCTCCGTTCGAAACAAGAAATCTTGGAAAACGCACCTTGTGTCCGAAAGCTTTAACGTCTTGTTGAAGTCGTGCGAAAGCTTTAAGGTCTTGTTGAATTTGACTTCGATACTCACCAAATGTGAACCTTCTACAAGTCGATTTATCTTCGTCAAAACAACCGTCAACCAACGAATGACTCATAAGACGGGCACAAAAAGTTGGCTATCGAGTGTCTCTCTACTTGCGGTTTAGCATCACTTTGTGTTCAACACTCTTGTAAACATCATTGCTCCATGCCTGCAAATTTCGTATATTTTAATTTATAAGCTAGTGTCATATGCTTCATTGAAATCGTATCTTGGAATAAAATATAAATGTAGAGTGATAATTAATATATCCGATAAAAAGTTTTGATTTTTAAGTGTTATTGTATTATATCAACAACTACACTTTTTGGTCGAATATAAAAATCACATATTCCTCCTTTCTCTTCCCAAGATTATTAAATCACATTAGAGCTAACATGCTTATTAGTCATTCCAATAAATATCTAGATGTGGATGTATTTTTTTTGCCATGATATTTATGGTTATTCAAAATATTATTGAAATAAAATGTATTAAAGTTGGGCAATCATTGAATCGATACAAAATAAAGAAAGGGATCAGCATGTCAATTTGTGAATCCTACGAATTTTATGAATAGTTACTTCGTAATACTGAAACTAGCTAGTGTTTGATTTAGTTGCGATAATATTTTATTGGCTATGAAATGGGTGTGTTGATAACATTTATGATTAGTAAATAATTAGATTTATGGTAGGAGAATGCATTAAATTATTACGGGATTTTTATTGTATCAACTTAATTATTCGTATGTGTATTTAATGTATCTAACTGGATAAAATGGTCATTCGATGTAAAGTACCGGCTAACAAGTCTATGTCACCGGTAAAATTCAAATTCTTGCAACGTCATCGTCCAACTGGCGCCACGTGACACTTAGATTACCGCTATTTCACGAGCTTGATAAATGTTTGCTATCTTCCATAGTTTTTCGGGTAAAAGAACCTGTTCTTCAAGTAACCAATTTTGAACTCAAAAGGCTAAAACTGTGAATGATAAAGCCAAAATTTAACTAAAGATTCAAGAATTGAAGTGTTTTGACATCAATTGAAGGTAAGGTTTCAATTATTGTATGTTGTAAGCTAATTAATGTGATCTAGATGGATTAAAGTGATTAAAACGAGCTTAAAACGTGAGAAAAATTAAATCTAGGGATCTGATCTGTTCGTCGTGCGACATTCAAGTAATTGTCGCATAAACCGCCTCTGAATAGCGACAGTCAGGTGATTGTCACAGGAAACTGACTCTGAATAGCGGCAATTAGCGGATTGTCGCATAGACCGACCTTGAAATGCAATAGTTAGGGAGTGTCGCATAATGCGACAATTGTGAGACTATCGCAGGATTTGTTATAACTTTAAAAAAATGAATACATAGTAACATGTGAATACAAACCAAAATCACATATGATTTTTTATTAGTGTTCAATCACATGTGATTATGTGTGTATCCAAATGTAAATTTTAAGAGACGAATATATAATCGCATGTGATTACAAACAAAATGACATGTGACTACTTTTAGTATTTAGTCATCTGTAATTATGTGCATCTAAATGTAAATTATAAAAGAAGAGTACATAATCACAAGTGATAATAAATACTTGATTGCATGCATTATCGATGTATAATATTTTATTTGAGCTAATCATAAGCTAAGTTTTATGGTGTAATTGTTTTATGGTATAATATTTTATTTGAGCTAATCATAAGCTGAGCTAATCATAAGTGATAATCAATCGATGTAAAATTAAATATATCACTAATCATTTACGAAATTAAAAGGAATTGTTTTGTTAAATATTTAATTTTAAAAAAAAATAAGCTGAGTTTTATGGTATAATTTTTCATTTTTTAATTAATTATTTTTAAAATTTATTAATTTAAGAATTATCAGTGAAATTAAGTTTTGGGATTCTAACTAGAACGACTAGTGTACCTCTCGCTCTTAATTAAAATGAAGGAACATCTATCCTTATTTATTTATGATTGTTTAATGAACCCATCTCGTGAGCTAAAATAGGGTAGCAGGTCAATATGTGGTTTGATATTGTGCCTTTGTCCAAGCAATCAAGAATAACACTTAAACAAGATCATGTGATTAAAAGAAAGTAACTTGAATTGTTCCATTTACATCCCATCAAACTCGGGTATAATGAGGCAAAATATAGATTTTGTTGAAATATGAATATGCAATATAGAAACTCAAAAATTTAATTATATAATAATTATTATTTTTTATCTTTTGAGATTCAACGATCTTCATTTCTTTTGTATAATTACATTTTTGGCTTCTTAAATATTTGATGTATTTATTTAAATTTAAAAAAATAGATCAAATATTTTATTCATTTATAAAAATTAAAGAGTTTATAAACTATAAAAAAGAATAGATCAACATTTCTTTCGTATTATACACTTTCAGCCCTTAGATATTTGATGTATTTGTTTAAATTAAAAAAGTCGATTATAATTTAAAAAAATTGACTGAATATTTTATTTATTTATAAAAATTAAATTTGTCTCGCAGTGTGACAAATTTATCGTACTTAGAACTTAAAACCATCAACTTTAGATAACCGCACAAACATACCATCACGTTCACCTTTGATATATTTTTAAATGGCATATCTACAACGTATCTCTACTCCGTATAATGTCCTCTATATATATATTTAGTGATGAATACCTCAACAAATATCATTTGCTTATTCACATTCAATTAAATTAATTTGATAACAAAAAGCTCTAGTAATTACTACGGGATAGTGTGCCCCAAAAATGAATTGGGTGTAGATAAAGATTAAAATTAATAAATGATGTAAGAGAAAAATTAATAAATAATAATTAATCTTATCATACTTATCCACTTTTTCATTAATTGACTACGGCCGTTCAATTCGTAATGCCGTAACGGAGAAGTAAAATTAATCAGGGAGAAGAAACATAGAGAGACGGAAATTTGAAATTAGTTGGACGGTGACGATTGCTGTTGATTCATATTAAGTTTAAGACGATTGAAATTGCTCTTATCCATCTGGATTTTAAAAGTGGGTATGCACTCATTTTGGAGAGCGTATGTACTTTTAGCACTGACTCCAGTTTTCATGTTTAATATTTTTATTTTATCACTGCTAATCACCTCCACAAGGTAAGCGAGTGCATACCCTGCTCTCATTGTAAGTCCACTGCTGCTTCAGACATAAGTTTTCATTACCCTTTTCATGTTTTCTACATTTCTCATCACCATTTTCAGTCCAAATCTTTGTTCTGAAACTAGCTCAACGTAATCCAAATGGGAAGGAATCGAAAGAAAATAATCGAATCTAATACCATAGTTAAAATTAACAGGTACATGTGAAGCTGAATGAAGATCGAGCCAATATGAAGTTCAGGAATAACAAATAGAATTCTGTATGCTAAGTTGTCAATCAGATGCAAGAAAATTTAAATAATCTAAATATATGATAAATAAATAAATCATTTACTAAAAACATTAACCAGTATTACATTGTTTTAATTCTACCTTCGATATAAATAAATCCAATACTTCTTAGCAGGGGTGGCTCAAGGGTGAAGCAAGCGCTTTAGGCCCCCGATTTCATAAGGCCCCAAAATTTTAATATCGTGTATTAGATATAGAAAAACTACAATGATTTTCAAGATATTTTAGCCTTCAATGCCAAAAATAATTTAATGTCAAAGAGATTATATCCACTATATGTGAAAAAAACGACATTGGAATGCCTCAAAATAGTTCAAGTCTATGATATTAAGCCAATTTTATGTGAAAAGGTGACTGGTCTTACTTTTGTCACTTAGTTCTAAGTGATTTCGTCTAAAAGTTTTCGATGTTCTATTTTGCGTGTCTTTAATTTCAATATTTGTTTTAAATTAGCTATTTGGAAAGTGATTTCCTCATAATCTTTGTGTTTCGCCCTCAAATTCCCCAATCATATTTTCACACATGATCATTCATCGTATTGCTCAGATAATCAACTCAATGATTTAAAATATGACTCAATTTAGTGGATGACTTATTTTGAATTGCATAGAGAGTTTAATCTAATCTTTTACTTATTATATAGTTGTTAAGTGTTACATAAAACTCAGTATTAACTATATCATATAATGTTTTTGAAGATGAAAGCAAGACATATATGATATCAATACAACTAAATTTACTAAACTATTCATAGGTTACATATGAAAATATTGTTGCAATTTCTATTACAAGCTAAAAACTTCGATCAAATCTTCATATAAATTAAGAGTGAAAAATGTAAATTCCTAAATCAATAATTAGTTGATAACTTGATTCCTTTCAAAACTCTAAAACTTTATATTTATATAAGTAAAAGATTAGATACGATTTTTTTAAATAACACTTAGTTTTAGTAGATTTTTTTTTTCCTTTTTGTTATATATACATACTAAATTAGTAACAAACTTATAAAGTCTACGTATTATATCACAAAGAAATAGATGAACTGACATTTTGAAAAATAGATTTCGTGTTATTAAACAAATTTTATTGAACTTGCAACAAAATATGATAGAAAAATCGTAATTATATCAAATCAGTAAGGCCTCTTATTTTAGATTCGCTTTAGGCCCCGTAAAACCTTGAGCCGCTTCTGCTTCTTAGTAATAGAATCAAAAAGTTTTTGGTTTCTGACATTGACAGCTTCTTAACAGTACTTGCCTCTTTGACAAGATACTGCTCGGTCAATAACACTAGCAGAAGGGGAAACTATACGTATTCTACACACTACATCTAATATGTACTGTAAGGGTAAATTTGTAATTTAAAGACATATTTGACTCCTTTTTTCATGCCCGTATCTCACAACTCTTCTTCTTCTCTGAATTAGGCGCCAAAAAAATTTCTCAAACACTTCTTTTCACAATTATACTCTACGAAATTATTCACCAACACCCAAAATTCTTCACCATGAACAATTGTATTGATCAAATTGATGACGAAGAAGTACAATCAGGTTAGGATATATAATATTTGCTAAAAATGAGTCAACCAATGTTTTCATTCAATCATTTGCATGTACAGTTATTGGAAAAAAGTTTGATTGTGCAAACGATGCTTATACCTTCTATAATGAATATAGCCTTTTGAGAGGTTTTGGCATTCGAAAGTGATGGGTTAATCCCGATCATTAAACATATATACTAGCTATAGGTAGTTACAAAGGAAAGGATGCATTGGTTCAAAAGGCACGAACGAATAGACACGACTATTCAAGGCACCTTTTCTTTATGTATATATAGATAGACATATGTAACAAACAAAGTGTGGATAATTGTTGGTTTTATATTAATTCAAATAATTGGTTAGTATTGAAACAAGATTAAACGAATAGATCCTGTGAATTGGGGCCAACAATTGGTATCAGAGCTTGATTTGTTGAAGTCAAGTTTCATCACATACCAAGCCAAGTTTTCTATTGAATCAAACCATGAAGATTTCGGTCAAGGAAAATCCATTGCACAATCGAACACCAAATCAGAAACATTATCAATCAGAAGTGTTCAATCAAAAGACTTGAATCCATTCGTCACCAAGGATCAATCACAGAAGTGTTCAATCAGAAGTGATTAAAGAATGGTCAACACAATTTGACTTTTTATAAATTGAAAGATTTATATAGCTAAAGAGTAGAAAATATTAACATACAAAATTTGTTAACTAACGATAACCACATGCCACAAAATAACAAAAAGTTAAAACGGTCGATCCTTGTTTCTTTTTAACAACTAAAATTTTATTAAGACAAACTAGCAATATGCTAGAGAGAAAACAATTACAATACAGAAAAAAGCAAAGGATTAATCATCTAGTTATTCCAGGATATGAAAGTTTTCATATTTCTATTGGAGTACCAAAGAAAAGAATAATAATAATCTTGTCGAATAAATTTGGTTTGCTAGGAGGATGGATTTTATGAATAATTTCATTTCGAAAGATCCATAAAACCTAAATAATAATGCTTGTGATGACTTCCAAAACAGTCAATCCTTGTTAATATTTGATTAATATAAAAAATAAAAGTTAAAGGCGGATTAGAGATTGCCTGGGGGAGAGAAAAAAAAAAAAAGAAAACTTATGGAGTAGGGGAGTGAAATTAAGGAGCATGACTTATTAAATTAAAAAAATTACTTCTCACAGTACCTATTAAATGTAATAGCATTTTACGCGCGCAATGCAGCGGCCACTAAAAATTTGTGTAGGTTAATTTGTTTGTTCTATATGTTGTCTTCGAATGAAAAATGAGAAATGGTGGAACATCATGTTTCAAATCAACATAATTAGGGTAACAATTCTCAAAGCGATCTGAAAACTCACATAAAAGTTGGGGTTAAGGTTAAGATTTTTCACTCATCAACTTGCTAAGTCTAACCCGACAACGCGTTAATTTTTCTTGTAACACCCCTCATTCTATATAAGAATATAATATTAATAAACTCGGAAACATGAATTTAAAATACATTACCTTAGAATATATTAAACATTATACATAAACAATTAACATTTTTCCATATTTACACAATATCTAAACTGTTTAAAACTACAAAAGACGGGGTATTATAAAATTCACAAAACAAGGTTTATTACAAAAACCATATCAGAGTCCTAAAGCGCAGTCAAACATTCCCTGGTCAAACATTCCCTGATCAACCATTCACCTCTTGCACCCACAATCAATCAAAACATATCCTGCAGGAAGTAAAATGAAGGGTTAGCACGAAGCTAAGTGAATAGATTCATCACACTCCATTCAACTTAGTATAACTAGATGTTTGCACCAAATAATCTAAACACACATATTTCAATGAGGATCGGTGGCTCTGGGGATATCATAATACCCGGGGATTCCCCCAAGAACACTTACCGTCAATCCGTATGGCCAATACATAATAGACCGATAACTACTGGTTATTAAACACATACACAGGTCTCAAACACAACAAATGAATCAAAACCTGTGTAAAACACATAATAACCAGAAGTCCAACTACACGTTGACCTCAATAACATAGTACACATTGGTTCACATAACACGTAGATCAATAATCAATAATCAAGACTAAACAGTCTAATACACATCTACATTTACTTGTTGTAACCAAATAGTTACAACCAAATCAAATGATGAGTTCTGAATCCACTCACCGATACCTCTGACGTCTCCACACTCAGGATTCTTATATCATTGAGTCTTACGTTGATCTGAAACAAAAAATCATACACAAGTCAGAAGTTCGTTCCATAAATATCATTATAGCCCATTTATCAAATCAGGTAATCCCTGAAGTCTAGGCAAACAAAAGTTCAATCAGGAATGAACTTAGAAAAGTCCGCAATGACGTTTAAAACTGAAAAATGTCATTTTCAGGCCCTAGATGACCCCGAATGGCCAAAAACTGCCTAGGCTATAATATATAGTCTTGATTACTAGGTCGTTTCCGAGTGACCATGCAATTTTCAACTAAATCCGAGTTAGTGATATTTTTACAAAACCGCGTCTCAAAAACACTTGTGTCGCACCACAAACCCTTGCGACACTACCACTGTGTCGCACAACAGAAACCTGCGACACTAACATTGTGTCGCAATACTCACTATGGCCGCCTTAAGCGACATAACCAACTGTGTCGCAGAACATTCTAGCGACACAACCTGCGACACAAACCTTGTGTCGCAATGATGAACAGACCAGTTCCCAAATTTGAAATTCACGAATTCAAACATGAAATACTCAAATTAACTTATTCCAATCCGTGTAATTCACTTATAAACAACAACAACACATAACAATCAAATTCTTACCTTGAATTCACAGATCAAATGCTTCAATTTAGAGATTTAAAGTTAAATCTCACTTTCTCTCTCAACTCTCTCTAATTCTCTCTCTAAAAACGATTTTAAGAGTTTGGAAATGTTTTGGAAATGGTCTGGAAGACTTAGACGGTGTGTATATATATTTAATCTCGCAATTACACTTAAGCTCCTTAGTTAATTTCAGTTCAGCCCGTTTTGCGACACAGTCCTGCGACACAACCGTTGTGTCGCACAAACACCACCTGCGACACAAACCTTATGTCGCAGAAAATCAAATTTTCAAATTTTGAAACAACTAATATTTCACTAGTCACAATAAGTCAAAGGGCTTATTTATCTACGTTTCACAATGAAATACATAATATTAAATAATTTCTAAAACATTTAGATAATCAATTAAAATAATAGAAATTACCAGACCGCGGGAGAGGATGTTACATATAGTGATAAGTTGGTAAATTTGAAAGTGGAGAGTAAAAAAATTAACTTTTGACCTACTAACCTGACTCTACTCAAATGATTTTACCTAATTATAAAAATTGAAAGTTATAAAAATTAGATTACAATAGATATTAAATGAGACAATTAAATAGATGATAGTTACAAAGAATAATAAGTAGTTGATTTAAGTGAGTGTTATTTTCATTCAATGAGGATAAAAGTATAATTTAATATATTGTATGTTACATATTACTAAGATTGAAGGAGCGCAATTTAGTAAATTGTGTTGTCGCTTTTTTAAGATTTAAGATTTTTGGTTCAAATGCTTTAATAAGTAGTATAGATAAAAATTGAGAGGTATAAAAATTAAATTACAATAGATAATAAATGAGACAATTAAATAGATGATAGTTACAAAGAATAATAAGTAGTTGATTTAAGTGACTATTATTTTCATTAAATGAGAATAGAAGTATAATTTAATATATTGTATGTTACATATTATTAAGATTGAAGGAGGACAATTTAGTAAATTGTGTTGTCTTTTTTTAAGATTTAAGAATTTTGGTTCAAATGTTTTAATAAGTAGTATAGATGTGTACCGCACAAATAGTTTCCCCATAAATAATTATTTATTTATTCTTGGTTGTTAGAGTACGACCTTGCAGTCCATGATTATTTATTCTTGGTTGTTAGAGTAAATACAGATATCAAGTTGCCAACTTTCATTTAATTTTTACAGACAGAAGTTGCTTTCTACTATCCCCCTCTTGTTGAACTGTGGTAGTCTTGAGGTTTAGGTTCTAAGAATCGAGTGTCTTGTTACAAAACTCTGGTATGGATAATATTTTTGTGAAAGCTTAAGTACTATCAAGATACACAAAATTATTAATCGCTTTTAGAAGGTTCGAGTTGCATCGCGATACTGTATGACTATTAGGTTCGAGCTGGGAGTTGAATAATTGTATCGTGGTCTAGAGTAATTTCCTTGAGCTGAATAAACAACTGGTTATGAAACGCGTTGTCTGATTGTACTAAGACTACAATACCATTAATAGCTTATGTTAACTAATTTATGTATACTATAAGAATGCATGAATTTGTATAACATTTGTAGCAAGAGTGCTGTTTTCTGATTGGCAAGTCTTTTTATTTGTATATTTTATTTATTATTAGAGGATAAGTGTCTAGAAATTTATTGTATTTATGAACTTTTAGAATCTTTATTGTATATATTTAATTTTCAAATTTTGCTATTCTTACGTAATTCGGCTACCACGTCGTATTCATACAAATTGTCAATTCAAAAAATTACATAAAAATAGTAATAATTGAAAGTTAGATTCACACAATAGTTTGTTAGATTTGAGGATAGTTAAACCCCTTTTTTTTTAAAGCTATACTATAAAAACTTCATCATTATACAGTTATACACCACGGAATAGAATAAGAACGATGATACTTCATTATATAGTTCATCCATGTGAGTTGACTATTTGTTACACTACTTGCAATTATGTAATCAAGTTAATAAAATGATATTATTGGAAGGTGATCTCATGGTCTTAATATTCTTTAATAAGGATGATGCAAAATGGGAAATTAATTACAATTGCAAGTGACCAAGTTGATCTTATAGTAATGTTCTTATAAAACATATATATATATATATATATATATAGGAATGGGATAAGAGGAAAGTAAAAAAATTAGGGAATAAGGGAAGCAAATCTCAACTCTTGATTTAATCAAAAATAAATTTTAAAAATTACAAATAATTACAAAAATTTAACATTCATCACAAATGAATGTTAAATACATTTATATATGAAAAAATTAAGGGCTAAAATTTGTTTCCTTCCTTCCCCAAGATTTGAAGCTTCCCTATGGATCAAAATTACAAATAATTTCAAAATTTAACATTCATCACAAATGAATTTTAAATAAATCTATTTATGAAAAAATCAAGGGCTAAGATTTACTTCCCTACTTCTCCAAGATTTGAAACTTCCCTATGGATCATTTCCCTATATATATATAGGGAAATGATCCATAGAGAAGTTTCAAATTTTAGAGAAGGAGGGAAACAAATTGTAGCCCTTGATTTTTTCATAAACAATCGTTTTTAACATTCATTTGTGATGAATGTTAAATTTTGTAATTATCTGTAGTTTTTAAATTTCATTTATAATGAAATTAAGGGTTGAGATTTGCTTCCCTTATTCCACAATTTTTTTGCTTCCCTCTTGATTCCCACCCTATATATATATACAGGGTTAGGTTCAAATGAGAACAAAAAAAAAGGTGGAAACCGCAAGAACCACTAAATTACACATTTTTTCACATATGATTGACTTAATTCATATGTGAACATTCATGTACATTTGATTTATAAAGAAAAAAAGCTAAAAAACTCTAAAATAATATCTCAAAACACAAAATAAGAAATACATGTTCACAAGTGAACCATAATGTAAACAAATCGGTAAAATGTGTTTTAATACGTAATTTTTGAGTTTTTAGCTTCATTTTCTTTATCAATCAGATGTACATGAATGTTCACATATGAATGAAGTTAATCACATATGAAAAAATGTATAATTTAGTAGTTCTCGCAATTTTCACCTTTTTATTTGGTTCTCATTTGAACCTGAACCTATATATATAAATACATTATATATTCATATAATGAGTACAAAAGTTGCTTTCTACCATCCCCCTCTTGTTAACGTGTGGTAATTTGGACGTGTAATTTCGAATCGAGGGTGATATTACAACAACTCTGTTATTGAATAATATTTTTGTGATGGCTAAGGCTACCATCAACACAAAATAATCGCAATTATATATAACCGAGTTGCAATACAATATGAAAGATGCTACTTACTAATTATATCATATTCAATTATAATCATCTCATGCAATACAATATGAAAGATGCTACTAAAGTTCTAATCACAATGCTTTGTTTTTTATTGCCAAGGAATAAAAATACAAATGAAAATTTAATAATTCAATAATTTATAATTTGCGTTGTTTAACCATTTTATACTCCGAGCTTTTTTTATGCATGTAACTCGATCGTATTTTTTTTCTCAGGGACAACTTTACATACTTTTCTTTTAATTATTATTAATCAACAATAATTAATTAATACAATATTAATATTTTTAATTAATATTAATATAGAGATATGAATGGATCTGAAATTGACTAATGAGAACCATTATTTAATTTTAATAATATTTCAATTTTGACGGTAAGGGGATAAATTTAATTTAATTATATTAACGTTTTACTTTTAAAAGAGAAAGTTTAGGTAAGTTATTCGTTAATTGGAAGTTTTGTAAAATTAAAATATTTGATTGGTTAATAGGTAGGTTTTTAATTTTCAAATAATTTCAGTTGAAAAAGTTTTCTTTTATAAATACTGTATACGTGTATGTGTACGTGTATGTGTATGCGTATTAGGATTGGGAATTGCAATGATTATTATATACAGTAATAAAGTTAATTATTGTCTAAAGATTCTTTAATAAAAGAATACGTAAAAATGGAAAGACTTCTTCAACCACAAGTGACCAAGTGGATCTTACATCAATGTTCTATAAGAACTCTGCCATTAGCCTCTGAATATTTGTACCCTAAATTACAACTAATACCTTAATTACTCAGTTATTCATACACACACAGAAAGAAACCATGCATTTACAAATACTACTAGCACTAGCAACTATGGCATTTTTCGGGTCAGCAACTTCTGAAAAGCCAAACTGTGAAAGAAAATGTGGCAATGTGACTATTCCTTTCCCGTTTGGTTTCGAAGAAGGATGCTACCACGACGCTCAGTTCAATGTAACCTGTAATCGATCATCAGACCCGCACATACCTTACTTACCAAGCAGCTCGACCGGTGAATTAGTCATTAAAAGTATTTTACCCGGAAATAGTGAGGCGCAGGTGATGATGCTTGTAGCCCAAGATTGCTATAATAACACTGGTTATAAAGTCAGTAATAGAAAGCCGTATACGTCATTATTGGGAAACTTCCAGATCTCACCCAACAACAGGTTTGTTGCCATTGGGTGTGACACATACGCATATTTTGAAAGCGACGAGGTTAGTAGTGGATGCTTATCAACATGTACAAGCATCAAGCAAGTTAAAAATGAATCTTGCTCCGGAGTAGGGTGTTGTGAAATAGAATTTCCAAAAGGAATGACACAATTTAGTGTGACAGTAAGAAGCTATTATAACCATGCAAATATAACAGATTTCAACCCATGTAGCTCTGCTTTTGTCGTTGAAGAAGGGGAGTACAACTATTCTTCCATTGATATGCTTAATTTTGGAGATGCAGATAAAATGATGCCTATGTCAGTAGACTGGGCAATTGGAAACTCAACTTGTGACCAGGTAAATAAGGAATCAGATGATTTCTTATGCAAGGGAAAAAGCGAATGTGATACAAATTATACTGGCCCTGGATATCGTTGTCGTTGCTCCGAAGGTTATGAGGGCAATCCTTATATTCAATATAACTGCACGAGTAAGTGTTAATCTCATATTTGGGTGCTTTCTCCATTTAACTTATTTCAGAATCCTTGTTGAACTAGATTTGGTTGCTAACGAAATGATTCACATGTTCTATGCTACAGATATTAATGAGTGTGAAACAAATCTTCATAAATGCACCAGTAAATGTGTTGATACTGAAGGAAGCTACTATTGCGTTCAAGAAAAATCACATATTATAGAGATTTCCTTAGGCAAGTAAACTAACAGTCTAACAATAGTATATAGTTTTATACTAATGTGTTGAGCTACCAAGAAAGTTTGATCATAATACTAAACTTGAGGCTTCTTGTAGCAGGCACCTCAGCCGCTGTCATATTTCTACTTATTATTGCTTCCTGGGTTCACTTGGGACTCAAGAAGCGTAATCTTTTGATACTTAGAGAAAAGTACTTTAAGCAAAACGGAGGAATAATGTTGCGGCAACGAATTTCTGGGGACGGGGATTCTCAGTACCAACCTAAAGTCTTCATGCAAGAGGAGCTTCAAAACGCAACAAATAACTATGATGAGAAAATGGTTATTGGGAAGGGTGGTTTTGGCACAGTCTTTAAAGGGGTTCTCTCTGATAAGAGAACAGTTGCCATAAAGAAGCCAAATGGAATCAATCAAACCCAAACCCAGATTGAACAGTTTATCAACGAAGTGGTTATCCTTTCGCAAATAAATCACAGAAATGTGGTGAAGTTGATTGGATGCTGTCTCGAAACAGAAGTCCCTTTATTGGTATACGAATTTATTCCAAACGGGACCCTCTCCGATCACATCCATGATGAAAGAAAGTCGATGGAAATAACTTGGGGCATCCGACTCAAAATCGCAACAGAAACAGCTGGAGCACTTTCGTATTTACACTCTGCTGCATCTGTCCCAATTATTCATCGAGATGTGAAGCCAATGAATATACTTCTTGATGAAAGTTATATAGCAAAAGTGGCTGATTTCGGAGCATCAAGGCTAATTCCTATGGATCAAATTGAGATGGCAACAATGGTGCAGGGAACACTAGGTTACTTGGACCCTGAATACCTGCACTCGAATCAGCTAACAGAAAAGAGTGACGTTTATAGTTTTGGGGTAGTACTAGCTGAACTTTTAACTGGAAAGATGGTTATTGATTTTGTAAGGCCACAGAAAGATGTAAATTTAACCAAGTACTTTATATCTGCTTTAAAAGAAGAGAGATTATTAGAGGTTCTTGATGAACACTTGCAGTTAAAAGAAGTTTCTCATGAGATCATTCAGGTTTCAAGGCTTGCAGAAAGATGCTTACGTCTTAAAGGAGACGAAAGGCCTACAATGAAGGAAGTGGCGTTAGAGCTGGATGGAATATTGGCATCGACGATTGACAAGCATCCATGGGTTAAAAGTAGTTCTATTGAAGAAGACACTGCGTTTTTGCTAAAAGAAGCGATGGAAGACTATGAATCCACAGACAGCAGCTACAAAAGCTCAGCAACGTTTTATAGCATGATCGTCAAGCCTAGTGCCAGGTAGAGTTGGACATGTGCATCTTCGATTGCTGTTGCATTAGGGACTAGAGCCTGTATGATTATGAGTCATTCCGATAAATATCTAGATTTCCATGTATTTAATTTCAATTCAGTCAAATTTGGTACAGTCAAGCTAATATAGGTATTACTTTTAGATTGTTAATTTGAGACCTAGCTATATCAATGTTTTAAGTCTGTTTCATGAATACGTCACAAGTAGCCGTACGTTCTTTTACTTGAAAATCACAAAACGATGAGCTCTTGATATTTTTTAAGACCTGAGTGTCTGGAATTTTAACAACTTTGTCAAAATATCTATCATATGTATCGTCCTTTAAACGTCCAAGTTAAGTGTACTTAACTCGTAAAAACACACAATTAGTTTAACGGGTGAGCTACTAAACTCTGAACTAGTCACTTATGTCACTATTCAGCTTCTCTGGCGACCTGACTTTTTCCAGACGAGAAAAATAAAGAGAGTCCGAAAAAGTCTAAATGCGTTGGTATTCGCTAAGTACTTCAACTAACATAAACCATGAAACACGAATATGACACTCTAAAAAGTTTCCTTCTCCTCTTTGCTAACTATCATGCTTTTCCAGTCCAATTTTAAGAACATGTTTCTTGTAATATATGAAATGAAAATGTGTAAAGTCTCCGAAAATCACAACTTTCAAAGTTAGGCTCATAATTAGCCAAAGGTCTATCTCCGGTACAGCTTCTGTTTAGTCAAAGTTAGGCCCATAATATATGACCATATTAGCCAATTTCTCACTCAAGTTCACACCTCTCATAAAGTGTACAACTTCTGTTTATCTCTTTTGCCGGAAAATTGTGGAAAAACGCGAGCTCATCAGAAAAAGTAAATGTCTATCTGCGGTGGTTGGTGATGTAAGGAGAGAGACAGAAGATAATTCGCCTAGAAATCAGAACTCGCGGAAAAAGATGACTAGAAAATTAATCTCGCTGGAAAAGATAACTGAAAACTTGATTTCACCGGGAAAGATGATCGGAAAAGTGTGGTAAATGGCTAAAAATAAGTGATTACCGATTATATCCGGTGCAATACATGTATTGTGTGTTTTCACGAGTTAACTATATTTAATAAGAACGTTTAAAGAACGACTTACACAATAAATATCTTGTGAAAGTTGGCTACTAGCCCATTTTTTAATCCTATCTCCGTGTAAATTCGTTTTTGTTTTTGTTTTGATCTTTGTGTGTTGACTTTGGATCTATGTCGGTTATTAGTGGAGCCACAAACAGCTAATATGCTCCAGCTATCAGTGATTACTCACTATCTACTGGATAATTAAGTTGAATTTCATTATGAGCAGTTGCATTTATATCTTATCAACTCTAGGTAGTGTGCGTTATCAAAACATCCATCTAGGTGTTGAAAGACTCTAAGTACATATTATTGGTTGCCTAGATTAAGTAAATAAATAAAAGAAAAACTGATACAGTACAAAATTTTAATAATTTTGATCATTATAGAAAGATTTTTCTTAATCATTTATTAAGAACATTAACCAGTATTACATTATTTAATTCTACCTTCAATATAAATAAATTCAATAATAGAATCAAAAAGCTTCTGGTTACTCACATTGGCAACTTCTTAACAGTATTTGCCTATTTGACAAGATGCTGCTCTGTCAATAACAATAGCATAATGCAATGAGCAACTTATATATAGTTGTAACTCATGAAATAAGTCATAAACTTTTAAATTGCGTTACATATTCTTTATGTTTTCGTAGAAGTTATTTTAAGAGGTATAGAAATCTCAATGTAAAACGTAATCTGAACTTTTCTGGAGTTAGTCGTTAAACAGTACGTGTAAATCTATTCAAACAAAACAATTGATAATTAACCAACATGGATGAGTAAGAACTTGCAGCCCAGGATTAAATAATCTTGCTCGTTAGATTCAATTACATACATCGATCTAGTTGTCAACTTTCATATAATCTGTACAAAGGTTGCTTTCTACTATCCCCCTCTTGTTAAATTGTGGTAGTTTGGACCTTTAAGTTCGAAGAATCGAGGGTGCTATTACAACTCTATTGTGAATAATATGTTTGTGATGGCTAGGGCTACTATCAACACAAAATAATCGCTATTATATATAAGGACCGAGTGGCATGATGATACGTGTTGTATGACTTTTGACTTTCGGCAAGTTTTTCTCTCTGCAAGTTAACCAATGAAATGTGGTCAAAGAAACACGTAATCTTATCGTACCGAGATGAGATTGTTATTAATAGATTATGTGAACAGATGTAGGTTAAATGAAGAATGATAAAAAAAGATGAGGAATTGAAAAACTAATGGGATTGCTCTATTTTATTGAATAGAGATCCAACAAACTATATTTTTGACAAATTTTTTTTTCATTTTTTGCAATGTCTTGAAAAACGCAATACATATAATCAAATTTGATTTTGTGTATAATTGTGTGCGATTTATAATAAAATTTTGAAATTGGTAAACAATTATATATTAATGTTATATGTTAATTCACACATGATTACAATTTAATATATATCTATATATATACTAAAGGAGAATAGAAGCTTGCTCTAGAATTTGCCACATAGGCAAAATGTCACGTGGCGACCTCTCAAAATTTTAATATAAATAATTATTTAAATTTAAAAGATAACTAAAAACTAGATTTAGATAAAGGTAGATAATGTTTAAATATAATATTAATTAATTAAAAAATCTATGAATCCTACTCAAACACTAATTGGAAAATAATATTAAACTATTAAACTTATAAAAATTGGGTAATTTATATTGCCGTGCATCGCACGGGTTTATATCTAGTATATAGATACATATATATATAGGGCTGATCAATGGGAAATGAGTGATCTAGGGGGAAGTAGGGAAGTGGATCCTAGTCATCCATCTAATTTAGTCAAACAAAGTCCACGCGGTGGCATTTTTGAAAATAGTTACAAAATCGAAGTCTATAATAAAACACAACAAAAAACGAATTTGGGAGAACAGGCCGTTTTTTAACCAATAAAATTTGGGCATAAATTCAATCGCAGAATAGACATGAATTCTTCAACAATTAGAGTGCTAATTCATCAAAAATTATTGATTGAATCAATATAATACTTCAAGAATCGATTTCATTAGGTTGAATGAAGAGGCAAGAAGAAATTATCAAAAATACTTAACTGGATGAAGAACAAAACTATAAGAAAATACAAATCAAATCTTGTTTATAACTTTGATTAGTTTTACTTCAACTTCAGAACTTGTTTTTTTTCGAGATTTATTGTTTTAATATCATGTAACACCCAACTAGTGAAGAATATGGTGAAATTGATGGCTAGAAATAAAAAATCAGGAGCTACATACACTTGAATATTGAAGTTTATGATGAAATCGATGGCAAAAAATTCTTCTGTAAATATTCATAACATTCATGTAAACAGTAGTTTACAATTTTTGGTTTAATTTCCATACATGTTATTAGTATTCATCATATGTTGATCTCTTCTATGTAAAACTATATTTTGATATTGATAGATGACCGTTATTTGTAAATTTATTATTGATTATACATCATAAATATTGTTTTCCCCTATAAATTGTCACACCCCAATAAAATCATGTCACGTTTAAGCAATGCGGAAGCACGGGGCGTGACTGATATCGATTCGACAATTAAATCGAGAGCATATGATTATCGCAAACATATATTTAGAATGCCATAAATATTTTAAATCCAACGGTTACAAGTTTATCAAGTTCGTAAGAACGAGAGCATATGATAAATTGCTTCAATATTATCCATAAACTTTCTGATTTTACACTCTTAGTCCCTAAAGTTCCATTTGTTCCGTTTTTAACCTAAATTTTGGGTTTATCGGGTTTTAACCGTACAATTCTCGTTTTTAACACTTTAAGCCATGGATTATACTTAATTACATTTTATTTTACTGATTTCATAATCTAAACCCATAACTTAGGGATTTTACGCCTTTAGTTCCTAAGTTTCATATTTTATTGTTTCTAGCTCAAGGTTTAGGTTTAATCCACATTTAAATATCTAAGTCTTGGTTTTAACATTATAATTAATGGATTTATCTATATTACACTTAAACTTACTGAATCTAATATCTTAGTCCTCAAATTTACGGATTTTGCATTTTAGTCCTTATAGTTTCATTTATCTCATTTTTAACACAAAACTTTGGTGATTTCAAGTTTAACAACTTAGATCTTGTTCTAATACTTGATGTATACTTAAATACATTAAATCTATTGATTTTTATAGTAAAAGTCCATAATCTATGATTTTTATCCCTTTGGTCCTTTTTATTTTTCATATGTAACTTTTTCACAGTTTCTATCCAAATTTAAGTCCTTGTTTTGCTAAGATTTTGACTAGTCAAATGAGCTTAGATTTTTATGAAATTTTTACCATATGTTCCCCTATGTCTTAGCTTTACAGAAATATAAGGTTCATAATATTTGGTCATGTTTAAGGGGTTCAAACATAATTAATACCACACAAAGGTCCAACAGTACCCTTTCTGGAAAGTTGGTGAAAGATCCATGTGTTTACTGAGTTATACCTAGTTTCACGAAATGTAATTATACTACTTTCAAAGCTAAAAAATATGTAACCTGTAGGAAAAAGAATCACTACGTTTAGATTTGTGGTTTAAGAGTTATGACCTTCCAAAGTTGGGTCAGTTTCTGCCTTTTAAGAACAGTTTATACACTTTGGTTTCGAAATACGTTTTGAAGTACCAATACTTGTCTAAAAATTATGAAACTGGTGGGGTTGAAAAGCTAACACTTTAAAGTTGATTTTAGACTCCAAAAACACTAAATTTCGTTAAGATTTGACTGAGTTATGCAACTCCAAAGTGGACTAAAGTTTCTGCTGTTTTTACATTTGTTGTTTTAAAGCTTGTTTTGTTTCTTTTTAACAAATCTTTGTTATAACCCATAAAAAATCGTGTTTTTAAGTTGATTTCTAGCATGAGTGAACATCTAACACATTTTAAACTATTTTCTAAGTATTTAAATGAAATAATCAAAGAGTTTATAGTTAGATTTTCCTTACAATGCACTAAATGATGATTTTGAGCAAGATGAGTGTTGGATCTTGGTATAGTTGATCTCCTAGCTTCCAAATTCGTGTGTTTAGTGTATGTTACTCATCAAATGAAATGGGATCAAGATATGCAGGGGATTGTGAGTAAAAAGAGTGAAAAATGATGAGTTTAGGAGTGGTGGTTAATGGTGTTTGAATGGTGGATGTAGGGTATTGTATGGAGGTTGTTCTTGAGCAAGATGGAGAGTGGGTTTGGGGCTGGAAAACCGTGAGGTAGAGGGAGAGAGGAGAGGGAGAGATTGTGTGTTTGTGTTGTGAAAGAATGAGGGCTAAGTGAGGTTAAAACATGTGCAAGTAAGGTTGAAAGCATGGAGGTGTAAGAGAGTGGGAGGTATGGCTTGCATGGAGTCAAAGTATGGTTCATTTTCCTTGATTTAGGGGATTTGCCATGTGGGGGAGGGCCATGCTTGGCCGGTTTTTCCAAGGAGGGGTGGGGGGTGGGGAAAGGGAGGTTTAAATCTTGATTAAGTTAGATATTTTAGTCATTAGGTGTTAATCTTGATTAATTAGTTGCTAATTATGTAATTAGGGTTATCTAAGGTTATTTGTGGTTGTTAAAGGTTGATTAAAGTTACTAGAATGTAACTAAATGATTGAAATAATAATCATGTGGTTTTTCCGATACTCGGTTCGATTAATTTCATAATTATCTCAACTTTGCACGTTTTCTAATTCACGTGAACGTTTATGGATTTTTAAAGGTTGTGTGACAACCTTCGAAAACCGGTAAATTCCGTACACCTTAAAATCATGCATTCTTACGCTAATTCCCCTTTAATGAAATCAAACGTGATTTAATCTGACATAAGTCTAGCACACGTCCACGTTCCACATTTTGGTGCACACTATTTTAATGCATGATGCATTATGTTTAAGTAATTATTGAGAATTTCACAATATAAATCGGATGATTTCCGATAAACACGAACGTTGGTGATAACTTTTCCCCGAACGGTGTAAAACTATTGAATATAATTAGTAGTTAACTACTTATATTATTATGCTACTTAAACTAATCACTAAGTAGCTTAAACATGTCAAATTAATTCAAGCTAGCAAGCTAACATGTCAAATTAATTCAAGCTAGCAAGCTAACGTGTTAAATTAATTCCAAGCAAGCTAGCATGCATGTCAAATAAGTTAAAGAGCAGCTTTTTCCTCCTCTTTCTTGTGTACGTTTCCTTTCCTTAGCTCACTTCTCATCCACACATTTCACCTCCCTTCTTGCTTGCTTGATATCCAACACCACTTGAAAGATCACTTGATTACTTGCCTACTTGCTTGATTGATGGAATGACTAAGCACCTCCCATTAATATTTCCACTTGCCTTGCACTTAAGTAAGGAAATAAGTTGTAACAAAACACACACACGTACACTTCAAATTCTGCACTCTCTCAATTTCCCTCTCAACTTTTCACCACCTTCTTCATCATTTCCATCTTCATTTTAAGAAGGGAAAACCTTAGAAATCAGGGTTATAAAGGATTTTTGGTTGAAGATCATTTTCAAGTTCAAGATCTTTTCCTTCTTATCATTTTCATCAAAGAGCATTGTAAGACTCTTCTTGATCTCTTCATTTCCTTCATTTTAAATACTTACATGCTAGATGTTCACTCGTACATTAAAATCAACTAATATATAAGTATATATGTGTTATTAATGGCGAAAACTCGTTAAAAAAAACAACTAAAGAAACTCAAAACTCAAAGAAACTTACTGGACAGAAACTTTGGACGAATTTGGAACATCATAACTCGGACATAAAATAACCAAATTTAATGATTCTTGAGCCTAAAATTAAGTTTAAGAAGTTAGGTTTCCAACCCAAGTGGTCTCATGTAATTTGGACAAGTTTTGATACCTCAAATGGAATTTATAAGAACATGTGTCAAATCTGTCTTCAAGAGACAGAATTTGACCCTACTTTGAGAGACCATAACTTTTTATCCACAGATCCAAAAGAGATTAATCTTTTTCCTAAATGTCACATATTCTCTTAGCTTTAAAACTAGTATGGTCACGTTTTGTAAAGATGATTCTAACTCAGTAAACCAATGATTTTCTTAACAACTGTCCAGAAAAATAGCTGTTGTACCTTTGTGTACTAATAAATAGTTTTGAACCCCTTATACTTATCCAAAAATTATGAATCTTACATTTATTTAAACCTTACACATGTAGAAATATGTAATAAAAATTTCATAACAAAATAAGTTCGTTTGACTAGTCAAAATGATACCACAAGAAGGGTAAAAAATGGGCACAATTTGTTCAAAATGTAAACAGTACTAACTTTGGTCAAACAGCACTAACTGTGACTTAACAGCACTAACTGAGGTCAAACAGCACTAACTTTGACTTAACAGCACTAACTGTGATTAAACAGTACTAACTTTGGTCAAACAGCACTAACTGTGACTTAACAGCACTAACTGAGGTCAAACAATACTAACTTTGGTCAAACAGCACTAATTGTGGTCAAACAGTACTAACTTTGGTCAAACAGCACTAAGTGTGACTTAATAGCAC
The DNA here is from genome assembly GCA_963921325.1 of Logfia minima. NCBI lineage: Eukaryota > Viridiplantae > Streptophyta > Magnoliopsida > Asterales > Asteraceae > Logfia > Logfia minima. Next base: position 8,189,730 of record OY992767.1, read on the forward strand.
AACTGAGGTCAAACAACACTAATAGTACTAACAACACTAACAACATTAACTTTATACTAACAACACTAACACCACTAACAGCACTAACGACACTAACAACACTAACTTTAGACTAACAGTACTAACGACACTAAACACTAACTTTGGCCTAACATCACTAATAATGAAAACAGCATTAACAAAAACAACACTATGCTCTGTAAACCCATTAATTTCCAATCTTGAACAAATAGAGAAATGTATTTAAACGTCACGTTTTGAACAAATGATAATGAAAATTTTTAACCGATTTAATAATCGCGTTTTCATTAACGATATACATTTTAAGTTTAAAAACCTTAAATGTAGACTGTAATAACAAAGTAATTATGTTTTCGAGAAACATACAAGTATGCATACAAAACTACCACCAACGGGTCGTACACTTTTCAAAACGAAATACTTTTTCAACCTACTAATTTAGTGAACAACTAGCATAGATATGCGGGTAGCTATCTACTTATACAAACCTAGGTGTGCGGGTAGCCACCCACTGTTACGAGCATAGATGTGCGGGTAGCCATCTACTTTTACAAACCTAGATATGAGGATAGCTATCTACTTATACAAACGACCTCATGCATATAGGGCGCTAGGAGGCTATTTTGGGCAAACTTATTTCTTTAAACGCTAGCTCACCAGGTGAGTTCACAGCCCCTATTTTACTGCTTTTTACTGCTTTCTAAATTTGGGGTGAAAAACATATGTATTGTTTACATACAAACTATTTCCATGCGATGATTGAAAACCTGACAACGAATCCTTGTGCTAACCTACGTTAAACTAGTTGTAGTGCATAGAAGTCCTCATGACTACAAACTGTAACCATTAGCTAGATGACGCTAGCCACCGAATATGCGAATAGTACTATTGGGATGACATCCCTCCCACTTTTGTTAGTAATGCTAACTGCCGACTATATGTCGAGACGAGGAGCGTATATTTTAATGGTCCCAGGCAAAAACAATAAAGGTCGTGGTTTGGTTATAGGCCTAGGTGTCGTCACTTTAACTCGTAAGTTCTTGCAAACCTTCGGGGGATCACCGTCAGCTATTTATTATTTTAAATTGTATATCATCGTATTACTTGCCATGGATGGCACGATATGATTTGTGAAACATTTCCTAAACGCTTGGTTTAATGATAGAGTCTTAAACCTGTGGATTCACTCAACAATTTTGTTGATCCTTTTAACTATGTCTTTCAGGGAATTAGCAGTGACGTAAGAGCATGCATGCATATTTTGGAACCATTGCTCACCACGATGAATAGGATGCCATTTGTTTTGATAATATTGAAACTATTATTTATTATTAAAAAGTTTAATCATATTGTTTTGCTAAACATCCATCGTTCTTCTAAACACGATGAACATGTAACCGTGGAATTTAAACTATTTATGGCATTCTAAATATATGTTTGCGATAATCATATGCTCTCGATTTAATTGTCGAATCGATCCCCGTCACGCCCCGTGCTTCCGCATTGCTTGAACGTGACATGATTTTATTGGGGTGTGATAGGTTGAAATGCTTAATTCTTAGCATAATTATCACCATAATAATAACTACTATATAATTGAATAGATTTACGTTATTTTCGAAAATAGATCACCAACATTCGTGAATGTCGGTCTCTACCGATTATTTGTGTAATTGTCAATGATTACGAATACATTCCGCATTAAATCAGTGTGCATCTCAATATGCAAGTGTGGGCTTTGTGCTAGACTTAATTCGATGAAAACGAGTTCACATTAATTAAATAGGGATTAACCTAATATGCACGTGAGTTGATGTACGAAATTTACCCGATTTTGAGGGTTGTCACATTCTCCCTCCGTTAAAGAAATTTCGTCCCAAAATTTAAGCTGTGTCGCGATCGACAGGAGTATTTTCAAAAAGGTGAGGGTATTTTCTTCTCATTTCGTCCTCACGCTCCCAGGTAAACTCTGGGCTGCGTTTTGTGTTCCAACGAACTTTGATTATTTTAATTCGCTTATTCTGGAGTTTTTGGACTTTTCCGTCCGACACTTCGATTGGTTCTTCTACAAAGTTTAGTCAAGAATCAATATGAATTTCGTCGGGAGGAATGATTTGGGTTTCGTCGGATAGACACTTCTTCAGGTTACAAACGTGAAAGGTGTCGTGAATGTTACTTAATTCCTGAGGTAATTTGAGTTTATAGGCTACCTGACTAATCCGTGCTAGGATTTCAAAGGGTCCTATAAACCTCGGGTTTAATTTGCCTTGAATCGAGCTATCCCCTTCCAGGGCGATACTTTAAGTAAGACTCTATCTCCTATTTGAAATTCAAGAGGTTTTCTACGGTTATCGGCGTAATCTTCTGTCGGTCACGGGCTGCTTTTAATCTATTTAAAACTTGAGATATTTTGTCCGTCGTCTCCTGGACAATCTCTAGACCAGAAATTTTATTTGTCACCCAACTCTGCCCAACAGAGTGGCGACTGGCACTTGCGTCCATACAACGCCTCAAATGGAGCCATTTGAATACTAGTGTGATAACTATTGTTCTAGGAAAACTCTGTGAGTGGTAAATGAGTATCCCAATTTCCTCCAAAGTCAATCACACATGCTCGTAGCAAGTCCTCAAACGTTTGTATTGTTCGCTCGCTCTGACCGTCGGTTTGAGGGTGGTAGGCAGTACTCATGTCGAGACGAGTACCTAATGCCTTTTGTAGCGATTGCCAGAAGCAGGATGTAAAACGGCTATCTCTATCAGAGATGATAGATACTGGTACTCCATGTCTATAATCGATCTCTTTAAGATATATTTTAGTCAGTTTCTCCATTTTTCCGGTTTCTTTAATGGCTAGAAAATGGGATGATTTCGTGAAACGATTGACAATCACCCATATCGTATCATGTCTAGATGACGTCCGGGGCAGTTTAGTGATGAAGTCCATTGTTATTTGCTCCCATTTCCACTGTGGCATTTCGGGTTGTTGCAAAAGTCCAGATGACTTTTGATATTCAGCTTTAACCTTCGAACAGGTCAAACATTTGCTAAAATAGGTAGCGATGTCTCCTTTCATGTTCGGCCACCAGTAGAATCCTTTTAGGTCATGATACATCTTGTCAACTCCTGGATGTATTGAATAGTTAGACTTATGAGCTTCGTCCAATATTAGTTTGCGCAATTATGCTACGAATGGAACCCAAATTCGGTTCATGAAGTATAAAGTCTCATTGTCCTTAGATTCAAGCTGTTTCTCCATACCCCTTAGGGATTCTCCTTTCAAACATTCATTAGTTAGAGCTTCTTTCTGTGCAACACGAATCTGAGTGGTGAGGTTTGTGTGGATGGTCATTCTCAGTGAACGAACTCTGAGAGGTTTGGTCCTTTCTTTACAACTTAGGGCATCAACTACTACGTTAGCTTTGCCCGGGTGATATTTGATCTCACAGTCGTAATCGTTTAACAACTCGACCCAATGTCATTGCCTCATGTTGAGTTCCTTTTGGTCGAAAATGTGTTGAAGACTTTTGTGATCGGTGAAAATTGTACACTTTGTGCCGTATAAGTAATGTCTCCAGATCTTTAATGCGAACACGACTGCTCCTAGTTCAAGGTCGTGAGTTGTATAATTCTTTTCATGTATCTTCAATTGCCTAGAAGCGTAGGCGATGACCTTGTCCTTTTGCGTCAACACGCAGCCTAAACCCTGATGTGAAGCATCACAGTAGACAATAAAATTGTCCACTCCTTGGGGTAATGACAGGATAGGCGGGGTGCATAGTTTCTGTTTTAATAGTTGGAAAGCAGCTTCTTGTTCTTCTCCCCACTCAAATTTCTTGTCTTTTTGGGTCAATGAAGTAAGAGATTGGGCTATTTTGGAAAAAAATTTCGATGAATTGACGGTAATAGCCAGCTAGACCAAGAAATTGACGAACTTCGGTTAGGGTCTTAGGTGCTTCCCAATTTTTGATTGCTTCGATTTTCACTGGGTCAACGTGAATTCCTTTATCAGTAATGACATGACCCAGGAAGTGAACTTCTCGCATCCAAAATTCACACTTTGAGAATTTTGCATACAATTTTCTTTCTCCAACAGTTCGAGGATCAGCTTTAGATGTCGTTCATGATCTTCCTTCGTTTGCGAGTAGATGAGAATATCATCGATGAAAACAATGACAAATTTGTTGAGGTAGGGTTTGCAGACTCTGTTCATGAGGTCCATGAACATCGTTGGTGAGTTTGTCAAACCAAAAGGCATGAGTAGGAACTCGTAGTGGCCGTAACGAGTCCTAAATGCGGTCTTGGGCACATCTTCTTCTCGTACCTTCAGCTAATGATAACCGGAACATAGATCGATTTTTGAGTAAAAGCTGGAACCCTGAAGTTGGTCAAATAGATCGTGTATACGTGGAAGTGGATATCGGTTTTTGATGGTCAACTTATTAAGCTCCCGATAATCGATACACATCCGCATGGATCCATCCTTCTTCTTTACAAACAAGACTGGAGCTCCTCACGGTGAAAAAATCGGTCGGATGAATCCTAGGTCGAGAAGTTCTTGTAGTTGCGTAGATAATTCTTGCATTTCAGATGGAGCGAGGCGATATGGAGATCGTGCGATCGGTGCAGCTCCCGGTACAAGGTCGATGCGGAATTCAACTTGTCTCTCGGATGATAATCCGAGTAAGTCTTTAGGAAACACCCCCGGATGATGTCACAAAGTTTCATTGTCAAGAAGGCTTGATATCCTTTTTGCAGGTACTTGCTGGCTTTTATGCAAGTAACCATCTTTACAGCACTCCTCCTTTCTCCTTGTATCACTAATGTTTCTCCCGTCAGTAATGGTATGCATACCAATTTTTCGAAGCATACAATCTCAGCAAGGTTTTTCGATAACCAATCCATACCAATAAGGATGTCAAAGCTTCCTAGTTCTACAGGCAATAAGTCTATTTCGAAAGGATGACCCTCAAGGGGTTAGGATACATCCTGGCATAACTTCTCCAGTTTCTAACAGTTTACCGTCTACTAGTTCTATTGTGTACTTAGTGTCTAACTTACATGGTTCTATCCCCAGTAGTGGTCTAAATTCAGCAGACACAAAGCTTAAATCGGCACCAGAATCAAATAATACTTAAGCATATTGTTGGTTTACAAGAAACGTACCAGTGACGGTGTTATGGTCTTGGCGCGCTTCCTGTGCACCAATAACGAATGCTCGGCCACGAGCTGGTCGGTTGTTCCCGTTGTTGTTGGCTCGGTTGTTGTTGTTGTTGAGCTTAGGGCAATTGTTTCGGAAATGGTCCGGGTTCCCACATTCAAAACACTTGTTTACCCTCCTTTCATTATTGTCACAGTTGGGTGTATTGATTCCACATAATTGAGCTCGATGACCCCACTTTTTACAATTGTCACAACGATTGCACATGCCGTCATGATGTCTTTCACACTTTACACATTTTGGCTTATTTCCAGTATAAGCCCTCGGCCCTGATGTGTTAGCAACATACGCCCTTGTGGTCCTCAGTTGCTTGTTCTGTTGACCTCGTCTGTCATACCCTCCATCATTCCACCTTCGCTTTTCAATCCTGAAATTTCCTCCTTCGACCCTGCTTGGTCCACTCACACTCGAATCAGATTTCCTTGTCAGCGATCCCATTCTCACTGCTTCATCAGTCAAACTTTATGCCAAACTTACTGCGCTCTTAAAAGTGGACGGCTGGGACGTAGTCACCAAACTCCTGATCTGAGGTACCAATCCCTAGATATACCTTTCAATACACTTATACTCGGGGGTAACCATGTGTGGCACCAAACGAGCAAGCTCTTGAAACTTAGTGGTATAAGTGGTGATGTCAGACCCACTCATTGATATGTTCCACAGCTCGGTTTTCGATCTTCTGAAGTTCGTTGCGAGGGCAGAAACTTTTCTAGTATCATTGTCTTCAATTCATCCCATGAGATGGCGTTAGCAGTTTCTCGTCCTAGGGTTTGGACTTGAGCGTTCCACCAAGTCAACGCTTTGTCAGCTTGGGTGCAGGTGGCATATTTCACCATGTTTTCGGGCGAACAGTCGCTAATGTCCAGCACCGATTCCATTTTCTCTATCCAGTGAACAATTTCGATAGCGCCCTCGTTGCCACGGAAGTTGCTCGGCTTACAAGCTAGGAACGATTTGTAAGAACACCCCCGATGGGTATTCTCGGGCACTCCGGTTACATTGGTTGGTGCTCCAGTTCGATTTCTTCCGGTGGGGTTTCCAGTGGTTCCACTGTCATTTACGCCACCATCGCGAACACGACTTGCCTCGTGCTGGGCAATGGCTTCGGCTACACGTCTTACAACAAGTTCGTCAACGGTTTCGGTATTGGATAGGATTGCGCTCCTTCTACTGTTTACGGTGGTTCGGCGTCTGGGTGGCATGATTTAGTTCAAATACATACAATAAAAATTGAATAAGGTATAACAATCAATGCCAACACAAAATGCGTAAAGTAAACAACCACACACTATGCATACATAAATAGAAAGCATTTGTATATTCCATGCGGTGAAGTAAAATGTACTTAGGTTCTTACACCTTAGTCATTACAAAGTTTTCAAAATGTAGATAGTGTGGGCACAACCCGCCGCACATAGGTCTACTGAAAATAAGATAGATACATCCCCACGGCAGTCATCAGTGTAGTCATTAGTAAACTCGCTCCTGCTACGATCGCTACTGCACGTGCGCGTCCTTCCAACGTCTTTACACGTGCTAGAGTGGCGTGGGCTGCCTCTCTATCGGTGATGATATGGCTCTCTAGCTGATCGATGTGCTCATATGTGGAGATCATGTCTCCATCTAGTCGAGATGCATCACTCTGTAACTCCAGGATGTAGGTCCGCATCTCCACAATAAGTCCTACATGAAATTTGGTCATGGCGACCAATGTAAGGACAATACGCTCCATGGGCTCGCCGTTAAGTGGGTGAGATGGTGGTGATCGAGAAGACTTGCCGATCTCAAAATTCGAGGGAATGCCACCAAGAACTCTCCACTGCTCCAACACGCTCGCCATCCAAGTCAAGTGATTGGTCCTTTGCCTCTTGGGCGATGGCTCTTTAGGTATCTCCTCCGAGTTGTCTAACGTCTCATCACGTTTTGCTAGTAGTCTGGTGGGTAGACGTCTAACTGTCTTCCTAGCAGTGACCCTAGTAATGGGTCCGCGTCCAGTTCCAGCTACCAGGCTCCGTGTCGTAGCAACACCGGGTGTCGTGCCGGGTGTCGTAGGGTGTGGTGTCGATGAAGGCGATGGTGTCTCCCTACTATCGTCGGAGGTCGTCCTAGGGTGTAAGGGTAGGTCCTCCGACTCAGACGAGTCACTATAGACACCTCCGAACTCGCCGGACATAGTCACGGGTGATCTCGGTGGTGCGAGGCTGCTGTCATCTGAAGTTACTCGAGGGTCTATCGGTTGGTTCTCATACACCGACGTGTCATCACTATCATAACCATACTCAAACGGATCCTCGTCGGAATCGATGATGTGAAGGGGGTATTCTCTAGACTTACTGCGACAATAGCGTTTCCGTACTATAAGGTATAAGAAATGCAAATGTATGAAATGAATGCTCGTGTCTAGGGTTATAGTCTAGGTCTCTAAGACTTCTAGTTCGCTATAACCAATGGCTCTGATACCAATCTGTCACACCCCCAAATTTAGAAATACATACATTTAATCATGCGGAGGCTTCGGGGCGTGACAACGATCGAATAACAATATATCGAGAGCATATAATCATCGCATAACATATATAATATTAAGATGCCATTAAAGTTTTACAACATAACGGCTTATCAGGCCGTGAAAATATCTTTGTTATCAAATACATTGCTTAAACAAAAGATAAGTTTGAGAGGGATTTCATGATAAAACTACATAAGTTTAGTATTATAAAGAAATCCCGAAGTTTTCAAAAGGTGGCATCCTAATCATCGTGGCAGGTGCGGTCCTAAAATGCATGTGAACTTACCGCATTGCTAATTCCCTGAAAAACACATTTATAAAACGTCAACATAATTATCGAGTGAATTCACAAGTTTAATGACTCAATCTTAAACCATCATTTAAAAACATTTCATCACTAATTCGAAAGTGGCATCGAAGGCCTAAGTACGATTATTATCAATCAAAACCACTGACTGTGATCCCCCAATAGGTTTGCAAGTCCTATGAGTTAATATGCCGAAATTAAGCCTATAACCAAACCCCAACTCATCATATAAATCGTTTGCCTGGACCGGTTAAGTATACACATCCCGAAAAGGGCGAACCACGTCGCTAGTTAGCGCGACTAACTAAAAATTGTGGGATGAGATTGTCAGCCCCGATAGTACTATCTGCATACTTAGTAGCTAGCGTCATCTAGCTAATGGTTATAGTCATTGATAGCAAGGACTTATGCACTACAACTTGAGAACTTAGGCTCCCATAAAGATACGTTGTCAGGTTTCAATAATCGCATAAAATCAGTTATATGTTTATTGTAAGTTCGTATGTATAGGATCGATAACGAGGTTATCTAAGGTATTAAGGTGCGGAATCCCTCAATACTAGTTATAGGATCTATAACGATTTGTTTCGCAAATATAGCGAGTCGGATTACTAGTATGCTTCGTATTGATTATCATAGATGTTGAACGATCAATACCTAGCCTTAAGTAAGTTTAGAATATCTCTGGAAACACAGGAAATTCGTATTCGTATTTGGCAAAAGTTGATTAGGTTTAGAACCTAATTCTCATATATAACCATCTCGGTTCGCAAGTTTTGGGCTCTGCGAACTGACTCAGTTCGCAACCCACTTTGGCCCAGCGAACTACCTTGGTCGCATCGCAATCTTTCCTTGCGAACTGACTCGGTTCGTATTGCAATCTTGCCTTGCGAACTGACTCGGTTCGCAGTCAAACATGGTCAACATTTTTCAGCATTTTAATATTTTGTTCTAAAATGTTTATCAACCAATGTATTTCATTACAAATCAAAACCAATGTACAAACTTGATAATAATTAAACTAGTCCTATTACAAGCTAGATCTGTTGTCACAAAAATATCTCAACAGACTCCCCTTTGACAATCGCTCTAACGTCTTTATCTTCATATTGTCTTTGGTTTTTACTTGTAAATTCAGCATTCCTAAACCTATAGAAGTACATATACAAATAAATATTAATATTATAAATCATTTCATTGATTTCCCTGAATCAATCTAAAAATTTCCTTATTAATCCCTTGGTGTATCTACTTATAAATCTTTCATTGATCATAAATATAATTATAATCAATCTAAGTTACAATTTTAAATAATTACAATCAATCTTATTTCATACTAGCTTCACCTTCATCAGCACCAATAGACTTAGTACCACCACCAGTACCAGTACCAGACTCCCCCTGAACAACAGCCTGCTGACCAGTCGTTGAAGAACCAGCCAACTCACTATCTTTCGGAGCGGTGGGATCATCGTCTGTATCATCTCGTCTCTTCTTCGCCAGTTCATCCTGTTTGCAGGATTCCGTATATAAGAACATCTCCCCCTGAGATGGCTTGTCCTTGTGAAGGCTGGAAACTAGACTATCAAGTCTGTCGAGCTGGGCAATTAGCTCAATAAAAGGTAAACTTATCGAACATTAATTAATTGTAAACTTTTATGTATTGTGAACAAAAATGATCACCAAACATCCAAGTTTACTATTAAATAATAACTTATTTTACTGAACTTATTTGAACGATTAAGTATACGCGACTTAATTTTCAATTATATTCTCTAAATTATATACAGTTCGTAAGTCATAGGAGATAATCTGAAAAATCATACCGCCGATAGAAATCAGAACACGCTGCACGACTACATATGAGTCGGAAGTCTTTCGATATGAAGAAACAGAATGCGTATATTATTGTTTATACGTATTTAACTTATAAACATAAGTTCTTAAGTCTAAACGTAAAATTAATAATTAACAAGTTTCAACTTATAATTTATTTATAAGCATAAAGTACTCAAATCGAAAACAAGTCGAACAATAGATAACTATTTAAGTTCGCTAAGGTCAATCGAAGTCAAACATCTCAACTCACTTCGCAAAAAGTGCCTGCGAGTTGAGTCACTTCGCTTCGGTTAATAATAGTCAACACAAAGGTCGGTTCGCTAAAGTCAACCGAAATCAAATGTGTTTAGGTTTGCTAAAGTCAACAGATGTCAAATAGCTCAACTCGCTTCGCTAAAAGTGACTGCGGGTTGAGTCATTTCGCTTCGGTCAATAAAAGTCAACTGAAAGTTTCGGTTCGCAGAAGTTCAGAATTTGAACTTTCCATTGCGGTTTTGTCACATTTAATCAATCACAGAACGAGAAATTGTAATTTAACCTAATTCCAAAGAGTCAAAGTTATAAAAATGAAAACTAGATAAAACTATAACGTAAATACCACAAATGAATAATCAAACTAACCAGTAGTATCAAGTACCATTTTATTAATAAGATAAACAATACATATTTTTGGGCATTAAAAATTTATCTGTAGAGGGATCATATTAGAAAGAATAGGCGGGACCATACATATTTTTGGGCATTAAAAATTTATCTGTAGAGGGATCATATTAGAAAGAATAGGTGTGACAACCCTAAAAGTACGGTTAATTCCGTACATCATTATCACGTGCATTTAGGCTAATTCCCTATAAATCAAAGTGAATTCGTTTTATCAAATGAAGTCTAGCACAAAAATTTATAATTGCATTGTGATGCAATTCATTTTAATGCGAGAAGCATTCTGGAATTTTGAGAATTAACCGAAGGATTCGGTAGAAATTAAATTTATACGAACGTTTGTGATCCGAGTCTATAAATAATGTAAATCTATTAAATTAAATAGTTGTTATTATTATATTGATAATTATGCTAAGAAATAAGTATATTGATTTATATAAATCAATAATCATTCACGCGAAATAGGAAACGTGCAACGTATGAAATAAAACGTAAATTAAATCGATTAACCAATCGATTAAACCCCGATCATAATAGAAATCAAAAAATTATGAGTTTAATTATTATAATTAGACTAAGTATATCAATATTAGGTCAAGGAACCAAATCAATTGATTTTACCGATTTAATTATCGCAAAACCATAGAAAATCCCGGTTAACTATGAACGAAGCCTTAATAAGCATTTGAATGACGAGTCAATCAACTAATGACACTTAATAACCTTAATCTACCCTAATCAACATTAATGAACCTAAATAAACCTTAATCTACCCTAATCGTGCAATTAACGATTAACTAGTCGAGGTTAACGGTTAATGACCAAAATATCTAGCTTAATCTTGATTAGCAAAGTCAAAAGGGGCCCCCTTGTTTCCTTCTCCAAAAACCGGCCCCTAGGACCCCCTCCCCTTTTTGTTCAACTTGGAACTCACAAAATGCAAGCCATGCCTCTTGATTCCCCATGTCTCCACACTTAGTCAAAACTAGCCCCATTTCCATTCATTTCTACACACACTCAAACTCCATTCTCTCCCTCACTCTCTCCCTCTTCCCCCTACGGTTTTGATCAGCAGCAGCAGCCCCCCAAACACCCCTCCTTCTTGTCCCAAACAACCACCACAACACCACCCTTGAACCACCCTTCATCCACCCTTGTAACCCCTTTAATTCTACATGAAACACCACCATTAGACCCTCATTTTATGCTCCTAAACACCCCAAATTCGTGCTCATCTCAGCCCCATTACATTTCCATGGTAAAATAACACAAAACCTAAAGATTTGGAAGCTAGGAGCTCAAGAACACAAAGTCAAACCTTCATCTAGCTCAAAAACTCCTTTTTAGTGCATTGTAAGGAAAATCTACCCACAAACTCTTTAGATCTATCTTTATTTTGATTTTTATGGTTATAATATGCTTAGATGTTCACTCTTAACAAGATCTAGCATGAAAAATCGTTTTTACATGATTCATAAGTGATTTACACAAAAACATGTCAAAACAGTCCATAAACAACAACTTAAAATCCGGACAGAAAATTTGTCCAACTTTGAAGCTTAATAACTTGCTCAAATCTTGATGAAAATACGTGTTTCTTGGTTCTAAAGTTAAGTTCAAGATGTTAGATATCAAACCCCACTGGATTTATATTTTTCTGATGAGTATTACTATTTTAAAACGAATTTCTAAGTGAAAGTGTACCTGCCGTACTGTTAGAACAGAAAATGACTCAACTTCAAAATATTGTAACTTACAAACCGTAGATCCAAACTTGTTGATTCTTTTTGCTGAAGGTCACAAATTTAGTTAGCTTTGAAATTTGTATGACCTCATTTCGTGAAGTTAAGTAGAACTCGAGATATAAACAGATCTATGACTAACTGTCCAAAATATGACCTGTTTGACCTTTGTGTGATGAAAAATACGTTTGGACCCCTTAAACTCAACCAAAAATTACAAATCTTATGTTTCTGGAAAGCTAAGACATAGAGGAACATTTATAAAAATATTCGTAATTTTTGGGACATGTTTGACCAGTCAAAACCGTAGGCAAAGTTGACCTAAAATGTTGACAGAATCTGTTAAAAGTTAAGTAAATGAGTTAACTAAGTTAAAAAGGTTAAAAATGGTTAAAATCATATGTTAGTGATTTTTAATGTAAAAAATGGATGTATTTCATGTAAATTGGTATAAAACAAGTGTTAGAATAATTTAGGACAAAATGTAGGTTAATAAACTCTAAGTTACAAAAGTTAAGTGCTAAAATGTAATAAATGAGACTTTAGGGACTAAATTTCAAAAACATAGGAAATAGGGACTTTTATGAAAAATCAGTAAGTTTAAGACATTTTAAATAAATTAATAAGTTTTGAATATTAGAAACAAGACTTAGATATTAAACGAGTATTTTAAAACGGAACCACGATATTAAAAACACAATTGGATTTAATTTAATAATAAACGTATAGAAATCGTTTAAATTGGATTTTAATTGGTAAATAAACGAATTAGAACATTATTTAAATATTAGTAGTGCCTTAGAATATTTAAAACGAGAATTAAATGGTTAGAACCTAAAGTTAGGTTATATATGGAATTTAAATGGAAATTATATAATATCGTAGCGTAAAAACGTGAATATAAATTATAGAAATGTATGACAATGTTAATATGTGTAGAGGAATGTACGTGTGAACCTATATATATATATATTGTTTGTCAAATGTATCATAACGAGAAATAAAACGTACAATTGTTTAAGAGGTTACATATATACATATATATACGTTAATATTTAAATTGGAATAAATGTGATGAAATGAATATATATATATATATATATATATTGATGCTTACATGGATATATTTATATGTATATATATGTGTATATTGAAATATATAACGTGACGACCAATGATAATAACGTGAAACTATCAACGTTAAAATATCACGAAACCCTAAATCGAACATAAATGGGATATATAAATATATATATGACTATGTGAAAGTATATATATATTGATTTAGTGAAAGTTACACATTAATAATATAATACGTTTAATAAGGTATTTTAATGTGGACTTAGATATGATTAAATGATTTTGAAAACAAAGTGGGATCACAACGTGTCGTCTTTTTAAATAAATGTGGATTATTTTCAAAAGCCCGTCGATGGCAGATTTTATAAACCTTGTTGAAGTGAACAACTGGCATAGACTGACCATTGTGTCGTCTGCCGATTATTGATTTAAGCTCTTACGTTTAGGACGTAGTGAGGCTTACTGGGAATTTCTGTTAAATATATTTTTGCTAGCACGCTCGGACTCCAGGTGAGTTCACAGCCCCACTTTTACTGTTTTACTGCTTTCAAATTTGGGGTGAAAAACATATAACTGATTTATGCGATTATTAAAACCTGACAACGTATCTTTATGGGCGACTAAATTCTTCATGTTGTAGCATAGAAGTCCTCTTGCTGACAATCACTATAACCATTAGTTAGATGACGCTAACCACTGAGTATACAGATAGTACTATCGGGGCTGACATCCCCATCCCACGTTTATTTTAGTTAGTCGCGCTAACTAGCGACGTTGTTTCGCACTTTGGGGACGAGTATACTTAACCGGTCCAAGGCAAACGAATTATATGTGAGTTGTGGTTTGGTTATAGGTTTAGTTCGACATATTAACTCGCAGGACCTAGCTAGTCTGCGGGGGATCACAGTCAGTGTTTGCTTTTATTGTTTTAAATTGAGAATAATCGCACAATAGGCCGTTGATGCCATTTTTGATCTATTGATGAAATGACTACTAAATGATGGTTTATGATCGAGTCATTAAACCTGTGAATTCACTCAACGTTATGTTGACCTTTTAATAATATGTTTTTCAGGGGAATTAGCTATGCCGTAAGACACATGCATATTGGGACCGTACCTGCCACAATAAATTAGGATGCCATATTTTAAATTTGAACAATGGGATTAATTGACTTGTAGTCTTATTTATGAAATCCCGAAACTTGTATTTTATTTTAAAACGATGTATTCGATAACCTTGACAATTGAACTGCTCGATGAGCCGAAATGTTTGTAAAACTATTTTGGCATCCTAATAATATAGATGTTCTGCGATAATCATACGCTCGAGGTAATGTTATTCGATCTTCGTCACGCCCCGAAAGCTTCCGCATGATTAACTGTAAATGTCAAATTTGGGGGTGTGACAGATTGGTATCAGAGCTAATGGTTATAGCGAACTAGGAGACTTATAAACCTAGACTATAACCGTAGACATAGACATTCATTCATTCATGCATGTGCATACCACTATTACCTATAGTGCTAGAACACTATCATCACTAAACGTCTAACGATAATACATCCGTGTACGAAAACTTACCGTTCCGCTTTAGAGCGACCCTTAATGACGATTTTTAACGTGACCCTACCGTATTACCTACCCTATCTCTGACGATACCGACACGACTCTCGAAGTCGATATAATGAAAAATCTATTCGCCAAAATGGCACACACACCCGAAATAGGTAAACACTCCGCATTACACGCTTGCCCGAACGAGGGAAGCATATCTTATAATCAAAAAGTTGCAAATATCGCTTAGGAGTATAACTAGTTCTGGTGTTGTATCGTCGGTCTTTAATTTAACAGAGCCTGATCACCTATGTACAATTAAAGAGGGATTGATGCAAGATCGGAAGAGGTTATAGGGATATCATGCACTATAAAACTCATCTAATTCGAAAAATTCCTCTAAGTATGCTAGCTTCTTCATATGTCAGGATTAATATACCTGCAAGGACAAAGCCTCTACTTAATATTCCAGTATGTAGTTATCATCATCTCGTACTACATACTAATCATACACTTCTATATACGTTACTAGTCTTTCCGTGACTAATTCACCTAACGCCGAACCTGAGGAAGAAGAACTCTCAATAGAAAATCAAATTCATACGCAAGAAAAATGACGATACACTGAGAATACCCCGACACCGATTTGGCCTGAAATAATTCGCCAACAACCGCTTAGTAGCCATACGACTATAAATGATAGTCGCGATACCAAGAAGGGTATCGATGGCAGAGCCACGTCAAGAAGTAAATGAGACCCCGAGAAAAGTTATTGAAACGTCAATGGAACACGTCTCCAGTCTGACTTAGAGAGAAGTCGTGACTTAGAAACTTCATAACAACCTTATAGGAATAAAACACCGACGCCCGCTGAGGTGCGAAT
Source organism: Logfia minima (assembly GCA_963921325.1). Classification (NCBI taxonomy): domain Eukaryota; kingdom Viridiplantae; phylum Streptophyta; class Magnoliopsida; order Asterales; family Asteraceae; genus Logfia; species Logfia minima. The sequence goes on from OY992767.1 coordinate 8,205,546, forward strand.
TAACTGAGAGAACATAATAATTGTCGCAGTAAGCGACTAGGATCAAAGAATCAGTGAGTGAAGCGAGGAACGCCGTTAGCATTATGATGCCAGTATCACTGTTAGTGGGAAGATAATTGTCATCCATCATGACGTTATCTATACTAGAAATTATAATTAAAGAATAATAACAATAGGAATATTTGGTGACAAGATGTACAAACGTTAGAAACTTTTCGAGGAAAACAATTTTTATTATGAAATAAATAATTCGAAAACATTTTTCATGTAATATTACAACGTTGGTTAAAGGAAATTTCATATACTTGGAGTAATTGAAATTTAAGTAAAGAATATCGATAATAAATTTTTCATTACAGAACAAACATTTTGGGAATCATCTCCCGATTAATATTACAAGTGTTATAATTACGGTTAAAAGAAATTCCATATTACTTAACAGACTCAAAATAATAATAATAATAATCATAATAATAAGTAAATAAAATGAAGTAAAATTTAGTGAGAAATGTCAGTTTAAATGCAATAAATGTATTTGGATGACGCCTTGATTTACTCGCATGAGTATCATCAACGTTATAATGTAACTAAAATTTTAGAGCAATATATGCTCAACGTTTTTATAATCAGTTTGTACGACAGTCTTATCACTATTAATAATAAGATGATATGTCATAGGAAATGACAGAGATTACTGTAGATAGTTACCTCTCCGACAACGAGTCGATCCATGAGGAACATATCCACTACGAATACCTCGACGAGGGAATAGCCCCAATAGAAGAAGAAGTTGTGGAAATAGACGAGAATGAGTTTGGCGGGATAATTAATATAGATGAATATGAACGGTTGAGAGATCGAGCAGAAGAACTAGATGCTCGAGTTTGGGAAATCAGGATGAAGTGTAAAGACTACAAACTAGAACTGATAATTGCGAAAAGGCCGATCCTTGTGCAAATCAAGGATAGGATTCGCTTTTGGAAGAAAATGGCAGCTAAATTGACACGAAGGACTAAGACTTGGATTAAGAAGACGTGCCAGCAGTCCACTGAGGGGACTGCGATCTACACTACGTCTCTACGTTATAGAGACATGTTAGAGGCACGTTATTATCCACATGACCTAGATATGGAATAGATTAGTAGTAGGAAGTATGTACGATATATATAGATTTATGTATGTAAAAGGATGTATTGAGACGTAGATGGAGGATAAACCTCGATCAATTTTGTAAGAAACGTCTCAAACTTTTGTATAATGCTTGATGCATTTTTATATATAAAAGTTTATCCTTGTAGTAATAGAATGATAATACTGTTTTAATAAACGCCGTCTCCAATGAGTAAAATGTACAAAGAGGAACGATAGAATTATAGGCACGAGTGATATTATTAATCTAAAAGACAACCACTTAGTAACAGCTTAAACCCAATTTAAAACTTAATAGTATGACAGATTGTTATCAGATACCCACGAAAATTAGTACGGACATAGATTACTAAGAGAGAGTAATATGAGTCCCATTACCGTCTGGAGTAACCCTGGTGATACAAGGAGAAAAGAAACAGAACGCCGTAAAAATGATTACTTGAACGAAGGCAAGCAAATACCTACGAATAGGATGCTAAGCCTTCTGACTCATGAAGTATAGAAGAAACCCGAAGAGCGACGAATATACAACTTATCAATAGTACGTAAATATCCGGGTGTAATTCTTGAGGAGTTGCTAGGACTACTGCCCCGAGACAAGTCAAATTCCATATCGATCTAATACCAAGAGCCGCACCAATCGCGCGCTCACCCTATCGTCTAATTCAACCAGAATTAAGAGAGTTATCCACTCATTGACAAGTATTCTTAGACTTAGGATTCATCCGACTGAGCCTTTCGTCTTGAGAAGCTCTGGTGTTACTTGTAACGAAGAAGGATGAATCCATACGAAAATACATAGACCACCGAGAATTCAATAATGTAATTATCATGAACCGATGCCCTTACCTCGTATTGACAATCTATTTGACTAATTCCACAATTTCAACGTCTATTCAAAAGTCGACCTATATTATGATATTCATCAACTAAAGGTACTAGACGAAGATGTACCTAAGACCGCGTTTAGGATTCGTTATAGTCATTACGAATCCCTAGTTATACCTTTTGGCTGGACAAACGCTTCAACTGTGTTCATAGAGCCTATGAACATAGTCTACAAACGTTACCTTGATTAACTCGCCATCATATTCTTTACAAAATTCTCATTTATTTGCAAACGAAAAGAGAAACACGAACGACACCTAAAACTAAGTCGTCAGAGTACGAGGTTTGAATGAGAGGAATTCATTACCTTGGCCATGTGATAAACGAAGAAAAATTATATGGACCCATCCAAGAATCGAGGCAATCAAAAAATTGAGAAATGCTAAAGACCCCAACCGAATATACGTAAAATTCCTTGTCATACTGACTACTCCCGTCGATTTATCGAAACCTTTTCCAAAATAGCCCAGTCCCTAACTTCGTTAACTCGAAAGGACAAGAAATTTGAATTGGAGCGAGAGATAAAGATTCAATTTTCTACTCTTAAAACAAAAACCGTGAGCCGCGTCTATTCCGCCGATACCCACAAGAGCGAAAAGTTTCAATGTCTACAACAATGTTTCGCATAAGAAATTTGGACTACGTGCCAATGCAAAACGACAAGTCATTGCTCATGCTTCTCGTCCATTGAAGATTCACGAGTAAAGCTATACACCTCACAACTGAGTGTGAGGAGCAGTCGTGTTTGCGTTGAAAACCAGGAGACACTAATTGTACGGTACTAAGTATCTGATGTACACCGATCACAAAAATCTCCAACACACCGTCGATTTGAAATAACACAACGTGAGGCAACGACAATATGTCAAATTTGCTAAACGATTACAACTGAGAGAAGTATCATCAGTCAAGGCTAATGGAGTAGCAGAGGCCCTGAGTTGTGAAGAACGAACCGAAACTCTCAGAGTTAATAATTTAAGGATGACCATCCACACGAACCCCAATTCTAAAATTCGTGACAGACAGCGAGTGACTAAAACCACCGAACGCCTAGAAGAAAGATCCCTGAGAGAGGTGAAATAACAACTGGAAGCAAAGAAAGATGAGACGCTATAATTCATGAACCAAATATGAGCACCTTGCGTTGAGAAGCTTCGCAAGCTCATATCAGATGAAACTCATAGACTAAATTTCTCGATATACCCAGGTACTGATAAGAAGTATCACGACCTGATAGAATTTTAGTGATAAACGAAGACGAGTAGAGATATCATCTACGTTAGTAAATACCTGACCTGTTCGAAGCTCAAAGCTGAAAATCGAAAGCCGAATGGATTCCTACAACAAACCGAGAACGCCACAGTGGAAGTGGGAGCAATTAACAAAGGATGTTATTACAAGCTACCCAAGACATTAGCTAGATCCGACACCATTGGGGTGATCATTGATCGCTGGATAAGGTCAACCCACTTCCTGGCCATAAAGGAAATTTATAAGATGGAAGAACTAACTAGAATTTATCTGGAAGAGATTATTCTAGGTAGGATGTGACAACGTCAATTATCTGAAGGATATCGATTCCGGAACGTATCTGAAGGATATCGTTTCTAGACAGGAAGTAGCAATATTGATTTCCAACGATAGAGATAGCCGATTTTACAAACCGTTTCTAACAACCGCTATAGAAGGGCTCAGGTACTTATCTCGACAGAAGTACAGCCTATCATTCACATACGAATGGCCAGAACGAGCAAACCATACAAATACTAGAAAATTATTATGAAACCCGTGTGATGGACTTAGAAGGAAATTGGGATGCACAATTTGCCCCAGCAGAATTTTTCCTAACATAATAGTCATCACACCAGCTAAAAGATAACACCATTTGAAGCATTCTAAGAACGCAGGTGCTAATTGCCACTCTGTTGGGCAGAATTGGGCGACACACAAATTCCAGTCCTGGATCGTCTGGGAGACGACAGACAAAATTCGAAATTCTTAATCTATTTAAAAACAGCATGAAACCGATAGAAAGGTTACGCTAATAACCACCGGAAACCTCTTAAAATATCGCCCTGGAACGGGGATAGCTCGTGTTGACAAACAAGGAAAACTAAATCTGGAAATACTAAGGACCTTTGAAATCCTAGAAAGGATTAGTCATGTAGTATATAAACTAAAACTATCTCAAGAATTGAGTAGTATTCCCGACACGTTCCACTTATGTGATATGAAGAAGTGTCTTTCTAACAAATCCTTAAGTTTTCCCTCCTTACGAAGTCTGTGTCGATACACGACTCAATTCTGTGGAGGAATTACCAATATCGGACTGAAGGTCCAAACGCTCCGACATAGTCGAATTAATCTAATTAAAGGTTCATTGGAACTCGAAACGCAGACCATAATATATCTGGGAGCGCATGGATAGAATATCCTCAATTTTTTATTTTTTTTTCTTGGAAAACGCATCGGTCATTCGTGACATTACTTAAAATTTCGGGACGAAATTTCTTTAACGAGGGAAGAATGTGACAACCCTAAAAGTACGGTTAATTCCGTACATCATTATCACGTGCATTTAGGCTAATTCCCTATAAATCAAAGTGAATTCGTTTTATCAAATGAAGTCTAGCACAAAAATTTATAATTGCATTGTGATGCAATTCATTTTAATGCGAGAAGCATTCTGGAATTTTGAGAATTAACCGAAGGATTCGGTAGAAATTAAATTTATACGAACGTTTGTGATCCGAGTCTATAAATAATGTAAATCTATTAAATTAAATAGTTGTTATTATTATATTGATAATTATGCTAAGAAATAAGTATATTGATTTATATAAATCAATAATCATTCACGCGAAATAGGAAACGTGCAACGTATGAAATAAAACGTAAATTAAATCGATTAACCAATCGATTAAACCCCGATCATAATAGAAATCAAAAAATTATGAGTTTAATTATTATAATTAGACTAAGTATATCAATATTAGGTCAAGGAACCAAATCAATTGATTTTACCGATTTAATTATCGCAAAACCATAGAAAATCCCGGTTAACTATGAACGAAGCCTTAATAAGCATTTGAATGACGAGTCAATCAACTAATGACACTTAATAACCTTAATCTACCCTAATCAACATTAATGAACCTAAATAAACCTTAATCTACCCTAATCGTGCAATTAACGATTAACTAGTCGAGGTTAACGGTTAATGACCAAAATATCTAGCTTAATCTTGATTAGCAAAGTCAAAAGGGGCCCCCTTGTTTCCTTCTCCAAAAACCGGCCCCTAGGACCCCCTCCCCTTTTTGTTCAACTTGGAACTCACAAAATGCAAGCCATGCCTCTTGATTCCCCATGTCTCCACACTTAGTCAAAACTAGCCCCATTTCCATTCATTTCTACACACACTCAAACTCCATTCTCTCCCTCACTCTCTCCCTCTTCCCCCTACGGTTTTGATCAGCAGCAGCAGCCCCCCAAACACCCCTCCTTCTTGTCCCAAACAACCACCACAACACCACCCTTGAACCACCCTTCATCCACCCTTGTAACCCCTTTAATTCTACATGAAACACCACCATTAGACCCTCATTTTATGCTCCTAAACACCCCAAATTCGTGCTCATCTCAGCCCCATTACATTTCCATGGTAAAATAACACAAAACCTAAAGATTTGGAAGCTAGGAGCTCAAGAACACAAAGTCAAACCTTCATCTAGCTCAAAAACTCCTTTTTAGTGCATTGTAAGGAAAATCTACCCACAAACTCTTTAGATCTATCTTTATTTTGATTTTTATGGTTATAATATGCTTAGATGTTCACTCTTAACAAGATCTAGCATGAAAAATCGTTTTTACATGATTCATAAGTGATTTACACAAAAACATGTCAAAACAGTCCATAAACAACAACTTAAAATCCGGACAGAAAATTTGTCCAACTTTGAAGCTTAATAACTTGCTCAAATCTTGATGAAAATACGTGTTTCTTGGTTCTAAAGTTAAGTTCAAGATGTTAGATATCAAACCCCACTGGATTTATATTTTTCTGATGAGTATTACTATTTTAAAACGAATTTCTAAGTGAAAGTGTACCTGCCGTACTGTTAGAACAGAAAATGACTCAACTTCAAAATATTGTAACTTACAAACCGTAGATCCAAACTTGTTGATTCTTTTTGCTGAAGGTCACAAATTTAGTTAGCTTTGAAATTTGTATGACCTCATTTCGTGAAGTTAAGTAGAACTCGAGATATAAACAGATCTATGACTAACTGTCCAAAATATGACCTGTTTGACCTTTGTGTGATGAAAAATACGTTTGGACCCCTTAAACTCAACCAAAAATTACAAATCTTATGTTTCTGGAAAGCTAAGACATAGAGGAACATTTATAAAAATATTCGTAATTTTTGGGACATGTTTGACCAGTCAAAACCGTAGGCAAAGTTGACCTAAAATGTTGACAGAATCTGTTAAAAGTTAAGTAAATGAGTTAACTAAGTTAAAAAGGTTAAAAATGGTTAAAATCATATGTTAGTGATTTTTAATGTAAAAAATGGATGTATTTCATGTAAATTGGTATAAAACAAGTGTTAGAATAATTTAGGACAAAATGTAGGTTAATAAACTCTAAGTTACAAAAGTTAAGTGCTAAAATGTAATAAATGAGACTTTAGGGACTAAATTTCAAAAACATAGGAAATAGGGACTTTTATGAAAAATCAGTAAGTTTAAGACATTTTAAATAAATTAATAAGTTTTGAATATTAGAAACAAGACTTAGATATTAAACGAGTATTTTAAAACGGAACCACGATATTAAAAACACAATTGGATTTAATTTAATAATAAACGTATAGAAATCGTTTAAATTGGATTTTAATTGGTAAATAAACGAATTAGAACATTATTTAAATATTAGTAGTGCCTTAGAATATTTAAAACGAGAATTAAATGGTTAGAACCTAAAGTTAGGTTATATATGGAATTTAAATGGAAATTATATAATATCGTAGCGTAAAAACGTGAATATAAATTATAGAAATGTATGACAATGTTAATATGTGTAGAGGAATGTACGTGTGAACCTATATATATATATATATTGTTTGTCAAATGTATCATAACGAGAAATAAAACGTACAATTGTTTAAGAGGTTACATATATACATATATATACGTTAATATTTAAATTGGAATAAATGTGATGAAATGAATATATATATATATATATATTGATGCTTACATGGATATATTTATATGTATATATATGTGTATATTGAAATATATAACGTGACGACCAATGATAATAACGTGAAACTATCAACGTTAAAATATCACGAAACCCTAAATCGAACATAAATGGGATATATAAATATATATATGACTATGTGAAAGTATATATATATTGATTTAGTGAAAGTTACACATTAATAATATAATACGTTTAATAAGGTATTTTAATGTGGACTTAGATATGATTAAATGATTTTGAAAACAAAGTGGGATCACAACGTGTCGTCTTTTTAAATAAATGTGGATTATTTTCAAAAGCCCGTCGATGGCAGATTTTATAAACCTTGTTGAAGTGAACAACTGGCATAGACTGACCATTGTGTCGTCTGCCGATTATTGATTTAAGCTCTTACGTTTAGGACGTAGTGAGGCTTACTGGGAATTTCTGTTAAATATATTTTTGCTAGCACGCTCGGACTCCAGGTGAGTTCACAGCCCCACTTTTACTGTTTTACTGCTTTCAAATTTGGGGTGAAAAACATATAACTGATTTATGCGATTATTAAAACCTGACAACGTATCTTTATGGGCGACTAAATTCTTCATGTTGTAGCATAGAAGTCCTCTTGCTGACAATCACTATAACCATTAGTTAGATGACGCTAACCACTGAGTATACAGATAGTACTATCGGGGCTGACATCCCCATCCCACGTTTATTTTAGTTAGTCGCGCTAACTAGCGACGTTGTTTCGCACTTTGGGGACGAGTATACTTAACCGGTCCAAGGCAAACGAATTATATGTGAGTTGTGGTTTGGTTATAGGTTTAGTTCGACATATTAACTCGCAGGACCTAGCTAGTCTGCGGGGGATCACAGTCAGTGTTTGCTTTTATTGTTTTAAATTGAGAATAATCGCACAATAGGCCGTTGATGCCATTTTTGATCTATTGATGAAATGACTACTAAATGATGGTTTATGATCGAGTCATTAAACCTGTGAATTCACTCAACGTTATGTTGACCTTTTAATAATATGTTTTTCAGGGGAATTAGCTATGCCGTAAGACACATGCATATTGGGACCGTACCTGCCACAATAAATTAGGATGCCATATTTTAAATTTGAACAATGGGATTAATTGACTTGTAGTCTTATTTATGAAATCCCGAAACTTGTATTTTATTTTAAAACGATGTATTCGATAACCTTGACAATTGAACTGCTCGATGAGCCGAAATGTTTGTAAAACTATTTTGGCATCCTAATAATATAGATGTTCTGCGATAATCATACGCTCGAGGTAATGTTATTCGATCTTCGTCACGCCCCGAAAGCTTCCGCATGATTAACTGTAAATGTCAAATTTGGGGGTGTGACAATAGGCGGGACCAATTATTTATTAACAAGTCTAAGAAGATTGTACATACCTAATGAAATTCACAATAAGTTACAGAAACGTACAACTTAACCATTTATCAACTTATATTTATGAAAGTATAACTTTGTTACCTTGCTCCACAGAATATAACACGTTCATTAACCATATTTTTACAGTAATTGAGAACGAATGATTCATCAAAGTGAAACGTTCAATTTTCGTAGATAGTTCAAGACGATTACCAATATTATGATCCACATAAACAAATTATACATAGATTTCCAAGCAAACCTTTATTGTTGGTATGCATATTAACTAATGCGATCCAAAATACGCCATACAGAGAAATCAAGTAGAACATATAACACTGTATCTTTCAGATTTAAGGTAGAGGTTACTAAATGATGTTCTTTTCGAAACATATAACATACCCTTGAGTTATTTTAAAATTTGACAAACATCAAACTTGTTTTGAAGATACTAGTGATTCTAGATCTGTACTTAGTACAACAGAAGATCCCTTAGTATAAAAAAACAAGTTTGAGACCATTGGCAAAAGTAAAGGAGTCAGGTCTGTACTTAGTACAACAGAGTCACCAGTAGGTTTGCTAATAGCCATATTTTTAACTATTTGTCAAGACAGATATTCATGGATTCTTGATAGCAGTGTATGGTTATACTATCATTCAACAATTAAGACTTATGTCATACATCATATAGCAGATCACACTAGATAACACACAGGAGAATTATTACTTATTAGATGCTCAGAAATCATAGCAGAATTTGCCTACCAGTACATCATATAATGAAGCTGTCTATATTTAATTTATTCGAAGCAAATTATAACGTGTGGAGACAGGTGTATAATAAAATAAATATAAGTAAAGGCCTGGTTGTAAAGATGTAACGTGAATGTAACTAACTGGAATCTATTAACACATCTAACTTAAGAATTTTACTTATTATTGTTAAGCGTATTCTTCTAATGTACTATCATTTCCTAACAGATAAACACTTTACTTTTTCGAAAAGAAACTACAATAGTTCTTTTATCGGAGGCGATTCCCCTCAGGTAACAAGCAAATGAATGCCATACGCCAACCACGCTCTTTCTTTTTCTTTCTTTTTTAAAAAAAAAAAAAAAAGATTAACACAGAAACTTTGACTAAGACAAACGTCTTTGGAAGACTAGTTATTAAGTTATTATGGATTCCTCATCCCGTTTAGTTGAATCAATGTCTCAAAACGCGTTAGACCCATTTGCACATTTTTAGGTTCAACCTGTGAAAAACATGAATATAGACATAGATTTGTAATCCCAGTCTCTTTCATTTCAGCATACAAGCTTGCCATAAAAGTGAGTCTGCTTCAGACGCCTTGGATATAAGACATGTTGACTCCATTGAAGTAAAAGGATAATTGGCGTAAAATGCATCAGAATAAAAATCACGAGTGGTAAAATGATGATGCCAAAAACCAATATGTAAGAAATGAGTCATTACTAATAAAGAATTGTGTAGATATGGTAAATTGCATGAGTCACTACTAATAATTCTTGGTTATTTTACTTTTAGGAGACATTGGTGACTGAGTTGAACGAGCAAACGGGGAGTTCAAATCCCATGTGCAAAGAGGAAATATTGGAGAAAAATTTAGGGTCCAGGCGCGGACATAATAGGGGACGGGGTAGAAAGCTCTCAAGTGGGGGCTCAAGTTTGAGTCAAAGTGTTGGCTCACAAGCATCGGGGTCACAAGCATGAACATATTTTACCCCGCAAGAAATGCATGAAGTTATGCAAAGTCATAATGAAAAGGCTTAAGCGCAGACCCTCTTTTGGTCCCAATTGCAGTCTCAAGTGCAGTCTCAAACCCAGCTTATGGAGTCTTAAGCCAAGTTTATGATTATATGCATACCGCCGAGACAATATAACATAACGATTCCAGATCCTCCTATCTATCAATTTATTTCAAGCCAAGAAGAAGATGAAGATAAAGATGAAGAAGAAGAAGGTGAAGAATACGATGACGATGATGATGACTAAGTTTGTGCCATTATGTTGGCGTTTTGAACAATTATATTTTGGTATGTTGAACATTTGTTTTAAGATTTTGAACACTTGTTGGTTTGTTTGTTGAAATAGTTGGTTGTGTATTGTGTTAAACAATAAAATTTAATCATTTGCGTATATGAGTTATGAATTTGAAAATTGCGAGAATTTGTTATCAATTGTGTCTTAAACAGGTTGAAAGTTGCTACGATTAAAAACAGGGTAAAACCTGTGAATATTGAGAAAACGGCTAGGTGTTGTCAAAACTTGCAGACCCTTTAGCGACGACAAGTGGTATGAGTAAGCTTTTAGCGACCACAAATTGACCAAAACTTACAGACCCTTTAGCGACGACAAGTGGTCTTAGTAGACCTACTGTGACAACACCTTTGACCAAAAAAGTCGTCGCTATTTTCGTCGCCAAAGAATTTCCTTTCCATTTATTTATCTAGTCAAATGATTTACCTGTGGGCTCGGCATGTCGTCGCTAAATTTCGTCGCAGTAGGTCTACATATACGAGCCTATAGCGACGACCCTACAGTGACCACATGTGGTCTCTGTAGGTCTACTGAGATGACATTTTGGGCTTTTGCAATGTCACACCCCAATAAAATCGTGTCACGTTAAGCAATGCGGAAGCACGGGGCGTGACGGGGATCGATTTGACAATTAAATCGAGAGCATATGATTATCGCAAACATATACTTAGAATGCCATAAATAGTTTAAATTTCACGGTTACATGTTCATCGTGTTTACAAGACGATAGATGTTTAGCAAAACAATATGATTAACATTTTAATCATAAAATCATAGTTTCAATGTTATCAAAGAATGGCATCCTATTCATCGTGGTGAGCAAGGGTCCCAAAATATGCATGCATGATCTTACGTCGCTGCTAATTCCCTGAAAACATAGTTAAAAGGATCAACAAAATTGTTGAGTGAAATTCACAGGTTTAAGACACCATCATTTAAACCAAGCGTTTAGTAAATGTTTCACAAATCATTTCGTGCCATTCCATGGCAAATAGTACGATGATATATAGTTTTAAACAATAAGTAGTTGACGGTGATCCCCCGAAGGTTTGCAAGACCTTACGAGTTAAAGTGCCGACACCTAGGCCTATAACCAAACCACGACTTTTAGTTGTTTTTGCCTGGGACCAATAAAATATACGCTCCTCGTCTCGACATACAGTCGGCAGTTAGCATGACTAACAAAAGTGGGAGGGATGTCATCCCAATAGTACTATTCGCATATTCGGTGGCTAGCGTCATCTAGCTAATGGTTACAGTTTGTAGTCATGAGGACTTCTATGCACTACAACTAGTTTAACGTAGGTTCGCACAAGGATTCGTTGTCAGGTTTTCAATCATCGCATGAAATCAGTTTGTATGTAAACAGTACATATGTTTTTCACCCCAAATTTAGAAAGCAGTAAAAAGCAGTAAAATAGGGGCTGTGAACTCACCTGGTGAGCTTTGTGAGAGCTAGCGTTTACAGAAATAAGTTTGCCCAAAATAGCCTCCTAGCGCCCTATACGCGTGAGGTCGTTTGTATAAGTAGATAGCTAACCGCGTATCTAGGTTTGTAAAAGTAGATGGCTACCCGCACATCTATGCTTGTAATAGTAGGTGGCTACCCGCATATCTATGCTAGTTGTTCACTCAATTAGTAGGTTGAAAGAGTATTTCGTTTTCGAAAGGTGTACGACCCGTTGGTGATAGTTTTGTACGCATACTTGTATGTTTATCGAAAACATAATTACTTTGTTATTACAGTGTACATTTAAGGTCTTTAAACCTACAATGTATATCGTTACTGAAAACGCGATTATTAAATCGATTAGAAATCTTCATTATCATTTGTTCAAAACGTAGCGTTTGAATACATTTCTCTATTTGTTCAAGATTGGAATTTGTTGGCTTCACAGAGTTTAGTGTTATTTTTCATTAATGTTGTTTTTCTTGTTAGTGTTGTTAAGCCAAAGTTAGTGTCGTTAGTGCTGTTAAGTAACTGCTGTTAGTGTCGTTAGTGTTGTTAGTTCACAGTTAGTGCTGTTAGTGTCGTTAGTGCTGTTAAGTCACAGTTAGTGCTGTTTGACCAAAGTTTGTACTGTTTGACCTCAGTTAGTGCTGTTAAGTCACAGTTAGTGCTGTTTGACCAAAGTTTGTACTGTTTGACCTCAGTTAGTGCTGTTAAGTCACAGTTAGTGCTGTTTGACCAAAGTTTGTACTGTTTGACCTCAGTTAGTGCTGTTAAGTCACAGTTAGTGCTGTTTGACCATAGTTTGTACTGTTTGACCTCAGTTAGTGCTGTTAAGTCACAGTTAGTGCTGTTTGACCATAGTTTGTACTGTTTGACCTCAGTTAGTGCTGTTAAGTCACAGTTAGTGCTGTTTGACCATAGTTTGTACTGTTTGACCTCAGTTAGTGCTGTTAAGTCACAGTTAGTGCTGTTTGACCAAAGTTAATACTGTTTGACCACAGTTAATGCTGTTTGACCAAAGTTAATACTGTTTGACCACAGTTAGTGCTGTTTACATTTTTAACAGATTCTGCCCATTTTTTTACCCTTCTTGTGGTATCGTTTTAACTGGTCAAACGAACTTATTTTCTTATGAAATTTTTATCATATGTTCCCCTATGTCTTAGGTTTACAGAAAAGTAAGATTCATAATTTTTGAACAAGTATAAGGGGTTCAAAACTCTTTATTAGTACACAAAGGTACATCAGCTACATTTCTGGACAGTTGATAGGAAAATCACTTGTTCACAGAGCTAGACTCATCTTCACAAAACGTGATCATACTACTTTTAAAGATAAGACAAAATGTGACCTTTGGGAAAAAGATTTATCTCTTTTGGATTTGTGGATAAAAAGTTATGGTCTCTTAAAGTAGAGTCATATTTCGTCTCTTGAAGACAGATTAGACACATGTTCTTATAAAATCGATTTGAGGTATCAAAACTTGTCCAAATTACATGAGACCACTTGGGTTGGAAACCTAACTTCTTAAACTTAATTGTAGGCTCAAGAATCATTAGATTTGGTTATTTTATGACCGAGTTATGATCTTCTAAATTAGTCCAAAGTTTCTGTCAAGTAAGTTTCTTTGAGTTTTGAGTTTCTTTGGTTCTTTTTAACGAGTTTTCACCATTAATCACACATATATACTTATATATTAGTTGATTTTAACGTATGAGTGAACATCTAGCATGTAAGTATTTTAAATGAAGGAAATGAAGAGATCAAAATGAAAAGTTTCCTTACAATTCTCTAGGATGAAATGGTAAGAAAGAAGAGAACTTGAAATCTTCAACCCAAATCTCTTTTTAAATACTTAATGATGATCAAGAGCTTGAAAGGAGGTGAAAAATGAGGTATAAAAGGTGGTGGTTCATGGTGGTTTGTGGTGGTTGTTCTTGAAGGAGGTGGTGAAAGTGGTGAAATGAGAGGGAAAATGAGAGAGAGAAATGTGCAGAATTTTCGAAATGAAATTGTGAAGTGTGTGTACGTAATGTTTTCTCTTGCTTAATGCCTTTCTTAAATGTGAAGCAATAGGAGGTGGTGATGGGAGGTGCTTAGTCTTTCAATCAAATCAAGGGAGCAAGTGGCGTTGGATCATAAGCAAGCAAGTAAACATGTGAGTGTGAAATTAAGCAAGTAACCAAGTAGGAGAAAACATATGGTTGAGAAAGGAGCTTGAGAAGTGAGATCACGTAGAAAAGGAATCTGCATTTGAATTAAGTGACATGCTAGCTAGGTTGCTTGGATTTAATTAAAGCTATGTGCTAGCTTGCTTGGTTAAATTAGAGCTATGTGCTAGCTTGCTTGGAATTATTTTGACATGTTTAAGCTTCTAAATGATTAGTTTAAGTAGCATAATAATATAAGTAGTTAACTACTAATTACATTCAATAGTTTTACACAGTTCGGGAAAAAGTTATCACCAACGTTCGTGTTTATCGGAAACCATCCGATTTATATTGTGCAATTCTCAATAATTACTTAAACGTAATGCATCATGCATTAAAATAGTGTGCACCAAAATGTGCAACGTGGGCGTGTGCTAGACTTATCTCAGTTTAAACCAAATTCGTTTTGATTATGAGGGAATTAGCGTAAGAATGCATGATTTAGTGTGTACGGATTTACCGGTTTGCGAGGGTTGTCACATGCGACCACTTTTTGGGGTGACAAAATCCCTTTTTCCGGTAGTGGCAATGTTTTATAGCATGATCGTCAAGCCTAGTGGTAGGTAGAGTTAGACATCTGCATCTTCGATTGTTGTTGCATTAGGGACTAGAGCCAGTATGATTATGCGTGATTCTGATAAATATCAAGATTTCCATGTATTTAATTTGTTCTTTCAATTCAGTCAAATTTGGCACAATCAAGCTATTATAGTTGTTAATTAGAGACCTAGCTATATATGTAACAACCTATCTTTGAAAGGATGGAATGTCACACGTGTATAATAATATCAAAGAAACATAATAATCAAAATTCATTGAATTGGCATAAAATCCACTGAGAAGTCCTATTCAAACACCAAACAAAAGATTAAAACAATAATCACAATATGAAGAACACATAGAAGATAATCATGAATACAACATCAAATCCCTAATCTTATTATTGATCAATTAACAAGACGGATACAACTTAATGTATCAGGGTTTACAACCTTAGGGATATAAAATCGATCTTTCTTTATTAGATCGTTCACATGGGGAGACGATCTCAAGTTATGAGATCGGGTGTTTACCCTCATAAAAACACACTTAAACTATGTCTAGGGATCTCTTTATTTATAGAGTCCATCTAGACTTACAAAGGAAACCTAATTGTATTAGGAAACTAACTCTTTTTAATCTTGATCTTTATCTTTTTAAGCAAGTCTTCTAGAATCCTCCATCTTCTAGAATTCCATGATGTTGATCTTGATCCTTCATGTTTCCTATGTAAATTATCAGTTTATATTTTGTATCATCAAATCAATAAATCCCAACATCCATCAACATAATATAGAGTCCAATGAGAATAATCATTTGAATTTCTGATCATTTGAATTGGCATTTTTTGGTACTTAGATATCAATCATCATTTGAATTTCAGTTTCAATATATGAGCAATTGCATGTCAAACCTTAATCATGCTAAGATGTATAGAGTACTTATCAACACTAGGTTCATATACATCATTAAAATTTAGTGCATGTAATATGTTCACTTTACTTTCTTATACTGATTTTCTGGATCAACTGCTTGTTCTTATATCACCCATGACCATCACCATTCGCCAAACCAGATGTAGCATATATGTTATCCAAATGGTTCATTTTTCAGAAAAAGAAGATGTAAGTGTGCATCAATGTTCTACAATAAGTTATCTCTTGAGAGTTTACTAAACAATCAACCTTGTGATAGGAATTCTTTCACAGTTCATAGGTAACTTGTATTTTTATTTTTATTTTCAATCTGTAACCGACTAATAGCGAAGCGTTTAGGAGGCCGGGGCGATTGTTAATAACAATATATATCATTCCTTATATTATAATGGGATGTTACAAATATAATTGTTATATAATTAAAGAAGAAATTTAACCACTAACCCTGACACCCTTAAAAAATTTATCTCTCTCAAGTATACAACAGAATTTGGACCATGAAGTACTTGAGAGATGAAGTATATCCATAATAAATAGTTTCTTCTTAAATACTTATTAAGAACATTGAACAAAAGTAAATATTATACAACAACAACACAACGATTAACAAAAACTTTCTTTCAATAAACTGCACAAAGACTAATCAGGTTTACACCAAAAAACAAGACCAATAATATAACCCTCTCAACAACAAAAACATTCAATGAAAGAACATATAGAGTATTTTTAACCACTAGAACGATACAGTAACGAATGAATAATACAAATACAACAAAAAAAACAACTTATATTTTCCTAAATAAAAATATTAAATTACAATTTTGGCCCCTTGACTTCCCATGCTATCACAAACACTTAACTTCTTCCTTTTCACCAGCTATTTAAAACTTAACAGCAAACTTTTATTTATTCACGTTTAGCCACAAGTAATATAACCACAAGTACCATTTCTATGTACTGCCTCCATTTCAGAATTCATGGCTTCAACCCAATTAGGGTCTTTACAGGCATCTCAATAGGTACTAGGTTCTACAAATTTATTTAAGGAGGAAACAAAACACAAATTTTCAAAAGACAACTTAGAATAATTAACCACTTTATCCAAACCATACTTAACTTTACTATTAACAACAAATTCACTAAACTTCTTTGGAAACATAGTTTCCCTATTAGACCTTCTAACACTAGAATCAACATGACCATTGTCAACTTGAGTTGGTGCATTAAAATTAGTATTAGAAGTGCCCTCAGGAATACTATGATCACCGGATGGAGTTGCAGTATATGACCCATCATTTTGTAGTTCATTTGAATTGTCAGAATGTTGATCATTACCACAATCACCTTCTGAAAGGTCTGTCCCTTCATCATTAGGACTTATAGAGTCATCAAGATTATTTAGATCAAAGAAATTGAGTTGATTTGCATCATTCGGTGAAGTTTTATTAAAGAATGATTGAGTTTTGAAAAAAGAATATTCTCATAAAACCTAACATCCCTGGAGAATACAACGGTTTTAGTATCAAGACTATACATTTTGTAACCTTTTTTGACATTGGAATAGCTAATTAAAACACATTTTTCAGACCTGCAACTAAACTTATCATTATTATGCAAACAAGTTGCAAAACAAAGACATCCAAAGACTCTAAGGTGGACAGACTTGGCTTCCTTTATACACCAACTCAAATGGACATTTAGCTCCTAAAACAGAAGATGGTAACCTATTTACCAAATAGGTTGTAGTTAGAACTCAATCACTCCACATATAAAGAGGAATCCCCCTTGAGATATAAAGGCTCTTGCAACATTAAGCAAGTGCCTATGTTTACTTTCAACCACACCATTTTGTTGTGTTGTGTAGGCACAAGAGGTTTGGTGTATAATGCCATTTTTAAGAACAAAGTTATTCATTTTATGATTTAGAAATTCTGTCCCATTATCACTTCTAAAGGTTTTAACAGATACATTGAATTGAGTTTTATGAAGAGAATAAAAAATCTCTATATTATCAAACACTTCTTCCTTTGATTTAAGGAAAAAAAAACCCAAATAGCCCTAGTGAAATCATGTACCACAGTTAAAAAATATTTGTAACCTTCTCTACTTTGAACTCTATAAGGACCCCACACATCTAAGTGGATCACTTCACCCAACGAATTAGTTGAATGATCACTTAGAGGGAAGCGTTCCCTTGTTTGTTTTGCTTTGTGGCAAACTTCACAAAGGACGGAAACATCAGAATTGTGCAAATTAAGATCCTTTTTTAAAGTTAGTAAGACTTGATCAACAGGATGTCCAAGTCTATTGTGCCATACAAATTTTGAAAGAAAACTAAGATTGATATTTCCTAATAAGGACCTAGTACCTGAAACAACCCTATTAAACATATAAAGACCATCAGACTGTTTACCAGTCCCCAGAGTATTCTTTCTGGTCAAATTTGAATATAACAATGCATTTTATCAAATCCAACAAACAATTTGCTAACTCTAGACAAACAATACACAACGAGCAAATTTACACAGTATTTTGGTACTACCAACACATCATATAGGATAATCGGAGCATTTAATTGTAATGTTCCAATTGTGGATACTTTTGGCCCTAGTTCCATTAGGGTGACCTACTGTTAAATTTAAATCTGAGACATCAACTGTATTTACAAAGTTTTTATCAGAATTTGTCATGTTTGATTTGCACCAGAATCAACAATCCACCAATAGTTAATATTATTAGGACTGCAAGTTTCATTTGCAACAAAGAACCTTTTATAGTTTGAATTGAAGACTACATTATATTATAAAAATCACCTGACATATTAAAAATAGAATGTTTCTGCACATGCTTGTCATCAAGCAAGCTCACCAATCTTGAAAATTGTTCCTTTGAAAGTGAGAAGGGTGGGATTGCACTAGAACTTGAAGTCTCATTTGAACCATTATTTGACTAAAATTTTGAGTTATTTGACTATGCACCATTCCTTTTTTCTAAAATTTTGTGGATATTCAGTTATCTCAAAGCATTTATCAACAGTGTGATTTTTCATACCACATTTTGTACATTTTAGATTTGGATTTCTAGGTGGGTATCCAATTATTTCAAAACATCTTTCAACTGTGTGACCATTTCTGTTACATTTACTATATTTAAGATCACCACTACTACCACACTTTCGACTTAATACTGTTGGAATAGAATGCAGATGAATCACCGGTAGATCTTTTTATTTTTGAATTTAAACCTCTATATGATTCTTCCCTTGAGACTATTGCAACCTCATGGGGTCAAGGTCAAGAGTTGGGCAAAGTGGATTCTTCTTTAATAGAACAAAGAATAAGATAATAAGACTTTGATTCATATTTAAAAAAAAAAACAAATAATACACAATTAGGAAGCACACAGAGCACACAAAGAGTCTCGTTTATAGGCCTAAGTGTGAATTTCAAGGGGTAGTTGATCCCTGTAAGCACATAAACGCCTTGAACCAGGGACTTGCTACTGAATCGAGTAGGAGAAGACTTACAGAGTACTCCACATATTGATCTATTTTCAACAATAATAGCAGCAGAAGACAATAGTAAAACGTGGAGCAGTAGGTATATTAGCCAATTTTGATTTCCTAAGAAATCCCAAAATTTCAGAAATTAGGGTTTCTATTTGACAACCCTGAGAAACCATAAATAATCCTAGATCTAGCCCACACAAACCGTAAATCATCAAGAACAAGGTTTTGCTCTTAAGAATTATCTCAAGAACAAAAACCTAATATGAACAAGAATCGACACGAAACCCTAAATTTAGGAACGAATCAACTATAGGTATTGATTGAATGGCTCTGATACCATGAACAAAAGCACAGATTATACAACAACAACACAACGATTAACAAGAACTTTCTTTCAATAAACTGCACAAGGACTAATCAGGTTTACATCCAAAAACAAGACCAACAATATAACCCTCTCAACAACAAAAATACTCAATGATCAAAACACCAGCAGGTGCAGATCATTCACACACCTAAACAACTATTAGTACCAAGACGATACAACTACGTAAAGAAAGAACGGAGAGAGTATTTCTCAACCACAGGAACGATACAGTAATGAATGAATAATACAAAGATAAAATAAAAAACAACTTATATATTTTCCTTAATAAAAAACTAAATTACAATCTTGGTCCCTTGACTTTCCATGCAACTTCTTCTTTTTCCCTTGGAATACAAAACTTAACAGAAAACTTTTATTTATTCACTTTTAGCCACAAGTAACATAACCAACAAACTAACAACCATAATTAGATTGATATATTTAACAAACATTAACCAGTAATTATTTTAATTCTACGTTCAATATAAATAAACCCACTAATAGAATCAAAAAGCTTCTAGTTTCTCACATTGACAGATTGTCAACAGAACGTGCATATTTGAATGCAATGAGGCATGAGCAACCAATATATAGTGGTAACTCATAAATTAAGTCATAAACTTTTGAAATTGCGTTACATATTCTTTAATGTTTATGTAGCAATTATTAAGATCAATAGAAACTTCAATGTAAAACGTAGTTTGAACTTTTCTGGATCGACTTGGTCGTTAAACGGTCTAAGTCTATTCAAACGATATAATTAATAATTAACCAGCATGGATGTGAGTCAGAACTTGCAGCCCAGTATTATTTAATTTGTACACTACAAAAGTTGCTTTCAACTATCCCCTCTTGTTAAACTTTGATAGTCTGGTTACCATCAACAGAATATAATCGCTATTAGAAGGATCGTGTTGCATTGCAATACCGTATGACTTTTGACTGTCTGCAAGTTAAATAATGTATTGTAGTGCAAAGTCATTTCCTGAAGCTGAATAAACAACTGGTTATGAAACGCGAACTATTATTGTACTAAGAATGCAATTGTTATTTAGTAGATTACGTTAGCTAATTTATTTATACCAGAAGAATGCATGAATTGATATAACATTTGTAGCATGAGTACTGCTTTTAAATCGGAAAGTGTTTTTATTTGTATGTTTTGTTAAGTGGTGAAATTTAACAAACTATAATAAAAAATCTATTATGTATACGAACTTTCAAAACATCTGTTGTATAGATTTACAAATCCAGTTTACAAACCAAGAAATCGAATTTAATGAGAATAATTCTATAAATCTATAATAGCTACTAAATCTTTGGTATTATCTTTACAAGTTATGCATATCACTCGATCTTATTTTTTTCCAAAAGGACAACTTTACATTATTACTACAAATATTTCAATAGCATAGTTTTCTTTTATTAATTATTAATTAATAATAATTAATAATTAATTAATTAATATTAATATAGAGATACGAATGAATCTGAAATGGACTAATGTATATCGAATCTTCATAGAGGCAGTGTGGGAGCTACCTAGTAGTTAGGTAAGGTTGTCGTCCACCCTGGACTTTATACTAACAGTACTTCAAGCATAAAAGTCACTCTTATGTGTTATTTTGTCCCACTTAAAAGGCAATGTTTTAAAAATCAGTTTTATAGTCGAACCGGTGCTATCTTCTATTCCCATCGGACTGGTCAAATCGACCGATCAGACCGATCATTGACTTTGTTTGACTTTGAGACACCTTTGATGAATTTACGAATAATATTCTACAAACTATATATGGAAAATGTACGATCAATATTCTACAAACTATATATAGAAAATGTGTACACTTCACTTCACTAGTTATGGTATTCATGTGATTGTGATATTAATGCACAAACATATTACACATTCACTAGTGTTTCTCAAAATTATTACAAAATCCTATCTTTAGTCAAGGAAGTGCATATTAAGATTACCAAAATTTCTATGCTTGTCTAAACCATATATTTTTTAGCAAGCAATAACATAGCTGTTGCTATTTTCATATGATCAACATATAGTCGAATTCTAATAGAATACTTGACTAAAATAATTAGATTACATATTACAAATGAAATAATGTTAAGATCTTTAATTTATGTTTTGCACAGATATACAAGTCCTTGTGTACAACTATTACTTAAATGATGTTTGCATCCCACATCCTACTATCTTGCTATTGATATTTCTCAGAATTGCTATTATGCTGTTAAAATAAAGAACTTCTATCAGTTACATGTTTGAATAAAATCTTCATAAATCATATGTTTATGTTCTGCATGTATTAAAAATCTAGTTAAATTTAAATTATATAATATAAAAGTTCAAACTTAATACAGTTCAAACAACTTTGACAAGAAGAATTTTATATGCTAAGTTGTCAATCATATATTATTGGTTACCTAAATTATGTAAATAAATAAAAATCCAACTGATACAACAAAATTCGAATTAACATAATTATAACTTATAATAAATAGTTTTTTGTTAAATATTTATTAAGAACATTAACCAGTAATTCTTTTAATTCTACCTTCAATATAAATAAATCCCCTAATAGAATCAAAAAGCTTCTAGTTTCTCACATTGGCAGATTCTCAACAGAACTTGCATATTTGAATGCAATGAGCAACCAATATATAGTTGTAACTCATAAATTAAGTCATAAACATTTGAAATTGCGTTACATTTTCTTTAATGTTTATGTAGCAATTATTAAGATCTATATAAATTCAAAGTGAAACGTAGTTTGAACTTTTCTGGATCAACTTGGTCGTTAAACGGTCCAAGTCTATTCCAACGATATAATTGACAATTAACCAGCATGGATATGAGTCAGAACTTGCGGCCCAGTATTATCTAATGGTACACTACAAAAGTTGCGTTCTACTATCCCCTCTTGTTAAACTTTGGTCGTGTGGAGGTTACCATCAACACAGTATAATCGCTATTAAAAGATCGAATTGCATCACGATACTGGTTGACTTTTGACTGTCTGCAAGTTGAATAAGGTCCAAAGTCATTTCCTTGAGCTGAATAAACAACTGGTTATGAAACGCGTGGTATTATTGTACTAGGAATACAATTGTTTCCCTTGTTATTAATAGATTATGTTAGCTAGTTTATTTATACTAGAAGAATGCGTGAATTGGTATAACATTTGTAGCATGGTACTGTTTTCAAATCAGAAAGTCTTTTAATCTGTATTTTTTGTTCAGTCGTGAAATTTATAAATTATAATCGAAAATCTATTATGTGTATGAATTTTTAAATCTCTATCGTATAAATTTACAAATCCAATTAACAAATCAACAAATCCAATTTAACGAGAATAATTTTATAAATCTCTAATACCTAATCTTTGGTATTATCTTTACAACTTATGCACGTCACTCAATCTTAATATTGCATGATCGAAAGGATCGAACAAGATTCGATCAAAGATGGATTAATTTAGTAACGAGGTTAGTCAAAGGATTAAATTCTTAATTAAGCTTGATCAAAAGAGTATATTTGTGATTATCTTTTTTTTAAATTAATATTTATAGAGAGAGAGAAATGAATTTGAAATGGACTAATGTATACCGAAGCTTCATAGAGGCCATTTTTTAAACTTCAATTCACTTAAACTTTGACGGTAAGAGGATATAGAAGAGGTAGTGCCGGAGCTAGTAGAAGTTAGGTAGGGTTGTGGCCCACCCTGGACTTTCCACTAACGGTCAACCAAAGGAAAAGTCATTCTTATGTGTTATTTTGTCCCACTTAACGGAGATGATATTTAATTTAATTATATTATTAATCCACATGATTTTTTTAACTTCAAATTAGAAAGTGCTTTTATTTGTATATTTTATTTTATTAAGGTTATACGATAAAATCTATACACCATTCGATCACTACAATATGAAAGATGATATTTCATTATATTTTAATATATAATTATACTACGCAGAACATTATTAATAAAGAATTTATTACATAAACTTTAAAAATTTTTAACGAAATGACTACACTCAATTAAAATACTGTTATTCGAGACTAAAGTCATAATCACAATGCTTTGTTTTTTATTGCCAAAGAAGAAAAACAAAGGAGAAAACAAGTTAGAATATTCCGTCCACCAAAAAATTAATTGAGTTGTTTTAACTTTTTATATGCATGTCACTCGAGGACAACTTTACATTATTGCTACAGATATTCCAATAGAGATGTGAATGGATCTAAAATTGACTAATTTATACTTTATATTTTTTTCTCTCTCTTAATTCTCACCCTATATATATATAGGTTTAAATAAAAATAAAAAAAAAATAGGAACCGCAAGAACCACTAAATTACACA
The DNA here is from genome assembly GCA_963921325.1 of Logfia minima. NCBI lineage: Eukaryota > Viridiplantae > Streptophyta > Magnoliopsida > Asterales > Asteraceae > Logfia > Logfia minima. The sequence continues at coordinate 8,229,697 of OY992767.1, forward strand.
TTTTTCACATGTGATTGACTTCATTCGTATGTGAACATTCATGTACATTTGATTTATAAAGAAAAAAAAATTAAAAAACTCTAAAATAATATCTCAAAACACAAAATAATTGATTTTTAACCAACATGGATATGAATAAGAACTTGGAGCCCAGGATTAAATAATCTAGCTTATTTGATTCAATCACATACATCAATCAAGTTGTGAACATTCATATAATGAGTACAAAGGTTGCTTTCTACCATCCCCCTCTTGTTAAAGTGTGGTAGTTATCGAGGGTGTTATTACAACAACTCTGTTATTGAATAATATTTTTGTGATGGCTAAGGCTACCATCAACACAAAATAATCGCTATTATATATAACCGAGTTGCAATACAATATGAAAGATGCTACTTACTTAAATCATTAATACAATATGACAATATACACTACCAGTTTTTTAACTTCATATATACGTACGGATTATATAAAATATTAATGTGTATCATATTCAATTATAATCACATTAAGGTATTGTTACTTTGAAACTAAAGTTCTAATCACATTAATGCTTTGTTTTTTATTGCCAAGGAAAAAAAAAATACAAATGAGAATTTAATTCAATAATTTATAATTTGCGTTGTTTAAACTTTTTATACTCCGTGCTTTTTTTATGCATCCTCGATCTTATTTTTTTCTCTAGGACAACTTTACATTGCTACAAATATTTCGATAGCATACTTTTCTTTTAATTAATATCAATATTTTAATTATAGTATACCGAAGCTTCATAGAGAAGCCATTATTTAATTTTAATATTATTTCAATTTTGACGGTAAGGGGATAAATTTAATTTAATTATATTAACGTTTTATTTTTAAAAGAGAAAGTTTAGGTAAGTTATTCGTTAATTGGAAGTTTTGTAAAATTAAAATATTTCATTGGTTAATAGCTAAGTCTTTAATTTTCAAATAATTCCAATTGAAAAAGTTTTGTTTTATAAATACTGTGTATGTGTACGTGTATGTGTATTAGGATTGGGAATTGCAATGATTATTATATACAAGTAATAAAGTTAATCATTGTCTAAAGATTCTTTGATAAAAGAATACGTAAAAATGGAAAGACTTCTTCAACCACAAGTGACCAAGTGGATCTTACATCAATGTTCTATAAGAACTCTGCCATTAGCCACTGAATATTTGTACCCAGCACTACTAAATCACAACTAATACCTTAATTAGTTAGTTATTCATACACACACAGAAAGAAACCATGCATTTACAAATACAACTAGCACTAGTAACTATGGCATTTTTCGGGTCAGCAACTTCTGAAAAGCCAAACTGTGAAAGAAAATGTGGCAATGTGACTATTCCTTTCCCGTTTGGTTTCGAAGAAGGATGCTACCACGACACTCAGTTCAATGTAACCTGTAATCGATCATCAGGCCAACCCATGTTGGAGTAAATTTAGTCTGCAAATAGTATGACTCACACATATATTTATTTAATAAAAAGTGCCTCTATAAATAGGCTACAAAAAGAAACAGAAAAGGCCTTAAAACAGCTAACTTAACTCTCCTAATAATACTAGTTTATTATGCTACTAATGCTCCAATAATAACTAACAGTTACACAATGATAATTGTAGAGTAATATCTCGACAGTTATATGATCATCACTTTAATGCTCAGCTTTGTAGTCGTTTGAATTACCTACTTCAACACCTCCCCTTAATTCAAACTTACCAACTCCAAGTCGTGACCTGAGATAACAGAATTGTTCCCTCCCCAAGGCTTTAGTAAAGATGTCCGCTATCTGCTCTTGAGTATGACAAAAGTTCAACTCCACTTCATTGTTTTCAACTAGACTTCATATGTAGTGATACTTTATGTCAATATGCTTACTTCTACTGTGATATGCTGGATTTTTGCTTAAGAATATAGCTGAGTTATTATCACAATAGAGTTTAGTTGCTTCCTCTTGCCCATGTAGTAATTCATTTAATAATTTCCTCAACCATACTACTTGACATGCAACATTTGTTGCTGCAACATATTCCGCCTCCGTAGTCGATAAAGCTACTACAGATTGTTTCTTTGAGCTCCAAGAAACAGCTCCCGAGCCAATCGAAAACACATTCCCCGAAATACTTTTTCTATCATCATGAGAGCTTGCCCAATCACTGTCTGTGTAACCTGTGAGCTTGATATTCTTCGATCTCTTATACCAAAGACCGTACTCAACAGTACCAGCTATGTAACGAAGGATCCTTTTTGCTGCTCCAAAGTGGACTATTGAAGGATTTTGCATGAATCTTGAAATCAGGCCTACAACAAAGGCAATATCCGGTCTGGTGTGAGTGAGATAGATTAACCCACCCACTAGGCTTCTGAATTTCTTTGCATCTGCTCGAGCTTCACCATCATTTGCTTGCAATTTTTCATTTGAATTCATAGGAGTTTCTGATGCTTTACAATTTAACATTCCAAATTTTTTCAGCAAATTTAAAGCGTAATTCTTCTGAGAGATGAACATACCTTCATGAGTTTTCTGAACTTCTAACCCAAGAAAATAGTGAAGAGCTCCCATATCTGACATCTCAAATTCTTTTGTCATCTTTTCTTTAAAGTCAAGTATCAATGAATTTGATGAGCTTGTGTAGATTATATCATCAACATACAAACAAATGATAATTAAACCTTTTGAACCTTCTTTCTTGACATAGAGAGTTGGTTCACTCTCACTCCTTATGTATCCATGCTTTTGAAAGTAGCCATCCATTCTACTATACCATGCTCTAGGTGCCTGTTTCAGGCCATATAGAGCCCTATGCAACTTGTATACTTTGTCTTGTTCTCCTTGAAGCTCAAAACCAGGTGGTTGCAATATATATACCTCCTCTTGTGGTAGACCATTGAGAAACGCGGACTTTACATCAAATTGATATATAGGCCACCCTTTTTGAGCTGCTAAGGATAGAACAACACGTATCGTTTCAAACCTTGAAACCGGGGAAAAGGTTTCTTCAAAGTCAATTCCATATTCCTGTGTGTACCCCTTTGCCACCAGCCTTGCTTTGTATTTTTGAACAGTACTATCAGCTTTCAGTTTCATTTTGAACACCCACTTTAAAGCTATTGCCTTTTTACCATCTGACAGATTCTTTAGTGACCAAGTTTCATTCTTTTCTAAGGCCTCCAACTTTTCCTCCATTGCTTTTCTCCATTATGTTATTTTTGCTGCTTCTTCATAATTTTTAGGCTCCACTGTTGATAGCGCAAACTGACAAGTATCTTCGTGAACCTTGTTTACTGATCTAAACTTTCTTGGTGGTGTCTCAGACCCACTCGACCCATCTTCCAAATCACTTGAGTTTTCTTTTGAAGTTGATGATGAATTTAATGGTGTGTTGGATAAAGGACTTGAAGGATTCGTTGAAACGTCAACATCTTGATCTTCATTTGGAACTTCATCATCAACTGGAGCAAGTTGCATACTCCTAATTTCATCAGTTTCCTGTAAATTCCACTTGGCTTTCTCATCAAAAACAACATCTCTACTTGTTATAATTTTTTTACTCGTAGGATTGTACAATCTATAAGCTTTAGATTGACTACAATATCCTATAAAAATGCATTTATCGGTCTTTCTATCGAGCTTTTGCCTACTGTTTGAATTTTTTAAACAATACGCAATGCAACCAAAAACTTTTAAGTGACTTACAGATGGTTTCTGGTTGCACCATGACTCGTATTGTATCCTGTCTTTCACAGCCCTAGTTGGAGACAAATTCAGCAGGTATACAGAAGTTGCTACAGCTTCTGCCCAGAATTGATTCGGAAGACTTTTTGCTTGCAACATGCTTCTAGCCATCTCTACTACGGTTCTATTTTTCCTTTCTGCAACCCCATTCTGTTCTGGAGTATATGGTGCTGTCAACTCACGATGAACTCCATTTTCACTACAAAAGTCATTGAATTCCTTCGAGCAAAATTCACCTCCTCTATCGGTTCTTAGAGTTTTTATGAATTTTCCAGATTGCTTTTCTACTTTTGCTTTGAAATGTTTAAACTTGTTAAAACTTTCAGATTTTTTCTCTAAGAAAAATACCCAACTCATTCTACTAAAGTCATCCGTAAATAATAAAAAGTACTTGTTACCTCCTAAGGACGTCGTTTGCATGGGCCCGCAAAGATCAACATGAACTAATTCAAGGAGTTGTGATGCTCTCCATGCATGATGAGGGAACGGTCTTCTTGTCTGTTTCCCATATATGCAGCCCTCACATAATGGAATTGAATCAGTTCTTAGCAAACCTACCACCATGTTCTTATCATGTAGCAACTTCAGGCTTCTATCATGCAAATGACCATACCTTAGATGCCATAACTCAGTGTCTTCCAACTCTGTTGTAGCAAGCGCACTTCCATGATCTTTCTCCATGTCCAGTGGGAAAACCTTATTGCGGGACATCCTAACTCTACATATAGGTTGAGTCGATCCTTTTTGTTTGATAGTACAAACGCCATCATCAAACAAAATAGAGTAACTTGATGTCATCAGTTGGCCTACACTCAACAAATTGTACTCGAGCTCAGGTGCAAACTGTACATCAGAAAGTATTTTATACTTTCCATTTGGTAGTGCTAGCTCTATGCTTCCCTTTCCTTCAACTTGAATCTCCTTTCCATTTCCCAATAGAACCTTTACCTTCTTTGTTTCATCGAGATTCTTGAAAATGGATCTTTCTCCAGTTAGGTGGTTGGAACACCCGCTGTCAACAAACCACAAATTACTTTTAACTTTGGACTTCCTTGTTCGTAGGCCATGAATAGCCTAAGATCTTCATGTTCTCTCTCATCGGTCTCTATTGTTACATTTGCTTGTTGATCATACTAGCAATCTGCTTTCACGTGTCCAAAACGATTACAATTGTAGCATTGGATACTATTTCTTCCTCTACCTCTTCCACCAGAACGTCCTTGGCCTCGTCCCCTACCACGAACAAAGCCCTTCCTCGGCCTCTGAATTGTGGGGAAAATCTTCTTCTCGTGCTTGGAACGCCCTTTCTTCCTCATTTTCCAAGCCACGATTCACCCTTGACTCATGAGATTGCAATGACCCCATGAGTTGATCAAACGAGAGAGTGGCCAAATCTCTGGATTCTTCAAATCTCTGGCCAAAAAACATTGTCATGAACAGCTTGCTGGATAATCGCCATTGGTTTGGCATCCTTCTTCTTGTTCTCTTTAAGTCTTGCTTGATCTTCATCTCGCTCATCATAACCCACTTCCACAAATTTCCCACAGATCCTGGGAATGCAGAAGAGTCTTCACTCTGATGCTCCAGAATTCGTATCCTTCACCTTCGAATACGGGAATGAGGGGTTGTACTACCCCTGATGCATTACTTGTGCTTCCATTAGCCATCACTTTTTGATTGTCACTTACTAACTCAATCCTTGCTCTGATACCACAATGTTGGAGTAAATTTAGTCTGCAAATAGTATGACTCACACATACATTTATTCAATAAAAAGTGCCTCTATAAATAGGCTACAAAAAGAAACAGAAAAGGCCTTAAAACAGCTAACTTAACTCTCCTAATAATACTAGTTTATTATGCTACTAATGCTCCAATAATAACTAACAGTTACACAATGATAATTGTAGAGTAATATCTCGACATTTATATGATCATCACTTTAATGCTCAGCTTTGTAGTCGTTTGAATTACCTACTTCAACAGCCCATACCTTACTTAGGAAGCAACTCGACCGGTGCATTGATCATTAAAAGTATTTTACCCGAAAATAGTGAGGCGCAGATGATGATGATTGTAGACCAAGATTGCTATAATAACACTGGTTATAAAGTCAGTAATAAAAAGCCGTCTACGTCATTATTGGGAAACTTCCAGATCTCACCCAAGAACAGGTTTGTTGCCATTGGGTGTGACACATACGTTTAATTTGAAAGCGAGGAGGTTAGTAGTGGATGCTTATCAACATGTACAAGCATCAAGCAAATTAAAAATGAATCTTGCTCCGGAGTAGGGTGTTGTGAAATAGAATTTCCAAGAGGAATGAAGCAATTTAGTGTGACAGTAAGAAGCTATTATAACCATGAAAATATAATAGATTTCAACCCTTGTAGCTATGCTTTTGTCGTTGAAGAAGGGGAGTACAACTTTTCTTCCATTCATATGCTTAATTTTGGAGATGCAGATAAAAGGATGCCTATGTCAGTAGACTGGGCAATTGGAAGCTCAACTTGTGACGAGGTAAATAAGGAATCAGATGATTTCTTATGCAAGGGAAAAAGCGAATGTGATACAAATTATACTGGCCCTGGATATCGTTGTCGTTGCTCAGAAGGTTATGAGGGCAATCCTTATATTCAATATAACTGCACGAGTAAGTGTTAATCTCATATTTGGGTGCTTTCTATCATTTAACTTATTTCAGAATCCTTGTTGAACTAGATTTGGTTGCTAACGAAATGATTCACATGTTCTATGCTACAGATATTAATGAGTGTGAAACAAATCTTCATAAATGCACCGGTAAATGTGTTGATTTTGAAGGAGGCTACTCTTGCGTTCAAGATAAATCATGTATTATAGAGATTTCCGTAGGTAAGTAAACTAACATTCTAACAATAGTATATAGTTTTATACTAATGTGTTGAGCTACGAAGAAAGTTGGATCATAATACTAAACTTGAGGCTTCTTGTAGCAGGCACCTCAGCCGCTGTCATATTTCTACTTATGATTGCTTCCTGGGTTCACTTGGGACTCAAGAAGCGTAATCTTTTGATACTTAAAGAAAAGTTCTTTAAGCAAAATGGAGGATTAATATTGCAGCAACGAATTTCTGGGGGCGGGGGTTCTCAAGACCAAGCTAAACTCTTCACATTAGAGCAGCTTCAAAAGGCAACCAACAACTATGATGAGAGCTGGATTATCGGAAAAGGTGGTTATGGTACGGTTTATAAAGGGGTTCTCTCTGATAAGAGAACAGTTGCCATAAAGAAATCCAAACTAATCGATCAAACCCAAACCCAGATTGAACAGTTTATCAACGAAGTGGTTATCCTTTCACAAATAAATCACACAAATGTGGTGAAGTTGATTGGATGCTGCCTCGAAACAGAAGTACCTTCATTGGTATATGAATTTATTCCAAATGGGAGCCTTTTCGATCACATCCACGATGAAAGAAAGTCGATGGAAATAACTTGGGGCATCCGACTCAAAATCGTAACAGAAACAGCTGTAGCACTTTCGTATTTACACTCTGCTGCATCTGTCCCAATTGTTCATCGAGATGTGAAGCCAATGAATATACTTCTTGATGAAAATTATATAGCAAAAGTGGCTGATTTCGGAGCATCAAGGCTAATTCCTAAGGATCAAATTGAGATGGCAACAATGGTGCAGGGAACACTAGGTTACTTGGACCCTGAATACCTGCAATCGAATCAGCTAACAGAAAAGAGTGACGTTTATAGTTTTGGGGTAGTACTAGCAGAACTTTTAACTGGAAAGATGGTTATTGATTTTGTAAGGCCACAGAAAGATATAAATTTAACCAAGTACTTTATATCTGCTTTAAAAGAAGAGAGATTATTAGAGGTTCTTGATGAACACTTGCAGTTAAAAGAAGTTCCTCATGAGATCATTCAGGTTTCAAGGCTTGCAGAAAGATGCTTACGTCTTAAAGGAGACGAAAGGCCTACAATGAAGGAATTGGCATTAGAGCTGGAAGGAATATTGGCATCGACAATTGACAAGCATCCATGGGTTAAAAGTAGTTCTAATGAAGAAGACACTGCGTATTTGCTAAAAGAAGCGACGGAAGACTAAGAATCCACAGACAGCAGCTACAAAAGCTCAACGTTTTATAGCATGATCGCCCAACCTAGTGGCAGGTAGAGTTGGACATGTGCATCTTCGATTGCTGTTGCATTAGGAACTAGAGCCGGTATGATTATGAGTCATTCCGATAAATATCTAGATTTCAATGTATTTAATTTGTTCTTTCAATTCAGTCAAATTTGGCACAGTCAAGCTATTATAGTTGTTACTTTTAGATTGTTAATTTGAGACCTAGCTATATCAATGTTTTAAATCTGTTTCATGAATACGTCACAAGTAACCTCTACGTTCTTTTACTTGAAAATCACAAAACGATGAGCTCTTGATATTTTTTAAGACCTTATTGTCTTTAACAACTTTGTCAAAATATCTATCATATGTATCGTCCTTTAAACATCCAAGTTAAATGTACTTAACTCGTTAAAACACACAATTAGTGTAATGGGTGAGCTACTTAACTCTGAACTAGTCACTTATGTCACTATTCAGCTTCTCTGATGACCTGACTTTTTCCGGACGAGAAAAATAAAGAGAGTCCAAAAAAGTCTAAATGTGTTGGTATTCACTAAGTACTTCAACTAACATAAACCATGAAACACTCATACGACACTCTAAAAAGTTTCCTTCTCCTCTTTGCTAACTATCATGTTTTTCCGGTCCAATTTTAAGAACATGTTTCTTGTAATATATGAAATGAAAAAGTGTAAAGTCTCCGAAAATCACAACTTTCAAAGTTAGGCTCATAATTAGCCAAAAGTCTATCTCCGGTACAGCTTCTGTTTAGCCAAAGTTAGGCCCATAATATATGACCATATTAGCCAATTTCTCACTCAAGTTCACACCTCTCATAAAGTGTACAACTTCGGTTTATCTCTTTTGCCGGAAAATTGTGGAAAAACGCGAGCTCATCAGAAAAAGTAAAGGTCTATCTGCGGTGGTTGGTGATGTAAGGAGAGTGACAGAAGATAATTCGGCTAGAAATCAGAACTCGCGGAAAAAGATGACTAGAAAATTAATCTCGCTGGAAAAGATAACTGAAAATTTGATTTCACCGGGAAAGATGACCGGAAAAGTGTGGTAACGGATTAAAAATAAGTGATACCGATTATATCCGGTGCAATACATTTATTGTGTATTTTTACGAGTTAAATATATTTAATAGGAACGTTTAAAGAACGATTTACACAATAAATAAATATCTTGTGAAAGTTGGCTACTAGCCTATTTTTTAATCCTATCTCCGTGTATATTCGTTTTTTTTTTTTGTTTTGATCTTTGTGTGATGACTTTGGATCTATGTCGGTTATTAGTGGAGCCGCAAAGAGCTAATATGCTACAGCTATCAGTGATTACTCATTATCTATTGGATAATTAAGTTGAATTTCATTATGAGCAGTTGCATTTCTATCTTATCAACTCTAGGTAGTGTGCATTATCAAAACATCCATCTAGGTGTCGAAAGACTCTAAGTACATATTATTGGTTGCTTAAACTAATTAAGTAAATAAATAAAAGAAAAACTGATACAGTACAAAATTTTAATAATTTTGATCATTATAGAAAGATTTTTCTTAATCATTTATTAAGAACATTAACCCGTATTACATTATTTTAATTCTACCTTCAATATAAATAAATTCAATAATAGAATCAAAAAGCTTCTGGTTTCTCACATTGGCAACTTCTTAACAGTATTTGCCTATTTGACAAGATGCTGCTCTGTCTATAACAATAGCATAATGCAATGAGCAACTTATATATAGTTGTAACTCATGAAATAAGTCATAAACTTTTGAAATTGCGTTACATTTTCTTTATGTTTTCGTATAAGTTATTTTAAGATGTATAGAAATCTCAATGTAAAACGTAATTTAAACTTTTCTGGAGTTAGTCGCTAAACAGTACGTGTAAATCTATTCAAACAAAACAATTCATAATTAACCAACATGGATTAAGAACTTGCAGCCCAGGATTAAATAATCTTGCTGATTAGATTCAATTACATACATCAATCTAGTTGTCAACTTTCATATAATCTGTACAAAGGTTGCTTTCTACTATCCCCCTCATGTTAAATTGTGGTAGTTTGGACCTGTAAGTTCGAAGAATTGAGGGTGCTATTACAACTCTATTGTGAATAATATGTTTGTGATGGACCGAGTGGCATGATTATACGTGTTGTATGACTTTTGACTTTCGGCAAGTTTTTCTTTCTACAAGTTAACCAATGTAATGTGGTCAAAGAAACGCGTAATCTTATCGTACCGAGACTGAGATTGTTATTAATAGATCATGTGAACCGATGTAGGTTAAATGAAGAATGATAAAAAAAATATGAGAAATTGAAAAACTAATAGGATCGCTCTATTTTATTGAAAGCTTCACTTCCATTTTCGAATAGAGATCCCACAAACTATATTTTCGACAAACTTTTTTTTCATTTTTTGCAGTGTCTTGAAAAACGCACTACATATAATCAAATGTAATTTTGTGTATAATTGTGTGCGATTTATGATAAAATTTTGAAATTGGTAAACAATTATATATTAATGTTATATATTAATTCACACATGATTACAATTTTATATATATATATATATAGGGTTGATCAATGGGAAATGAATGATCTAGGGGGAAGTAGGGAAGTGGATCCTAGTCATCCATCTAATTTAGTCAAATAAAGTCCACGCGGTGGCATTTTTGTAAATAGTTGCAAAATCGAAGTCCATAATAAAACACAACAAAAAACGAATTTGGGAGAACAAGCCGTTTTTTAACCAATAAAATTAGGGCATAAATTCAATCGCAGAATAAACATGAATTCTTCAACAATTAGAGTGCTAATTCATCAAAAATTATTGATTGAATCAATATAATACTTCACGAATCGATTTCATTAGGTTGAATGAAGAGGCAAGAAGAAATTATCAAAAATACTTAACTGGATGAAGAACAAAACTATAAGAAAATACAAATCAAATCTTGTTTATAACTTGGATTAATTTTATTTCAACTTCACAAATTGTTTTTTCGAGATTTATTGTTTTAATATCATGTAACACCCGGGTAGTGAAGAATATGGTGAAATTGATGGCTAGAAATAAAAAATCAGGAGCTACATACACTTGAATATTGAAGTTTATGATGAAATCGATGGCAAAAAATGCTTGTAGTATTTTAGCCGAAAATAGTGAGGCGCAGATGATGATGCTTCTAGCCCAAGATTGCTATAATAACACTGGTTATAAAGTCAGTAATAAAAAGCCTTCTACGTCATTATTGGGAAAATTCCAGATCTCATCCAAGAACAGGTTTGTTGCCATTGGGTGTGACACATACGCATATTTTGAAAGCGAGGACGTTAGTAGTGGATGCTTATCTACATGTGAAAGCAACAAGCATATTAAAAATGAATCTTGCTCCGGAGTAGGGTGTTGTGAAATAGAAATTCCAAAAGGAATGAGAGAATTTAAAGTGACAATAAAAAGCTATACGAACCATGCAAATATAACAGATTTCAACCCTTGTAGCTATGCTTTTGTCGTTGAAGAAGGGAAGTACAACTTTTCTTCCACTCATCTGCTTAATTTTGGAGATGCACATAAAAGGATGCCTATGTCAGTAGACTGGACAATTGGAAACTCAACTTGTGACGAGGTAAATAAGGAATCAGTTGATTTCTTATGCAAGGGAAAAAGCGAATGTGATACAAATTATACTGGCCCTGGATATCGTTGTCGTTGCTCAGAAGGTTATGAGGGCAATCTTTATATTCAAAATAACTGCACGAGTAAGTGTTAATCTCATATTTGGGTGCTTTCTGTCATTTAACTTATTTCAGAATCCTTGTTGAACTAGATTTGGTTGCTAACTAAATGATTCACATGTTCTATGCTACAGATATTAATGAGTGTGAAAAAAATCTTCATAAATGCACCGGTAAATGTGTTGATTATCCAGGAGGCTACTCTTGCGTTCAAGATAAATCAAGTATTATAGGGATTTCCGTAGGTAAGTAAACTAACAATAGTATATAGTTTTATACTAATGTGTTGAGCTACCAAGAAAGTTTGATCATAATACTAAACTTGAGGCTTCTTGTAGCAAGTACCTCAGCCGCTATCCTATTTCTACTTATAATTGCTACCTGGGTTCACTTGGGACTCAAGAAGCGTAAACTTTTGATACTTAGAGAAAAGTACTTTAAGCAAAATGGAGGACTAATATTGCAGCAACGAATTTCTGGGGACGGGGATTCTCAATACCAACCTAAAGTCTTCATGCAAGAGGAGCTTCAAAACGCAACAAATAACTATGATGAGAGAAGGGTTACTGAGAAGGGTGTTGTTGGCAGAGTCTTTAAAGGGGTTCTCTCTGATAACAGAATAGTTGCCATAAAGAAGCCAGATGGAATCGATCAAACCCAAACCCAGATTGAACAGTTTATCAACGAAGTGGTTATCCTTTCAAAAATAAATCACAGAAATGTGGTGAAGTTGATTGGATGCTGCCTCGAAACAGAAGTCCCTTTATTGGTATATGAATTTATTCCAAATGGGACCCTGTTTGATCACATTCATGACGAAGGAAAGTCGATGGAAATTACTTGGGACATTCGTCTCAAGATCGCAACAGAAGCCGATGAATATACACTTTTGTTTTTAAACTTTGCCGCATCTGTCCCAATGATTCATCGATGTGAAGCCAATAAATATACTTCTTGATGCAAGTTATATAGCAAAAGTGGCTGATTTTGGAGCATCAAGGCTAATTACTATGGATCAAAATGAGTTGGCAACAATAGTGCAGGGAATACCAGGTTACATGGTCCCTGAATACCTGCACTCAAATCAGCTAACAGAAAAGAGTGACGTTTATAGTTTCGGGGTAGTACTAGTAGAACTTTTAACAGGAAATGGTTCTTGATTTCAATAGGCCACAGAAAGAAAGAAATTTGACTAATTACTTATTATTTGCTTTAAAAGAAGAGAGATTATTGGAGGTTCTTGATGAACACTTGCAGTAAAGAGAAGTTCCTCAGGAGATCATTCAGGTTTCAAGGATTGCAGAAAGATACTTACTTCTTAAGGGAGACGAAAAGCCTACAATGAAGTAAGTGGCGTTAGAGCAGGAAGGAATAGTGGATCTATGATTGACAAGCATCCATGGGTCAAAAGTAGTTCAGATGCAGAAGAAACTGAATATTTGCTAAAAGAACCGATGGAAGACTATGAATCCACAGACGGCAGCGACAAAAGCTCAACAACATTTTATAGCATGATCATCAAGCCTGTGGTATTTCGGATGCCTAGTTATCGATTGCTGTTGCATTAGGAGTAGAGCAGGTATTATTATTGCTAAAAGTTTCTAAATTCTGAAGTATTTAATTTGTTCTTTCAATTATTTGTCAAATTTTGCGTAGTTGAGCTATTATGGTTCTTAAGTTTAGATTGTTAATTAGAGACCTAGAAAGATTAATGTTTTAAATATGTTTCATGAATATGTTACAACTGTAGACGTTCTTTGACTTGAAAATCCCAAAACGAAAAACTATTGATATTTATTAATCCTAAAGATAGGACGTGTTCTCCCTTTCTTTTTTATTTTCATTTTCGGGTGTTGACTTTTGGATCTACGTCGGTTATCAGTGGGACCGCAAAGAACTAATATGCTACAGCTATCAGTGATTACTCATGATTATTTACTCAATAATGAAGTTGAATTTCATTATGAGCAGTTGCATTTCTATCCTTATCAACTCTAGTTAGAGTGCGCTATTAAAGCATCCATCTAGGTGTCAAAGGACTCTAAGTTCCTAAAGATCTTTAAAATTTTAGTACAATCGATCAGTATGTTCATTTTACTTTCTTATACCCGATTTCCTGGCTCGACTACTTGCTTTTGTTAGGTACATCGTCAGATCAGGCACTCTTTAGACTACACAAAGCAATGTATCGTATATATGCTGCCTAATCGTTACGGTTGTTTTTCATAAAGAAAAAAAAAAACCTACAGATCCATTTTCCAACATTCTGCATGTTAAGTCTTATTGGCTATTCATGATAGTGATTTCCCATTTCATATAGAAGATCCATACTAATCATAAATATTTTTCTAATCACATCAAATTCAATGATCTTGGCGTGTGGAGTCACTCCGCCGACAACATAGTACAAACTGTAGTTACTGTCTGTTGTGACCACATAGTGCATGCGGAATCAGCCAATGGATGAAGATTCATAAAAACGCCTGATTGGTTCATGAAGCTTCTAAGACGGATATAAATACTACATCCCTCAAGAGGATTAGTCTGCGAATTAACTAGTGAACATCCTTAGGCAATTAATAGAAGATTAGAACTTAGACGATCTTGTTTTGTTAGTCAGCTTGAGAATTATGGAGTGTGTTCTCCTTGTAAGTTTGAGTGTCAGATATGTATGTATTCAACATCTTGTTATATCAAGATTGCAGTTCTTTAATTGAAATCAATAAAAGAATCATGTCGAAAATTATATTACCTTGTTCAGTTTAACTGTTTTGTAACTTAGAAAGAAACGAATGTACAGCGTTTTCCCGAGCACTACAAGAAAAAAAGAATTAGAGACGACACTTTTAGCGACGAGACACATGTCGCCGCTAAACTGTCAAGCTACAAAAGTTTCCTCCTTTTTCCTTTGACTTGGACTACTTTCTTGCGACATGGTTTTTCATTTTTTCTTTTTGATTTTTCGTTTTGGCTCGAAATGTTTTTTTCTTGGTCGACCTTTAGCGATGACGTCGCTAAACGTATTTTTAATTTTTATTTTTTTTAAATTTTCTACTCCAAAACTAAAAAGTTTCCTGCTAACTTTTAGCGACGACAAAGTTCATAGAGACGACATTTAATTAATATATTATAGTAAATATTTTAATTGATACAGAATTATAGGTTTAAATGAAAAAATAATTAAAAACATAATTAATGTTTATTTTAAGTTATAATAATTTTAATTAAATAAAAATAATAATAAACAAAAATTATATTTTAAATTAATTTTTCTTTTAAATTTATAATGTCTTTAATTAATTAAAAATTTATTAAACGTAAAAATTTAATTAGTGTTTAACGACGTTTCATACCAATGAAGTCAACCTCGTTATCGTTATCACATCATTACAATGGAGTGATTGTAATGTCGTCCCAATGAAGTCAACCTTAAAGACAATTGAAGTATGTGAAACCTTTTAGTGGTATGTGAACCATAGTTGTTCATCGAACCCTAAGGCGTTTACACTATGGAAGCCATCAACCATTTTTGAACATTAGAACGACCGAGAGAAACCCTATGGCATTTACACACACGTTAAGGCGTCAACCCTATTTGAACATTAGGATGATAGAGAGAAACCCTAAGGTGTAAGGCGTTCCAACCCTAAGACGTTTCATCCAACCCTAAGGCGTAAGACGTTCCATCCAACCTTAAGACGTTTCATCCAACCATCACGTGTAAGACATTTCATCCAACCCTAAGGTGTATGGCGTTAGATCCAACCCTAAAACGTTTCATCCAACCCTAAAGCGTAAGGCGTTCCATCTAACCATAAGGCGTAAGACGTTTCATCCAACCCTAAGGCATTCCATCCAACCCTAAGGCGTTACATCCAACCCTAAGACGTTTCATCCCACCCTAAGGCGTAAGGCGTTCCATCCAACCCGAAGACGTTTCGTCCAACCATAAGGCGTAAGGCGTTTCATTCAACCCGAACGCGTTACATCCAACCCTAAGGCGTGAAACGTTTCATCCAACCCTAAGGCATTACATCCAACCTTATGGGTTAAGTCGACCTCATTAATCGTTATCACATCGCATATAGACGAATAATTTAACAAATAATTTTTAATTAATTTGAAATTAATTTAAATTGTGTATATAGAATTTGTAATTAACAAACAAGTTTTAATATAATCTTGTATTAAGTAAATATTGAATAAACACTAATATATTTTTAATTTTTTTTCTCTTAAATAAATAATTTTGTATTAATTAACCACTACTAACTATTTCTAATTACTTTTTATTTTGATTAATCAAAAATGAATTAAAATATATCAACATGTTGATAAACCTTCTAAACTTCTCAATTGTATGTAATATATCCTTTTTTGACCATTCCAAAAAAGTAAGGTTTCGACAGCCAAAAAAGGCAAGTCAACATGCAATAGAGAGTTTTTGAAAGTTTACCTCGTATAATAGAAAATTTCAAAGTTAACTCATACAATAGAAAAACGTGAAAGTTTACTGCATCACGAATCAATAAAACATAAAATTAACAAAGTCTACTATTGCCGATTAAGTATTTTTGAAAGTCTATAGCTCAGTTTTAACCTTCTAAAATCTTTTTGCCTACTCTATGTTATTCTATAAAAAGTTTTGACTTTTAAGTGATTACTTTATCATGCTACACTTTTTTGTCGAATATAAATCACATATTCCTCCTTTCTCTTTCCACGATTATTAAACTTTTAATGTCCTGTTAGATAATATAAATTCGACTGTCTAACTTTTTCATGTCAATGGTACTCCTTTCATCTCAATTTATTTTTCCAGTATAATTATATATAGTTTAAGAAAAGTACAATAATTACGGTGCTGACCGATAAAATTTTGTATTTATTCATTCATAAAATTTCTGATCGGTTGAAATTCAAAGTAGACAATTATTTTGAAATGTCTAAAAAGAGAAACATGTACCATTAAATTGGGACGGATGGAATAACTTTTTAGCTCCGTCAATGTGTTTTAATTTCACTAAAAGTGGAAGTCTTGCAGTTGGTAGCCTCCATGCTTGCAATCTTGCCATACTTGCAAAATGATGGAGGCCGGAGAGCAAAAACCGAAACCAAATAAAATGAATAAGTTAGATCACATCAACGTTAATACTAGACACATATTCAATGAGCAGAGTGAATTAAGCTCACGGGAAGATGCTCTAATGTTGTCGTACAAACTATTGTGTCGGTCTAAAATCATCGAAACGTGGTTGTGTTTAACTCAAAAGAGCCAAGAAAATATACTCTCTTTTGATGATGCAAAGGTTCTTATCATACAATCATATTATATTTCAAACATGTCTGCAAACATGACAATTTACCGGATCAAATTGGTCCAGTGAGCCAATTTCTGCCTGTTGTAATCCAATGTAAACATGTATTATATCTCTAGTATCTTGCTAGTCATATTTCTCAGAATTGCAATTATGCTGTTAAAATAAAGAACTTCTATCAGTTACATGTTTGAATAAAAGCTTCATACATCATATGTTTATGTTCTGTATGTATTAAAATCTAGTTTCATTTAAATTATATAATATAAAAGTTCAAACTTAATACAGTTCAAACAACTTTGACAAGAAGAATTGTATATGCTAAGTTGTCAATCATATATTATCGGTTACCTAAATTAAGTAAATAAATAAAAATCCAACTGATACAACAAAATTCGAATTAAAATAATTATAATTTATAATAAATAGTTTTTTTCTTAAATATTTATTAAAAAAATTAACCAGTAATTCTTTTAATTCTACCTTCAATATAAATAAATCCACTAATAGAATCAAAAAGCTTCTAGTTTCTCACATTGGCAGATTCTCAACACAACTTGCATATTTGAATGCAATGAGCAACCAGTATATAGTTGTAACTCATAAATTAAGTCATAACTTCGTATGACTTTTGACTGTCTGCAAGTCAAATAATGTATTGTAGTGCAAAGTCATTTCCTGGAGCTGAATAAGCAACTGGTTATGAAAAGAGAAGTATTATCGTACATTATTAACATTGAAGAAAGCTTTTAATTAAAAGTTTTTTTCCTTGCAACATCAATTTTTTATAAAAAACCTTTTAGCAAAACTTTTGTCTTCAATGATAAAAAAAAATTTCAAAGCTTTTCTTTTTAAAAATCATACACACACACTTTCAAAAAAGGTTTTCATCTATGACTTGAGATTTCCCAAGGTTTTGCACAAAGAAGTTTTTCCTTCGATAAAAAAGAGTTTTTTTAAAACTTTTTTGCGCAGAATAGCTTTAGAAAAGCTTTCATTGGAGATGCTCTAAGAATGTAATTGTTATTAATAGATTTTGTTAGCTAATTTATTTATACCAGAAGAATGAATTGGTATAACATTTGTAGCATGAGTAGTATCTTCAAATTAGAAAGAGTTTTTATTTGTATATTTTATTAGAGTTATACGATAAAATCTTCATCTTTAACAGTTATACACCATTCACTTTCACTACAATATGAAAGTATCTCCTTTATTCAAGATTCAAACCTCATAGCCCTGTCTTTTTCCCTACCGGCTCACCAAAATTCCGAACACTATAACTCCTATTTATAGAGGCTAACACACAGTAAATTCCTAATTATAATACAAACCAGATTCTTAATAAGATTTCTCATTTGGTAAGTCAACTTGCTAACCGAGTTAAACCAATCTCTAATCCCAACGTCTTTTCTAGCGAGTGTTCTTTTCTGCTTCTAATTTTATTCTCATACACATACATTTAGTAAGCAGCTTATTCAATTTACACACCTATGCATCAAAGATATCTACTAGTTTATATATATATATATATCTGTAGTGGTTATGTTTTGTATTTAAACATTTATCTTTCAAAACAGTATATGTCCAAGCCCGCTACTTCGTTCCAGAAACATGCCCACGACTCGGAAATTGACTACTTTGGGTTGCAAACATGAAATAAGAAATATCCGTACAGGTTTTTACACAAAAAATATCACATGTTACAACAAATATGAAAAAAATTAAAATGTTTGAAGACGTCAACTGTTGGATTAATCGTATTATTTGCATGGGTTATTCATCTGGGTTATTTATGCATGTTTTGGTTTTTGAATAATTAAGGACTTGGTAAAAGGTTTGACTGAGTTTTATGTAAGTGCACGTTGGGTAGAAGAAGTCGGTCCACTTTCCTTTTCTTTAGGTAGGATTAGTTTTCATGTTGCACGTCTATTCCTTGTGAGGCTATATATATAGTCAGTTATCTATGAATGAAAAGCAATGTATTTTGTTTCCTTTAACCTCTGAATATATCCATAATCCAAGTGTGAGTAGTTCTAAACTCTCTATCAACTTTCACGTACAACACTTGTGTCTCTGTAGATTAAATTGTGAGGCTTTTAATCTTTCATCAACCCCATCAAAATAATAGTTGCCCTCTGTTACTGAACAATATGGATGTTAATGTGATGGGGTTGTGGTAGGAGTACGAGTTGAGGGCGGTATATGAAGCTAGTTGCACTCTCTTCAATATTTATATAATATATAATTTAATTATAATTAAAGGTATTTTTTATGTTTGTCTTCTAAAAGAATAGAAGAAAATCTCATTTGTATTTAAAAATATCTTTTTATATATATATTTATCTTAAAAAAATATATCATAAATTCGCCCCCTCACTTTTCCGTTCAAAATATATTATGATGATCTTCTTATAATTGATAACTATAATAATTAATTTATACATCAAATATGATTACGAAATAGTTTATAGCAGTATGGTTGACCAATATTGTTTGGCTGTTTTTGTGAAAGAAAAGTACCGATATTTCTTTTAATGTGAAAGCGCTTATGATGGATAATGCTTACTTTTGGCGTAAACAAATTTGTTCTAAATTACATAAAATCATCATCCATTCAGTTTAACATATACGTGCAAGACCAAATTAATCAATATAGGATAACGTGACAAAATTGGTATCTTCCGACAGCAGATCTAATATTAAATTTTTTTTTCATACAGATCAAACACTTTATTTAGCAATAAATTTTCAAAGCCACCAGCCACCCTTAATTGCTCATTTATTTGCCAACTACTATACATCCTTCCTACTTCCATTTTCACAAGTCTTTGTTTCTAATTAGCCACTGAATGGAAAATGGAAAGACTTCTTCAACTATAAGTGATCACCAAGTGGATCTTATATCAATGTTACTATAAGAACTCTGCCATTAGCCACTGAATATTTGTCCCCGGCACTAAATCACAACTAATACCTTAATTACTCAGTTATTCATACACACACAGAAAGAAACCATGCATTTACAAATACTACTAGCACTAGTAACTATGGCATTTTTCTGGTCAGCAACTTCTGAAAAGCCAAACTGTGAAAGAAAATGTGGCAATATGACTATTCCTTTCCCGTTTGGTTTCGAAGAAGGATGCTACCACGACGCTCAGTTCAATGTAACCTGTAATCGATCATCAGACCCGCACATACCTTACTTAGGAAGCAACTCGACCGGTGCATTGATCATTAAAAGTATTTTACCCGAAAATAGTGAGGCGCAGATGATGATGCTTGTAGCCCAAGATTGATATAATAACACTGGTTATGAAGTCAGTAATAAAAAGCCGTCTACGTCATTATTGGGAAACTTCCAGATCTCATCCAAGAACAGGTTTGTTGCCATTGGGTGTGACACATACGCATATTTTGAAAGCGAGGAGGTTAGTAGTGGATGCTTATCAACGTGTACAAGCATCAAGCAAATTAAAAATGAATCTTGCTCCGGAGTAGGGTGTTGTGAAATAGAATTTCCAAAAGGAATGAGACAATTTAGTGTGACAGTAACAAGCTATAATTACCATGCAAATATAACAGATTTCAACCCTTGTAGCTATGCTTTTGTCGTTGAAGAAGGGGAGTACAACTTTTCTTCCATTGATATGCTTAATTTTGGAGATGCAGATAAAAGGATGCCTATGTCAGTAGACTGGGCAATTGGAAGCTCAACTTGTGACGAGGTAAATAAGGAATCAGATGATTTCTTATGCAAGGGAAAAAGCGAATGTGATACAAATTATACTGGCCCTGGATATCGTTGTCGTTGCTCCGAAGGTTATGAGGGCAATCCTTATATTCAATATAACTGCACGAGTAAGTGTTAATCTCATATTTGGGTGTTTCTATCATTTAACTTATTTCAGAATCCTTGTTGAACTAGATTTGGATGCTAACGAAATGATTCACATGTTCTATGCTACAGATATCAATGAGTGTGAAAGAAATCTTCATAAATGCACAGGTAAATGTGTTGATTCTGAAGGAAGCTACTCTTGTGTTCAAGATAAATCACGTATTATAGAGATTTCCTTCGGTAAGTAAACTAACAGTCTAACAATAGTATATAGTTTTATACTAATGTGTTGAGCTACGAAGAAAGTTTGATCATAATACTAAACTTGAGGCTTCTTGTAGCAGGCACCTCAGCAGCTGTCATATTTCTACTTATAATTGCTTCGTGGGTTCACTTGGGACTCAAGAAGCATAATCTTTTGATACTTAAAGAAAATTTGTTTAAGAAAAACGGAGGATTAATGTTGCAGCAACGAATTTCTGGGGGCGGCAGTTCTCAAGACCAAGCTAAACTCTTCACATTAGAGGAGCTTCAAAAGGCAACCAACAACTATAATGAGAGCTGGATTATCGGAAAAGGTGGTTATGGTAATGTTTATAAAGGAAGTCTAGATAACACAATAGTTGCAATAAAGAAGTCCAAACTAATCGATCAAACCCAGATTGAACAGTTTATCAACGAAGTGGTTATCCTTTCACAAATAAATCACAGAAATGTGGTGAAGTTGATTGGATGCTGTCACGAAACAGAAGTCCCTTTATTGGTGTATGAATTTATTTCAAATGGGACCCTCTCCGATCACATCCATGATCAAGAAAAGTCGACGAAACTTACTTGGGACATTCGTCTCAAGATCGCAACAGAAACAGCTGGAGCACTTTCATATTGACACTTTGCAGCATCTGTCCCAATTATTCATCGAGATGTGAAGCCAACGAATATACTTCTTGATGAAAGTTATACAGAAAAAGTGGCTGATTTCGGAGCATCAAGGCTAATTCCTATGGATCAAAATCAGTTGGCTACAATGGTGCAGGGAACACTAGGTTACTTGGACCCTGAATACCTGCTCTCGAATCAGCTAACAGATAAGAGTGACGTTTATAGTTTTGGGGTAGTACTAGTAGAACTTTTAACTGGAAAGATGGTTCTTGATTTTGACAGGCCAGAGAAAGATAGGAATTTAACCAAGTACTTTTTATCTGCTTTAAAAGAAGAGAGATTGTTAGAGATTCTTGACGAACACTTGCAGTTAAAAGAAGTTCCTCATCAGATCATTCAGGTTTCAAGGCTTGCAGAAAGATCCTTATGTGTTAAACGAGACGAAAGGCCTACAATGAAGGAAGTGGCGTTAGAGCTGGAAGGAATATTGGCAACGACTATGATTGAAGAGCATCCATTGGTTAAAAGTAGTTCAGACACTGAGTATTTGCTAAAAGAACCGATGGAAGACTATGAATCCACAGACAGCAGCTACAAAAGCTCAACAACGTTTTATAGCATGATCGTCAAGCATAGTGGCAGGTAGAGTTGGACATGTGCATCTTCGATTGCTGTTGCATTAGGGGCTAGAGCCGGTATGATTATGAGTCATTCCGATAAATATCTAGATTTCCATGTATTTAATTTGTTCTTTCAATTCAGTCAAATTTGGCACAGTCAAGCTATTATAGTTGTTACTTTTAGATTGTTAATTTGAGACCTAGCTATATCAATGTTTTAAATCTGTTTCATGAATACGTCACAAGTAGCCGTACGTTCTTTTACTTGAAAATCACAAAACGATGAGCTCTTGATATTTTTTAAGACCTTAGTGTCTTGATATTTCAATAGCATAGTTTTCTTTTATTTATTATAAATTATATAGTTAATATTAATATAGAGATATGAATGGATCTGAAATTGACTAATGTATACCGAAGCTTCATAGAGAAACCATTTTTTTAATTTTAATTAGAATTTCAATTTTGACGTAAAAATGGAAAGACTTCTTCAACTACAAGTGATCACCAAGTGGATCTTATATCAATGTTACTATAAGAACTCTGCCATTAGCCACTGAATATTTGTCCCCAGCACTAAATCACAATTAAATACCTTAATTACTCTGTTATTCATACACACACAGAAAGAAACCATGCATTTACAAATACTACTAGCACTAGTAACTATGGCATTTTTCGGGTCAGCAACTTTTGAAAAGCCAAACTGTGAAAGAACATGCGGCGGTGTGGATATTCCTTTCCCATTTGGTTCAGAAGATGGATGCTACCACAATGCTCAGTTCAGTGTAACCTGTGATCGATCATCAGGCGACCCCATACCTTACTTAGGAAGCAGCTCGAGCAATGTAACCATTAAAATTATTTCAACCAAAAATGGTGAGGTAGAGATTGTTGAAACATGTTGCAGATTTGTAATCTAAAATGAAACATGTATTTATAAGAAAGGATTTCATGTGCAGGTATTTTGGTATATCTATTGTGTTTGTTTGTGTTTCATATGTGCTGGTAAGTAGACTGCCAGTGAAAATATACATACTTTTTCTTATTTAAGTTTTTCATGTGTTTTTGATTGTATCAGTTCTCTGTTCGTATTTTTCCTTTGTATATCAAACCCTAGTTCTTGTGTGTAAGATTCTTGCGTAGATAATCACGTGGTGTTCTTGTGTATATGAACATCTAGGTCTAGGTGGTGAGGTTGAGTGTATTTTTCTTGTAGAGGGATTTTTTCTTGTTTTTGGGTTATTAACCCGGTTTTGTTTTTAATGAGAATTTACTCCGCTGGTTGAAGTCATTCGTTGTTGTTTGTGTTTGGTTATCATTTCTTAACATTGGTATCAGAGCTATGGTGACTCTGATTCGTGATAAATCGATCTCTTGAAACCAAAATTAGGGTTTCAACTTCTGTTATTCAGATATGTATTGGGATCTTTTTTGATCTTGATCAATCTGTTTGTATTTTGGGTTACGACACAGACTCGTGGTATTATTGTGGGTTTTATGGTTAATTCTAGGGTTTGATATTGAGAAACTCCAAAACCTTGAAATTATTTCCATAAAGAAGCCAAATGGAATCGATCAAACCCAAACCCAGATTGAACAGTTTATCAACGAAGTGGTTATCCTTTCACAAATAAATCACATAAATGTGGTGAAGTTGATTGGATGCTGCCTCGAAACAGAAGTCCCTTTATTGCTATATGAATTTATTTCAAATGGGACCCTCTTTGATCACATCCACGATCAAGAAAAGTCGACGAAACTTACTTGGGACATTCGTCTCAAGATCGCAACAGAAACAGCTGGAGCACTTTTGTATTTACAATTTGAAACATCTGTCCCAATTATTCATCGAGATGTGAAGCCAACGAATATACTTCTTGATGAAAGTTATATTGCAAAAGTGGTTGATTTCGGAGCATCAAGGCTAATTCCTATGGATCAAAATGAGGTGGCAACAGTGGTGCAGGGAACAGAAGGTTACTTGGACCCTGAATACCTGCACTCGAATCAGCTAGGAGAAAAGAGTGACGTTTATAGTTTTGGGGTAGTACTGGTAGAATTTATAAGTGGAAAGAAGGTTCTTGATAAGTACAGGCCAGAGAAAGATAGGATTATAACCAAGTACTTTTTATCTGCTTTAAAAGGAGAGATTATTAGAGGTTCTTGATGAACACTTTCAGTTAAAAGAAGTTCCTCATGAGATCATTCAGGTTTCAACTCTTGCAGAAAGATGCTTATGTGTTAAAGGAGACGAAAGGCCTACAATGAAGGAAGTGGAAGGCCCACCTTGTATCCGAAAGCTTTAACGTCTTGTTGAATTTGACTTCTATACTCACCAAATGTGAACCTTCTACAAGTCGATTTATCTTCGTCAAAACAACCAACGAATGACTCATTAAGCTATCGAGTGTCTCTCTACTTGGCGGTTTAGCATCACTTTGTGTTCAACACTCTATTTTGTAAACATCAGTGCTCCATGCCTGCAAATTTCGTATATTTTAATTTATAAGCTAGTGTCATATGCTTCATTGAAACCGTATCTTTGAATAAAAAATAAATGTGGGGTGATGATTAATATATGCGATAAAAAGTTTTAATTTTTAAGTGATTATTGTATTAATTATATCAACAACTACACTTTTTCGTCGAATATAAAAATCATATATTCCTCCTTTCTCTTCCCAAGATTATTAAATCACATTAGAGCCAACATGCTTATTAGTCATTCCAATAAATATCTAGATTTGGATGTATTTTTTTGCCATGATATTTATGGTTGTTCAAAATATTATTGAAATAAATTGTATTAAAATTGGGCAATCATTGAATCGATACAAAATAAAGAAAGGGATTAGGATATCAATTTGTGAATCCTACGAATTTTATGAATAGTTATTTCATAATACTGAAACTAATGTTTGAATTAGTTTCGATAATAATTTATTGGCTATGAAATGGGTGTGTTGGATAACATGTATGATTAGTAAATAATAGGGCTTATGGCAGGAGAATGCATCAAATTATTACGGGATTTTTATTGTATATGCCTAACTATTCGCATGAGTATTTAATGTATCTAACCGGTTAAAATGGTCATTCGATAATGTACCGGCTAGCAAGTTCATGTCACTGGTAAAACTCAAATCTTGCCAAGTCATCGTCCAACTGGCACCACGTGACACTCAGATTCCCCTATTTCATGAGCTTGATAAATGTTTGGTATCTTCCATAGTTTTTCCGGTAAAAGAACTCATTCTTCGGGTAACCAATTTTGGACTCAAAAAGCTAAAACTGTGAAGGAGAAAGATAAAATTTAACTAAAGATTCAAGAATTAAAGTGTTTTGACATCATTGAAGGTAAGGTTTCAACTGTTGTATGTTGTAAGCTAATTAATGTCATCTGGATGGATTAAAGTGATTAAAACGAGCTTAAAACGTGAGAAAAATCGAATTTGGGGATCTAATATGTTCGTCGTGCGACAGTCAAGTGATTGTCACATAAACCGCCTCTGAATAGCGACAGTAGGTGATTGTCGCATGAGACTGACTCTGAATAATGGCAATTAGCGGATTGTCGCATAGACCGACCTTGAAATGCGACAGTTAGAGATTGTCGCATAATGCGACAATTGTGAGACTGTCGCAGGATTTGTTATAGCGACAGTAGTGTGATTGTCGCGTAATAAATTTTGTGACACTATGAAAGTGTCGTCAGGCTGTAAAAAAGAGTTTAATTATATTTGTTTGTGTATAGACGAGTGTTCCGTTGTGAGAGACCGAAGGTTAACACAGCTGTATAATTTCGGGGTAAGTAATGGGAGGAAATGAGTTGGATGACCATACCCAGATTACAGGAGTAGTTGAATGTATTATTCTAACCCAACAATCAAAGTGTTAATACTAGCTTATTTATGCTAAGTGATCATAAATGACTTAGCAGTGTGATGATGAGCTTTATTTATGCTGAGTGATCATAAATGGCTTAACAGTGTGATGAAGAGCCTTATTTATGCTGAGTGGTCATAAATGGCTTAGCAGTGTTATCATAAATGACTCTAATGTCTTATGAAATTTAATTTGGTTTCATTAATGTGATTTTGTTACCCATAGCGGTGTGCTTACCAATTCTGTTGTTGTTGTTCTAAACAGGTGGGTCAAGTAGAGGGAAAGAGGGTCTTGGGAAAGAGCCGCAGCACGAATAGTGGTGTGCTTACTATTGCTGGTAGTAAGTGTTTACTCCCGTTAAATCATGCTCAGATATCGAGGGAGTCTTTTGAAAAGAAAAATCTACACTTGTAATATTTAGGGATGATGTACCCTTTATACGTATGTGAAATATCATTAATTAGTTATAAAAAAAAAGTGTCTAAAATTTTTGGGTGTTACATATATATAGGTGGGAATCAAGAGGTAAACAAAAAAAAAAAGGGAATGAGGGAAGCAAATACCCATTTATCATAAAAAAAAAACATGATTTTCAAGCAAGATTCATCAAATTAAAGCTTGAAATATAAATGAATTGATTATATACATCATTTAATCAAAGAATGTTGTTATAATTTTATGTTTTAAACAAAAAACTCTCAAAATCGACATTTATCATTCATTTGTGATGAATGTTAGTCATAATTTCAACTTAATATTCTTAAAACATTAATTTATGATAAATATTAACTCATATATGTAATTATATACGATTATACCATTTATGGGTGAATGTTATCACTAAAAATTAATCAATAAAATGATGTTAAGTGACATTCATGGATGTATAATAACAAAATATGAGTTAACATTAATCTGGAATGAATGTTATAAATGATAAAATCAAGGGCTGAGATTTGTTTCCCCCCTTCCCCAGAATATCGAGCTTCCCTATGGATCCTTCCCCTATATATATATATATTATATAGATGGGGGAAGGATCCATAGAGAAGCTCTAAATCTTGTGGAAGGAGGAAAGCAAATCTTAGCTCTTGATTTTTTCATAAAAAACGTTTTGCACAAGATTGCTACGATATCTCAATGATCGTAGAAGTCTGTCTATGTTACCATCGGGTCTGACACATACGCATTTCTTGAAGGAACAATGGGAAACGAGACTGTTAGTAGTGGATGCTTATCTAGATGTAATAGCAACAAGCATATTACTAATGAATCTTGCTCCGTAGTAGGGTGTTGTGAAATAGAAATTCCAAAAGGAATGAGCTATTTTCAAATGAAAATAAGTAGCTATGATAACCATAAAAATATAACAGATTTCAACCCTTGTAGCTATGCTTTTGTCATTGAAGAAGGGAAGTACAAGTTTTCTTCCACTCACCTGCTTAAATTTGGAGATGAACATGAAAAGATGCCTATGTTACTAGACTGGGCAATTGGAAATTCAACTTGTGACGACGTAAAGGAATCAGTTGATTTCTTATGCAAGAGAAACAGCGAATGTCATAAAAACTATACTGGTCCTGGATATCGTTGTCGTTGCTTGAAAGGTTATGAAGGGAACCAGTATGATAAAGACTGCACGAGTAAGTGTTAATCTCATATTTGGGTGCTTTCTATCATTTAATTTATTTCAGAATCCTTGTTGAACTAGATTCGCTTGCTAACAAAATGATTCACATGTTCTATGCTACTGATACTAATGAGTGTCAAAGAAATCTTCATAAATGCACCGGTAAATGTGTTGATTATCTAGGAGGCTACTCTTGCGTTGAAGATAAATCACGTATTATAGGGATTTCCGTAGGTAAGTAAAATAACAATAATATATAGTTTTATACTAACGTGTTGAGCTACCAAGAAAGTTAGATCATAATACTAAACTTGAGGCTTCTTGTAGCAGGCACCTCAGCCGCTGTCATATTTCTACTTATAATTGCTACCTGGGTTCACTTGGTACTCAAGAAGCGTAATCTTTTGATAGTTAAAGAAAAGTTCTTTAAGCAAAACGGAGGATTAACGTTGCAGCAACGAATTTCTGCGGGCGGGATTATCGGAAAAGGCAACCAACAACTATGATGAGAGCTGGATTATCGGAAAAGGTTGTTATGGTATGGTTTATAAAGGAAGTCTAGATAACAGAATAGTTGCAATAAAGAAGTCCAAACTAATCGATCAAACCCAAACCCAGATTGAACAGTTTATAAACAAAGTGGTTATCCTTTCACAAATAAATCACAGATATATGGTGAAGTTGATTGGATGCTGTCTCGAAACAGAATTCCCTTTATTGGTATATGAATTTCATAGAAATGGGACCCTCTCGGATCACATCCATGATGAAAGAAAGTCGATGGAAATAACTTGGGGCATCCGACTCAAAATCGCAACAGAAACAGCTGGAGCACTTTTGTATTTACACTTTGCAGCATCTGTCCCAATTGTTCATCGAGATGTGAAGCCAATGAATATACTTCTTGATGAAAGTTATATAGCAAAAGTGGCTGATTTTGGAGCATCAAGGTTAATTCCTATTGATCAAAATGAGTTGGCAACAATGGTGAAGGGAACACTAGGTTACTTGGACCCTGAATACCTGCACTCGAATCAGCTAACAGAAAAGAGTGGCGTTTATAGTTTTGGGATAGTCCTAGTAGAACTTTTAACTGGAAAGATGGATCTTGATTTTGACAGGCCACAGAAAGATTGGAATTTAACCAAGTACTTTTATCGGCTTTAAAAGAAGAGAGATTATTACAGATTCTCGATGAACACATGCAGTTAAAAGAAGTTCCTCATGAGATCATTCAGGTTTCAAGGCTTGCAGAAAGATGCTTATGTGTTAAAGGAGAGAAAGGCCTACAATGAAGGAAGTGGCGTTAGAGCTGGAAGGAATATTGGCATCTATGATTGACAAGCATCCATGGGTTAAAAGTTGTTCAAATGAAGACACTGAGTATTTGCTAAAAGAACCGATGGAAGACTATGAATCGCTACAAAAGCTCAACAACATTTTATAGCATGATCGTCAAGCCTAGTGGCAGGTAGAGTTGGACATGTGCATCTTCGATTTCTGTTGCAATAGGGACTATAGCCGGTATGATTATATGAGTCATTCCGATAAATATCTAGATTTCCATGTATTTAATTTGTTCTTTCAATTCAGTCAAATTTGGCACAGTCAAGCTATTATAGTTGTTACTTTTAGATTGTTAATTAGAGACCTAGCTATATCAATGTTTTAAATCTGTTTTATGAATACGTCACAAGTAGCAGTACGTTCTTTTACTTGAAAATCACAAAACGATGAGCTCTTGATATTTTTAAAGACTTTAGTGTCTGGAAATTTAACAACTTTTTCAAAATATTTATCATGTGTATCGTCCTTTAAACATCTATATTAAGTGTACTTAACTTGTAAAAATACACAATTAGTATAATGGGTGAGCTCTTAACTCTAAACTTGTCACTTATGTCACTATTCAGCTTCTCTGGCGACCCGACTTTTTCCCGACGAGAAAAAAAAGAGAGTCCAGAACAAGTCCAAATGAGTTGATATTCACTAAATACTTCAACTAACATAAACCATGAAACACACATATGACACTCTAAAAAGTTTCCTTCTCCTCTTTGCCAACTATCATGTTTTTCCAGTCCAACTTTAAGAACATGTTTCTTGTAATATATGAAATGAAAAAGTGTAAAGTCTCCGAAAATCACAACTTTCAAAGTTAGGCCCACAATTAGCCAAAGGTCTATCTCCGGTACAGCTTCTATTTAGCCAAAGTTAGGCCCATAATATATGACCATATCAGCCAATTTCTCAATCAAGTTCACACTTCTCATAAAGTGTACAACTTCTGTTTATCTCTTTTGCTGGAAAAACGCGAGCTCATCAGAAAAACTAAAGGTCTATCTGCAGTGGTTAGTGATGTAAGGAGAGAGATAGAAGATCATTCAGCTAGAAATCGGAACTCGTGGGAAAAGATGACTAGAAAATTAATCTTGTTTGAAAAGATAACTTTAAATTTGATTTTATCGGGGAAGATGACAGAAAAAGTGTGGTAACCGCCTAAAAATAAGTGATTACCGATTATATTCGGTGCAATACATTTATTGTGTGTTTTTACGAGTTAACTATATTTAATAGGAACGTTTAAAGAACGATTTGCACAATAAATATCTTGTAAAAGTTGGCTACTAGCCCATTTTTTAATTATTTAGATCATTATAGAAAGATTTTTTGTAATCATTTATTAAGAACATTAACCCGTATTACATTATTTTAATTCTACCTTCAATATAAATAAATTCAATAATAGAATCAAAAAGCTTCTGGTTTCTCACATTGGCAACTTCTTAACAGTATTTGCCTATTTGACAAGATGCTGCTCTGTCAATAAGAATACCATAATGCAATGAGCAACTTATATATAGTTGTTTTCTGCATGTCAAAAATTCTGGAATGTTACACTATTAGTGGGCATGAGATATTGGAGAAGCAATAACTTATACAAATCAACCAAATGTCCAAATTTATCATTTTATGTAGATTTTTTGGAGTATTGTAGATTATCAGTTCGAGTTTGAGAGTTTAACCAATTATTCATGTACGGATTCTCATATTGCTTATAAAATGTCATTTGATTATTTGCTGATAGTGTTGACTTGGTTCACAATTTCAAAGGTAACATTTACGATATCTTTATAATCCTTTAACACGTTAGTTATTTGCAAAAAACCGAGATAATTTTTCTACCAAAAAGTGTTTGTCGGTCAGCCTACCTCATTTCACTATGTACCAATAAGTTAACCATTTGGACTTAATCCCATTTACCCGTCACTCATCCATTAGTGACAATGTTTGACGGACAAAGGTGTGAATGTCATCAATCACGTTGGTAATAATTTTTTTGCACATGAACAAAAATCAATATTCATTGCCCCGTATTTGCAAAGGTACTATATATTTTCTTATTGCATGGTTTTAAGTATATATACATTTATTATTTATACTAACTTGTTTAAGTTCTTGTGTAGTGGTCACTGGGCATTTAGATCAGGTACTCTTGAATTGCCATGTAATTCTTAGAAGACTTTATTTGGAACGATGTTATTACTTAATTAGGTTAAATACTTTTGTTATAAAATGATTTTTTTGAATTGGAATTGAGTTTTCTTCCTTTTATTTATTGATGAAGTTCAACTAGTACATTATAAATAATCAATTATCCTATATAGTCCAGTTAAATGAAATAAATGTCCTATAAATGTGTTTTATTAGGACGCTATTGATAGCATTCAATTATATTTATAGTACCAAATGTGTCGTTATAGGATCAAATTAGCATATAAAAAATTGGTCCAAAACAAAGATTTTTGTATTATGATACTTTTGTTGATCCTCACACTAGTATTATTGCAAGGTATGATTTCGTCCTTTTCGATTTTTCAGGACATTTATATGTGTCTCAAGACATGATAATAGGTAACTATGTATCATAATTTGAAACACCTTTTGAAAGTTGGATGTATTAAATATAACAAACATAAGTTGAGTACACACGATAGACATCGCGTAATAGTTGGGTACATTCTCCTGCCTTAAGCCCTAAATAAAAACACTAACAAAGAGCAAAATAGTAAAAAATCATAACAACATAATAGTAAAATTAGCAATAGTCTTAAGATAAAGAAGGCAAATGAATCACTTTAAATAAATAAATCGTACACATGGAGGTAAAACAATAAAGAATATGGATGATTACTGATGATATTAGGTGGTGACGTGTTATGAACTTCAAACTATTGGCGGATCTAAAAATCTCTGTTGGATGAAATTCTAACAAATCCTTCGATATAAATAGAATCTAAATAACTAAAATTTAATTTATTTTAAAGAGTTTTTTCTTAGTAAATAAAATATAAAGAAAAGAGAAAAAAAAAATCTCATCCATATCCTTTCAAATCTTTCATGTAGAAAGATGAAAAATTACATTCTATAACTCACTTATATCTATATTTATTAATATTAGATTAGATAATAAGTAATAATAATTATGATTTATAATTTTCAAATTCCAATAAGATATCTTTATATCTTCTTTATATTATAAAATAAAATTTTATAAAATAATAAGATATCTTTATTTATTTAGAATTATCAATAACAAATTATAATAAGAAACGCACATAGCACATATACTCATAAACAATACGGAATTGGATATATAAATACAAATATGCCAAGTTATGGTGGTAAGATTAAAAATCATCAATATCATCAATCATCAATTCATCAATAGAGATCATTAGAAAAGTAAAAATAGGAGAATTAATTTTCACCCTTAAATTATGAAAATCAAGGGACAAGATTAATTAGGATCTTTTGTTAAATAATTGAATTTGGTAAATTAATACAACTGGCAAGGGTACAAATGTAAATTAACCAAATAATCGTTCATTGTATCATCTCCGCCATTCCTCTATTCACCTCCATGACACAAACACTCACTACTACAAAAACACGTCACCCTAATAGACCATGAAACTGGTGAAAAAAATTAAAAGACCCGTGATTCGTCTGAAAAAATCTCACATTTTTATATTTCATAAAATAGACCATGGTTAAAAAGACGGACAATAGTTGCTATTTGTGAAACCGTTATCTATTCTCTTAAAAATAAAAATTATAGTTCTAATTACATAATCGTGATTTATTATTTTCAAAAGAATCACGGTACTAACGGAAAGAACTATGGTCTAATTGAATTTTAAAATGGACCAAAATTCTAGTGTAAGAACTGTGATCTGTTGCCATAAAACTTTAAAAATTTCAATTACTCGTCTTATATTCCTCAAAAATCTATTACTTCTCTCTCTAATATTTTTGTCTGAAAACCTTTGCTCCATTTTCATTATTTTAAATCTTCAAATTTTGATTTCAAATCAAAAACTAATTTCACTATAACCTTTAAAGTTCTTCTGAATACCATATTCTTTTATATAAACACGAAATTAAAAATCCTAATCCAAACATTTTTCTTCTTCTTTATTCATCTTTATCCTTTTTGAAACAAGAGTTTTATAGCTGTTTCAAGTTTCATGGTATGTATATATCCCTTTTCTATATATTTATTCGAAACTTATCACTTACGTGTATAATTGCAAAGACAAAATATACTAAAGTTATAACAGGAAATAGCATCGAAGATCTACTAATTATGTTACTACTGTAGCATATATTAATATACTCCGTATATAGAGTTGGACACAACTCCAACTAGATTTATATTGTTGGGTTATTTTCATAAATTGTTCGACGCTCATGAGTATAGTGGATAACCTGCTTGTCATAAAATATAGATACATTGTTGGTAATATGCATTCAAGTACATGTATTATTATTCGATGTTATGCTGTTGAGAAAACTTTTTGGAATGCTGATTGGCTTCTTGGTGGTGTCTGCTGCAAATGTGTTCATCGAGTCACACCTTCTAAACCACATGTTTGACGACAATTTGAAAGTGCCTTTCATCTTTGTATTGCTTCGAACTAGGGTTTTCTCCTAAGTTTATCTAGTTGTAAATGTGTGTGTTCTCGATCTGTTGCGAGTAGAAATTATATACAAAACATATTTTTTTTATTTAGTCAAATAGACCAAGTTTCTTAGCATGGAACCGTAGTTCTTTTGTCAAATAGACCGTAGCAAAAGCTCCGTGGTCCTTTTAAATCCCAAATAGACTTCCTTTAATAAACCACCCCACTAAATTTGTGGTCCTTTTGTATTTTTTAAGTAGTGACTTCATCTCTTAACCTCCATGGTCACCTTCGCCGTCAACAACCTCAACAACTGCCTCCATAACCGTTGGCCTTCCTCAATCCTTCATTGTTGATCGATCTATATATGTCTTCTGCTACACTTGTCGCTGGTAATTTTTTTATTTTGAACCGCAAATTTATATAATTAAATAACTAGCAAGGAGCTAGCACAAAATTACATCGGCTTTAAGCCAATCCGGCCAAATTAAATAGTTAGAAGCTCTACTATTTAACAAGAAAAAGAACAAAAACGAATGCTATCAGATAAATCACATTTCCTCATGCATTAAGAGTTGAATGTGAGCGAGTTCCGATACTTCCAAATAAGCCACCAAGTAGATGCGGCTATCACTTGGATACACTTCTTGACTTCATTAGACACCCTGATGTTATCAAACCATGACTCACAAGCCGAATGGGAAAATAAAGAAGGAATATTCATATCCACCCACACACAAACCAAACGCCGGATATTTAACGCGACCTCACATGAATAGAAAAGATGATCAATGGTCTCCATACCATTACCACAAACTGGACAATCAATAGATTGAATATCCAACCCTCGTCTTGAACGATTTAGACGATGAGGGAGCCTATCCAATCTCATCCTCCAAATAAAAATGTTCACCTTTCGTGGAAGAACCTTATATAACACCCCTCTTTCTAGTTAACAATATAATATTAATAAACTCGGAAGCATGAATTTAAAATACATTACCTTAGTATAAATTAAACATTAAACATTAAACATAAACAGTTTACATTTCTCATAAATATACCACATTCAAACTACAAAAGACGGGGTATTATAAAATTCGCAAAACAAGGTTTATTACAAAAATCATATCAGAGACCAAAAGCGCAGTCAAACATTCCTTGATGAACCAATCACCTCCTGCACCCACAATTAAACAAAACATATCCTGCAGGAAGTAAAATGAGGGGTTAGCACGAAGCTAAGTGAATAGATTCATCACACAACATTCAACTTAGCATAACTAGCAGTTTACACCAAATAATCGTAAACACACATAATTCAATGAGGATCGGTGGCTCTGGGGATATCATAATACCCAGGGATTCCCCCAAGAACACTTACCGTCAATCCGTATGGCCAATACAGAATAGACCGATAACTACTGGTTATTAAACACATACACAGGTCTCAAACACAACAAATGAATCAAAACCTGTGTAAAAAAACACATAATAACCAGAAGTCCAACTACACGTTGACCTCAATAACATAGTACACATTGGTTCACATATCACGTAGATCAATAATCAATAATCAAGACTAACAGTCTAATACACATCTACGTTTACTTGTTGTAACCAAATAGTTACAACTAAATCAAATGATGAGTTCCGAATCCACTCACCGATACCTTTGACGTCTCCACACTCAGGATTCTTATATCACTGAGTCTTACGCTGATCTGAAACAGAAAATCGTAAACAAGTCAGAAGTTCGTTCCATAATTATCATTATAGTCCATTTATCAAATCAGGTAATCCATGAAGTCTAGGCAAACAAAAGTTCAATCAGAAATGAACTTAGAAAAGTCCGCAATGACGCTTAAAACTGAAAAATGTCATTTTCGGGCCCTAGATGACCCCGAATGGCCAAAAACAGCCTAGGCTAATACAATATAGCCTTGATTACTAGGTCGTTTCCGAATGACCATGCAAATTTCAACTAAATCCGAGTTAGTGAGATTTTTACAAAACCGCGTCTCAAAAACACTTTCAAAATTTGCAAGTCAACTCGCAGGAATCTCAGTTCGCAAGTCAACTCAGCTCGCAAGTCAACTCGCACCGCAAGTCAACTCGGCTCGCAGAGTCAACTCGCAGGACGAACTGAAAACTGCGAGTTGAGCCGCTGTGTAACATCCTACTCTGCAGTCTGGTAATTTCCATTATTTTAATTGATTATTTAATTGTTTTAGAACTATTTAATATTATGTGTTTTATTGTAAAATATTAGTAGATTCAAAATTTGTAAGTTTTTGATTTTATGCGACACAAGGGTAGTGTCGCAGGTTGTCTGTGCGACACAATGGTTGTGTCGCAGGACTGTGTCGCAAAACGGGCTGAACTGAAATTAAGTAAGGAGCTTAAGTGTAATTGCAAGTTTAATATATATTTACACCGCCCAAATACTTCCAGACCATTTCCAAACATTTCCAAACACTTAAAAATCGTTTTAGAGAGAGAATTAAAGAGAAAGAAGTAAGAAGTTGGGTTTTGATTTAATTTGAGCTTTTAATCCGTGATTTCGAGGTAAGGGTTTGATTATTAAGTGTTGTTATTGTTTATAAGTGAATTACACCGATTGGAATAGGTTAATTTGATTATTACATGTTTGAATTTGTGAATTTTGAATCTGGGAACTGGGCTGTTCATCATTGCGACACAAGGGTTGTGTCGCAGGTTGTGTCGCTTGAATGTTCAGCGACACAGTGGTTATGTCGCTTAAAGCGGCCATATTGGTTATTGCGACACAATGTTAGTGTCGCAGGGTACTGTTGTGCGACACAGTGGTTATGTCGCTAGGGCTTGCTGTGCGACACAATGGTAGTGTCGCATGAGATTATAAAAGAATTTTCTTTTGCAAATTTTGAAAATGCGTTTGGAGACGCGGTTTTGTGAAAATATCACTAACTCGGATTTAGTTGAAATTCGCATAGTCAATTGGAAACGACCTAGTAATCAAGGCTATATTTTATTAGCCTAGGCTGTTTTTGGCCATTCGGGGTCATTTAGGGCCCGAAAATGACATTTTTCAGTTTTAAGCGTCATTGCGGACTTTTCTAAGTTCATTTCTGATTGAACTTTTGTTTGCCTAGACTTCAGGGATTACCTGATTGGATAATTAGACTATAATGATATTTATGGAACGAACTTCTGATTTGTATTTGATTTTCTGTTTCAGATCAACGTAAGACTCAGTGATATAAGAATACTGAGTGTGCAGACATCAGAGGTATCGGTGAGTGGATTCAGAACTCATCATTTGATTTGGTTGTAACTATTTGGTTACAACAAGTAAACGTAGATGTGTATTAGACTGTTAGTCTTGATTATTGATTATTGATCTACGTGATATGTGAACCAATGTGTACTATGTTATTGAGGTCAACGTGTAGTTGGACTTCTGGTTATTATGTGTTTTTTTACACAGGTTTTGATTCATTTGTTGTGTTTGAGACCTGTGTATGGGTTTAATAACCATTAGTTATCGGTCTATTCTGTATTGGCCATACGGATTGACGGTAAGTGTTCTTGGGGGAATCCCCGGGTATTATGATATCCCCAGAGCCACCGATCCTCATTGAATTATGTGTGTTTACGATTATTTGGTGTAAACTGCTAGTTATGCTAAGTTGAATGGAGTGTGATGAATCTATTCACTTAGCTTCGTGCTAACCCCTCAGTTTACTTCCTGCAGGATATGTTTTGATTAAATGTGGGTGCAGGAGGTGATTGATTGATTAGGGAATGTTTGACTGCGCTCTTGAACTCTGATATGGTTTTTGTAATAAACCTTGTTTGGAGAATTTTTATAATACCCCATCTTTTGTAGTTTTAAACAGTCTGAATGTAATGTAAATATTGAAAAATGTAAACTGTTTATGTTTAATGTTTAATATATACTAAGGTAATGTATTTTAAATTCATGCTTCCGAGTTTATCAATATTATATTCTTAAATAGAAAGAGGGGTGTTATACGCTGTTACCAGTTTTTCGAACCAAAACTCGCCAAAACTTCATAAAACTTAATTCTATGGTTTATAACACTTCAAGTAACATCAAACATCACCTAATAACAACAACTCAAGCTTCAATTTGATTTACACACTCAAAATCAAACTTACTCTTCTTTTCTTTTCTTTTGTAAAATAAAAGGATTGCTAATCTGATAGAATTAAGACATAGGTGATGATGAATCTGATGCTAGGAATTCGAATTCACAGAAACTCTAGCTTGAATTCAAGTTTGGTTATGGGTTTCTTTTGAATTTGATTTTGCAAGCTTTTACCAAATGAAATCAAGAAGGAAGATATGAAACATATATATATGAATCCAAAGTCGGTTTTGCAAAGTCGGCTTATGAATAATTGGTATAATTTTATACCCGTCCTAAATCTTTTGTCTGGAACCTGAAAACCGCTTGCGAGAAATATTATTTTATTTTACCGTCATCTATAATAATTTAAAACGATTAATATTTCACTAGTCACAATAAGTCAAAGGACTTATTTATCTACGTTTCACAATGAAACACATAATATTAAATAATTTCTAAAACATTTAGATAATCGATTAAAATAATAGAATTTACCAGACCGCAGAAGAGGATGTTACAAATCTCCCTCCTTAAGGAGATTTCGTCCCCGAAATCTCAACACTATAAAGCAATCCAGGATATCTGGATTTCATAGATTTTTCAGTCTCCCAAGTCAAATTTGAACCTAAACTATGTCTCCATTTCACTAACACCATCGGTATCTGTTTCTTTCTAAGTTTAGTAACTTTTCTATCGAGAATTTTAATAGGTTCTTCAACTAATTTCTGGTTCTGGTCAACTTTCAAATCTGGTAAAGGAAGAATCTGAGATTGATCCTCGACATTACACTTCCTCAAATAACAGATATTAAACGTGTCATGAATACCAGCAAGCTCAGGAGGAAGATCCAATGAGACTGATTGATCATTAATCACTTGACGAATTCTGAAAGGGCCAATGTATATGGGTGCCAACTTTCCTCGCTTTCCAAATCTAATCACTCCTTTCCAAGGTGAAACTTTCAAATAAACCAACTCACCCTCGGAGAATGTAACTGGGCGCCTACGCGGGTCTGCATACTGTTTCTGTCTGTCACGTGCAGCTTCAAGACATCGACCAAATTCAATGGGACGCTTCCAATGCCAAACCCATTCACCACTTATGCAACGATCATTGATGGTACAATTAGGATACAACTCTAATCGATATAGCCAATTATATCGATGACTGAGAGGAGAATCCCCGATCCAATGGTCGATCCAAAATCTCACGTGAGATCCACATCCAACTTTATATCTCAAAGTATTTTTTAGAATAATACTTTTAGAGTGTAATTGGTTGATTTCACCAACGATATTAGCCCATACCCCTTTATAATTGCAATTGAAATGAGAAAGACCAATTTCTTCCCTATGAATGGCCTTGATAACTTGAACCAATAAAAGGTTTGGATTGGAGGCCAAACGCCAACGTCATTTTTGAAGGAGAGCAAGGTTGAAAGCTTTGAAACTTCCAAAATTAACTTGTTATTATCTTTATCTGCACCCCAAAAGAACTTGGATCGTAACCGTTCAAGGGAAGATAGGATGCTTTCCGGAACTTTAAATATTGACGTATAGTAAATGCCAACACTTCCCAAAATCGCCTTTACCAATGTCGATCTTCCACCTATAGAAAAAAGATTTGCCTTTCATTTTGATAATTTAGCTTCGAACTTGTTTATCAAACTCTTCCAGTGTGTTAACCATTTCATGCTCGCTCCAATCGGAAGACCAAGATATGTAAACGGCAAATAGCCCGCCGAACACCCGGTAATCTGAGCCATGTCCTCTATATCATTATTTGAAACTCCAATTCCATAAACATTAGATTTATGGATGTTGTTACGTAGACCAAAAGCTAAATAAAACACATTGAATAACCGAATGATGTTATCCATATCTACATAGTTCCAATCTGTAACCAGCACAACATCATCAGCATAGAAGAAATGTGACAAACGCATACATGGATTGCCAACAGTTACACCTTTAATCGGGTTTGCATGAATCGCATCTTTAATTGCGATGTGGAAACCCTCCATGATAAGAATGAAAAGAAAAGGAGACAGTGGATCGCCTTGACATAAACCCCTTTTAATAGAGAATTCTCAAGTAGGACTTCCATTGACTAAAATGGATGTACGAGCCGAACGTAAACACTCTCGAATCCAACTTCTCCATTTTTCTCCAAACCGAAACTGACTAAAAACATAGTCCAGATACTTCCAATTCACCAAATCGAACGCCTTTCCGAAATCCACTTTAAAAATCATCATCTTCTTCTTTCGTTGCTTGTACCACTCCATGATCTCACTTAGCATCAAAGGACCATCAAGAATTTGATGACCCGAAATGAACGCCGATTGTTCATTACTAACCAAGGAACTCATAACCGATGCCAACCGATTTGCCAATATTTTTGCAATAATTTTGTATTGCAAACCGATAAGAGAAATAGGACAAAAATCTTTGATAAACACATGATTGGTTACCTTTGGGATAAGTGTAATGAATGAAGAATTGGTGCCTGGAGGTAATCGAGAAGTAGCAAAAAAATCAAAAACAAACAACTCTACATCGTCCTTGAATATCTCCCAATATCATTTCAAAATTGAAATGAAAAGCCATATGGTCCCGGAGTTTTAGCACTCCCACAGTCCTACACAGCTTTTTTGATCTCATCACTAGATGCCCGTCTTTCCAATTCACTACTTTCAGCCTCAAATAGCTTCGAAAATGAAGAGTGGTCTGAACAATTCACTTGGGGAACATGCCTTTGAAACTTGTCTTTATAAAAATTCAAAAACTCCTCTTTCACTTGCACCGGATTAGAAACCCACGTGCCAAGCTCCGATACCGACAACAGAGTCTTTCGATAATTTCCGATTCATCATGATTCAATTAATTTACATGATATTATGTTTCATAATGTGATGTATATAGGTATGAAATATAAAAAATTTGATATACAACTAGATACAAAATGAGATTTCCTACTTGCTTGCTTGCTTTCAGTAAGGTTCACGCCATAACTGTGCATGTATGTATGTGTTTGGTTTACATGTATGTATGTGTTCTAAAGGAAAACATAGTTTTGGTACGATATTTATTTTGCGAGTGTGGTTGAGGAGGGTAGTCTCTTTAAGGAGTGAAGAGTGGGCAGCCTCTCCACCAACTAAAATGTGACACGTGTCACCAAACCAATTTTCATTTTAACCCTTCACATTTTTTAAATATTTTAAATTCTACCTCTAACTTATTACTCACTTACACACTCACCTCCACCCCACCCACCTACCCCCCACCTGTTGCCAGCAGTAACCGGCTGTTGCCGCCTGGTCGCCGAAAAAAAAAAATTCAAAAAGGTTTTTTCCTTTTTTTTTTCAAAATTTTTTTTAACCTTTTTTACGGTTTTTACATTTCTCTTTATGTGTTTTAAGTTTTATTAACTTTTTTTAACGTTTTTACGGTTTTTATTCGTTTTTTTACTTTTTTTATTCGTTTTTTTCATTTTGTTTTCGGTTTTTTTACGTTTTACCATTTTCTTTTCGTTTTCATACGTTTTTTTACGTTTCCATTCGTTTTTTCATTTTCTTTTCGTTTTTTTACGTTTTCATTCGTTTTTTCATTATCTTTTCTGTTTTTTTACGTTTTTTCATTTTCTTTTCATTTTTTTTATGTTTTCATTCGTTTTTTCATTTTCTTTTCATTTTTTACGTTTTTTTTTTTACATTTTCATTCATTTTTTTACGTTTTCATTCGTTTTTTCATTATCTTTTCATTTTTTTTACGTTTTTTATTTTCTTTTCATTTTTTTTATGTTTTCATTCGTTTTTTAGATTTTCTTTTCGTTTTTACGGGTTTTTTTTTACGTTTTTTTGTTTTCTTTTTGTATTTTTACGTCTTTTGAGGTTTTTACATAATGCATGTCATTTTAATGTTTGTTGCTGCATTTTGTACATATTGTATGTTATTTTGATGCTTGTTATTTCATGTTATACATACTACATGTCATTTTAATGTTTCTTACTGCATTTTATACACTCTGCATAGCTACATTTTATATATACTGCATGTTATTTTGATGTTTGTTGCTGCATGTTATACATACTGCATGTCATTATAATGTTTGTTTACTGCATTTTATACATACTGCATGTCATTTTATACATATTGCATGTCATTTGGATGTTTGTTGCTGCATTTTATACATACTACATGTCATTTTGATGTTTGTTGCTGCATTTAATACATATTGCATGAACTTTTGATGTTTTTTTGCTTCATTTTATATATAACATGCAGCAACAAACATCCAAATGACATGCAATATGTATAAAATGCAGCAACACAAACATAGAAAAGCGAAAGAAAACAAAAAACAAGTAAAAAAACAAAAATAAAATGAAAATACATACAAAAATGTAAAAACATGAAACGAAAAAGAAAAAACGTAAAAAACGAAAATAAAATGAAAAAACGAATAAAAACATAAGAAAAACGTAAAAAACAAAAAGAAAATGAAAAAATGAATAAAAACGTAAATAAAATAAAAAACAAATAAAATCGTAAAGAAAACGACAAAAACGAATAAAAAGCGTGAAAAACGTTAATAAAAGGAAAGAACGAATAAAAACATTAAAAAAAACGTAAAAATAATAAATATTGAAAAAAAATAAAAATTTCAAATGATGGCGGCTG
Source organism: Logfia minima (assembly GCA_963921325.1). Taxonomy (NCBI): domain Eukaryota; kingdom Viridiplantae; phylum Streptophyta; class Magnoliopsida; order Asterales; family Asteraceae; genus Logfia; species Logfia minima. The sequence continues at coordinate 8,272,295 of OY992767.1, forward strand.
CTGGTTGCTACAGGCAGCAGGTGGTGGGGGGAGTGGGGTAGACGTGGTGAAGTTGAAGTGAGGGAGGAGATAGTTAAAAAGTGACGGGGGAGAAAAAAGAAAGTTGAATAAAGATAGAAGGGTATATATGAAAAATTTATGTTATGTTTTTTTTTCTTAACTTCTAACCTAATAGTTATAGCTAATTACAAAAATACTATAATTATTAACCATTGATTAAAAAATGAAAAGCTATGATGACTTGCTCACTCTTCCCTCGTTAACACTCCTTCTCTCTTCATTCCATATTTTATTTTGCATTTTGAAAGACCTTGAATAGTTGGATATTTCAAAAGCATATGTTGTATTTTTCTTTTCACTTTACATGTATATAACATATAAAATATAAATGACAGATTTAAGTTGAGCTTCTTATTTAAGTTTTAAAATTCTTCACCTAGTTGCCTAGTATACATGGTAATGTAGCTTGCAGATTTGACGATGGGTTAGTGAAATTTATTCCTGTGCATGTTAGTGTGTAGTAGATTGATTGCCTTAAAAAATCACCGATATTAAATATGTTGTCAATTATTATTATTAGGAAGTTGCAGTTATTACCTTGTTACCTTTTTAAGTTTCTCATTACTAGAGTAAATGAGCATGTACCATTATTAGTAATCAAATATCACTATAGATCTATTCATTCAAAACTACAATTATTTAATCAAATATAATTATTGTTGCAACTATTTATAGATTTTCAAATCATAACATTTAATTACATGTGATGAATACGTAAAACATTTATCATATGTAATTATAGTTTTGATCATGTATAAATTTTAAATCACAATTTTAGTTAACACAAAATTGTGATTGTATAAGAATATATATCATGTTTTATATATATATATGAATAAATGAGAAGTTGTATCAAATGTAAGATTAAATATATCACTAGTCACTTATGAAATTAAAAGGAATTGTTTCGTTAAAAATATATATTATGAAATGTTTAATTTAAAAGAAAAAGAAGGTGAGTTTTATAGTGTAATTTTTTTTCAATTTTTAATTAATTATTTAAAAAAAATTTAATTTAAAAAGTATCAGTGAAATTAGAGTTTTGAAGTTTTAACTAGAACGACTAGTGTACCTCTCGCACTTAATTAAAATGAAAGAACTCCTATCCTTAATTATTTATGATTGTTTAATGAACCCACCTCGTGATGCTAAAATAGGGTAGCCAGTCAATATGTGGTTCGATATTGTGCCTTTCTCCAAGCAATCAAGAATAACACTTAACAAGATAATGTGATTAAAAAGAAAGTAACTTGAATTGTTCCATTTACATCCCCATCAAAATATAGATTTTTGTTGAAATATGAATATGCTATATATAAACTCAAAAAATTAATTGTATAATAATTATATTTTTATATAAGTGAATATAATAGAAAAGTATGAGTTCTCTATTGTTTTTTATGTTTTGAGATTCAACGATCTTCATTTCTTTTATAGAATCATACTTTTGACTTTTTAAATATTTGATGTATTTATTTAAATTAAAAAAATAAATCAAGTATTTTATTCATTTTTAAAAATTAAAGAGTTTATAAACTTCAAAAAATATTAACTACCATATTCTATTCATTTTATTAAAATTAAATTCGTCCCGCGTTATCAAATTTTATTCATTTATAAAATTAAATTCGTCATGCGTTATTGCGGGTATATAAACTATATAAAAGAATCGATCACAATATTTTATTAATTTATAAAATTTAAATTCGTCTGACATTATCGCTAGTCTATAAACTAGCAACAGTCAACATTTCTTTCGTATTATACACTTTCAACCCTTAGATATTTGATGTATTTGTTTAAATTGAAAAGGTCAATCACAATATAAAAAAATTGACTAAATATTTTATTCATTTATAAAAATTAAATTCGTCCCACACTATTACAAATTTATCTTAGTTAGAACTTAAAATAATGAATTTTAAATAACCGCACAAACATACCATCACGTCCACCTTTCATATTTTTTCAAATGGCATACCTACAATGTATCTCTACTCCGTATAATGTCCTATATATATATATATATATATTTAGTGATGAATACCTCAACAAATATCATTTGGTTATTCACATTCAATTAAATTAATTTGATTGGGTTGAGTTCAAATGAGAATGGAAATTTTAGTGAGAATGAAGGAATGAATCCTAGCAATTTTTTTTACAAAACTTAATTTTCCCCTCAAGTTAAATATATCACAAACGGCTAATCAAAAAATCATAAAAATTGCACCATAAAAATCAGCGTTCTTTTTTCTACGATCAGACATTCCTCATGATATACTTTCGACGAACTTTTTTTTTTTTTTTGGGGTTGAAAACCGATAACACATGTGTTAGTGGTGTTACCAGCAACTAACACATGTGCTACCTAGTTATTGATAGCATATGTGTTACTTGCGAGTAACACATGTGTTACCAACAACTAACAAATGTGTTACCAGTTTTTGAAACCCACCAAAAAATGAAGAAAAAAAGTTCGTCAAAAGTATACTTTGTGAGATGTCTAATCGAAGAGAAATTATGCTGATTTTTATGGTGCAATTTTTATATTTTTTTGACTAGCCGTTTGTGAAATATTCAATTTTTAAAAGTGTTGAAGTATTATTATCTTAATAAAAATAAATGGTTGATATTGATTCCTCTATTTTCACAAAAAATTTCATTCTCATTTAAACTTAATTCTAATTTGATAAAAAAAGCTCAAGTAATTACTACGAGTAATAGTTTGCCTCAAAAATGAGTTCAGGGTAAATAAAAATTAAAATTAACAAATGTTGTAAGAGAAAAATTAATAAAATAATAATTAACCTATCATACTTATCCACTTTCCCATTAATTGGCTTTAGCCGTTCAATTGGTAATGCCGTCACGGAGAAGCAAAATTAATCAGGAAGAAGAAATATATAGAGACGAAAATTTATAATCAATTGGAGGGTGACGACATCTGTTGATCCATATTACATTTAAGAGGATTGAAATTGCTTTTATCCATTTGGATTCTAAAGAGGGGTGTGCACTAATTTTGGAGATAGTATGAACTTTTAGCACTAACTCCGGTTTTCATGCCTAATTTTTTTATTTTATCACTGCTAATCACCTCCATAAGGTACGCAAGTGCATACCCTGCTCTCATTGCAAGTCCAATGCTGCTTCAAACATAAGTTATCATTTCCCTTTTCATGTTCTCTACATTTCTCCTCACCATTTTCAGTCCAAATCTTTGGAGCTTACGTTCTGAAACTAGATCAACATAATCCAAATGTGAATGAATCGAAAGAAAAGAATCGAGTCTAATATCATAGTTAAAATTAACAGGTACATCAGAAGCTGAATGAAGAGCCAATATTAAGTTCAGGAATAACGGATAGAATTCTATATGCTACGTTGTCAACTATATATTATTGGTTATTTAAATTGAGTAAATAAATAAAAGTCAAAGAGATACAACAAAATTTAAATAATTTTAGTATATGATAAATAGATCATTATTAATCATTTACTAAAAACATTAACAGTATTACATTGTTTTAATTCTACCTTCGATATAAATAAATCCAATACTTCTTAGTAATAGAATCAAAAAGTTTTTGGTTTCTGACATTGACAGCTTCTTAACAGTATTTGCCTCTTTCACAAGATACTGCTCTAACAATAACACTAGCAGAATGCAATGAGCAACCAATATATCGTTGTAACTCATAAGTTAAGTCATAAACTTTTGAAATCGCGTTACATATTCTTTATGTTTATGTAGCAATCATATTAAGATGTATAGAAAATTCAATGTAAAACGTATTTTGAACTTTTATGGAGTTGGTCATTAAACGGGCTAAATCTATTCAGACGAGTAATATAATTAACCAACATCTTTAATATTTTTATTTTATCACTGCTAATCACCTCCACAAGGTAAGAAAGTGCATACCCTGCTCTCATTGTAAGTCCACTGCTGCTTCAGACATAAGTTTTCATTACCCTTTTCATGTTTTCTACATTTCTCATCACCATTTTCAGTCCAAATCTTTGTTCTGAAACTAGATCAACGTAATCCAAATGGGAATGAATTGAAAGAAAAGAATCGAGTCTAATATCATAGTTGAAACTAACAGGTACATGAGAAGCTGAATGAAGAGCCAAAATTAAGTTCAGGAATAACAAATATTTGTCAACCATATGCTAAGTTGTCAACCATATATATTATTGGTTACTTAGATTAAGTAAATAAATAAAAGTCAAACACATGCAACAAAATTTAAATTATTTTAACGGCTTATGGTAGGGGAATACATCAAGCTTTTACGGGATCTCTATCGTATGTACTCAACTTTTCGTATATGTATTTAATGTATCTAACCGGATAAAATGGTCATTTGATGTAATGTACCGGCTACAAGTCGATGTCACCAATAAAACTCAAATTCTTGTCACGTCATCGTCCACTGAGCCCCACGTGTTTTCCGGTCATCTTTTTAAACTTAAATTCTTGCCACGATACAAACATTAAAAACTCGAAGTTGAGCAATCTGATCTTTATGATGTTCCTTTAGTTTAAAATAACAGTAATGAATCGGATTCTTACTCAGGTAGTGCAACATTTGAAGAAAACAATCACCATTGATGTATTTGGTTTCCGTCAATTGTTTGAGCATTGCCACCATCTTTGCACCCAGATTTGCTGGAAATTAACTATATAATTGTTGTGTTCTACTATATGTTTTTCTAGGTTTTGTTTTGTTTTCTGCTAAAGAAAATGTCGTTGGTAGTTCGAGTTACTTTCGTTAATTTTCTATTATGAACCCATAAGTTGGATATAATTGGACAGCATTCACAAACATGTAATGGATTTGAATTTGGACGCAGGCTTATTGGATTTCTCAGTCGACTTATATGCTCTGTTATGGACTATGTTTAACCGATTCTGTATTGTAACTTGTATCAGCCACTTTTCCAGATAATGGTAGTCGATTTAAGGATGGATAGGACAGAGATTAATTTTAATGGCTTCTGGGTGGTGTTGGGATATTGAGGATGGTACTCTGTTCCGAACGTAATCGTCTATTGCATCTAGCTAGTTTTTAATAGTAAAACCGCATACATTTCTCTATTCAAAAAAATTGTTAAATTTGAGATTTAAAAAATTTCTGCAAAAGCAGCTTGGAGTTCAAATCTTTTTGATGTTCAACAAGTAGTAATGAATTCTGGCGAGAGGTTATCCGCGCCGGACAGATGGAATACAGGGGTTAGGGTTTTGGAGGGGACAGAGATGGAAAAAAGTTTAAAAAGATGACCGGAAAGCACGTGGCGCCAAGTGGACGATGACGTGGCAAGAATTTGAGTTTTACTGGTGACATGGACTTGTTAGCCGGTACATTACATCGAATGACCATTTTATCCGGTTAGATACATTAAATACACATACGAAAAATTGGATACATACGATAGAGATCCCGTAAAAATTTGATGCATTCCCCTGCCATAAGCCCTAATTTTAATATATGATAAATAGATCATTCTTAATCATTTACTAAGAACATTAACCAGTATTGAATTATTTTAATTCTACCTTCGATATAAATAACTCCAATACTTCTTAGTAATAGAATCAAAAAGTTTTTGGTTTCTCACATTGACATCTTCTTAACAGTATTTGCCTCTTTGACAAGATACTGCTCTGTCAATAACACTATTAGCCAATTTATCACTCAAGTTCACACCTCTCATAAAGTGTACAACTTCTGTTTATCTTTTTTGCCGGAAAATTGTGGAAAAACGCGAGCTCATCAGAAAAACTAAAGGTCTATCTGCGGTGGTTGGTGATGTAAGGAGAGAGATAGAAGATGATTCGGCTAGAAATTGGAACTCGTGGTAAAAGATAACTAGAAAATTAATCTCGTCGAAAAAGATAACTGAAAATTTGATTTCACCGGAAAAGATGACCGGAAAAATGTGATAATCTGCTAAAAATTAGTAATTACCAATTATATCCGGTGCAATACATTTATGGTATGTTTTTACGAGTTAAGTATACGTAATTGGAACGTTAAAGAACGATTTACACAATAAATATCTTGTGAAAGTTGGTTACTGGCCCATTTTTTAATCCTATCTCCGTGTATACTCGTTTCTTTTTTTGTTTTGATCTTTGTGTGTTGACTTTGGATCTATGTCGGTTATTAGTGGAGCCGCAAACAGCTAATATGCTACAGCTTGCTATCAGTGATTACTCATTATCTACTGGATAATTAAGTTGAATTTCATTATGAGCAGTTGCATTTCTATCTTATCAACTCTAGGTAGTGTGCGTTAATAAAACATCCATCTAGGTGTCGAAAGACTCTAAGTACATATTATTGGTTACTTAAATTAAGTAAATAAATAAAAGAAAAACTGATACAGTACAAAATTTTAATAATTTTGATCATTATAGAAAGATTTTTCTTAATCATTTATTAAGAACATTAACCAGTATTACATTATTTTAATTCTACTTTCAATACAAATATATTCAATAATTCTGGTTTCTTACATTGGCAACTTCTTAACAGTATTTGCCTATTTGACAAGATGCTGCTCTGTCAATAAGAATACCATAATGCAATGAGCAACTTATATATAGTTGTTTTCTGCATGTCAAAAATTCTGGAATGTTACACTATTAGTGGGCATGAGATATTGGAGAAGCAATAACTTATACAGATCAAACGAATGTCTAAATTTATTGTTTTATGTAGAGTTTGTGGAGTATTGTAGATTATCAGTTTGAGTTTGAGAGTTTAACTGGTTATTCATGTACGCATTCTCATATTGCTTATAAAATGTCATTTGATTATTTGCTGATGGTGTTGACTTGGTTCACAATTTCAAAGGTAACATTTACGATATCTTTATAATCCTTTAACACGTTAGTTATTTGCAAAAAACCGAGATAACTTTTCTACCAAAAAGTGTTTGCCGGTTAGCCTACCTCATTTCACTACGTACCAATAAGTTAACCATTTGGACTTAATCCCATTTACCCGTCACTCATCCATTTGCGACAATGTTTGAGAGACAAAGGTGTGAATGTCATCAATCACGTTGGTAATAATTTTTTTGCACACGAACAAAAATCAATATTCATTTCCCCGTATTTGCAAAGATACTATATATTTTCTTATTGCATGGTTTTAAGTGTATATACATATATTATTTATACTAACTTGTTTAAGCTTTTGTGTAGTGGTCACAGGGCATTTAGATCGGGTACTCTTGAATTATTTACAAAGCTTGTGTGTGTTTGTTACTCTTGAATTGTTATGTAATCCTTAGAAGACTTTATTTGAAATGATGTTATTACTTAATTAGGTTAAATACTTTTGTTATGAAATGATGTCTTTAAATTGGAATTGAGTTTTCTTCCCTCTAATTATTGATGAAGTTCAACTAGTACATTATAAATAATCAGTTATCCTACATAGTCTAGTTAAATGAAATAAATGTCATATAAATGTGTTTTATTAGGACGTTATTGATACCATTCAATTATATTTATAGTACCAAATGTGTCATTTTAGGATCAAATTAGTATACAAAACATTGGTCCTAACAAAGATTTTGATATTAGGACACTTTTCTTGATCCTCACACTAGTATTATTGCTACGTATTATTTCAACCTTTTCGATTTTTCAGGATATTTATATGTCTCAAGACATGATAATAGGTAATTATGTATCATAATTTGAAACACCAAAAATGTCATATTAAGTACTTTGTTAGGACGCCTATAAAAAGTGTCTGTATTAGACATTTTATGGGACCTATAAAAAGTGTCACATAATATATATTAGGGCGCCTAATACTTATTACAACGCCTTTACATAAGACGTTTGAATTTTGATCCCACTAAATAAAAAGTCCCATAAAATACATTTTGAGACACTAACTGATATTCTGTAAAAACGTTTTTGTTGTAGTGCCCTCAATTTCTATCGACTCTTCATCTTTAATTGAAGTATAGATTCAGAAAACAATGGAAGTGGTTTAATTTATAACTTTTTCCTTAAAATAATGTGTAAATAAAAACACTAACAAAGAGCAAAATAGTAAAAAATCATAACAGCATAAGAGTAAGATTAGCAATAGTCTTAAGATAAAGAAGGCAAAAGAATCAGTTTAAATAAATAAATCGTAAACATGGAGGTTAAACAATAAAGAATATGGATTATTAATGATGATATTAGGTGGTGACGTGTTATGAACTTCAAACTATTGGCGGATCTAAAAAATTCGCCAGGGTTATTTAAATTTCTTTTGTTTTGATTTTAGAAATTATGTTCATTTATGTTAACTAAACAAGTATAGAAAATATAATTAAAATATAAAAAATATAGAACTTTTATTTTTCTATTACGATAATTCTATTTTGCCTAAGGGTAAATGTGTTGATTTTCTAGGAGGCTACTCTAGCGTTCAAGATAAATCACGTATTATAGGGAATTCCGTTGGTAAGTAAACTAACATTGATATATAGTTTTACGGATGGGTTTTGCAGTTTAATTCCTTACGTTGATAATGGTAGGAGTGAATTTTTAATTTTTTTTTTAATATTTATTTAATTTTTTGATTAAAAAATTATATGAAAATTATTAAAATTTTATACTCTTTAATATGGAATATTATTTTTTGTAAATATATATATCACAACCTTTATAAATTTTATGTGTGATACACACTATTAATTTTTAGTGTGATACACAAAAAATTATTAAGTTGTGATACACAAATTTAATTTGTATGTCATATATGTATATTTTTGGATACTTTTTACTTCACTTGGGACTCAAGAAGCGTAACCTTTTGATACTTAGAGAAAAGTACTTTAAGCAAAACGGAGGATTAATATTGCAGCAACGAGGGGACGGGGATTCTCAGTACCAACCTAAAGTCTTCATGCAAGAGGAGCTTCAAAACACAACAAATAACTATGATGAGAGAATGGTTATTGGGAAGGGTGGTCTTGGCACAGTCTTTAAAGGGGTTCTCTCTGATAAGAGAACAGTTGCCATAAAGAAGCCAAATGGAATCAATCAAACCCAAACCCAGATTGAACAGTTTATCAACGAAGTGGTTATCCTTTCACAAATAAATCACATAAATGTGGTGAAGTTGATTGGATGCTGCCTCGAAACAGAAGTCCCTTCATTGGTATATGAATTTATTCCAAATGGGACCCTCTTCGATCACATCCATGATGAAAGAAAGTCGATGGAAATTACTTGGGGCATCCGACTCAAAATCGCAAGAGAAACAGCTGGAGCACTTTCGTATTTACACTTTGCAGCAACTGTCCCAATTATTCATCGAGATGTGAAGCCAATGAATATACTTCTTGATGAAAGTTATATAGCAAAAGTGGCTGATTTCGGAGCATCAAGGCTAATTCCTATGGATCAAATGGAGATGGCAACAATGGTGCAGGGAACACTAGGTTACTTGGACCCTGAATACCTGCACTCGAATCAGCTAACAGAAAAGAGTGACGTTTATAGTTTTGGGGTAGTACTAGCAGAACTTTTAACTGGAAAGATGGTTCTTGATTTTGACGGGCCAGAGAAAGATAGGATTTTAACCAAGTACTTTTTATCTGCTTTAAAAGAAGAGAGATTATTAGGTTCTTGATGAACACTTTCAGTTAAAAGAAGTTCCTCACGAGATCATTCAGGTTTCAAGGCTTGCAGAAAGATGCTTACGTCTTAAAGGAGACGAAAGGCCTACAATGAAGGAAGTGGCGTTAGAGCTGGAAGGAATATTGGCATCGATGATTGACAAGCATCCATGGGTTAAAAGTAGTTCAAATGAAGAAGACACTGAGTATTTGCTAAAAGAAGCGATGGAAGACTATGAATCCACAGACAGCAGCTACAAAAGCTCAACAACGTTTTATAGCATTTGTAACAACGTTTTATAATATTTGCTAAAACAACGTTTTATAACATCCGATTGTTATATAATTAAAGAAGAAATTTAATCCACTACCCCCAACACCCTTAAAAAATATCTCTCTCAAGTATACAACAGAATTTGGAACATGAAGTACTTGAGAGATCGATTAATTATATCCATATATATATCACACTCTCATTGACATATCTCCGTTCGAAACTAGAAATCTTGGAAGGCGCACCTTGTGTCCGAAAGCTTTAACGTCTTGTTGAATTTGACTTCGATACTCACCAAATGTGAACCTTCTACAAATCGATTTATCTTTTAAGTTGAGCATATAAAATATAAAATATAAATGACAGATTTAAGTTGAACTTCTTTTTAACTTTTTAACTTTTAAAATTCTTCAGCTAGTTGCCATGGTAATGTAGCTTGTAGATTTGACGATGGGTTAGTGAAATTTATTGTTGTGCATGTTAGTGTATAATATATTGATTGCCATAAAAAATCACCGATATTAAATATGTAGTCAATTATTATTATTAGGAAGCCGCAGTTATTACCTTATAACCTTTTTCAGTTTCTCATTACTAGAGTAAATGAGCATGTATCATTATTAGTAAATGAGAATGTATCATTATTATTGTTCGGCATTTTAATCACATATCTTTATCTACTAAAAGATTAAGTCCTGTTAATAAATATTAAGTTTTAAAGTGAATATAACAATCAAAATAAAATTGAAGTATTGTTGGAGTTATGAATACAAACCATCTCAAATTCCCCTATTCATAAATGTTAAGCTTTAAAGTGATTGTAACCATCAATATGAAGTTCAAATGTTGTTAGAGTTATCACTCTGTTCTTTATATTTTTCTTCAACTTTTACCATATAATTGTCCAAAGAATAAAGAATGTAAAAGGAATTGTTTGTTAAAGAAGTAAATATTTTAAATTGAACATTCAATTCACATTGAAGTCATAATCTACTTTGATTAGGTCTTTTTTTTTTATAGTTGTATGCGTTTGAGTTTCGTTTAACTTAACTTATTTTATAGCTATTTAAATATACATTACGACGCACGTTTCAATTGATGCACCATCGTATGTATACTTCAACAATTTACACAGACATTGCGCAATGAACAATTTTGTACAAACTATATGCATCGTACGGATCTGAACGACTCGTAATTAAATATATTATTATGTATAAAGTCATAACTAGTTACTAACACGTGATTATGACTATTAATATACGTAATTATTATTCTTATTGTTTGATGTTATAATTAAAATTTACATGTGATTACTTTTTAGTGTTTAATAGTCTATAATTTTGTGCATTCGGGAGTAAGTTTTAAAAAATGAATACATAGTTACATGTGAGTACAAACCAAAATAACATATGATTTTTATTAGTGTTTGATCATATGTGATTATGTGTATATTCAAATGTAAATTTTAAGAGACGAATACATAATTCCTTGTGATTACAAACAAAATCACATGTGATTACTTTTAGTATTTAATCATCCGTAAATCTGAATGTAAATTTTGAAAGAAGAGTACATAATCACAAGTGATAATAAATACTTGATTGTATGCGATTATCAATGTATAATATTTTATTTGAACTTTTTAATCACATATGACTATAGACTTATTCACTCAAAACCACAATTATTCAATCAAATATGATTATTGTTGCAATCATATATAGATTTTCAAATCATAACATCTAATTACATGTGATAAATAGGTAAAACATTTATCACATATAATTATAGTTTTGATCATATATAAATTTTAAATCACAATTTTAGTTAACACAAAATTGTGATTGTACAAGAATATATATCATGTTTTATATATATGAATAAATGAGAAGTTGTATCATATGTAAAATTAAATATATCATTAATCACTTACGAAATTAAAAGGAATTGTTTTGTTAATAGTATATTTTGTGAAATGTCTAATTTAAAAGAAAAAAGAGTTTCAGTTTAATGGTCTATTTTTTTTTAATTAATTATTTTAAAATATTTAATTTAAAAAATATAAGTGAAATTAGAGATTTGGGGTTCTAACTAGAACGACTAGTGTACCTCTCGCACTTAATTAAAATGAAGGAACTCCTATCCTTAATTATTTATGATTGTTTAATGAACCCACTCGTGATGCTAAAATTGGGTAGCCGGTCAATATGTGGTTTGATATTGTGCCTTTGTCCAAGCAATCAAGAATAACACTTAAACAAGATCATGTGATTAAAAGAAAGTAACTTGAATTGTTCCATTTACATCCCCATCAAACTCAGGTAAAATGAGGAAAAATATAGATTTTGTTGAAATATGAATATGCTATATAGAATTTCAAAATTTTAATTGTATAATAATTATATTTTTATATAAGTGAATATAATAGAGAAATATGATTTCTTTATTGTGTCTGTCTTTTGAGATTCAACGATCTTCATTTCTTTTGTAGAATTACACTTTTGTCTTCTTAAATATTTGATGTATTTATTTAAATTAAAAAATTAGATCAAATATTTTATTCATTTATAAAAATTAAAGAATATCTATAAACTATAAAAAAATATCAACTACCATATTTTATTCATTTTATTAAAATTAAATTCGTCCCGTGTTATCAAATTTTATTCATTTATAAAATTAAATTTGTCACCTTTGATATTTTTTTAAATGGCATATCTACAACGTATCTCTACTCCGTATAATGTCCTCTCTATATATATATACATTAGCGTTCGAACTCGTGTATACACACAAGTCGTTTAAGCTACTAAAATAAACGTTAAATTCAAAAGTCATATTTTTTTGACACAACAGTTCAAATGTCATAACCTAATTATGTTAATCAATAATTACGTTTTTTTATAAGAATTATAAATGACACAGTTTTAATTAAGAATTAACTTTCTAGATGATAGAGCAATAACTTATATTTATTCTTATTACTAATTTAAAGATTTAAGATTATATGTTTGTTGAAACGTCAGAGATTTTTTGACACCGCAAATCTTATCCTAAACCTATAACTTGTTAATTGAAAATGTTGAATAAAATTACATGTGGGATTCGAGATGTACGTGGAAGTATTTGAAGTTATTTTATTTATCTAAATGTATTTAAAATAATTAATTAGTATAATAAAAGTATGTTATATTATTTAACTGAATTGAATGAATGGAGATATATTTTTCCTTAATATGTAGTTATTATATAATGCGTATACAGTTTCTCTAACAATACTTTTATGTATATTGTGATAGTAGTTGAACAAATAAGTAACATTAATAAAACCTACTACTTCATAATTATTTACGGGTAGTACAACTTCATTATATGGTTCATACTATTAAAGTATTATATTATAAGTATAAATAAAAATATATTTGTTGTGATTTGAATAAAGTTACGTAAAAGTTAGAGAAAACTGTTCGAAATAAAGATAGATATAAATTGATGGTTTAAGATATAACAATAAATAATTAAATAGATATATAAATTAAATAAATATAATTATAATAAAATGTAGGTTATTTTTTTATTGAAATTGAGTTGAATTGCGTTCTTAAATTAAATATATATAATTCTTTACGCATAAAAAACTTAACGTAATGTTTATTGATATAAGTACTCCTTTATGTTTGTTAACATTTAAATATACATAAAATAGATTTCATAAATTTTGATAACGATATAATATTTCGGTTAAGATTTATATAATTTAAAAAGTTTGGGACTGTAATTTTGAATTGAGCAAAATTAAAGGACTTAATTGACAAAAAATTTAAATTAAATGATTATGTCACTAAATCTCTAATTTTACTTAATTTAACAAAATTAAATAATTTATTGACTAATAGAATATTTGATGATATAATCGTTTACTTCTTATATTATATTTAAAATTTCGCGATGAATACCTCAACAAATATCATTTGATTATTCGCATTCTATTAAATTAATTTGATAACAAAAGGCTCTAGTAATTACTACGGGATAGTTTGCCCCAAAAATGAATTGGGTGTAGATAAAGATTAAAATTAATAAATGATGTAAGAGAAATATTAATAATTAATTATACTTATCCACTTTTTCATTAATCGACTTTAGCTGTTCAATTCGTAATGCCGTAACGGAGAAGTAAAATTAATCATGGAGAAGAAACCTACAGAGACGAAAATTTGAAATTAATTGGACGGTGACGATTGCTGTTGATTCATATTAAATTTAAGACGATTGAAATTGCTCTTATCCATCTGGTTTTTAAAAGTGGGTATGCACTCATTTTGGAGAGGGTATGTACTTTTAGCACTAACTCCAGTTTTCATGTTTAATATTTTTATTATATCACTGCTAATCACCTCCACAAGGTAAGCAAGTGCATACCCACTCTCATTGCAAGTCCACTGCTGCTTCAGACATAAGTTTTCATCTCCTTTTTCACGTTTTCAACATTATTCATCACCATTTTCAGTCCAAATCTTTGTACAGAAGTTGCTTTCTACTATCCCCCTCTTGTTTAACTGAGGTAGTCTTGAGGTTTAGGTTCGAAGAATCGAGTGTCCTGTTACAAAACTCTGTTATGGATAATATTTTTGTGATGGCTTAGGTACTATCAAGATACACAAAATAATTAATCGCTTTTAGAAGGTTCGAATGCATCGCGATACTGTATGACTATTAGGTTCGAGCTGGGAGTTGAATAATTGTATCTAGGTCTAGAGTAATTTCCTTGAGCTGAATAAACAACTGGTTATGAAACGCGTTGTCTGATTGTACTAAGACTACAATACCATTAATAGCTTATGTTAACTAATTTATGTATACTATAAGAATGCATGAATTTGTATAACATTTGTAGCAAGAGTGGTGTTTTCTGATTGGATAAGTCTTTTTATTTGTATATTTTATTACTAAAAGATAAGTGTCTAGAAATTTATTGTATTTATGAACTTTTAGAATCTCTATTGTATATATTTAATTTTCAAATTTTGCTATTCTTACGTAATTTGGTTACCACGTTGCATTCATATAAATTGTCAACTCAAAAAATTACATAAAAATAGTTATAACTAAAAGTTAGATACACACAATAGATTTTCGATCATAATTTGTTAGATTTCAGGATAGTTAACCCCCTTTTCTTAAAGCTATACTATAAAAACTTCATCATTATACAGTTATACACCACGGAAGGTGATCTCATGGTCTTAATATTCTTTAATAAGGATGATGCAAAAATGGAAAATCAATAACAAAAGGGCAAGTAGCAGCTTTCGGAGCTAAGCACTTGCAAGTGACCAAGTCGATCTTATAGCAATGTTCTTATAAAATATATATATATATATATAGGGAAATGATTCATAGGGAAGTTCCAAATTTTGGGGAATGAGATAAGCAAATTTTAGCCCTTGATTTTTTCATAAATAAATGCTTTTAACATTCATTTGTGATGAATGTTAAATTTTGAAATTATTTGTAATTTTTAAAATTCATTTATGATGAAATCAAGGGTTGATATTTGCTTCCCTCATTTCCTAAATTTTTTACTTCCCTCTTGATCCTCACCGTATATATATATATATGGGGTTAGGTTCAAATGAGAACAAAAAAAAAGGTGAGAACCGCAAGAACACCTAAATTACACATTTTTTCAACATTCATGTACATTTGATTTGTAAAGAAAAAAAGCTAAAAACATGTTCACAAGTGAACCATAATGTGAACAAACCAGTATAATGTGTTTTAATACATAAGTTTTGGGTTTTTAGCTTATTTTTCTTTATCAATCAAAACTGTTCACATATGAATGAAGTCAATCACATGTGAAAAAATATGTAATTTAATAGTTCTCGCGGTTCATTAAACGCGCAACGTATCGGCCACCAAATGTTCCATATATACAAGCTACCCATTTTATGTTTAGGGTATGCAACAAACCGGAAGAAACCGTTTTCATATCTTGACATACTTTTAATAACTTTTAATAACAAGATGTTCATGTTCTTCTTCCTCTCCTTACCACTTATCACTTATTTCTGGCCGGAATTGAGATTGTAGGTGAAGGTAATTGATCAATTCATACATAATATATATATATATATATATATATAACTCAAACTATAAAAACCCACAATTAACTGGTTACCATGTTACTATAAAAACCCGGAATTGAGATCGTCGAGATCCCTTGTTTTGTTTCGTTGTTATCATCCCCACCGTCTTGCTAATTTCTTCCCACACCAACTTCACCTAAGGTGAACCCAAGCGAACTTCAGCAAACCCAATCACACTCCGGTGTTGATTCTTCATCGGGAAAAAAGACATGGAGGTAGAAGTCGGTTTTTATAGATTTGATGAAATAACATCATTTTGATATACATTGATACAAAATCTTCCAGTTTGTTGCATACCTAGAACATAAAATGGGTAGCTTATATACATGGAACATTTGGTGACAGTACGTTGCACTTTTGATGAATTAACCATACACACATGGCAACAAATTGTCTAGCTGGCAAGTAACGTGGTTGCCTAATCACCAAATTGCATATTTCAGCAGGTAAAAATTAAGTTTGTCAAGATATGGAAACAGTTTCTTCCGGTTTGTTGCATACCTAGAACATAAAATGAGTAGCTTGTATATATGAAACATTTGGTGGCAATACGTTACACTTTTGATGAATTAACCCAAAATATTAATGTGTATCATATTCAATTATAATTATATCATGCATAGAGATCTGAGCATTATTAATAAGAAAACTTTATTAATATAAAATTAATTACATAAACTTTATAAGTAATTAATGAAAGTTGACCGATATAATTACATTCATATGTCAAAGTTATTAAGGTATTGTTACTTTGAAACTAAAGCTTCTAATCACATTAATGCTTTGTTTTTTTATTGCGGGTTAATAGACAGATTGGGTATCAAACTTTGCGTAAATGTTTAATTTCATGAACCAATTTTTTTTCGTTACAATTCTATAAACGTAGTATACGGGTTGTTCACTAAGATAATCATTCTAATGAAATTTATTCATTTACATGAATCCGGTAACCTGTGACCTTTTGATAACCGACATGTTTTGTAAGTACATTCATGTAATTGTAACGAAAAAAGTTGGTTCATGAAATTGAACATTTACGCAAAGTTTGATACCCAATCTGTCAAAAAAAAAAAAAGAGCCAAGTATACAAAGCCACGTCATAAATGAAGCCACGTAGCCATTTAACCAGTTTCAATAGTACGTTCATTTTATTGTTACGAAAAAAAGTTAGTTCATAAAATTGAACATTCACGCAAAGTTTGATACCCAATTTGTCTATTAATCCTTTTTATTGCCAATAAAAAAAATATAAATGAGAATTTAATAATTCAATTGAATAAGTGTTCTTTTATAAATACTGTATTTGTGTATGTGTACGTGTATGTGTATTAGGATTGGGAATTGCAATGATTATTATATACAGTAATAAAATTAATCATTGTCTAAAGATCTTAAATAATATATAAAAATCATATTTGTGACATTATCATTTTAATTTGAAATCTACTTAACCGATTAGAAGCCATAATTTAATTAATTTTTTTTTAAATTAAGTAAAATTAGAGATTTGATAACATCATAGCTTATGATTTTAAAAAATAAAACAAATAACTATTTTAAGGATAAACATAGTAAACAAGAGAATTAGTAAATAATACTACTAAGATTATCTAAATTATATACTATTAATTAATTAATGAATTATATTTTTTATATTGATTAAAAATGTATATTCAGGAACAAAAGGAATCGGATAAAAAATCATCTTTCAATTTATGTAAAATTTACTTAGGTATGTAGCTTTGGGGTTCAAGTTAATTAATAAGATTTCAACGTTTCATGAGCATGTTTGTGACTTATGATTAATATAATATAATATGATTTACTAAAGAATCCATATTATATTAATTTTTATTCAACAAACTATATTAATATTACGATTTGTTTGTATTTTCATGAATGTACGGAGTAGGTTTTAATTTAGGATGGAACAAGACATATATTGTGTAGTAAGATAGATCAATGATTTTCATTGTGATTAGAGGCTCTATTATCATAACTTTATGTAATGAGTATTGTTTTTAGGTAGTTTCACTTCAAAAACATAGTTTAAGTATCATCTAATAATAAGATTTAAGTGGAAGAAGATAAAACTTAATTAACGTTCAAATAAATAAAAGACGATTATTTATTCAATATCAGTGTGTATAGCGGGTATTTTAAGTATTATATTATTTTTTGAAAAAAATTATTAACCCTTAAGATATATAAAAAAGATATATGATTATAAATTAATTGTTTACATTTATGTTAATAGTCTCATAGGTGATTATTGTTTAACTTACAAAAAGTTTATGTTTAAAATCACCCTAAACTATATGCAACACACCTTCTTCTACTATTTGTCTTTTTTTCTTCATATTTTTGGTTGTGTAACGATTTTTATCAGGTATTTAATAGTTTTATATTGTATGTTATATGAAGTGCTTCGAATTTAAGATTTCTAATCATATTTAACGAATTACACTTGCAATTATTTTTAAAAATATTCAAATAGTATTATTTCGTATTTTTCAAAATGACCCGTGTGTATCCACGGATGTAAAAACTAGTTCTTTAATAAATGAGTACGTAAAAATGGAAAGACTTCTTCAACCACAAGTGACGTAGTGGATCTTACATCAATGTTCTATAAGAACTCTGCCATTAGCCACTGAATATTTGTACCCTGCACTAAATCACAACTAATACCTTAATTACTCATTTATTCATACACACACAGAAAGAAAGAAACCATGCATTTACAAATACTACTAGCACTAGTAACTATGGCATTTTTCGGGTCAGCAACTTCTGAAAAGCCAAACTGTGAAAGAAAATGTGGCAATGTGACTATTCCTTTCCCGTTTGGTTTCGAAGAAGGATGCTACCACGACGTTCAGTTCAATGTAACCTGTAATCGATCATCAGACCCGCACATACCTTACTTAGGAAGCAACTCGACCGGTGCATTGATCATTAAAAATATTTTACCCGAAAATAGTGAGGCGCAGATGATGATGCTTGTAGCCCAAGATTGCTATAATAACACTGGTTATGAAGTCAGTAATAAAAAGCCGTCTACGTCATTATTGGGAAACTTCCAGATCTCATCCAAGAACAGGTTTGTTGCCATTGGGTGTGACACATACGCATATTTTGAAAGCGAGGAGGTTAGTAGTGGATGCTTATCAACATGTACAAGCATCAAGCAAATTAAAAATGAATCTTGCTCCGGAGTAGGGTGTTGTGAAATAGAATTTCCAAAAGGAATGAGACAATTTAGTGTGACAGTAACAAGCTATTCTAACCATGCAAATATAACAGATTTCAACCCTTGTAGCTATGCTTTTGTCGTTGAAGAAGGGGAGTACAACTTTTCTTCCACTCATATGCTTAATTTTGGAGATGCAGATAAAAGGATGCCTATGTCAGTAGACTGGGCAATTGGAAGCTCAACTTGTGACGAGGTAAATAAGGAATCAGATGATTTCTTATGCAAAGGAAAAAGCAAATGTGATACAAATTATACTGGCCCTGGATATCGTTGTCGTTGCTCCGAAGGTTATGAGGGCAATCCTTATATTCAATATAACTGCACGAGTAAGTGTTAATCTCATATTTGGGTGCTTTCTATCATTTAACTTATTTCAGAATCCTTGTTGAACTAGATTTGGATGCTAACGAAATGATTCACATGTTCTATGCTACAGATATTAATGAGTGTGAAACAAATCTTCATAAATGCTCCGGTAAATGTGTTGATTCTGAAGGAAGCTACTCTTGCGTTCAAGATAAATCACGAATTATAGAGATTTCCGTAGGTAAGTAAACTAACAGTCTAACAACAGTATATAGTTTTATACTAATGTGTTGAGCTACCAAGAAAGTTTGATCATAATACTAAACTTGAGTCTTCTTGTTGCAGGCACCTCAGCCGCTGTCATATTTCTACTTATAATTGCTTCCTGGGTTCACTTGGGACTCAAGAAGCATAATCTTTTGATACTTAAAGAAAAGTTCTTTAAGCAAAACGGAGGATTAATGTTGAAGCAACGAATTTCTGGGGGTGGGGGTTCTCAAGACCAAGCTAAAGTCTTCACATTAGAGGAGCTTCAAAAGGCAACCAACAACTATGATGAGAGCTGGATTATCGGAAAAGGTGGTTATGGTACGGTTTATAAAGGAATTCTGTCAGATAACAGAATAGTTGCAATAAAGAAGTCCAAACTAATCGATCAAACCCAAACCCAGATTGAACAGTTTATCAACGAAGTGGTTATCCTTTCACAAATAAATCACAGAAATGTGGTGAAGTTGATTGGATGCTGTCTCGAAACAGAAGTCCCTTTATTGGTATACGAATTTATTCCAAATGGGACCCTCTCCGATCACATCCATGATGAAAGAAAGTCGATGGAAATAACTTGGGGCATCCGACTCGAAATTGCAACCGAAACAGCTGGAGCACTTTCGTATTTACACTTTGCAGCATCTGTCCCAATTGTTCATCGAGATGTGAAGCCGACGAATATACTTCTTGATGAAAGTTATATAGCAAAAGTGGCTGATTTCGGAGCATCAAGGCTAATTCCTATGGATCAAAATGAGTTGGTAACAATGGTGCAGGGAACACTAGGTTACTTGGACCCTGAATACCTGCACTCGAATCAGCTAACAGAAAAGAGTGATGTTTATAGTTTTGGGGTAGTACTAGTAGAACTTTTAACTGGAAAGATGGTTCTTGATTTTTACAGGCCAGAGAAAGATAGGAATTTAACCAAGTACTTTTTATCTGCTTTAAAAGAAGAGAGATTATTAGAGATTCTTGATGAACACTTGCAGTTAAAAGAAGTTCCTCATGACATCATTCAGGTTTCAAGGCTTGCAGAAAGATGCTTATGTGTTAAAGGGGACGAAAGGCCTACAATGAAGGAAGTGGCGTTAGAGCTGGAAGGAATATTGGCATCTATTGTTGACAAGCATCCATGGGTTAAAAGTAGTTCAAAAAAAGAAGACACTGAGTATTTGCTAAAAGAACCGATGGAAGACTATGAATCCACAGACAGCAGCTACAAAAGCTCAACAACGTTTTATAGCATGATAGTCAAGCCTAGTGGCAGGTAGAGTTGGACATGTGCATCTTCGATTGCTGTTGCATTAGGGACTAGAGCCGGTATGATTATGAGTCATTCCAATAAATATCTAGATTTCCATGTATTTAATTTGTACTTTCAATTCAGTCAAATTTGGCACAGTCAAGCTATTATAGTTGTTACTTTTAGATTGTTGATTTGAGACCTAGCTATATCAATGTTTTAAATCTGTTTCATGAATACGTCACAAGTAGCCGTACGTTCTTTTACTTGAAAATCACAAAACGATGAGCTCTTGATATATTTTAAGACCTTAGTGCCTGGAAATTTAACAACTTTGTCAAAATATCTATCATATGTATCGTCCTTTAAACGTCCAAGTTAAGTGTACTAAACTCGTTATAACACACAATTAGTGTAATGGGTGAGCTACTTAACTCTGAACTAGTCACTTATGTCACTATTCAGCTTCTCTGGCGACATGGCTACTAAATGCGTTGATATTCGCCAAGTACTTCAACTAACATAAACCATGAAACACGCATATGACACTCTAAAAAGTTTCCTTCTCCTCTTTGCTAACTATCATGTTTTTCCAGTCCAATTTCAAGAACATGTTTCTTTTAATATATGAAATGAAAAAGTGTAAAGTCTCCGAAAATCACAACTTTCAAAGTTAGGCTCATAATTGGCCAAAGGTCTATCTCCGGTACAGCTTCTATTTAGCCAAAGTTAGGCCCATAATATATGACCATATTAGACAATTTCTCACTCAAGTTCACACCTCTCATAAAGTGTACAACTTCTGTTTATCTCTTTTGCCAGAAAATTGTGGAAAAACGCGAGCTCATCAGAAAAAGTAAAGGTCTATCTGTGGTGGTTGGTGATGTAAGGAGAGAGACAGAAAATTATTCGGCTAAATATCAGAACTCGCAGAAAAAGATGACTAAAAAGTTAATCTCGCTGGAAAAGATAACTGAAAACTTGATTTCACCATAAAAGATGACCGAAAAAGTGTAGTAACCGACTAAAAATAAGTGATTACCGATTATATCCGGTGCAATAAATTTATTGTGTGTTTTTACGATTTAAGTATATTTAATAGGAACATTTAAAGAACAATTTACACAATAAATATCTTGTGAAAGTTGGCTACTAGCCCATTTTTAAATACTATCTCCGTGTATATTCGTTTTTTTGTTTGTTTTGATCTTTGTGTGTTGACTTTGGATCTATGTCGGTTATTAGTGGAGCCGCAAAGAGCTAATATGCTACAGCTCTCAGTGATTACTCATTATCTACCGGATAATTAAGTTGAATTTCATTATGAGCAGTTGCATTTCTATCTTATCAACTCTAGGTAGTGTGCGTTATCAAAACATCCATCTAGGTGTCGAAAGACTCTAGTACATATTGTTGGTTACTTAAATTAAGTAACAAAATAAAAGAAAAACTGATACAGTACAAAATTTTAATAATTTTGTTATAGAAAGATTTTTCTTAATCATTTATTAAGAACATTAACCAGCATTACATTATTTAATTCTACCTTCAATATAAATAAATTCAATAATAGAATCAAAAAGCTTCTGTTTTTTCACATTGGCAACTTCTTAACGGTATTTGCCTATTTGACAAGATGCTGCTCTGTCAATAACAATAGCATAATGCAATGAGCAACTTATATATAGTTGTAACTCATGAAATAAGTCGTAAACTTTTGAAATTGCGTTACATTTTCTTTATGTTTTCGTAGAAGTTATTTTAAGATGTATAGAAATCTCAATGTAAAATGTAGTTTAAACTTTTCTGGAGTTAGTCGTTAAACAGTACGTGTAAATCTATTCAAACAAAACAATTGATAATTAACCAACATGGATATGAGTAAGAACTTGCAGCCCAGGATTAAATAATCTTGCTCGTTAGATTCAATTACATACATCCATCTAGTTGTCAACTTTCATATAATCTGTACAAAGGTTGCTTTCTACTATCCCCCTCTTGTTAAATTGTGGTAGTTTGGACCTTTAAGTTCGAAGAATCGAGGGTGCTATTACAACTCTATTGTGAATAATATGTTTGTGATGGCTAAGGCTACTATCAACACAAAATAATCGCTATTATATATAAGGACCGAGTGACATGATGATATGTGTTGTATGACTTTTGACTTTCGGCAAGTTTTTCTCTCTTCAAGTTAACCAATGTAATGTGGTCAAAGAAACGCGTAATCTTATCGTACCAAGACTGAGATTGTTATTAATAGATTATGTGAACCGATGTAGGTTAAATGAAGAATGATAAAAAAAGATGAGGAATTGAAAAACTAATAGGATTGCTCTATTTTATTGACTTCCATCTTCGAATAGAGATTCCACAAACTATATTTTCGACAAATTTTTTTTTCATTTTTTGCAGTGTCTTGAAAAATGCACTACATATAATCAAATGTAATTTGTGTATAATTGTGTGCGATTTATAATAAAATTTTGAAATTGGTAAACAATTATATATTAATGTTATATGTTAATTCACAAATGATTACAATTTAATATATATATATATATATATAGGGCTGATCAATGGGAAATTAGTGATCTAGGGGGAAGTATGGAAGTTGATCCTAGTCATCCATCTAATTTCGTCAAACAAAGTCCACGCGGTGGGATTTTTGTAAATAGTTGCAAAATCGAAGTCCATAATAAAACACAACAAAAAACGAATTTGGGAGAACAGGCCGTTTTTAACCAATAAAATTAGGGCATTAATTCAATCGCAGAAGAAACATGAATTCTTCAACAATTAGAGTGCTAATTCATCAAAAATTATTGATTGAATCAATATAATACTTCAAGAATCGATTTCATTATGTTGAATGAAGAGGCAAGAAGAAATTATCAAAAAAACTTAACTGGACGAAGAACAAAACTATAAGAAATACAAATCAAATCTTGTTTATAACTTGGATTAATTTTACTTCAACTTCACAACTTGTTTTTTCGAGATTTATTGTTTTAATATCATGTAACACTCGGGTAGTGAAGAATATGGTGAAATTGATGGCTTGAAATAAAAAATCAGGAGCAACATACACTTGAATATTGAAGTTTATGATGAAATCGATGGCAAAAAATGCTTTAGTGAATATTCATAACATTCATGTAAACTGTAGTTTACAATTTTTGGTTTAATTTCCATACATGTTATTAGTATTCATCATATTTTGATCTATCCTATGTAAAACTAGATTTTGATATTGATAGATGACCGTTATTTGTAAATTTATTATTGATTATACATCTTAAATATTGTTTTCCTTTGATTTATTGTTGCCCAGTGATGAGTAAAAACAATATTTGCTCTAAAATAATGAAGTATTCGGTTTGTCATATGAGATTTTGAAAATAAGTGATAAATGTTGTCTAGGATTGAATAAGAAAGTATAGTTGCTTAGATGATGTATGAAAAATTGGCGAATCTAGTGTTACATGACGAATCTAGTGATTGAATCAAAAGTGTCGAGGAAGAACAAGTGATTCATAAATCAAAAGATACAAGTAACTGAAAATAAAAAAGAAGGTATCATGAAATATAGATTCAGAAAAAAATGGAAGTATAGATTCAAATAATATGTGTAAATAAAAACACTAACAAAGAGCAAACTAGTAAAAGATCATAATGATAAAATTAGCAATAGTCTTGAGATAAAGAAGGCAAATGAATCACTTTAAATAAATAAATCATAAACATGGAGGTAAAACAATAACGAATATGGATGATTAATGATGATATTCGATGGCGACATGTTATGAACTTCAAACTAGTGGTGGATCTAGGAAATCCACACAAGGTATGCACCATCTAGAAGAGATGTTCGTTCGTTATATTAAACCTATGTACCGTTTGATATTCGGGATTGGGTATTTAAGTTTCTTTTGTTTCGGTTTTAAAAATTATGTTCATTTATGTTAACTAAACGAGCAAACACACATAAAACATATATTTATACACAATACGGTACTAGATATATAAATACAAATATGCGGAGTTATGATGCTAAGATAAACGATCAAAAGAGACCATTAAAAAAAGCGTTAATTCATCAAAAGTGCAACGTACTGCCACCAAATGTTTCATGTATACAAGCTACCCATTTTATTTTCTGGGTATGCAACAAACCAGAAGAAATCGTTTCCATAGTCCATTTGTCCCGGTAACTAGATACCATGTTGCATTCATCGATACAAAATCTTCTAGTTTGTTGCATACCGAGACAATAAAAGGAGTAGTTTTTATCCACGTCACTTTTCTAAAAAATTGAAAAAACCTTACAAATACATTCTTACCTGTTGTCTTGGTAACCGGTTACCATCGTTTCCACAGTCCGTTTGTCCCGGTAACCAGATTCCATGTTGCATACATCGATACCTAATTTTTCAGTTTGTTGCATACTTAGACAATAAAAAGGATAGCTTGTATACATGGAACATTTTTGGTCGTACGTTGCACTTTTGATGAATTAACCCTTAAAAAAAATGAAGAATGGGAGGATAGAAATCTCCACCCTTAAATTATGAAAATCAAGGGACAAAATTAATTAAGGCTTTTTGTTAAATAATTGAATATGATATAATTAATACAAGGGGCAAGGGTATAACCGTCAACTAACCAAACAATTGATCATCGTATCATCTCCAGCCGTTCCTCTATTCACCTCCATGACACAAATACTCACTCCTACAAGACTCGTGGTCCATTTATTAAAAATCTTGCGTTTTTATATTTTTTTTAAATAGACAACGGTTAAAGAAAAAATGGACCACAGTTCCTACTAGTAAACCGTGGTCTATTATCTTAAAAGTAAATCGTGGTCTATTATCTTAAAATGAGGATCACGCTTCTAATTACAGTACCATGGTCTATATTTTCAAAAGGACCACGGTACCAATGAAAAGAACCATTGTCTAATTGAATTTTCAAATGGACCAAGGTTCTAGTGTAGGAATCGTGGTCTATTGTCTAAAAAATTTAAAATTTTCAATTACCAATCTTATATTCCCCAAAGTTCTAAAAAATTTAAAATTTACTCCATTTTTATTATTTCACATCTTCAACTTTTGATTTCAAATCAAAAACTCAATTTCACTATAATCTTCAAAGTTCTTTCACATATCATATTCTTTAATATAAACCCAAAATCAAAAACTCCAATCCTAACATTTTTCTTCTCTTCGTTATTCATCTTTATTCTTTTTGAAACAAGAGTTTCAAAACACTCTCAAGTTTCATGATATGTATTCCTTTTTTATATATTTATTCGAAACTTATCACTTATGTATATATTTGCAAGTGAAAAAATATACTAAAGTTATAACAGGAAATGGCATCGAAGATCTACTAATTATGCTACTACTGTAGCATATATTAATATATACTCCGTATATAGAGTTGGACACAGCTCCAACTAAATTTATATTGTTGGGTTATTTTCATAAATTGTTCGGCTCTCATGAGTATCGTGGATAACCTGCTTGTTATAAAATATCGAGACGTTGTTCGTAATATGTATTTAGGTACATGTATTATTATTCGATGTTATGCTTGTTGAGAAAAGTTTTGAAATGCTGGTTGGCTTCTTGGTGGTGTCTGCTGCAAGTGTGTTCATCGAGTCCCACCTTCTAAACAACATGTTTGACGACAATTTGACAGTGTCTCTCATCTTTGTATTGCTTGGAGCTTGGGTTTTCTCAACAACCGCCTCCATCACCGTTGGCCTTCCTCAATCCTTCGTTGTTAATCGATCTATAGATGTCTTCTGGTACACTTGTCGCCGGTAATTGAATGCCACTCATATATCTTGATCTTTTCCGGTAATGAGCTTTCTTCATCTACTACAAATTTTAGTCCCGGATTGAGCAAAATAGTAGAATTCGTTGATCTATATAAATTGATTTTCGATGAGCTGCATGATATAAGAGAAGGGATCTGCGGTATTGTTGTTGCTGCTATTGAAATTCTTGGCGGTTGTAGTGGAGGTGTGAGACTCACGACTCGCTGGCGAGATAATAATCCGGTCACCAAAGAATTGCGAGTGTTGAGATTCCAAGCTCCGATACCGACAACCGAGTCTTTTGATAAATTCTGATTCATCATGATTCAACTAATTTACATGATATTATGTTTCTTAATGTGATGTATGTAGGTATGAAATATAAAAAATTCGATATACAACTAGATACGAAATGAGTTGTCCTACTTACTTGCTTGCTTTCAGTAAGGTTCACGCCATAAGTGTGCATTTATGTATTTGTTTGGTTTACAAGTATGTATGTGCTCTAAGGGAAAAGATAGTTTTGATACGACATTTTAATTTGCATTTTGAAAGATCTTGAACGGTTGGATATTTCAAAAGATTATGTTGTATTTTTTTTTTACTTCTACATTTCTATAGCATATAAAATATCACTACAAGAAAGCTATGAATTGGCTACGGTCAAATCCGTGAGAAATTATAGTCTCCTACGGATTCCCACGAATTTGGTCTGATGGAATTATTCATGGAATTATTCATAGAATATCCGTGGGGAAATCAATTTAAATCTCTTAAAACTTTCTGTGGGTAATTTTTACATTCCCCGTGGAATTTCCACATATTTCCAACAAATATGTTTCCCAAGGATTTCCTTTGGAATAAGTTCCGACGGGTTTCCCACGAAATACATTTCCCAAGGATTGCCAAAGAAATACATTTCCTAAACCCACAAAAATTTTCGTGATCCAACTCTTCACTTTGCAATTTATAAATCTACACAATATAATACAATATGTAATACTTAGCAAACATTTAAATTAAATCCAAGTGTTCAAATACAGCTTACAAGGGTACAAACCTTAAAAGTGCATTCTTTATAAATAAATATAAATTGGTACAACCGTACAACATGATTCATATCTTCCAAACTAAACTATGAAGTTACTTTATGTGAAAGACATGTAAGTTGGGAATGCCATCAATCTATGTGTTTTAGGTTCATATCTTGGACAACTTTGCTTCAGAATGCAATTGATCAACACAATGCTGTATATAATGTACCAATAAGTAGATTTAGAAACTGACTTGCGATAATGAGATAGAGATTAATGAATAAGGTTACCTTAGGTTAATGTTGACTCCAAATAAGCTGCTTTCAGTATCTCAAACCCTCAAAGATATGTCATCTATCATATAGGTTGCAATGAAATGAAATGAAATGCATTAAGTCATTTATATGCAATAAATAGATTTTCTATACAATTGCCAAGTTAAATGAGTAATACCAATTACTGCATGGAACTCACATACCATAACAGAACTCACGTATCATAATGTAATGGGTTGTTACAATGTTGGTCACCCAGTCCCTTATGGCCTCTAATGTAGCATCCTTTAGTGTGGTTGTCCCGGAATGAACGACTGTAACCTATATATGATGTAACAATCAAAATTAAAGGCATGAAATTTGACCCATTAACCTATAAATGTAATGCAAATATATTGAATGGTAGTACTGATGCTTGATACATTTGAATAGATTTGATGTTTCTTTATCAACATCTTTAATGTCTACTACCTTGTGTTAGATCGAGTTCTAGCTTTTGGATGATTTGAGTATGAATTCGTGAGTGTATGTGTATGTAGTGAGAGAGAATTGAGATAAACTGATTGTGTATATTCAAGATAAATTGTAAATTACTCATGTACATGCTCACTCTCTCTAAATCTCTGTTATGAACAACTAACTATTTTTCTCTGTCACAACTAACCTATTTATACATATCAGCTGTGACACTCACAGCTCAGGGAACACTCCTAGTGTTGCCTATAGTGACACTTGTAGTGTCACTTCAAGCGACACTTCCTAGTCTCGCCTATTCCAGAGTGTCGCCTGACACTTCAACTATACAAAATGCAAATCCTATTTATATATCTAACAATCTCTCCCTAGGATTTAGCATCTTCTATTTTGAACAGATTTTTTGAATAATGCAGACTCTTTTTGTCTTCATAGTAAGCTCTTGTAGATATCCTATAAAATATTTTCTTTTCTTGAATGAGTTATTGAGAGTAATTCTCTTTTAATCTTGACCTCTTTGAGCTTTCTTCTCTTGAACTCTTTGAGCTTTCTTCTCTTGAACTCTTTGAGCTTTCTTCTCTTGAACTCTTTGAGCTTTCTTTGCTTAAACTCTTTGAGCTTTCTTTGCTTGATATCTTAATATATCTCTTGCTCTCCCTTAATTTGATATTCATTTTCTGGAGCTTTAGATTTTCCTTTACTTAGATCTTTTCTTCCTTTAGACTTTTACAATCTCTCTGTATCTTTTATTTAAGTAACTTTCATTCAAACCTTTTCATTGCTTTTCATTATCCGTTTGAACCATTTTTCTCAATCTTCAAACCCAAAATTATTTCTCCCCCTCATGATGATCATGAAACATCGAGAGCATCATGAATACAAATGACAGACCAAGTGTTTGAAGAATCCATCGAAGACAACAAATTAACTAACTCAAAAAACCATTTTCAACAAAATTGAATACTCCAAGGTAAGAACCAAATATGTTATCATTGGGTAATACAACAATTCACTTGATTAAATCAAAATTGAATAACTCCTGGATCACATAGATTACCAGTTTACATATCAAATGAAACACTAAATGAATCAATTGAGTGACCTACTTTTAATGTTGGCGTTGATGTTAACATTGGTAGGATTTTCATTTACTCATCGTGGAATACCATTATTTAGGTATCACTATGAATGTTCCGGCAATGTCACAGAGACATAGAGTGTAATAATACACTTGTGTCCTAAAAATATTTTTATTTCAAATTAGATCTAGACTCAATAAGTGCAAGAAATGAAGTCAGGGACTGGAGCTAAATGTCCTCTTGTTTCAATATCCAAAATCTTCAATTGAGATGTCGATAGAGTATGTACTAAATATCTGTGAGAATTGAAACAAGAACTTTTTAAGAAGTACTTGAGTGGCCAGGAGGGTAATGTGCATTGCATCACTGGTCCATGATGTCTTCTTCAATACCAGAAGTCAACACATGACATCCGATAGCAGATGTGGCAACCCGGCAATTTAGATAGTTTGGTAAGGGTTTTTGATGTCTAAATATCTAGTTATAAAAATAGTAAAACAATATCAAAACAACTATTACACAACTAGGCAAGTATACCTAATCGGATAGTAGTATATCAGTGATAAGTCTACCGGGTAGTCTCTCACTGGAATAGTTTATAAGTATTTTAAGGATTATATGTCTAATCTATAATTTAAAATGTGAAGTTGTCTTTTAACGACAAGCAGTCAAAAGGTGATATTAACTAAGGAAGCTGAAATATGATATTCTAACCAAGTGGTAGAAGCATATTTATCTAGACTGTTTATCCCTAGAGTTGGACAATAGATAGATAAATGTTTAACGTATAAGAATTAATAATCTAAATTACATGTTTTCATAATGCAATTTTTTAATTAAGGTATAAAGTGCAAGTGTCCTTGACAATTTCTCAATCTCAATTATGACTAATCAATCCTACTAACATGATGATCTAATCTCATAATCCTAGTGTCCTAGAGATTACTAAAATCATAGAAGATGTCTCTTAGTATAATTCACCCATATTATAATTCAAAAAACCTAATTCAATTCTCTTATTGTTTCCAATCAAAAGTAAATGCAATATGACATCTAAGAGTTCTCACTCATTAGCACAATTATCACACTAATTGAATAAGTTAAATAGATTAAATACAAATCATTCAACGACTAAACATCATATCATATGCATAATCAAAGATCTAAATATCATAAGTACAACATCTAGGGTTATTAGTCTAGATGAACACAAAGGAATTAGCCCATTGTCATAGGTTCAATCAAACAAACAATCATAACCAAAGAATAATTCATAATTCGTTACAAAGATGAATCAAACATAATTTAATAAGAATTCGAATGAAAGAAACAAACCCCTAGATTCTATGATGATTAAAAGGTGGATGAATCGCTTAGGTTGTCCCCAAAAGCTCTCCAAAGTAGCCTCCAATCATCCTTAATTAGTTGATCAAAAGATTAAAGATAATTAAGGTTTAAGTGTTAATTATTTAGGCCAAAAACCCATAATTAACCCTTCTACCCGGCGGGTAAAAGTGCCTCCCTGCCCGGTTGAGTGTTTGTTCCCGGCTAGGCCTTAAAACTGGAAAATGATGAGTACCCAATGGGTAAAATTCATTTTCAGCCTTAACACCCTTTTTTAAAGTTGTAGCCCTTTAAGTTCCAAGAATTTTGGCTTTTGAATCACCTCAATCGGAGCTTGTATGAGGGAGTTACGGCTAAAACGGTGAAGCCTCGTAAAAGTTGCAAAAATCATTCATTCTTAATCTTTTCTCAATCTCTTCTCGATTAATTAAGTATGAAAAGTTCATAAATTGACTAAAATAATATACAATTTAGACCATTATCGCCGCTATAAATATGTATAAATTATGCGATATCAGTTTTCCTTTTCTTTTAACACTGTCACAAAGTCCTCCCTCATTTTCAATTGGTATGATGTTTGGCATAATTTGAGAATATGCTGATCTGCACACTCACAAATCCTCTCATTTAGACCTAATAAACCCTTGCATCCTAAAATTTTAGAAGTGGACTCCTGTGGTAGATCCAACAGGCTCTAGTGGATCGTAGGAGATATTTGGAATCTATAACACTCAGTGCAGATTGCATCATTTTCCAGAAACTTGATCATTGATTTGATCATCACATATTGGTATTGTGATTTGAATATCTTCTGTTAGATATCGTTGAAATAATTTCCCTCCAGTGATGATAGAGACAAAACCTTTGAAAATCTTCCAAAGTGTTTTGATATAGCAAAGATTTTTAACACTTGGAAGTTTGATTTTGAACAACACTCCCCCTTAACAGATGTATAAATTGTTTGAAAAATTACATATGAAGGTGAGTCGTACTTTCCTTTTGAAATTGTGTGAGCTCCCCCTCAAATGTATCATACTTTAGTTAAAAGAAATTATGATGGGAGCTTGATCGCAAACCTTTTAAGAATTGTCTAAAATCATTCAAATTTTTAGCAATAAGAAATTGAATTGTACATTTAAGCACTTTCAATTAAAACGGGTTTGAAGTATAATGTTCAAAAGCCATTTCATTTCAGAACGGGTTTTACACTGAAAATGTACAAAAGCCGCTACCTCTTAAGACCGAGTTATGAATTGATTTGTAAATAAGTCAAATCACTTTAAAAACGAGTTATTAAGTGAGTTGTTCATAAGTCATAACAGTGAAGTAAAATATTTGAAAAACAAATTGAAACTCAACTTTCTCCCCCTCAAAATATGATGGTATTTTGAAATAACGAAAGAACCAAGTATCAGATAAGGAAATTTTTCGTGAAATAACAAACTATTGTTTAAGAGAAAGCATGCCTAACTGACTCACCAAAAAATGAAAGCGTTTTTCATCTAAAGGTTTGGTGAACAAGTTGGCCAATTGATAATCTGTATTTACAAAAAGTAACTCTATATGATCTTTTCAATATGATCTTTAATAAAATGATATCGTATATCGATGTGTTTAGTTTTCGAGTGTTGTATCGGATTGCAAGAAATTGCAATTGTACTTTGAGAATCACAATAGATGGGAATCTTGTCGAAGTGAAAACCGTAGTCCATTAACTGAGAGCGCATCCACAGGACTTGTGAGCAACACACAACAGCTACAATATATTCAGCTTCGGCTGTGGATGTGGAGACGCAATTTTGCTTCTTTGAAGCCCAACTGACCAATTTGTCTCCGAGAAATTGAGCACCGCCAGACGTGCTTTTTCGATCTAATTTGCAGCCTGCATAATCTGCATCTGAATAAGCAGTTAGCTCAAAACAAGTATCCTTAGGATACAGCAATCCCAAGTTGATGGAAAATTTAAGATATCGCACAATTCTTTTAACTGATTAGAGATGTGATTCCTTTGGAGTTGCCTAGTATCGAGCACAAATACATGTAGAGAACATGATATCTAGAAGACTTGATGTTAAATACATCAATGAGCCAATCGTACTTCGATATAATGTATGATCAATCGGTTTACCCGTTGGATTAGCATGTAATCTAGACCGAGTTTCCATGGGTGTAGAAATGGGTTGACAATCTATCATTTGAAATTTTTTCAACATATCCAAAATATATTTAGACTGATTGATAAAAATTCCATTTGATAATTGTTTAACATGTAATCCAAGGAAAAAATTCATTTCACCCATCATGACCATTTCAAATCTAGGACCATTAATGCTGAAAAATTCTTACAATATTTAGCATTAGTGGATCCAAATATGATGTCATCTACATAAATTTGTATCAAAATAATATCATCCTTTTGTTTCTTAATGAAGAGAGTAGTGTCAATTGTACATTTTGTGAAACCAGATTGTACAAGAAAGGTAGAGAGAACATCATACCAAGCTCTCGGGGCTTGTTTTAATCCATATAACGCCTTGTTCAAGATGTAGACATCGTTTGGTCATTTTGGGTCCACAAATCCATCAGGTTGACCTACATACACTTCTTCTTTAAGAATACTATTCAGAAATGATGTCTTGACATCCATTTGATACACTATGAAATCTTGGTGAGCAGCATATACTAAGAAAATACGAATGGCTTCAATTCATGCAATAAGTGCAAACGTCTCATCGTAATTAATCCCTTCTTGTTGACTATATCCTTTTGTCACTAGTCTTGCCTTCACATGGCATTTCTTGACCTAGAGAAGCCATACGATCACGTTCCACGTGATTTGATCCGATAGACTCTAAATGTTAAAGGAATCCATTCCATTTTGCCCGAAGGAGCGAAGACATACGTACGAACCCCAATGGGTAACATAGATTATTTCCCGGTTGAAGTTAGTTTACACCAGGGATCGACACTTAGACCTTTCCTTTTTGCCTTGATCCTTGACGAGCTGTCACAAGAAATACAAGAGAGCATACCATGGTCCTTGATTTTTGCCGACAATATTGTGTTAGTATCGGATACGACAGG
This sequence comes from Logfia minima, assembly GCA_963921325.1. Classification (NCBI taxonomy): domain Eukaryota; kingdom Viridiplantae; phylum Streptophyta; class Magnoliopsida; order Asterales; family Asteraceae; genus Logfia; species Logfia minima. Next base: position 8,306,627 of record OY992767.1, read on the forward strand.
TGGTCTAAATAGTTTGTTGGAGCAGTGGAGGAAGGCCTTAGAAGACGCGGGCGTACGGATCAATCAGGAGAAAACGAAATACCTACATTGTGATTTTAACATGAACAAGAGAGAATAGAACGATAGAGAGGTAATCTATATTGGGGACCGGATTCTACACCCAAAAGAGTATTTAGATATTCGGGGTCGGTGCTAGATAAGTCGGGGAGAATAGACGAGGACGTTACACATCGTATACGAGTATGTTGGTTGAAGTGGAGGGTGGCTACATGAGTATTGTGCGACAAGAAAGTCCATTTGAAGTTGAAGGGAAGATATTATAGAGTGGCAATTAGACCTGCTATGCTATACGGGTTAGAATGTTGGCCAATGACGATGACCTTGGTGTTTAGGATGGAAGTAGCAGAATGAGGATGATTAGGTGGATATGTGGCAGGACCATGTTTGACATAATACTGAACGGAGTTTATATCGAGCTCAAGTCAAATGAGTTTTTTCCATACATACCTCTCGTTAATCCGTTTTCAATACCCACTGACGACCCACGATCCCAATATCATTTAAATATGTATCATCTATCACAACAACAACAATACTCACAATTCGGTCAATACTCATCATTCGGATAATACCCACAAACATAACTATCCCAAAATCAATTCCAAACCGTCCACACACCACAAGAAGACGAAGCCGAATTCGTACTGGAGTGAAAGCAAAGGATAATTTATAACCAATCAGTCAGGAGGAGTGACAGCGAATCCTATTCTTAAGTTAGTTAACAACCAACAATCGGTAAACACGATTTACCTTAGCTATACTACTACATTGACAAGGTTCACTGCCTAGTTATGTGATAGTCTAATTTCGGTAGTTCTTAGTTCATAAATTTTATAACTAGATTTAACACATCAAGTTTTTGGCGCCGCTGCCGGGGACTGTTTATCAAGAGTTTAGCTTGAGTGTAGTTAATCGATCCTTTCTTGGATTTATTCGAGAAAGTTACTTTTATTGTCAGTTGTTTTGCACCGGTGCGTTTGACGGTTTTGTCTTTTTTGATCCTACAGGTTTATTTAGGTAGTGGATGACCACTAGGGCTACGGTAAGGAACTCGTTAGTCCGTTATCCAATCCTGAGAAGACCAAACGTAAGAGAAACAAGAAAAAGAAGCAGTCAAGTTCACCTCTGATATCGGAATCCGAATCTACTGATTCTTCCCAAGCTAACATCATTGAAGAACCTTTGGATCTAGATCCCGAGTTTGACTCACAGTTTGAGGAGGAAGAACCGATGCACGATCCAACACCACCACAGCCCGAACAAATGGCTGCGGATCCTAATGATACTCCCATCTGGAGTCGTACTCGAACGGTTGCCCCAACGTCGTTGGCTACTATTCGTCGACCCGCAACTGATAATAATTTCTCGATAAAGGGCAATCATATGACGACTATCCAGGAGAACCAATTTGATGGGAGATTGAGAACCGACCCTTATAAGCATGTGGGGGATTTTCTGGAGATATGTGATATGTTCAAGTATGGACAAAACATGGACGAAGCGGTCCGGTTGAGGATGTTTCCTTTATCCTTAACCGGTGAAGCCAAGATCTGGTACAACGAGCTTGAACCTGACTCTATTAGAACATGGGATCAGATGAGAGAGATTTTTGTTGAGAAGTTCTTTCCTCCGGCCTTAGCTGAGCGTTTAGTAAATGAGATTCGAGCCTTCCAACAACTAGAAAGAGAGACGGTTGTGGAAGCATGGTTGAGAAGGAAGGACATGGTTAGAAGTTGTCACGGTCACGGATTGATAAAAGGAGAAATCATCTCTCTTTATTCTATAATGGACTTGATGATCCTTCGGCGTCCACCCTTGATTATGCGGGTGGTGGTGTTTTTCTATATTTGAGCCCGAATGAGGCTTGGAAGGTGCTAGAAGATAAGGTTCTTCTTAGGCAATTCCGAGCCAAAGAAAAGACCATCCGGATAACTGTTGCTAGTGCCTATACTAGCCACGATAACTCGGCCATGATAAAAGAACTAAAAGCTATCTCTATCAAATTTGATAATCAGTTCAAAAGTCTGAAAGGGGAAATTAAAGAGCTACAAGAAGGATGTGGTAATTGTGGAGGAAATCATTCCTCAATTAATTGTCAAATGAATGATCAACCGATGATTTCTCCCGAAGATGATTATGGAAATGAGGATGTGAATTTTGTTCAACAGGGGAATTATCAAAGTAACTACCAACGGGGTGATTACCAAAACCGGAATCAAGGGAATTACTTTGGTAGTTCCAATTATCAAAACAACCGGTTTTCTCGGCAAAATCAATCAAACTATAACCAATATAGGCCGAGAGATGATCCTCCGCAAGTACCTAAGAAAGAAGAAGCTGCCCTTCCACTATGGAGAAGATGTTGATGGACTTTATGGCTAGTCAAACAGCTACTACTGAGAGCTTGAGGACTCAAGTCTTGAACATGAAGCTTGCTATGGAACAAGGACAGAAAAATCAGCAAGCATCTATTAAAGATTTGGAAAGAAAGATGGACAGGATGGCGGACAAGCAAGCCATTAGACCCCTAGGTGCTATACCGAGCAACACCCAACAGAACCCTAAACCACCATCGGGTTCGGGTCAAAAGCCATACCAACCACCTCCTGCTAGGAACGAGCATGTGAACGCCATTTCAACGAGAAGTGGTAAAATATTAGCTTCTCTTGTTAATCCAAATATTTCTAACTATGTTTTGCAGGATAATGTTGATGTTGATGTAGAGGAGGATGAGGTTGAGGAAGATGAAGAGGTGGAAACCGTTCCACCTGTGCCAACACCAGTTGTCACCACTGCTATACCGGTTGTATCGCCTCTTATCAAGGCATACAAACCGAAGATCCCGTATCCTCAACGCTTGAGGAAGGAAAGGATGGCTGCTCAATACGGTAAGTTCGTGGACATGATCAAGGGCATTCGAATTAACGTGCCATTGGTTGATGTCCTCGCAGGTATGCCAAACTATGCCAAGTTCATTGAAGACTTGGTAAGCAATAAGGACAAGCTTGAGGAGGTATCCTCTACCTTTTTAAATGCCGAGTGCTCGGCAGTTTTACAAAATCGGATACCTCCAAAGTTGGGTGACCCGGGTAGTTTCCTCATAACTTGTACCTTGGGAAAATCCTTGTCCTGTGATGCCTTAGCGGATTTAGGAGCTAGCATAAATTTAATCCCCTATTCTTTGTATGCCTACCCGGATGAGCATATGATTGGTAGATCGCTCATTTCAATATCTGGTAGGAATAGCTGAGAATATGATGATTGATGTGGGGAGATTTACTTTCCCTATTGATTTTGTCATACTTGAGATGGATGAGGATAGCAAAGTCCCCTTAATTCTAGGTAGACCTTTCCTTCACACAGCCGATGACATTATTAATGTGAAGCGAAAGGAATTGACTTTAGGGGTGGGTGATGATCGAATGGCTTTCACCATTGATAAAGCCATGAAACACCCATATTCTACTGATGATACCTATTTCTTTATAGATGTTGTGGATGAATCTGTTGAACAGGAACTACAAGTATTGATCGGAGATAATGATGAGGAGCTGAATGAGTTCAGCCTGAGTGGTGATGATTTGATGACTGAGGAGGAGTGTTGGAGCTGATAGAGCTTAGCATGGATGATTCACCTCCTATTGATGAGAGTTTTGAGCAGCTGGAAGAAGAAGATGAGTTGAGGATCAGAACATCAATTGAGGATCGTCCAACAGATTTGGAATTAAAGCCTCTTTCTTGTCATTTCTTCTTTATTATTAACTGATGAAAAGTGCAAGTTACTTGATGTGCTAAAAGCTCACAAACGGGCTTTTGCTTGGCTCACATCCGACATACCGGGTATTAGCCCTTCCTTCTGTAAACATAGAATCAATTTTTTAGATGACATTAAACCTATTGTCCAAAGACAGAGAAGGCTAAACCCGAATATAAAGGATGTTGTCAAGAAAGAAGTTATAAAACTTCTTGATGCGGGTATTATTTACCCCATTTCTGATAGCCCGTGGGTGAGTCCGGTCCACTGTGTCCCTAAAAAGGGGGGTATGACTGTTGTGACCAATGATCGGAATGAGTTAGTCCCCACTAGAACTGTTACTGGGTGGCGTGTGTGCATTGACTATAGAAGATTAAATGATGCCACACGTAAAGACCATTTCCCACTTCCCTTTATTGACCAAATGTTGGAACGTTTAGCGGGAAATGAGTACTTTTGCTTTCTTGATGGGTTCTCGGGATACTTCCAAATCCCCATAGACCCGTTAGATCAAGAAAACACCACATTTACCTATCCCTTTGGTACTTATGCTTATAGAAGAATGCCTTTCGGGCTATGTAATGCCCCAGCCACCTTTCAAAGGTGTATGATTTCCATCTTTCAGGATATGATTGAGACTTCTATGGAAGTCTTTATGGATGATTTTTCAGTTTTTGGAAATTCATTCCAATCTTGCTTGTCTAACTTAGACAAGATGCTTGAAATATGCGAGAAGGCACATTTAGTTTTGAACTGGGAAAAGTGTCACTTTAAGGTTAGAGAGGGAATTGTTTTGGGACACAAAGTGTCTACAGTGGGTATTGAGGTTGACAAGGCAAAGATTGATGTCATCACCAAGTTACCTCCACCTACCAATGTTAAAGGGATTAGGGATTTTTTGGGTCATGCGGGTTTTTACCGTAGGTTTATTAAGTATTTTTCTAAAATCTCACGACCCATGACCAAATTGTTAGAGAAGGATGTGCCTTTTGATTTTAATTCTGATTGTTTAAAGGCATTTGACATCCTTAAGGATAGACTGACCAATGCCCCTATCATGGTTTCACCGAACTGGAATTTCCCTTTTGAACTTATGTGTGATGCTAGTGACTATGCTTTGGGGGCCGTTTTGGGCCAAAGGAAGGATAACCATTTCCGTCCCATATATTTTCCTAGTAAGACCTTAAATGGAGCCCAACAAAACTACACGACCACCGAAAAAGAATGATTAGCTGTCGTGTTTGCTTTTGATAAGTTTAAACCCTATCTTGTTTTGTCTAAGACTGTGGTGTTCACTGACCACTCGGCTTTAAAGTACTTTTTTTCCAAACAAGATGCTAAGCCCCGTCTCATCCGTTGGGTTCTTCTTTTGCAAGAATTTGACATTGAGATCAAAGACAAGAAAGGTGCTAAAACTTAGCTGCTGATCACCTCTCTAGGTTAGAGAACCCCAACCTAGACGACTCTAGGGATTTTGATATTAACGATACATTTCCAGATGATGTAGATGATGATACTCCTTGGTTCGCGGATATAGCTAATTATTTAGCTGGTGGAGTCCTTAGAAAAGGTTTGACTCATCAGCAGAAGAGTAAATTCTTCTTTGATTTGAAGAAATATTTCTGGGATGAACCCTATTTGTTCAAGATGTGCGCGGATGGTATGATTAGGAGATGTGTAGCTGGTGCTGAGACGAGGTATATTTTGGATGAGTGTCACCATGGACCAACTGGTGGACACTATGGGCCCACAGTAACTACTAAAAAGCGTTCTAATCCGTCTAAGCGGGCCCGCGCCTCTACGTCAAATGACCCAACGTCATAAGAGGTTACTAATCAGCCAATGGGCTTGGCAGCTCAACTTATGGCAGAAAACATCCATCCATGGCTACGGTTTCCTAAAAATCTCACCATGTATAACTCATTTGCTTTCTTATATCACTTTCTTGTAGACAAGGACATTGAGGCTCCAAGGGTTGTAAACTGGGAACCCTTGGAAATTGTGGGATTTGCACTCGGGGTTAGGGAGCTCTTGGTTTAGCTGTTCGAATATGGGGACCGCATGTTTGAGTTCACAGATTGGGAACAGTTGTTTGCTATTGAGGCTCCTTTGTTTAAGGAGATGATCTTGGAATTCCACTCCACCTTTACGTTTAATTGTGCGGTGACCTCAGCTAAGGATCGGGCATTCATAAAATTTCGCCTTGGGGTAAGGGACAATCAATGTCTATGTTGATGCTAGCGGATGCCCTCGGGATTTGTTCACGGGCTGATCTTGATACTGACTACTTCCTGGCTTATTTAGATTCGGGGGCTCGAATTGATACGGATGAAGAAAACTTTATTGCTGAAGTTGTTTGGGAGGAATTCAGTACTACTAACTTTGTATCTGGGGCATCTTCTTATCAGGATATCAAGAGTGCTACCTATTGTGTCCTTTCATGGTTTTTGGCGCATACACTTATTCAGCGCCGTGAAAGTACAGAAAAAGTCACTCTTCCTGATTTGTGGTATCTTAACGACCTTCGCATGCGCTGTCATATTAACATTCCCTTTGGGGTGGCCCATTATCTTTCTCATGCCGCCAAGGGTCTTCGGCCGCAAAGTCCAATTTGCGGGGGACACTATATCACACTCATTGCTCAGCATCTAAAGGTTAACTTCACCCCTGTAGTGCCACTGACTCGTTTGAGCCTTCCTGTTGGCGAAGTGGGCGTCCCTCTCTACAAGTCTTGCCAGGTGATTTCTATTTAGAACGGTCGCATTACACCACATCCTGAGCGCTCACCTTCACCACCACCATAGCAGCACCATGAGGCTTCTCCTCCTCCTGTTCAGCAAAATATACCCCCTCCACCCATGGTTCAGCCCGACTATATGGCTGAGATTACTGCGGGTTTTCGTGATATGGGGACGAGGTTTGATCGTTTCCAAACCTCCATAGATCGTATAGAGGACGAGGTTAATGTTTTGAGTGCGTGGCATGATGAGTATGTATATCGTCAGGCTTGTGTCAATTCTGATTTAGCTTGGCCTTGGCATAACCACGAGTATTTTTACGCTCATCAGTCGGATTTTCAGCTGACACACTATCATCAGCCGCCATTTTGGGGTACTCCTGGTGCATCTTTCCCACCACCCCGATATGATCCGGATGCAGCTCTTGCCGACCTTCAGCACCAGCATCAGGAGCATTATTCTGATGCCGCAGGCACTTCTGACCCGCCGCCACCTCAGTTTCCTTATGATGGTTTTCCATTTTGAGGCATGCGTGCCCGTATTAGACATTTATTTTATTGTCTTTGTATTTTGCTTGGATTTGGTTATTTATGTTTCTGTTTGAACATTTACTTTTATCCTGTCTAGTTTAATGTTTGTGTTTATTTGTTGGTTCTTGTGCTTCAAGGTAACGTTGATTGGATGCTTATGGTAGCAGGTAGTTCAGCGACATCCGTCTTTGGTTATGCTTCATTTTGCTCAAACCCCGGGGAAGTACTCATTCCCTTTTTCCTTCCTGAAATTTTCGCATATTGCTTTCATTGTTTTGTGCATGGAGGGCACTGCACAACTTAAGTGTGGGGGAGGGACGTGTTTTACACGTTTTTACACTTGAATTTTTGTTTGAATAGATCATGAAAGGATAATGTTTAGCATAAGTACTTTATTTTCCTCCTCTTGCATGATATTTTGAGACGATTATACTGGAATTCGTTCAGTGACTTGCTTTAGGATTTAATGGAAACCGTTATAATCACCAGTCTGCTAATTTAAGTGTTGTAGGTGATAATGAGGTAACTTTGGTACTAATTACACCTATTGTCCATGCTAACTTATAATCTATAATTTTAGCCTAGGTTAGTTTGGTTGAGTCCTGCTAAGTGTTGTCAAACTTAATATCTTGAACATTGTGACTTTAATTTTAAGTTGAAGGATTCTTATAATTTTGAAACTACACGTTGATACTTAATTAAGCAAAAGTGCATAAAAGAAAAAGAAAAAAAAAATATAGAAATTAAACATGTGGTGCTTGTATTGTTAAAGTTTGATTGTTTGTAATCATATATATGGCCTTTGGAACTTGGATAAGTAGACTCTTTGGAATGCTTGAAACAAATAGATCTTCATAAAAACATATCTTAACAATAACTTAAAACAAAGTCTTCTAAATCTTCATAAAAATATTCTTGAAACAAATAGATCTTCATAATTCTTCATAATCTTCAAAATCTTCAAAATCTTCAAAAATCTTCTAACTTTTATTAATCTTCAATTCTTCTAACATTTTCAATTTGGGTAGTCTTCAAATGTCGAAATCTTCTTCGGAGGAAGCCTCTCGCGAAGCTTCATCAAGAGCGATCTCTTCATCGGAAAGTGATATTGCCATACCCGCTTCCACCTCGATATTGTGTATATCTCCTTCGTATTCCATTTCACCTTCGAGATTTGAAATGTTTTGTATACGTTCCGCGGCGTCTAAGTGATCCTTCAAGCATATACACATCTCTAATGAGGCCGGTGTGAGTTTTGTTCTTCGTATAGATAGTACCCTGCCACTAAGAGAAAAAGCGGATTCCGAAGCTACCGTAGAAGCTTGGACGGTAAGTAAATCTCGGGCCATGATGATTAGAATGAGAAATTGAGATTGCCTCCTTTTCCACCAAGCCAAAATATCAAAATTTGCGAATTCTTCGGTAGGTATTGAGGATAAAAAATCCAGTCCGGTATATCTCCCATATTCGCTAGTGGCACTTTGGCCACCATCACCCCTTGCCCGTTTATGGTTTTCTTGTCTTAAACTATTATATAAGTTAATCTCGGGATCTTGGGAAGAAGATGAAGCAAACATTGTGGAAGCCGGATTTATAGAAACCATTGTTGTTGAACTAAATTTTTGAAAATAATGACCAAATAAATCTTTAAAAGATTTGTTAAAATATGATTTTGTATTTTGTGCAAAAAGTGGATCCTCATCATTCAAATCCAAATTAAAACAAATGTTATCGATAAGTAATTCCACCCCGGAAATGTTCAAACATGGGTTTAACGCGGCGGCACAACTAATTACCGGTGGTATTTCTCTAAAATATTTTCTTAGTTTTTCTTTCATGGAGCCACCATTATTGCATATAATTCACCCCAAAATTCGTATTCGCTTAGTTTTGAACTCATTAAATATATTTGCTTAAGTACCAAATGACTCGTGAGATAATAAACACCCGATAATAAAGTAGTTGCCGTTTTAAAAACTTTGAGCAATTCGGTTATCTTTTGAATAACCTCCCAATAGTCGGAGGAAAATGATGTTGCAAGGCCTTTTTGAACAAGTAGATCATGAAAAACGGTTAAAGTGTCGCGTTGCCGTAAACCACATATAAAAATGTTGTAAGTCGAATTACATCTTACGGGCATGTCCCAATTAGGGGTTAAAAAAATGGAATCCGTTTCTTTACATAATCTCATATAATGTTTGTATCTAGCCTTACCCGAACAAAATATATCTTGTAACATAGTTTTAAACGCGTTTTTTACAACCATTATTTGTTGAACCGCTAGTACGTCTTGCACAACCAAGTTAATGATGTGTGCAACACATCTACTATGGTAGAAAATGCCTTTCAAAGGTGGTTGGTATTTTAGTATTAACCTTTGAACGGCGTTTGTATTATTAGTTGCATTATCAAATGAGATTGAAAAAACCTTTTGTTCTATTTTAAACATTTTCATTACATCTCGTAACATGTAAAATAAGTTTTTACCTGTGTGAGGATAGTCAAAGTTTTCAAAAGTAATGGTACGTTTCATCATTTGCCAAGTTGAGGGATCAACCCAATGTGCAGTAACACAAAGGTACGAACCGGGCAAACCATGAGGAGCCGACCATACATCGGTTGTTAATGATACATTTGTATTTAAGTTTTCAAAACCGATTATTAGTTGACTTTTAGCATTTTTCCACAATTTAAGAGCATCACGTCTAAGAGTAAGACGACTTACATGATTATATCGCGGTTGAAGAGTTGAGTATCTTGAATGACCTTAGTAAGCCGAGGGTTGTCGAAGTGGTTAAACGGCAAAGCTTCTTGAATCACAAAGCCGGCAAATACTTCTCGACACCACTCCGCTTGGTATGTAAAAATACCCCCATCCCGTGACATAGTTGCTTGACCCGACTCGGGATTACTTTTGACTCCATCACAATACTTTGTAGAATGTGATTTCAAAGTAGAGTTGGAGTCGGCTTTCAAAAATTTCCCACAACGTTTACAAAATGCCTTAGTGGAACCATCCGACAATAACACTTTGTCGTAATTAACCCAAATCTCCGGATTTTGTTTGGTTACCGAAACTTCCACAATAGTTGGTGCACTTGAAGAACCAACACCGGTGGAAGTTGAAGAAGATTGAGTTGCCATTTTGATAGCGTTCCGAGAGAGTTTTGAGAGGAGTAGAGAATTTTTTGAGAGTTTCGTACGTAAATCGTAAGCGTTTTGAGTGTTTAAAGACTAAAATAAGCAAGATTGAGTGTTGTGAATAAACCAAACCCAAGGTATCTATTTATACTAGTTTTAGGATGGAAAAATGGTAAAAAAAACAAAAAAAAAAAACAAAAAAAAAAAGGGTCAAAATTTGAAAAAAAACGGCTAGTTTTGTAACAGCTCAAAAAACCGGTTTGTAACTGGTTTTAAAAACCGGTTTTCCAACCCGGTTCCGGAAAAACCGGTTTGTATATGGTTCCCCAACGGTATAATCAAAACCGGTTCTCAAACCGCCGGTTTTTGGAAAAACCGGTTTTGATCGGTTTCGATTTCGTTTTTTTTTCCGATTTCGGTTTCGGTTTCGGTTTTTTGTTCATACCTAGATAAGAGTCAGAACTTGCAGCCCAGTATTATTTAATCTGTACACTACAAAAGTTGCTTTCTACTATTCCCTCTTGTTAAACTTTGGTGGTCTGGTGGTTGCCATCAACACAATATAATCGCTATTAGAAAGATCGTGTTGCATTGCAATACCGTATGACTTTTGACTGTCTGAAAGTCAAATAATGTATTGTAGTGCAAAGTCATTTCCTGGAGCTGAATAAACGACTGGTTATGAAACGCGTACTATTATTGTACTAAGAATGCAATTGTTGTTAATAAATTACATTAGCTAATTTATTTATACTAGAAGAATGCATGAATTGGTATAACATTTGTAGCATGTTTACTGTCTTCAAATTAGAAAGTCTTTTTATTTGTATATTTTATTAAAGTTACAGGATAAAATCTTCATCTTTTAACAGTTATACACCATTCAATACAATATGAAAGATGATACTTAATTATATTATAAATCCACATGAGTTGACCATTTGTTATACTATCATTTTCTTAAACCCGTGCATATAAATGGTTATGTAAAATAGTAATATATATTATATTTTATTATAACTATACTACGCAGAACATTATTTACAAAAAGAAAGTTGTCCGAAATGACTGCACTCAATTAAAATATTGTTATTGGAAACTTAGGTCATAATCACAAGGCTTTGTTTCTTATTGCCAGAGAAGAAAAACAAAGGAGAATATAAGTGAGAATTAAATTTAATAATTTAAAATTTGCTTGAATATTCCGTCCACGAAAAAATTAATACCTTATTGTTATTGGAAACTTATGCATGTCACTCGATCTTCTTTTTTCTCTCAAGGACAACTTTACATTATTGCTACAGATATTTCAATAGCATCGTTTTCTTTTATTTATTATTAATTAATAATTAATATAGAGATATGAATGAATCTGAAATTGAGTAATGTATACCGAAGCTTCATACAGAAGCCATTTTTTTAATTTTAATTAATAATTTCAATTTTGACGTAAAAATGGGAAAACTTCTTCAACCACAAGTGACCAAGTGGATCTTACATCAATGTTACTATAAGAACTCTGCCATTAGCCACTGAATATTTGTCCCCGGCACTAAATCACAACTAATTAATACCTTAATTACTCAGTTATGCATTTACAAATACTACTAGCACTAGTAACTATGGCATTTTTCGGGTCAGCAACTTCTGAAATACCAAACTGTGAAAGAATGTGCGGCAATGTGAGTATTCCTTTCCCATTTGGTTCAGAAGAAGGATGCTACCACAATGCTCAGTTCAATGTAACCTGTGATCGTCGATCAGCCATACACATACCTTACTTAGGAAGCCACTCGAACAGTGCAATCATTAAAAGTATTTCAACCAAAAATGGTGAGGCGGAGTTGATGATGTTTGTAGCCAAAGATTGCTATAATATCACTGGTGAAAAAGTCAGTAATATAAGGTCGTCTACGACATTGGGAAAATCGAAATCTCATCCAAGAACAGGTTTGCTGCCATTGGGTGTGACACAAACGCATATTTTGAAGGAAGTATGGGAGACGAGGACGTTAGTAGTGGATGCTTATCTACATGTGAAAGCAACAAGCATATTAAAAATGGATCTTGCTCCGGAGTAGGGTGTTGTGAAATAGAAATTCCAAAAGGAATGAGCCAATATAAAGTGACAATAAAAAGCTATACGAACCATGCAAATATAACAGATTTCAACCCTTGTAGCTATGCTTTTGTCATTGAAGAAGGAAAGTACAACTTTTCTTCCACTCATCTGCTTAATTTTGGAGATGAAAGGATGCCTATGTTAGTAGACTGGGCAATTGGAAACTTAACTTGTGACGAGGTAAATAAGGAATCAGTTGATTACTTATGCAAGGGAAAAAGCGAATATGATACAAATTATACTGGCCCTGGATATCGTTGTCGTTGCCCAGAAGGTTATGAGGGCAAAAATCCTTATATTAAAAATAACTGCATAAGTGTTAATCTCATATTTGGGTGCTTTCTATCATTTAATTTATTTCAGAATCCTTGTTGAACTAGATTTGGTTGCTAACGAAATGATTCACATGTTATATTCTACAGATATTAATGAGTGTGAAAGTAATCTTCATACTTGCACCGGTAAATGTGTTGATTCTCCAGGAGGCTACTCTTGCATTCAAGATAAATCACGTATTATAGGGATTTCCGTTGGTAAGTAAACTAACATGGATATATAGTTTAATATTAATTATTTTTTTATTGAAAAATTATATCAAAATTACTAAAATTTTTAAATTCTTTATATAAAATAATATTTTTTTAAATATATATATACATATAGGGTTTGGTTTAAGAGGGCAGCCCCTCTTAGGAGAGAAGAGAGAGCACCCTCTCAACCAACCAAAATGTGTCACATGTCACCCAATATATTTTCATTTTAACCCCTCCCAATTTTAATATATTATACAATTAACCTCTTACTTGTTACTCACTTACACACTCACCTCCACCCCACCCACATCCCACCACCACCAGCTGCCATCGGCCCAGCAGCCGCCAGCCGCCGGAAATTTTTTTTTTTTTATTTTTTCCAAAGAAAAATTTTTCAAAATAATCTTCCTTTTTTTTTCAAAAAATTTTTTTACATTTTTTCATTTTTTTACATTTTCATTTTTTTCTCGTTTTCTTTTCGTTTTTTTACGTTTTCATTCGTTTTTTCATTTTCTTTTCGTTTTTTTACGTTTTCATCCGTTTTTTCATTTTCTTTTCGTTTTTTTACGTTTTTTTGCTTCTCTTTTTTTTTACATTTTCTTCTGTTTTTTCATTTTCTTTTCGTTTTTTACGTTTTCATACATTTTTTTTCATTTTCTTTTCGTTTTTTTTACGTTTTCATTCGTTTTTTCATTTTCTTTTCGTTTTTTTTACGTTTTCATTCGTTTTTTCATTTTCTTTTCGATTTTTTTACGTTTTCGTTCGTTTTTTCATTTTACTTTTCTTTTTTTTTTACATTTTTTATACGTTTTCATTCGTTTTTCCTTTTTTTCATTTTTTTCTTTTGAGTTACGATTTTTTATTTTCTTTTTGTTTTTTACGTCTTTTGATGTTTTTTTTACATAATGTATGTCATTTTAATGTTTATTGCTGCATTTTATACATAATGCATGTCATTTGAATATTTGTTGCTGCACTTTGTACAAATTTCATGTTATTTTGATGCTTGTTGCTGCATGTTATATATACTACATTGCATTTTAATGTTTGTTACTGCATTTTATACACACTGCAAGTTACTTTGATGTTTGTTGCTGCATTTTATACATACTGCATGTTATTTTTATGGTTGTTGCTGCATTTTATACATACTGCATGTCATTTTAATGTTTGTTACTACATTTTATACATACTGCTGGTTACTTTGATGTTTGTTGCTGCATTTTATACATACCACATGTCATTTTAATGTTTGTTGCTGCATTTTATACATACTGCAGGTTACTTTGATGTTTGTTGCTGCATTTTGTACATACTGCGTGTTATTATGACCTTTGTTGCTGCATTTTATACATACTGCGTGTTATTATAATGTTTGTTGTTGCATTTTATACATACTGCATGTCATTTGGATAATTCTTGTTGCATGTTATATATACTGCATGTTAATTTCATGTTTGCTGCTACATTTTATAGATATTGCATCTAATTTTGATGTTTTGTTGCTGTATTTTATATATAGCATGCAGTATATATAACATGTAGTATGTATAAAATGCAGCAACAAAAACGTAAAAAAAAATGAAAAGAAACGAAAAACAAATAAAAATGTAAAAAAAAACGTACAAAAATGTCAAAAAACGATAAGAAAACGAAAAAACATAAAAAAAATTGTTAAAAACCAAAATAAAATGAAAAAACGGAAGAAAATGTAAAAAAACGACAAAAACGAAAAGAAATGAAAAAAAGGAAGTAAAAAACCCGTAAAAAACGAAAAGAAAATGAAAAAACGGATGAAAACGTAAGAAAATCGTAAAAAAAACGAAAAGAAAATTTAAAAACAAATGAAAACTTATAAAAAACGAAAAGAAAACGTAAAAAGGTAAGAATGGCTAGGGGTGTATATGAAAAATTTATGTTATGTTTTTTTTTTCTTAACTTATAACCTAATAGTTCTAGTGAATTACAAAAATGCCACAATTCTTAACCCTTGATCAAAAAATGAATGGCTAGGATGATTAGCTCACTCTTCTCTCCTTAACTCCCCATCTCTTTTAATCTCATTTCATATATATATCACAACCTCTATAATTTTTATGTGTGATACACACTAATAATTTTTTAGTGTGATACACAAAAAATTATAAGGTTGTGATACACAAATTTAATTTGTATATCATAAATGTATTTATTTTGAAAACTTTATTTTTCATATTAAAGAATATAAGATTCTAATAATTTTGATATAATGTTAAAATAAAAAATAAAGAAAATTCAATCCTATCATTACTATCATAAGAAACTAAACTACTTGAACCTTTCCTTGTAGTCTTATACTTATGCGTTGAGCTACCAAGAAAGTTAGATCATAATACTAAACTTGATGCTTCTTGTAGCAAGCACCTCAGCCGCTATCCTATTTCTACTTATAATTGCTACCTGGGTTCTCACTTGGGACTCAAGAAGCATAAGCTTTTGATACTTAGAGAAAAGTACTTTAAGCAAAACGGAGGATTAATATTGCAGCAACGAATTTCTGGGGACGGGGATTGTCAATACCAACCTAAAGTCTTCATGCAAGAGGAGCTTCAAAACGCAACAAGTAACTATGATGAGAGAATGGTTATCGGGAAGGGTGGTTTTGGGAAGGGTGGTTTTGGCACAGTCTTTAAAGGGGTTCTCTCTGATAAGAGAACAGTTGCCATAAAGAAGCCAAATGGAATTGCTCAAACCCAAACGCAGATTGAACAGTTCTATCAACGAAGTGGTTATCCTTTCACAAATAAATCACAGAAATGTGGTGAAGTTGATTGGATGCTGCCTCGAAACAGAAGCCCCTTTATTGGTATACGAATTTATTCCAAATGGGACCCTCTCTGATCACATCCACGATGAAAGAAAGTCGACGAAAATTACTTGGGACATTCGTCTCAAGATCGCAACAGAAACAGCTGGAGCACTTTCGTATTTACACTTTGAAATATCTGTCCCAATTATTCATCGAGATATGAAGCCAATGAATATACTTCTTGATGAAAGTTATATAGCAAAAGTGGCTGATTTCGGAGCATCAAGGGTAATTCCTATGGACCAAATTGAGATGGCAACACTGGTGCAGGGAACACTAGGTTACTAGGACCCTGAATACCTGCACTCGAATCAGCTAACAGAAAAGAGTGACGTTTATAGTTTTGGGGTAGTACTAGCAGAACTTTTAACTGGAAAGATGGTTCTTGATTTTGACAGGCCAGAGAAATATAGGAGTTTAACCAAGTACTTTATATCTGCTTTAAAAGAAGAGAGATTATTAGAGGTTCTTGATGAACACTTTCAGTTAAAAGAAGTTCCTCACGAGATCATTCAGGTTTCAAGGCTTGCAGAAAGATGCTTACGTCTTAAAGGAGACGAAAGGCCTACAATGAAGGAAGTGGCGTTAGAGCTGGAAGGAATATTGGCATCGATGATTGACAAGCATCCATGGGTTAAAAGTAGTTCAAATGAAGAAGACACTGAGTATTTGCTAAAAGAAGCAATGGAAGACTATGAATCCACAGACAGCAGCTACAAAAGCTCAACAACGTTTTATAGCATGATCGTCAAACCTAGTGGCAGGTAGAGTTGGACATGTGCATCTTCAATTGTTGTTGCATTAGTGACTAGAGCCAGTATGATTATGAGTCATTCGATAAATATCTAGATTTTCATGTAATTAATTTGTTCTTTCAATTCAGCAAATTTGGCATAGTCAAGCTATTATAGTTGTTAATTAGAGACCTAGCTATATATGTAACAACCCATCTTTGAAGGGATGGAATGTCACACGTGTATAATAGTATAAAAAAAACCTAATTATCGAAATTCATTGAATTGGCATAAAATCTACCAACATAATATATAGTCCAACGAGAATAATCATTTGAATTTCTGATCATTTGAATTTCAGTTTCAATATATGAGCAATTGCATGTCAAACCTTAATCATGCTAAGATGCATAGATTACTTATCAACTCTAGGTTCATATAGATCCTTAAATTTTTAGGGCATGCAATATGTTCATTTTACATTTTACTTTCTTATACTGATTTCCTGGATCAACTGCTTGTTCTTATTTCACCCATTACCATCACCATCAACATTCGCCAAAGACTACTAGAAAATGAGAATATTCCAACGGACGAATTCCGTTGATGAATAAGTAAATTCCATTGGTAATATCGATTATTAACGGGTTTACCAACGGAGAAGGGGTGTGGCCAAAAGGCTTATTCCTAATTGTTTTTATCAACGGATTTCTTTCGTCTGTTGGTAAACCACCAACGGATAGGCTGTGGATGATTGAAAGTTGTCTGATGGTATCTGGGTTAAACCAGATATAGCATATATGCTACCCAAATGGTTCATTTTTCAGAAAAAGAAGATGTAAGTGTGCATCAATGTTCTACAATAAGTTATCTCTTGAGATTTTGCTAAACACTCAACCTTATGGTAAGAATACTTTCACAGTTCACAGTTCACAGTTCACAGTTCACAGTTCACAGGTAACTTGTATTTTTATATTATTTTCAATCTGTAACAAGCTAACAGCGAAGCATCAAAAGGAGGCCGGGGCGATTGTTAATATCAATATATATCATTCCTTATATTATAATGGGATGTTACAAATATAATTGTTATATAATTAAAGAAGAAATTTAATCCACTACCCCCAACACCCTTAAAAAATATCTCTCTCTCAAGTATACAACACAGAATTTGAACCATGAAGTACTTGAGAGATTAATTATATCCATATCTATATATATACTAAAGGAGAATAGAAGTTTGCTCCAGAATTTACCACGTAGGCAAAATGTCACGTGGCGACCTCTCATAATTTTAATATAAATTATTATTATTAAAATTTAAAAGATAAACCTAAAAAATAGATTTAAATAGAGTTAGATAATATTTGAATATAGTATTAATTAAAAAAATCTATGAATCATGCTCAAACATTAATTGAAAAATAACATTAAATTATTAAACTTATAAAGATTATGAATATAAAAATTGCTTAATTTAAATTGCCGTGCATCGCACGGGAGTAAATCTAGGATATATATATATATATATATATATATAGGAATGGGTTCAAAGGAGAAAGAAAAATTGGTGAAAAAAAAAAAGGAGAAATGTTCTTTTAACCCTTTGATTCGGCAAACTAGCTAACTCTTTGATTCATCAAATTAACCATTTGATTCAAGAAAAAGTGTTTATTAATGAACATATTTTTTGAATCATAGATAAGTATTTATTGAATCACATAAAGCATTTTTTGAAATCATATTTATTTTTTTCTAAATCATACTTGTTTTTTATTTAAAATTTTTCTTTCTCCCCTTTCTCCCCTAAAATTTTCTTGTTTTAGATCCTAATACTATATATATATATATATGATGAAATCACACTCTCATTGACGAGTCTCCGTCCGAAAGAATTAGAAATCTTGGAAGGCCCACTTTGTGTCCGAAAGCTATAACGTCTTGTTGAATTTGACTTCGATACTCACCAAATGTGAACCTTCTACAAGTCGATTTATCTTCGTCAAAACAACCAACGAATGACTCATAAGACGGGCACAAAAAGTAGGCTATCGAGTGTCTCTCTACTTCGCAGTTTAGCATCACTTTGTGTTCAACACTCTTGTAAACATCATTGCTCCCTGCCTGCGTATTTCATATATTTTAATTTATAAGCTAGTGTCATATGCTTCATTGAAACCGTATCTTTGAATAAAAAATAAATGTAGAGTGATAATTAATATATCCGATAAAAAATTTTGATTTTTAAGTGATTATTGTATTATATCAACAACTACACTTTTTGGTCGAATATAAAAATCACATTAGAGCCAACATGCTTATTAGTCATTCCAATAAGTAAATGGATTTGGATGTATTTTTTTGCCATGATATTTATGGTTGTTCAAAGTATTATTGAAATAAAATGTATTAAAATTGGGCAATCATTGAATCGATACAAAATGAAAAAAGGGATCAGAATGTCAATTTGTGAATCCTACGAATTTTATGAATAGTTATTTCATAATATTGAAACTAATGTTTGATTTAGTTTCGATAAAAATTTATTGGCTATGAAATAGGAGCGTTGAATAACATGTATGAGTAGTAAATAATTAGGCTTATGGCAGGGGAATGCATCAAACTTCTACAGGATTTTATTGTATGTACCCAACTATTCGTATGTGTATTTAATGTATCTAATCGGATAAAATGGTCAATCGATGTAATGTACCGGCTAGCAAGTCCATGTCACTGGTAAAACTCAAATTCTTGTTACGTCATCGTCCACCTGGCGTCACGTGACATTCAGTTTACCCCTATTTCACGGGCTTGATAAATGTCTGGCATCTTCCCCATAGTTTTTCCGGTGAAAGAACCTGTACCTCACGTAACCAATTTTGAACCCAAAAGGCTAAATCTGTGAATAAGTTCTTTACAGAAACTTTCTAAATGAATCATTTTTTTCGGTCAAAATGGTTAACATGATTAAGTTCACCTAACCTCAACTGCGTCATCATCATATTGATCAAATTTACCGATGAAATCCATTTATGAAATTTTCCTCATGAAAAGTAGCCAACCCAAAGTTACATGTCCGTAAGGTTGTTGCTATGTTCTCTGTGGACGAATCCGAATCCTGTGTTTTTCTTCTCAGAAATGATTTCCAGCATCAAAACACCTAAGCTATATACCGTTGGTGATTTATCACTAATATGATTTAAGTGTAATGGGATTAAACTTATTGACCAATTTGATCTAAATGAATATTAAACGAGTTCGGTGATGCGGGGTGCACACTTGTTTTAATTCGTTTAAGTCCAACGGGGGTCCGGGGGTAACGCCCCCGGTAGCGGGGTCCAAGAGGCGGCAGCCCCTAGTGGGGTCCAAGAAACCCGGTTTGACCCGCCCATTTGAAAATGGTTAAAAACGTTTCAAAAACGGTTTTTTTTTTGTAACCGCTTATGGTCAGTTTTATTCATCACATTGGTACTGAAAATCATAACATTTTCACATACTAGATTCTGGAAATTATTGAATTTTATCCGATTGGAATTTCGTGTGTACCAACGAAATATTTCAATCTAAAAGTGAATCACGACTCTCAATACATCCAAGCAATCAATAATCCCGATTTCTAACATATACATGAAAATATACCATCCCCTTCGATGGAGTATCCTAGTATCTTGACAAGATTTCAATGTTAAAGCTTGGAAATGAAAAATACTTCATTTTTGAACTCCTCAATTCCATGTGTACAACTTCTAGAGAGCCTCTTTACTGCAACTTCTAAAAATTAACACACCTAATATTATCAAATGCGGTATAAATTATCCCTAGCTGTCACATGTTTCTTAAAATTATCAATAATTCACACAGATTATAACATCTAAAAACTACCAAATTTGACTTTAGAAAGTCAAAAGTGAAACCAGATCTATTACCTATATCTTCTCTTTCTAAAAGTGGAAACATAATCCTTTCTTCTATCTGAGCATGTTCAAGCAACACTTCCAACAACTGTGAATAACTTCTTCCATACTTTTTAACTTCCATCCGTGCACTCCCCATCACCGGAGTTTCAAATCCAAAATCAGGCATTTCCGATGGAACAAAAAGCAGAGTTACTGGTTTGTAAAGTATTGCGAATCGAATGTAGGATGTTGCTGGTGATGCTTGGTGATGCTGGTGATCCGTACAGTCTCACCACCGGCAACACCCTTTATTAACCAAAATAAAGTATCTGGGTAAAAAAAATGGGAAAAAGAAGGATGATATACGTTGAATATATTAGGGGTAATCTGAGTGCCACGTGGTGTCAGGTGGACGATGACGTGGCAAGAATTTAAGTTATACCGGTGACATGGACTTGCTAGCCGGTACATTACATCAAATGACCGTTTTATCCGGTTAGATACATTAAATACACATACGAATAGTTCATGGGAAAAACAGAAACCAAATAAACTGAATAAGTTGATCACATCAACGTTAATACGTACTAGACACATATTCAATGAATGGAGCGAATTAAGTTCATGGGAAGATGCTCTAGTGTTGTTGTACAAAATATTGTGTTGGTCTTAAATCATCGAAGCGTGATTGTTTTTAACATAAAAGAGCCAAGAAAAGATACTCTCTTTTGATGATGCAAAGGTTCTTATCATACAATCATATTATATTTCAAACATGTCAGCAAACATGACAATTAACTGGATCGAATTGGTCCAGTGAGCCAATTTATGCCTGTCGTAATCCAATGTAATCATGTCTTATATCCCTAGTATCTTGTTACTGATATTTCTCAGAATTGCAATTATGCTGTTAAAATAAACAACTTCTATCAGTTACATGTTTGAATAAAAACTTCATATATCATATGTTTATGTTCTGTATGTATCAAAATCTAGTTAAATTATTATATAATATAAAAGTTCAAACTTAATACAGTTCAAACAAGAAGAATTTTATATGCTAAGTTGGCAACCATATAGTATTGGTTACTTAAATTAAGTAAATAAATAAAAATCCAACCAATACAACAAAATTCGAATTCAAATAATTATAATTTATAATAAATAGTTTTTTCTTAAAAATTTACTAAGAACATTAACCAGTAGTTATTTTAATTCTACCTTCAATATAAATAAACCCACTAATAGAATCAAAAAGCTTCTAGTTTCTCACATTGGCAGATTCTCAACAGAACTTGCATATTTTCTGGATCGACTTGGTCGTTAAACGGTCCAAGTCTATTCCAACGATATAATTGACAATTAACCAGCATGGATATGAGTCAGAACTTGCGGCCCAGTATTATCTAATGGTACACTACAAAAGTTGCGTTCTACTATCCCCTCTTGTTAAACTTTGGTCGTGTGGAGGTTACCATCAACACAGTATAATCGCTATTAAAAGATCGAATTGCATCACGATACTGGTTGACTTTTGACTGTCTGCAAGTTGAATAAGGTCCAAAGTCATTTCCTTGAGCTGAATAAACAACTGGTTATGAAACGCGTGGTATTATTGTACTAGGAATACAATTGTTTCCCTTGTTATTAATAGATTATGTTAGCTAGTTTATTTATACTAGAGGAATGCATGAATTGGTATAACATTTGTAGCATGAGTACTGTATTTAAATCGGAAAGTCTTTTTATCTGTATGTTTTGTTCAGTCGTGAAATTTAATAAACTATAATTAAAAATCTACTGTGTTTATGACCTCTCAAAATCGTCTTTATCGTATAAACATACATATCCAAGTTACAAACCAAGAACTCCAATCTAATGAGAATAATTCTATAAATCTCTAATACCTACTAAATCTTTGGTATTATCTTTACAACTTATGCATGTCACTCGATCTTATTTTTTTCTCAAGGGCAACTTTACATCGTTACAAATATCTCAATAGCATAGTTTTCTTTAATTTTTTATTAATTAATTAATATAATATCAATATTTTTTAATTAATATTGATAGAGAGATATGAATGAATATGAAACTGACTAATGTATACCGAAGCTTCATAGAGAAGCCATTTTTTAAAACTTTAATATTTATTATTATTTCAATTTTGACGGTAAGGGGATATAGAAGACGCAGTGCCGGAGCCACGTAGTAGTTAGGCAAGGTTGTGGCCCACCCTGGACTTTCTACTAACAGTGCGTCAAGCAAAGCAAAAGTCATCCTTATGTGTTATATTGTCCCAATTAAAGGAGATGGCCCACCCAAATAGTATACACGGTAATAAACCTTAACAGTCCAGTCTCCAGTTCTTTCGATTTACAATTTTAACAAAGCTTTCTGATTTTAATTAAAAAACAAAAAGAAAAGACGATAATTATAATATGAACTTTCCATCCATAAAAATAAAAAATTCAGTATAACTATGTATCTCATCATGATATGTTATTAATTCATATTTTAGTTAATAAAATCAGAAAGCGTGTAGGTCTACCAAAAATTTGAAACGTTAGTATAAATTTATATAATTTAGTAACATTATTTTAATAAGAGCCCACCCTAAATATTAAAGAGAGTTCATAGATTCAATGGTCTTTTAATTAATAGAACTCAGCAAGCTGAAAGAGTCAATCCCATCCTGAAGAAGCCAATGAAAGCCTGAATTCAATATCAAAGTGGGCTCTTCTTCTTCTATTCAAGCAAGTCGACCATAAGGTGAATCGATGACCTGACTGAAGATTTCTAAAAAATTGTTGGCCCATATAATTAAATTGTTATTTCTGTAGGATTATTATGATCATATTAACAACAATACATCCAAGAACTTACGAAGTACGAATAAACAGAAAACCCAACAACTTTCAACAATCCTATTTTACCTTTCCTAAGCCTAACATGTATTTGTCATTCATCCAATATATTTATTGATTTAGTATTAGTTTTAGCTTCTTTTTTTTAACATGTTTAAGTAATAGTTTATTGTTCTTTTTTTGATAGTTTCAATTTTTATAACTTTTGTTTTGGATTAAACGAATCTATTATTATTATTTGAAAGTATCGATTATCATAAGATATTATTATTATGCCGTAACTAGTACTTTACCTAATTATTAAAGTTATTAATTTGTTATAATTTAATTGACATAGTCAATAATAGTTTGTTACGTTAAGATTTACACTTTGTCATTCATAGATAGTTTTAGCTATCATGCTTTTATATTATTGTATTGTTGACCGTTGATATTCCCTTTTGTTTTGCCTACTAACCAATTTATTATTCTTATTTGTAATTCATCCAATATACTTATTGATTTAGTACTTTAGCTTTTATTTGTTAAAACATTAAGTAAAAATTTATCATTGTTGGTGATTGTTGATATTTGTTCATATAGTTTCTTGATAATTTAATATTGTATTTGGAATTTGTGAATTTTGTAGAGCTATAAACAAAAAAAAAAAAAAACTATAAATTCTTTTTTCCCAACATCTGCAAATCCTCCACCACCGCCTTCAACGGTCAATGATCCTCCACCTCGACATCCACCTCCAACTGTTGAGAATCCTCCATCACTGGCATCCACAGTTAAGAAACCTTCATTTTCATCCGTTGAACATGATCCCGAACTACGTTTACCTATGTGAAATTATCCGGTTAATAAACGAGATGAGATTAGACGTGCTTACTTAAGATCTGGTCCTCATCAACTTTTACTCCACGAATACCTTAAAAGAGGGCCAGATAGTCATCTACGTAGTTTTGTAGCTAAATGGTATTTCGATTACCCTTGGCTAAAGTATTCAAAGACTACTGACGTTTCATATTGCTTCTATTGTTATCTTTTCTTAGAAGAACTTATGCTCATAGTAGTAAAAATGCATTTGTAGTCAACGGTTTCAGAAACTAGAAGAATGTCAAAGGGAAGTATTGTACACCTAAGAAACATAAGGGAGATGGACCTAACTATCAACATAATAATGTTGTAGGATTTTGTGACACGTTGATGAATCAAATAGGACATATAGATAAGGTGATGCAAAGACAAACAGATGAAGAAATTAAGAATAATAGGCTAAGGGTTAAAACATTGATAGATCATGTTCGTTTAATTTCTATTCATGGAATAGCTTTTAAAGGTCATGATGAGAGAATTGGTTCAAAAATCGAGGAAATTTTATTGAGTTGCTTAAATACTCAACTTTATACAATTGAAATGTGCTAGAGATACACGTTGGAATTCACATTTTACCTCACTTATTAGTCTTAATGTACAATCCAACTTATAGAGTTTTGGAAAAGATAAAGAATGATGACTCTAACTTTAAAACGAGAGGAGAAGCTAGTGCCGCATTAAAAAGATTGAATTCTTTTGAGTTTGTTTTTATCTTTCTTATGATGAAAAGAATCTTTGGCATCACGGTAACATCCTAAATTTCAGTTAAAATAGTGGTTAATGTTCTTGCATTGAATAAGTGTTTAAATATGTAACCGAATAATTAATGTACTTGTGAAATATAGAAAAATTGTGTGCAGTCCTCTATGTTTGCAGCTTCATAACTCGAAATCTATAGGGATTGGAATCAAATGTTGAACACGAGAGATGTAGTGCATGTTTCAAGCTTTCCAGGAATATAACATTCACCCAAAATGGATGTTGTATGAGTAACTTATGGTGGTCTAAAGTTGAATGCAGACCCATTTTTAGTGTTGTCAAAATATTGACCCAAAAATTATGTGCAGCCCACTCTGTTTGCAGCCCAATAACTCATAATCCGTTTCGATTCAGACCAAACATAAAACATGAAAGTTGTAGTCCATGGTCCAAGGTTTTAAGGGATATAAGATTCATCCAAAATGGATGTCGTATGAGGAAGTTATGTAAGTTTGACCCCGGGTTGACCATGTTTGACAACGAATATAAAAAAGCTAAACACTCACTTTTCTTCTCATTTTCACCCCAAAACTCTCTCTATAGTTTAAGTGTGTGTGTTCTTTGTGAACCATAGTGTGAAGTCAATTTTCAAGGAAAATCAAAGGGAAAACAAAAGACTTTTGTCATCCAACCTAAGAATTCAAGGTAATAGCTCATATCCCCTCTTTCAATGGTTGAATTTTCTGAGTTGAACACATCTCATAAACTCTAAAAATAAGTAAGGGTCT
The DNA here is from genome assembly GCA_963921325.1 of Logfia minima. Classification (NCBI taxonomy): domain Eukaryota; kingdom Viridiplantae; phylum Streptophyta; class Magnoliopsida; order Asterales; family Asteraceae; genus Logfia; species Logfia minima. The sequence continues at coordinate 8,332,198 of OY992767.1, forward strand.
TGCATGTGTGAATTAAAGGGTGATGATAGTAATTTGAACATGTTCAAGCATTAATCAAGTGGTAGATTTTGATTTAGAATTGTATGTTGAAGATTATATGTTAAAATGTCAAACATGTGGTCCTTTTTGAAGTGAAAATGCAGGTTTTAAGTTATATTGTGTAGTTTGAATAAAGTGCGAAAACGGGTCATATGGTAATTTGGGTAAAAAGTTGAAAACCTACTATTGGTGATTTTTGAAAGGCTGTACAAATTAATTTGTTGTGTTCTAGAGAAAACCAAAAGAACCTAATGAAAGTATGGTTGAATGTCTTTAAATTGATATAAGATTTGTTAAATCGGAGTTGTCTAAAGGGTTGAAAAGTGGTCATAAAAACAGCATGTTGGGCTGTTTTGCTGAATTTCTTGAAGGGCTGTAAATATGTGTGTGCTGCTAAAAATGTAAATTTTTTTCATTAAAGTATGTTCAAATGTCTTTGAAACTGTATAATATATGTACGTTTCGAAAATGTTTAGAGGGTCCAAAAGTGGTGTCCAAAACAGGAGTTTGGTGCAGAATTAAATGATGAAAGTTGATTATATGTTGATTATGAGGATTATGAATGATGAATTTAGTGACATCAAGGATCACTAATTCATAAAATGGATTAAAAGATTTAATTGATTGAAATAGAGTTAGTTTGACTCTTAAAAGTCAAACTGGATAATACAAAGAAGTAAATATTGAATTGATAGTAAAAAGAGTTGTAAGACTTGAATAATTAGGTTATCAATGTGCTATTGAAACTATACGTAATGATTGATAGGGGTTAAGGAAGTGGAGTTGCACATTGAAGAATTGTCAACGTCTAAAGTAATAGGAGAGTACATGCGGATTTTCAAATGGGTGCATAGCAAAACAAGGTTTTATATTATAGTCGTATGTTCATATCAACCTACGTTAGTATTAAGAATTATTTGATCTAATATTTTGAATGGTTTTACGTGCATTGCTATGAGTTATTGTTATGAAAGTACATAGCATGCTAGTTGAGTTCGATTGATTTGGTTAAGTTGTTTATTGATTGAGATTTTATTTTTATGACATGAATGCATTCATTGTTTTCTTTGTCCGGACTAGTTAACCCATAAATTGGGAAGACCACGAGACTCTACTGGGATGGTACCTCCCTGCGCAAGTAGATGTCTATAGATATGTTAACCCGGAAACGAGAGAGACCATGACCTTGATAGGATTGGAGGCATTCCAACTAACTTGGGAGCTTACCTAAGTTAACCGGGAAACGAGGAAGTTTACTACGGGGAAGCCCGTAGATGTTTTACCTAAGTTAACCTGGAAACGGGGAAGTTTTCCTACGGAGACGTCCGTAGTTTTATGTTTATGAGAATGATATTGTTTTTATGAAAGTTTTAGTTTATATGTTTCTTATAAATTATTTTCAGAGATTTTATATCTTGTTGGGTCTAAACCCATGTATCTCACGAGGCTTTACGTCTTACGTATTGTTTGTTTCGAAATTTGCTATGTACTTAGGATCTGGAGCCAAGGAATAGAAGGGTAGAGATTAGTTGAAGACTTTTGGAGACCATTGTGGACTTAGCTTTTATAATAAATTCTCTCTTAACAATGGTTGTGATGTTGATTGGTAACACCCAAGAAATTGTAAACTCTGATTAAACTTATGATGTTTTGTGATTTTTGTTAAACCATATTTTAATGCATGACTATTCGTCATGAAATTTATGTTAACCATAGTTTAAAAAAAAGTCATTTAAAGGAATTAGGATGTTACAATTACTAATGTTCTTTGCCAAGCTCTACAGCAAAAATCTCAGGAGATCGTAAGTGTAATCCAAATGGTTTCACAAACAAAAAACTGATTGAAACGCTTCGAGATAACAAATGGGATTCTTTTCTTAGAGACTTCATTGATTTCTGCAAGAAGCATGGTATTGATATTCCTGATCTCGATGCTCCGTATTTTGAGGGAAAAATGCTAGGAATCGCAATGATGTTACTAATGAGCATCACTATCATTTTGATATATTTAATGAGACAATAGTTTTTCAGCGGCAAGAAATTGACTAAAGGTTTAGTGAAAGAATTGTGGAACTTTTGAAGCTTAGCTCTACTTTAGATCCAAAAGAGCGATACAAGTCTTTCAACCCGGATTCTATTCTCAAGCTTGCAAAGAAATACTATTTTCTTGATTCGGCTTTTATTAACTCTTCCAGTGTCAACTGTAAGTGTTGAATATGCATTTTTCAGCCATGAAGATCGTGAAAAATAGATTACTTAATAGAATGGATGATGACTTTCTTTCTGATAATCTAGTTCTTTATATTCTATTTTAGATTCTATTTTAGATAACTTTATCAATGTAAGAGAGTGTCGTGTAGCGCTAAAACTCTCTAGTTAATTTTTTTTTGTAAGTCTGTTTTACACTTTATCATATTCTTATTGAGTATTATTAGTAATTGTTTTGTTTTGTCCCGCCCAAAATAAAATTTGTAGCTATATCACTGATAACTGTGTAAATTATTTTTGATTATCGAGTCTTTTGATTAGTTTGTGTTGACGAGAATCTCAATAATATGCAATATTAAGATTCAAGATTAACAGTTTAGCTTAACTGAACTTTTTATTATGTCGTTGAATGTTTACATTTATCTTTGACTTCTTCACGATTGTTTTCCAAATCCCTTCTTGATTGTTGAGAAGTATATTATTTGAAATATAAAAACTTCTATGACGTAATTGAAATGATAAATCTACAATTTAATCCAAAGACAATTTACAACTATAATAAATATATACACTTACTATTTCAAATAAGATTAAAACACACAACCTTTTAATTAATAAATTACTTTTATACAGCTAGGTTAAATGCCTTCTAATTGAAAATTTAAAACTATTGTGACTTCCTTTTACTTTTTTACCATTTGTGGGTGTTATCTTTCTATATTTGTGTTATCTGACTCACCCATAAGAACTTTTGTCTAAGTCACTGTATAGATTTTTCGTCGTATTATATTCCAACACGCTTGGCCCCTTTAATTGAAAGATCATCTCATCGTCTAAAAGATTTTTTAGGGTCATTCCAAACGGAAAATGTTTTTTCTGAAGTTCTTTAATGTCATTTTAGCGTCATGTCAGCACTTTTTTACAAACAGATAATGTTTCTTTTGAAGTTCTTTAGTGTCAGATTAGCGTTACGTCAGCACTTCTTTAGAAAGACTGATAATGTTTTCTTTTGAAGTTCTTTAGTGTCAGCTTAGCATTACGTCAGCACTTCTTTAGAAAGACTGAATACTGCCAACATATGACACTTCTTCAGAAAGACTAACTCCACTATTTACTAGTAATACATTTATTATATATACAAAGTAAAAAATCAAAAAGAGAAAAAACGGAAGCTAACCCCGCATGTTTTCCGTCTTGGAGCATCTTGAGCAACAAACAAGCCTCAAAGACGCCTACGAAGACGAGACGCTGTCAATGGCGTCTTCCAAAAGTACTAATGAAGATGGTACAATGACGTATCGTTCTGACTCGTCTAATAAAAATGATGTAAAAATAGAAAGACTTTTGGACTTTCTGAAAGTTAAATAATGTATTGTGGTCTAAGGTAATTTCCTTGAGCTGAACAAATAATTGGTTATTTGTTCCCATTGATATGAAAAGTTTGAATAATAAAAGGTGTTCACCACATGCAAAAGGTAAAGGAAGTATGCCTGAAAAAGGTCACCGATATTGACTACAAAGGCATCAGGATTAGGTTTCACGTGCCATCCATTTAGCATCTTTCATAAGTTGAAGCCCACCAACATGTTCATCTTGGTGCAAAATGGTGAGAAATCCCTGTCCGTGTGGGGCACAAGTCCAATTACCTCTGGAGGGATGGGGGCATGGCGGGTATCGGTTCAGTCCCGTGAAACATGTGCTTGCGTCGCACTTGCCTTCTCAACACCTTTTCATACACCCATGTTCGTCACCAGAACTTTTGCTATCTACTTTGCGAGTTCTTGCATTGCACTTGCGTATTCCTGCATCACTTCCCTAAACAAAAAAAGAACTAATAACGAAAAAGATAATCAAAGTTGTTAATTGCTTTGGTTCAATTTTAAATCAAGTAACTAACAGTCTATTAATTCGTCCTTGAATGGGACGAGTGACTCGATCGGTATCGTTAGTTATTAACGTTTTGCAAAAAACTTGATAATGTTTCTTTTGAAGTTCTTTAGTGTCAGCTTAGCGTCACGTCAGTACTTCTTTAGGAAGAATGAACACCGCCAACGTATGACGCTTATTTAGTAAGACTGGACTTCACTATTTACCAATAATATGTTTACTATGTACACAAAATAAAAAATAAAAAACAGAATAAAAGGAAGCTGACTCCACATGTTTTCCATCTTGACCAACAAACAATTCTTACAGACGCCTACGAGGAAGACGCTGCTGTCAACAGCTTTTGGACTCCATATGTTTTGCAACTTGACCAAGAAACAAGTCTTACAGACGCCCACGAGGATAAGACACTGTCAACAGCTTCTTCCAAAAATACTAGTGAAGACGGTACAATGACGTACCATTCTTACTCGTCTAATAAAAATGATGTAAACGTGGAAAGACTTTTGGACTTTCTGAAAGTTGAATAATATATTGTGGTCCAAAGTAATTTCCTTGAGCTGAACAAATAATTGGTTATGAAACGTGTCGTATTATTGAATTCAATAATTTAAAATCTGAGTAGTTTTTCCACTGAAAAACTAATATAAAACCCGTCATACTCAGAACAACTGATAATTGAGTTGTCTAAACTTTTTATACTCCGTTGTTTATTTTTGAGCATACACTGTTAAATACCAATTTATAAAACTCAAGAAATCCAATTTCATGAGTATGATTCTATATATCTATAGTACCTACTAAATCTCTAATATTATCTAATCTTCTTGTATCTTAATCTTATTTTATATATAAAGCATCTCTAATATTAATTTAGTTTTCAATTCAATTATATGAAATGATCATATTATCCTTATATAATTACTAACATTTTAATCATCTCAACAATTATACTTCCTATTAATATTTATTATTATTACTATATATAAATTAAATTCATTCTGTTACCATATATATACATATATATAAACAAAAAGACACACAATATATACATATATATAAACAAAAAGACACACAATAAACCTTCAAAACATATACATACTCTCAATCTCTCATTACTTTATCATTGCCGTTATCACAACCACCTGTCATCACATTATGAATTGTCGCATTGTGTGAGTGTTTGTCATTCTTACAAATTATGCATTTCGCTCGATTTTCTTTTTTTCTCAAGGACAACTAGAAACTGCTACACATATTTCAATAGCATAGTTTTCTTTATTATTAATTAAAGGGTTTATTATTTGGTTATGTACCCAACTTTACATATGTTACTATTGTATGTAATCATCTTTCGAAAATGCTATTGTATATGTTGAACTTTACAATTTCGATATTGTATGTAATGGGTGACGGGATGACCGGAAACCACCGGTGTCGATACATACAATAGACATTTTTTCAATAAGAAAAACGGTACCTGCTCATCCGGTCACCCATTACATACAATTACGAAATTGTAAAGTTCAATACATACAATAACATTTTTAAAAGGTTGTTACATACAATAGTATAAAATGTAAAGTTCAATTTATAATCAAATAATAAACTCAAACTCTTGATTAAATTAATTAATCAAGTATCAATATTTTTTAATTAATATTAATATATAGATATGGATGAATATGGTATTAACGTATACCGATGCTTCATAGAGAAGCCACTTTTCCAATTTTAATTATTATTACAAGGTAAGGGGATGTATTTAATCTAATTATATTAAATCTTTATTTTTAAAAAAGAAATTTCAGATAAATTATTGCACTTGATTCGCTAATTCTAAGTTTCGTAAAATCAAAACATTTGATTGTTTAATAGCTACATTTCAAATAACCTAAATACAAAAAGAATTTCTTTTATTAATATTGTGTATTTATATATATATATATATACTAGCGTCAGACCCCGCGCACAGTAGCGGATGAAAATTTCGCATGTTCTTGTCAGACATATGTTCAATGGTACACGAATGTAAGAATAGTTGCTACCTTTTAAATGAAAGTGATTTTTTATAATAGTTTAAATTGTTGTAATTATAAATTAAAAAATTTGATAAAAAGAAAAAAGAAGATATTTAAATGTATTATATGAAATATAGTATTAATTAAATTATTTATATATTAAATAAATGGAGGGATATGTGGAGAGATAAAATGGTAATTTCCGTATCCTTTTTAAGGATTAAGAAAGAGAATGTTAAATGTTTTATAAGGATTATAAATTTATATATATATATATATATATATATATTAGGATTAGGACTTGCAATGAATATTATATAATAAAGTTAATCAAATGATATAATTAAAAGGCGATCTCATTGTCTAAAAATTCTTTAATAAAAGAGTACGTTAAACTGGAAAGACTTCACATATAATAGTTCTATAAATCTGTAATACCTACTAATTAAATCTTTGGTATTACCTTCACAACTTATGCATGTCACTCGATCTTCTTTTTTTTTTCTCAAGGACAACTTTACATTGCTAAAAATATTTCAATAAGCATGCTTTTCTTTTATTTATTATTAATTAATTAATAATTCATTAATACTAATATCAATTTATTTTTTAATTAAGACTAATATAAATTGATTAATGTATACCGAAGCTTCATAGAGAAGCCACTTTTTACTTTTAATTATTATTTTAATTTTCACGTAAAAATGGAAAGACTTCTTCAACTACCAGTGACCAAGTGGATCTTATATCAATGTTACTATAAGAACTCTGCCATTAGCCACTGAGTATGTATCCCCAGCACTAAATCACAACTAATACCTTAATCAGTCAGTTATTCATACACAGACAGAAAGAAAGAAACCATGGATTTACAAATACTACTAGCACTAGTAACTATGGTATTTTTCGGGTCAGCAACTTCTGAAAAGCCAAACTGTGAAAGAACATGCGGCGGTGTGGATATTCCTTTCCCATTTGGTTTAGAAGCAGGATGCTTCCAAAATCCTCAGTTCAGAGTAACGTGTGATCGATCATCAGGGGACCCCATACCTTACTATGGAAAAATCACGAGCAATTTAATCATTAAAAGTATTTCAACCGAAAATGGTGAGTTGGAGATGATGATGTTTATAGCCAAAGATTGCTATAATATCTCTGGTCATCAAGTCAATAATCAAAAGCCGTCTTTGAAATTGGGAGAATTCCAGCTCTCAACCAAGAACAGGTTTGTTGCCATTGGGTGTGACACATACGCATATCTTGAAGGAACAATGGGAGACGAGCCCGTTAGTACTGGATGCTTATCTACATGTGATAGCAACAAGCATATTACAAATGAATCTTGCTCCGGAGTAGGGTGTTGTGAAATAGGAATTCAAAAAGGAATGAGCCAATATATAGTGACAATAAAAAGCTTTAATAACCATAAAAATATAACAGATTTCAACCCTTGTAGCTATGCTTTTGTCATTGAAGACGGGAAGTACAACTTTTCTTCCACTCATCTGCTTAATTTTGCACATGAAAGGATGCCTATGGTAGTAGACTGGGCAATTGGAAAATCAACTTGTGACCAGGTAAATAAGGAATCAGTTGATTTCTTATGCAAGGGAAATAGCGAATGCGATACAAATTATACTGGCCCTGGATATCGTTGTCGTTGCTTAGAAGGTTATGAGGGAAATCCTTATATTGAAAAGAACTGCACGAGTAAGTGTTAATCTCATATTCTCACTATCATTAAATTTATTTCAGAATCCTTGTTGAACTAGATTTGGTTGCTAACGAAATGATTCACATGTTATATTCTACAGATATTAATGAGTGTGAAAGAAATCTGCATACTTGCACCGGTAAATGTGTTGATTCTCCAGGAGGCTACTCTTGCGTTCAAGATAAATCACGTATTATAGGGATTTCCGTAGGTAAGCAAACTAACATTAATACATATTTTTATACTTATGTGTTGAGCTAACAAGAAAGTTAGATCATAATACTAAACTTGATGCTTCTTGTAGCAAGCACCTCAGCCGCTATCCTATTTCTACTTATAATTGCTACCTGGGTTCACTTGGGACTCAAGAAGCGTAAGCTTTTGATACTTAAAGAAAAGTACTTTAAGAAAAACGGAGGTTTAATGTTGCAGCAACGAATTTCTGGGGATGGGGATTCTCAATACCAACCTAAAGTCTTCACGCAAGAGGAGCTTCAAAACGCAACAAATAACTATGATGAGAGAAGGGTTATTGGAAAGGGTGGTTTTGGCACAGTCTTTAAAGGGGTTCTCTCAGATAAAAGAATAGTTGCCATAAAGACGTCCAAAGTAATCGATCAAACCCAGATTGAACAGTTTATCAACGAAGTGGTTATCCTTTCACAAATAAATCACAGAAATGTGGTGAAGTTGATTGGATGCTGCCTCGAAACAGAAGTCCCTTCATTGGTATATGAATTTATTCCAAATGGGACCCTCTTCGATCACATCCATGATGAAAGAAAGTCGATGGAAATTACTTGGGGCATCCGACTCAAAATCGCAACAGAAACAGCTGGAGCACTTTCGTATTTACACTTTGCAGCAACTGTCCCAATTATTCATCGAGATGTGAAGCCAATGAATATACTTCTTGATGAAAGTTATATAGCAAAAGTGGCTGATTTCGGAGCATCAAGGCTAATTCCTATGGATCAAATTGAGATGGCAACAATGGTGCAGGGAACACTAGGTTACTTGGACCCTGAATACCTGCACTCGAATCAGCTAACAGAAAAGAGTGACGTTTATAGTTTTGGGGTAGTACTAGCAGAACTTTTAACTGGAAAGATGGTTCTTGATTTTGACAGGCCAGAGAAATATAGGAGTTTAACCAAGTACTTTATATCTGCTTTAAAAGAAGAGAGATTATTAGAGGTTCTTGATGAACACTTGCAGTTAAAAGAAGTTCCTCATGAGATCATTCAGGTTTCAAGGCTTGCAGAAAGATGCTTACGTCTTAAAGGAGACGAACGGCCTACAATGAAGGAAGTGGCGTTAGAGCTGGAAGGAATATTGGCATCGACGATTGACAAGCATCCATGGGTTAAAAGTAGTTCAATTGAAGAAGACACTGAGTATTTGCTAAAAGAAGCGATAGAAGACTACGAATCCCCACACAGCAGCTACAAAAGCTCAATAACGTTTTATAGCATGATAGTCAAGCCTAGTGGCAGGTAGAGTTGGACACGTGCATCTTCAATTGCTGTTGTATTAGGGACTAGAGCCAACATGCTTATTAGTCATTCCCATAAATATCGATTTGTTCTTTCAATTCTGTCAAATTTGGTACAGTCTATTATAGATTTATAGTTCTTTGTGATATTTAACTAGAGACCCAGCTAGATTTAAGTTTTAAAATCCTTTTCATGTATATGTCGATCACAAGTAGACACGCTGTAATTTACTTGATTAATAATCACACAAACGATGAACACTTCAAATTTATTAATCCCAAAGATAGGACGTGTACTGTTCAGCTGATGTATGGTAAAAACGAAATAAACACAAATTGGACATTTTGTTTCACACGAGAACAATTCATTTAATTATCGTTGATTCAACGAATACCGATAATCATGGTGATTTTCTAATCAAACACAGATTTTTGTGAATTGAGAAGAAAAATGAAATTTATTATAATCAAAAACTGAAAGTTCCAGTATCAGAATAGAACACTAAAATAGACCTAGAATTTCGAATGAGCCTAAACGGGCCGAAAACTAGCCCACAAACAAAGTCCAATAAACTGGAAAAAAAACATAAAAATACAAATAACTCCTAAAATACAGCATTTTTGGACCCGACAGTTCCATGAACCACCATAGGCGGTTTCTCAAGACGTTCTCCTCGTTGCAAGCTTCGACTTGACTGGTCTTGGGCTTGAAAAGGAGCCTCGTAGCCTAAGTTATGCTCATTTTAGTGAAGCCCATTTATTCATACGATCTTGAGCCTTCAGAGACAAAAGGGTCCGTTCCTCCACACTTGGACCTGCATCATCACCCTTCCCTTTTTTAATTTGATCTTTGGTTGTTTGACTTTTAAATTTGAAGTCAGTGCAGCGGCCAAGATGAACTACATATAAGTGATGCCTCATTATTTACTCTAATTAAACCATTGTGTGGTACTTGGATATCAATAATCATTTGAATTTCAATTTCAATATATGAGCAATTGAATGTCAAACCTTAATCATGCTAAGATGCATAGATTACTTATCAACTCTAGGTTCATATAGATCATTAAAATTTGAGTGCATGCAATATGTTCATTTTACTTTCTCATATTGATTTCCTAGATCATCTACTTTTTCTTATTGCACCATCACCATCACCATCACCATTACCATCGCCATTCACCAAACCAGATATAGCATATATGCTACCCAAATGGTTCATCTTTCAGAAAAAGAAGATGTAAGTGTGCATCAATGATCTATAATAAATTATCTCTTGAGATTTTGCTAAACACTCAACCTTATGGTAAGAATACTTTCACAGTGGTAACTTGTATTCTAATTTTTCTTTTCAATCTGTAACAGGCTAACAGCTAAGCATCAAAAGGAGGCAGGGGCGATTGTTAATATCAATATATGTCATTCCTTATATTATAATGGGATGTTACAAATATAAATGTTATATAATTAAAGAAGAAATTTAATCCACTACCCCCAACACCCTTAAAAAAATTTATATCTCTCTCCAGTATTCAATAGAATTTGGACCATGAAGTACTTGAGAGTTTAATTATATCCATATATATATGATGCAATCACACTCTCATTGATGTGTCTGCGTTCGAAACAAGAAATCTTGGAAGGCCAACCTTGTGTCCGAAAGCTTTAACGTCTTGTTGAATTTGACTTCGATACTCACCAAATGTGAACCTTCTATAAGTTGATTTATCTTCGTCAAAACAACCAACGAATGACTCATAAGACGGGCACAAAAAATAGGCTATCGAGTGTCTCTCTACTTCGCGGTTTACCATCACTTTGTGTTCAACACTCTTGTAAACATCATTGCTCCATGCCTGCAAATTTCATATATTTTAACTTTTAAGTTAGTGTCATATGCTTCATTGAAACCGTACCTTTTGAATAAAAAATAAATGTAGACTGATAATTAATATATTCTACAAAAGGTTTTGACTTTTAAGTAATTATTGTATTATATCCAACTACACTTTTTGGTCGAATATAAAAATCATATATTCCTCCTTTCTCTTTCCAAGATTATTAAACCTGCCATTAGTTGACTTATTTCACAATGTCAATGGCTTAAAGAATCTACAACTTTAAAAGTTTTATGTTGAATCATACATATGCTATACGTATTATTTGTCTAATGCAAACACGCGATTTATATCCTATAGACTGCAACTAAGGTAGCTAGAAACTAAATATCATTAACTAGAATCATGAAAGGTTGTCCATAACCATCACAATGATTGGTCTGGCGTCTTATTATACTTACAAGTGATCTTAAGTTTAAATTTTACTAACTTCACATTTTGAGGTAATCGAGAAAGGGGTCAGATACTGTCACGGAGATACCCCAGTTAAGCTACGTACATCTGCTACGTACATCTGAGTAAAAATAATCACTCTTTCCGAATAACCTAAACAGTAAAAACCTCATCCGTTTATCCCGTAAAAGGTTATCCATCAAACTTTAGACGGTGTTCTCTAGAGAGAAATGAAATCGGAGAAATGATGCACAAAATTACATTTATTTAGTATATTCACAAAAGTTATGCGTGCATGTTGTTTATGAGCATACTTATTACATCGATGACATTTTGCTTCTTAATTAATGATAATTAGAGAACTTTAGCGTTTGTTAGTTTCTAGCTAGTTTAGCAAAATACTTCCTCCATCGATCCATTGACTTTCGTAAAAAGTCGGTTAATATATATATAGCATCGAATCATATTAAGATGCATTTAGATCTTATTCCTCATCATGTACGTGATGATTTTAGTATCGTTCGAATGGAATTTAAAATAAAAGACATATATTTATATATATATATGAAGGGTGGGGAATGAGCACATTCAAAAACTAACAGTCCGGATAACACCTTTACCACATTATTATTCCCATTGATATGAAAAGTTGAATTATAAAAGGTGTTCACCACATGCAAAAGGTAAAGGAAGTATACCTGAAAAAGGTCACCGATATTGACAACAAGGGCATCAGGATTAGGTTTCACGGCCATCCATTTAGAATCTTTCATAAGTTGAAGCCCACCAACATGTTCATCTTGGTGCAAAATGGTGAGGAAATCGCTGTCCGTGTGGGGCACAAGTCCAAATACCTCTGGAGCGATGGGGCATGGCGGGTATCGGTTCAGTCTCATGAAACATGTGCTTGCGTCGCACTTGTCTTCCCATACACCTTTTCGTACACCCATGTTTGTTACCAGAACTTTTGCTATCAACTTTGCGAGTTCTTGCATTGCACTCGCGTATTCCTGCATCACTTCCCTAAACAAAAAGTGAAAAAGAAAAAGAAAAAAGAAGCTAAAATTAAAGTTCTTAATTGCTTTGGTTCAATTTTAAATCAAGTAACTAACAGTCTATTAATTAGTCCTTGAATGGGACGAGTGACTCGATCGGTAACGTCAGTTATTAACGTTTTGAAAAAAACTTGATATTCCTTTACTAAACTATGGGAGACAGCTAGTGTTTTATCTCTATATCTCTTAAAAGGCGGTATATTTAGGTACATTATTTGATCCACGTATAAAAGAAAATTATAATATATTCTTTTATTCCATTATTTTTAGCCGTTTATAATGATGATATTTTAGTTCCAATTCCCTAGCTACTTTGATTCTCTCTAACATATATTCTACGTACACTTGATTTATTTAAATATTGATGTAGTCCAATAATCATAAATTATTATTTTATAATAACAGGTGAAAAGATCATTGAAAAACGTAGCAAAAAGTCGCCCATTAACTTACATAAAGCATCTTATAATTAAAAAGTAATAAAGAAAACCGACAGAGAACTATTTTTCCCATTTTCGGATCATACAGTTACTATTCAATCATCTAATTCGGGAACAGATTTTGTAACTATATGCTTCAATTTCTCCTTTACAGATATATAAAAATCAAAAGTGGTAGTTGCTTAATTATTGACTTTTCCAATAATTTATGATTTACTTTAGACAAAATATGTCTTTTGTAATATCTTATGTTTCCCATTAAGCAATATGGCTTTAAACTATAGCATATAGTACATCATATTTCTAATGAAAACTCAAGAAATCACACCCCTTGTGTTCAAACATATATTACAATCATAATGTGAACCTGCTCTTATAAATAGAATTTTCATCATTTCATGGCAAAAAGGTGGCATGAGAATGTTGCGAAATGACGAAAAACAATAAAGATAAGTAGAATGAAGAGATTGATATGGTACCTCAAAGAATTGAACTCTCCGTAGCAAGTGTTATCAGAAATCTTTGTAAGAGGAACATGAAAAGCTTCACACCATGATAATTGTTTCGGACATGTTGCGGTTTTGTTTCCATATCTATACGAGTTATCTAGAAGCCCGGAAGCCGATTTTCGTTCAAATGGTGCCTTAAACAAGTCCACTTGTTCCTTCCTCATTTTCCTAAGAAGCTCAAGGTTTATTCCATGATTCACAATCTGAAAGAAACCCCAATCAGCCGATGCTTTACATATCTCCGAAGCACACGAAACTCTCTCGTCCTCATTCATGCTCCATAAGCCCGAAAGGTCCACAAGCGGAAGCTCGCATTCTTCCATCCCCGGTTCATGGTTTATGCGTTGTTTTACGTCAAACCCGTCACTAGAATGGTGCATAAGTTGAGTGTAGTCATGTAAGAGAGGTGGGTTTTGGTTGGAGTCAATCATTTTCACACAATCTTTGATCCACGAGGGATTATTTGTAAGTATAATAAACAAAGTTGAATGATACAAATATATGACCACACAGAGGGGTTTTATAGTTACACTTATAAAGAAAACTATAAGAAGAAAAAAACAAAATAGTACATGGAGAATGGACTTGTGATTAATAGATTAATTATAAAGATTGAAAATTGACCAAGCTATTAGGAAGAAAGCGGAAAGCTTCCTAATTGTGACAAATGTCAAACTGCTGCAAACTTGGAATTATATTGGCCCAAAAAGGACGAAGTCTACATAGCTTACACAAGTTCAAATATTTGGCACCGAATAATGTAAAAGAATATGATTTCTAGTGGGAATGGGAAAAGGGTTTAATTTGAACCAAACTAATTTAACTATTTAGAAATGGTGAAATATTGCGTACTATGAGTTTTTTAATTTTGAAAGAGGGCTAAAAGTAAGAACATGCCAAATGACAACAGTGTGTAGTTATCTTTGACTAAGAGATTTAATTATGTTTTTTCTTTTTTTTTGGGTTAATTGTATTGGGGATTAATGAACCCGAGTTTATAATTTTTTAATTATATTTTAGAAGTTCTATTATATGGTTGAAAGTTTTTATAATGTTTAATATATATATGTTTATGTCAGTTTTCGATACATATGATATAAAGTTTTTAAAAATTAATACATATATCTGATATTTTATAAATTTTATATACAACAGAATATTTAAAATATAATCGCTCGTAATGGTAAAATTGAAAGTTTCTGTGCATTCTCAAAATATTAATTTTTTTTTATTTGGTAAGGTGGGAATTAAATATTTTTATATCGCTGTAGTTATATACATTGGAATTGACCTTATTCTCACTAGTCAACATGATTCAGGCGGTGTTCAAAGTTGAAACATGAATTTTACGCATAAAAGTGTAAGAGTTAGACTCGAGGCAACATGCTATATATTGGGATACTCAACGGCAGATTCAGAATTGAAACTGATGACTAGCACACCTTCTTTTCTGTATGTCGGAATCAAATTAAAGTAAATTGTGGAAGTACGATGTTCTAGTCAAAATATAACTCGTGACAAGTTATCTCATTGGAAGTTGTCATCTATGTTTACTATTTTTAAATTAAATAACATAAAAATTAAGACATTTTAAATAAAACTTATATTTCAATTTCTTTAAACTCGTAATACCAATAAAAAAATATAAAACTAATAAAAATATATATAAAAAGACAATTATAGTTTACGAATAAAACTGATGGAGTCTGCTGTTAGTGACTCCGCCCTAAAAAGACTACTAATTGTTTCAATTTTTTCCTTGCTTGTAGGTAAATAGTATGATTCTTAAACTCTCTAATTTCATGGTAATCACCATAAACTATTTTCATCATACGTAAGGAAGCTGATTAATACATTTAAAATAAAGAGCTAAACATGTATATCTATATCATTATAAAGCTTCCGCATATTCTCTTAAAATTTACAGATCGAAAACTCCCATTATGTCCATTTGTCGACTATACATGTATGGAAATAATAAACATTCAATTAAGTATGCTAAAATGTATTTCACTTTAGAAATAGGGATTATATATCTAAAGATCACTTAAGTATATTATTTTTTCTTTGTACGCCACATCATTTTTGAAAATGATTTTGTGAACCACCTAACGTTGTACTTGCATAATCTTTTACTCTATCACACATCGTTGATAGTTCAGTATTTAGTCTTACACACTGAGAAGTACACAAGCGAGGAGTGGTACACACGTCGTGCATGATCTTCAACGTCGACTCCCCCTTCTTTTGTCCCATTCCTCTTAGAGCATGCGGAGTCGTGATCTCCGTGTCACAGTGTTCAGCGGGAACAATGTTACTGAAAAATGAAGAGTGCGGACAGTGTTCATGAATTTATTTTTGATTTTTTTATTTATCAGAAAATTTAAATAGTTCAAAAAATATAAATAAATAACAAAATAAAATAAATTAAAGAAATAAAATTCAAAAAAAAAAGATTACAAGTCCTAAAACTAAAAATTCATAAAAATATAAATAAATATTACAAGTCCTAAAAATAAAAATTCATAAAAATAAAAATTACAAGTCTTAAAAAGAAAAATCAATCGTCTCTCGAGCAAGCCGATTTGTCGTCCTAATCCAACTCATCGCGAATCTTCTTTTTTTGTTTCTCTATTATAATTTTGTCTCATCCCGTCAAGTGGTCCATCATCATAGCCAAATTCGGAGTTGTGTTTCCAAGTCCTTCATTTGATAGGAGATTTGCTTGTCGGAACGGATGTCTTGAAAGGTATTAGTGAGAGACTCGTCAAATGAAGCGCGGGATGAAGCAGCGGAACATAAGTCGTCTTTTGGGATTTTTCTTTTCTAGCTTTTCCTCGTAGACGTTGGAACTGGTCATCACCGAATAGCACGGCATTCGGGTTGTCTATGTTATGCTCCAGTTCCTCGTCCAAATCCAAGTCGTTCAAATGAACCGTCTCCCGATGTTTTGGAACATTTCATCTTCCGACGACAATGGGATCAGGAGTTAACCACTTTTGGCGGTCCTTTAAAAAGTTCCACACTTGAAAACTTTTGAAAGTTTTTAGCGTTTCCATATTGATTTTTTCCTCTATCATAATCCAAAAGTCATCGACATTTTCCCCGCTTCTTTGTTGCGATTGAAACCACTTCCAAATGTCTCCCCACTTTTGACAATCGGAGTTGAGTTTCTTCCATTTGGAGGTCAATGCGTCTTTGGTCCGATTAAATGGAGGGTTGCAGTCGTGGTAGTCGTCCATAACAAGATACCTAAAAGAGTCACTTGTTTACAGGTTTCCTCGGTTGAAATCTTAGGAAACGGAAACCCAACTTTGGGCCAACCGGAATTCGTCTGCTAGTTCCCAACTACTTCCATTGGTGTAAATTTCTTTGGTTTCGGTTGTGATGGTTCCACCGCAAGTTGTTTGCCTTTTTTGGTCATATTTCTATGGGATGTTGTTGTCGGTACCTCGTGTTCCACCGATTGTTGGGTGGGAGGTTGTGAGGTGACGGGGTTGTTGGGCGTTTTGTGACGTTTGCCACATTAAGAAAGCGTTATATTGATCGGGTGAGAATTGAGGTGTTTGATATAACGGTGGTTGATATGAGGTTGATATGGAGTGGCGAAACCGGCTACGTCGGATTGCGGGTTTTGGAGATGATGAATATTGTTGAAACGGGTTTCATTGAGAGTGTAGGTTGTATGGGTTGTTTGGGTTGTTCGACATGGTGAATTATATGGAATTATAGAGTTTTTGAGAGTGTATTTGTAAATAAGAAAGAGTGTTTTGACCTGTTTAAAATTGTGTTGGAAGTGTTGTATTTATAGATAGAAAAACAGATTAAAAAAAAGGGTATTGTAGCCGTTGGTAAAATATCCATTGGAAATCAAATAAAACAAAAAAAATTACAAGAACACAACGTCCGAAGAGGAACGCTACTGCCGGAACGCTGTCCAAAACGCCATTCCGGAATGGCAGAACTCTATTCCCAGTAGGGTTCCCGTGGTGGATCGTGGACGTTCCTCCACCAACACCGTGTTCCCTTATTGTTTCCATAAACAAATTTTACATCATTTCTAATAATCAATAAAAAATCATGATATTATCAATCAATTGAACCTAAATAAAAGTCGTTATATCCAAAAATATTACCCGTACACTTGCACATTTTCAAATAGCAAGAAGCTAGCGAAACAAATCATCTACATTGAGATATATAAAATTGGATTTTTTAGCCAAAGGCTCCTATCTAAATTCTCGCTAATTATAGTGTCTAATGAGCATAGATCAATTGTCTTAGGTTTTGATTAACGTTTTATAATCATCTTGTAACTTCTTCTTTGAAACGAAATGGAACTGAGAAAAGACATATATGTGAACCCACTGGTGCATTCTCATTCATCTCTCCTCGATACATCTAAAAGCCTAAAATTCTAAAACAAATATGGCAAAACTGATATCTACGTTATTGCATACTTTTTCTCAAAACTATAATTATTTGTAATTATAAGGGTCATTGTCTAGCGGTTTCGAGGTAGACCTTTCTAATTATGACGTCGAGTTCAAGTCCCAGGGATGGGACAATATATACATATATAATGTATATATTCGTGATAGTAGGGTGCTTCCCTTTTTAAAATTATATATATAACTATTCAAAATTATCAAATACGCAATACTACATTTTACGTACACACTATATTTTATATAATATGTATTGTTGTTAAGATACAACAAATCTGAAAACAAATCTGAAAACTTCACCCTGACGTAGGGATTACAAATAATAAATTTAATATGAACCCTTGAAAGTCAACCTCCTTTTCACACTTCATTTAAAAGATGGAACTTCATGCCTCACATGGACCAAATAACACGTTTAGGTGAAACCTACAAATAAATTATATTCAAATTGTGCTCTTATAATAATGAGATTTTACAAGGCATCGAACACGTCTAAAACAGTATCTTTCAACGAGAATCGTCAAAACCTTTCACATTCACAACCTCACGAGCGCACAACTTTGATCGAAGAGTACAAATGTTTCGATTTTTCGGTTTTGGACGGATTTGAATTCATCATACATATTTTCTAATCTTTGGACGGCAACTTGGTTAAACACTTGGTCATCTATTTTGTTTTTTGGACGGCATTTTTCATTCCTTTTGCTTACTTCTTGTTAGATTTTTTTTTTTAAATTAGTACACACACTCCACTGTCACAAATATATATATTAATCCATAAATATATACAATTATTCTATTTATAGGATTTAACCCCCAATCTCATGGTTGGAATATTCATCACGATACCATTAGACCAATGACCCTTTTGCTACTTCTTGTTGATTATTGTTTACAAAGAAAGAGTTAGGCCATTCTCATTAGTTCCTTCGGATGGAAAAGTGACGGACGTCACTTAAGTGACAGCAATGTCACGGAATTGTCAGTTTGTCCGTCACTTGCACTTTGTTGTATTTTCGTCGCAAATGCGACGCTTCGTCGCTTTTTTTCTTTTTGTTTTTTTTGTTTAGCGTTAAATAATAGAGGTATATTGGTAAATGTGGGTTCCAGAAACAAAAACTGACCGTCACTGATGGCAGTGGTCAGTCAGTTGTTAGTCAGTTTCAGTCAGTTTTGAAAAAAGCTGACGTAGCGCTGAGTTGACAAAAACTGACCGGTCGATTTCAGTCACAAATGGAAATGCCCTCATATCCTAAGAAGCCTGTTTTCACATTAGAAGTTGTTCCAGCTAGTCTTAAAATACAAACATATGTTGAAGAACAAAATAGTTGGGAAAACATCTTTGGATAGCCGGAAAAGTCCAGAAAAGGTCACAAGAATACAAGTTATACTACGTAAATCTGAGTCGGCCAAAAATGTTTACCTTTCACTAAGTAGCCTGAACTGTGATCCCTCTCAATTTACCTTTTTATATATCAGAGTGCAAAATGTACAAGTTTTGAACAAATCCTATATCAACAACACACAATTCAACGACTATAGTAATGTGGATTTAAATAACGATAGTCAAATAGCATGGTATTTATGTTGTTAAGCCAATTTTACTGTGATTAACCTGCATCCGTTACCACATTAACGATCAATCCTATTGATCATAGATTAGGTTTACAAGTACATAACCGTTCTATGTATAATAAGTTGTAATTACATAACCGTTCTATGTATAATAAGTTGCGTATGAACCTATAATTTCATAAGGGTCAGGTCTGTAATTCAAATTTTCCTATACATTTCAATTATCCAGCAACAATCAATCTTCACAACTTAACAAAACTATTGCATACCTAATATGTAATCATTATGTACACTTATAGAAGGAATTGTGAAATGTGGACCATTCAATAACTGTTTAAGCACGTTGTCACTTGAAACACATCAAATCCTATTGTATATTCAACGTTTTCTTTCCTTCTTTTTTTATGAAGGGTAAGTAGATCGATAGATTAAAAACCTACCCCCATATATCATTGGAAGAAGAAAGAGTACACCAGACCATTGTCTTCAAGTAGAAGAACCACAAAAAGACTCACCATACCTGCATAAATGACTGATCAAGATTTATGATAGAGCATCTATTTGATAAAGGGCGGTCTTTTTAACGCAATCCCACATGAAAAAGTTTATGTGCATCGGCGATCTACCAAACATAGGCCTCCAAACATTAATATTAACCTTTATGGGAACCCATGTTCAAACAAAAAGGGTTGCCTAAACCATAATTTCCCAACGTAATTCGTCAATGGAACTGGTCAAGATTTATGATAGAACATCTATTTGATAACCACGGAAACACATTGAACCTGCGAGACGATATCCCCCTCCAAAATTACTTGTTTTGCTCATACTATGCGTCCACTAACTAGTTTCACCTCATTAATAACAGCCATCACAATTTATCAAGCTATCCCTTCTTTTTTTGGTTACACACTTTAACAAAATCCATTCTTTTACAGATATGAACTTCAAAGGGGAACAGTTAACAAATAATCATAAAAAGAATCCAATAACTGCACATTTCTAAATCTGTATACATTATATCTATTGGACTTTAATTTTGGGAACTGAAATGATAGCAAAAGACACGCTGTAATTATGTTTTCAGCAATGTCATATAGTACTAACAGAAAAGGATTGTCCCGACTCGAAATAAAGCTAAAAAGAAAGATGCATGCACTAATCAAGAAAAGTCTCAACCTTACTTTCCCCGTTAGCTTTAACCAATGTTATCTGTAGATTAATACGTAAAGATTGGATACCATACAAATAAAATAATTAAGAAAAAAAAAATATATATATGGTACGTGAAGGAGTTGCATGGACAAAGTGTTTTTTTAACTCAAAGAATAATTTATTTGAAATATCTACAACTATGTATGTATTCTTTCTTTTGCATATATTTGAATTCTTCAAGTTCAATGGTTCCTCATCAATGGTGGATTTAGTACTACCTTAGCAAAACTCAAAGGGGCCGTATCAAAAAGTAATAAATAATAAATAGAAAAGAAAACAAAAAAATTCCAGTCCTTCTCGAAAATTAGGCGAGAGGGTTTTCGAAAGGTTACTTGATTAAGCTGAAAGTCCGTAACTATACGCTACCCATCAAGGATTGAAGATATTTGAGCCACCCATATTAATGGCTGTTAGTATTGAAATACTTGTGATCACAGCGAGCCATAATAATGCCGATCCTGCAAACAGATATCTAATTTAGTCAACACAAACAAATGTGACAAAACATAACAAATTGTTACGTGAGGTCAATACCTCCAGAAACACCGGCAGGATTTTCAAGATTAGGTGTTGCTGAATTCAAATCCATTGCATCGGTAGAAGATTTAGTATTTGATGTTTCAGAAGCCACTATTCCTTGAAATTCTTCGCTGACAATAAAGGCTACTAAAACATCCATGAATGTTTCTTTATCTGATGTGGGCTCGTATGTGGTGCTAGCTGGTACTGGTTCAGAGAATTCATCATCTGATGCATCGATATCAGCATTTATCTTTTCATCTTCTTCATCTTCAACGTATGCTTTATATGTGAGTCGAAGTAGAATCTCTCCAGCAGATCCCTTGTTCAAAAGTCCCCAACCTCCTTGTAGAGTCACAACCCTATCTGTTGGTACTGTATCTTTTAAAGATCGTAGGTCAACCTGAAATTTGAGCAAAATAAGGATCTTGAACAAATTTAAAGTAGGGAAAATCGCATAAAAAGGTATTGTACTAATACCCAACTTCTATTTAAGGTACACAACTCTTTTTTTAATTAAAGATAATACACTATCATTTTGTCATCAAATGACATTTTCTCACCACTTGAGCAGAGGTCAACTTGGCCCCTTATGGTTCATGAAGCCACTTTAGCTTGAAAATAATAGGGATTATATATTTGGAGGCCACCCAAATTTATCATTTTGTTTTTGTAGGCCACCCATATTTGAAAACAATTTTGTAGGCCTCCCAAATTTGTATGTTGTTCTATATATATCAAATCCGGCTAAAAACTCATCGGAAAAGTGTAAAAGGACACAAATTCTCATGTATTTGAATAAAACTAAAATAATATAAATAATGTTATTAACAAATATAGGGGTATTTGTGTCCCTTCACATTTTTTTTTTTGAGTTTTTAGTGGAATTTGGTATACATGAAACAATATACAAATTTGGGTGGCCTGCAAAAACAAAATGATATATTTGGGTGGCCTACAAAATCATTTTCAATTATGGGTGGCCTCCAAAAACAAAATGATATATTTGGGTGGCCTCCAAGTATATAATCCCAAAATAATACTACAAAACAAAACTGCATGCATAAATAACTCGAGGATCAGTTTACTATTTACTGGAAAAAAATCTGTCAAAAACCATGGCCTAGTGTGGTGCGCCAGACTGATTACCTTTTCAACAAGTCAAAACGTCCTTTTTGTGTCAAAAAAATAATAAATTCAGTACCGTAAATAGAAGTTTCAAGTACAGTACATTTTAGTGTGATTTGCCCTTAAATTAAAGGAGCATGCAATTGTTGAAGTAAAAACAGTTACCTCTCCTGCACCCACGGTCAAATGTATAAATCCAAAAGAATCCTTTACTTGTATTGACAATTTTTGTTTTCGTGGGTCTGTAACCAGCATACTGAAATCCTACCATAAAGCAAAATAAGATCAAATATTAGTAATGAGCTTCAAATTTCCATAAAAGACGCAGACTAATGCTACAAGAAATCCTCACTTGATTCCATATTGGCTGACCAGGAAGCCCGGTAACAGTTGTTCGACTGTTCTTTTTACTACGCATCACTTGATCATCTAGCCTTAGTTCAACATATGGGTCCGTCTTTCCTGAACAAGAAAGTAAGCTAAATGAATCTTGATACGCCCATGATAACTTTACATTTTAGTGTGCATTAGTCGTGAAATGACTTATATTTTATTAGTTTCGTGCCTCATTAATAGATGCAGAGAAAATGGAAGAATAAGAGGATAAACAAGCTTTAATGGTACCAATAATATAGTAAATGTGAAAATCTTGTAATACCCACCATAGAACACGTAAGAGAGTTTTCGAGCATCAACAAGAGTGACTGAAAGTTCACCAGCAAAATCTTTATTTCCTTCTTGCATTTCCCCTGATTTAGAATCATTTTGTAGTGGACCAACTGCTTTTCCCTTTTGAAAGTCTAAGACACTCTTCTTAGGACGCACAAATAATCGAGGCAAATCCTCAGTCAACAGCTTTTTTAAAAACCTAAAATTCCAAGATACATCGAATGAGAAGTTGATGGATGTCACATCAAATTACGAAAGCAATTGAATCGAATAAAGTTAGGCGGTGTGTGGATAAGCGCTTTGAACCTAATTATCTGAATATAGTGACTTGAAGTTATAATAATTCACAATAAGCAGTTTCTAATTTTTGGATAATACAGTCTGCTTTTGAGTATCTAATTATTAAATTTGCATATCAATTATAGAATTACAAACAAGTTGTAACAAAACTAATTATCTTTAGGTAAACTCACATTACCTATTTACCCTTTCTGCTAAACTAAATAGTGAGAATTTTACTCGCACTTCACAAGACTACCTTTTTCACAAACTTATCTTTTTGGTGGTTTAATCTAAATAACCAGAATTTGCTCAAGACTAGACATTTGATGATGATCATTACAACTTCAAACAGCAACAGTACATCCAACACTATCTCCTATAGCCCGTATTACTACAGATGATTATTATTTATACCTTATTTTATTATAAATATCACATAATCACTTTCAAATCATATATCAAAACACCCGTTTAATGAATAAAGACATGCGTTCGTAGTAGAGCTGTTCATTCATAGTAGAGCACAGTGTATAGCATTGAAATAATGTCATGAGCACACAATCTCTAAGAAATCCTGATCGTATGGAAAAGACACTTACATGGAGATTACAGGGATGGCTGGTATCACAACAATACATGCAACAAAGAGGGAGGAGAAATAAACGTAAGTTAGTATTTAAGCCAAAGACACCGTATCTTTCTTTTTTGATCAACAAACTGATAATGGTGTATCTTATCTACTACAATTAATTTAGTGTGGAACAAATGGGAACTAAGATTCAAATTGTAAAGATGTGGCATACCCATTAAATTAAACAACCGAAATGGTGACAACTCGAACTTTATTTTTGGAAGTGAGACAAAAGCCCATGAAACAGCTCCCACCCAAGGCTCAGTTGGAATCAACCGCAGTTTAACCCAAAGTTCTCCATCAATATCAAAATCACGAACACCGACTGGCACCTTAATTGGAATAATTCCTAATTTTAATGTCAGCATTAAAAGCATTCTAGCACCACCAGTGTAACGCAGACCTATTTGGTACCTTTAAAAAGCAATACAAGAAACAAAATAAGACAAAAAAAAAAAATGAAAATCAGAAAAAAGGTAAAATTTAAGAGCTTGAAGGTAAATTTTGCTTTCGAGAGGAAAAAACTCACTGTAAATCGTTCATACTGCGTGAAGTTCTACGTTCAACATTTCTAACTATAAACGGTTCATCCCCAAGAGAAAATTGTTTTATTTCAACTCTTTCGACATAATTTGGTTTCTTTAGATCATCAATAACAGGTTGAAGCAAACCGATTACCCAATCCTCGAGCCCACCTCTATACACCTTCCATAACTTCCCTAACACCATGTTCACCCATTCAACAGACTCCTTCCTCTGCAAATCCTTTTCAAGAAACAGCGAAAAACTAGTTGGAACTTGTGGCCACATACCCAATTTCCCTCCCTCATCATCACTCTTTTTCTTTCTTGATGTCCAAAGCTTATCGAACACAATCCCAATAACGAAAAAGAAAACAAACATTCCACCAATATTCCTATTAATTGGAGGTAAAGTGATAGGGTGTATAACCCCCAGTTGAGTTCTTAATTTACTTACAATAGGGTCTTCTCTAAATCCACTAAATTCATTAGAATAATCTAATCGGTTATCATCTTGAGACAATTCATCACTAGCTACATCTAATTCACTCGAAACTCGACTATCTGCAAAGTTATTCAAACTCCTTTTGACCGAATTCGCAATCTCTAAGCTCAAACTTTGGTTCCTACCATTAATGGGTACCACACAAGCCAAAAAGGTACTCCTACTTCTTCTTCTTCTTCTTCTAGAAACTTCTTTTCTACTAATTGAGGTGCTAATAGGTGTTCCTATACTAAATTGGATTGTATTTTGACATGGGCATATGGACGGTGATGACATATTCATTGACATACATGGAAATTAAAATGGGAAAACCCCCAATTTTGAAACCCTAATCAAGAAACAATGATAATAGTTGATTTGGTATATAAAGTTTCAACCTTTATGATATTGGTATAACAAAAGAACAAAAGAAAAAAAAAAAAAAAGAAACATAACCGGGTTAATGTTTGAAGCAAACAAATTGGATTGAAGTTGTCAAAAGTTGCAATCTTGATGAAAATTGATCTGATTTTGTTACCAAAAAGTTGTTTTAAGGAACGTGGGTCTTCACTGGGAATTCAAGAAGTTGACAAATCGTGTGATTTTTAATTCCAACGAAAATCGAAAAAAGGTCAAAAGATTTAATAATCGTGGCACAACAGGAAGTTTCATGATACACAATATACACGTGGGCGGAACCGACGCGGGTTGATTTGATACTTATGTTTTGACCCGATTATGTAGGTCGGTCTTTTGCCCAATAATCTTGGTGAACTTGATGTTGACTACGATTTAAATTTGAGGTCCAAAAACAAAAACTTTGCGGTGTAACATTTAACGAGTCATCAAAATATTGAGTGAAATTTATTTTAGATTTCTATAAAATACTTAACTATAAAATTTAATATTTAAAAATTGAAATTTAAAAAGTACATTTATAACCCTTTCATTTCAATAATACACATATATATAAGTTATAAATCAAATCAATTTATATTTAATTGCTTTTTTTAATTTATACATATCATAATTATCTTAACTTATAATATAAAATAAATTATAGTTAAAATATAATTATTGTGATAATATATAACATAAATGAAATGGAAACAAAAATTTACAATCATTATCATTAAGACGACTATTATTATCAATCATTATTATATTTCTCTGTTTATAACTCTGACATTGTGCGAAATTATGACTAGTTTATATACTATCAAGGTAAATAATACTCCTTAATACTAAGGTTTAAAATATAAACTTAAAAAAATCTTTATTGGGCTTATTATTAAATTGATTTATTAGACCTATCGAAAATGACAAAGATAGTTAATATTTCTTTATAATAAAAAAATCCAGTAAATTTTGTATTAGCTCTGTCTCATTTTAAATGTTTTTATTACTATTTTAGTTATTTCAAATTAAGTACTCATTTTTTATGTCTATGAATCAAAAAGATTTCTAAAAGGTAAGGAGAAAGTTTTGTTAGAGAATACTGTAATAGTTGTAAATTTATAAAATCTTGTGTATTTTCAAAGTAAATAGACAAAAAAAATTAGAGATGTAACTTGAATTTTGCATGATCAAAACGCAAAACGATAAATTTTGACTATAAAACGAAGTTGAAGCGCAATCAACATAAAAACAGGTAGTTATGAATCTGAGAGGGATGGGGATGATATCGACGTGTAACGTAGGAAGTGGAGTATGGAAACCCTCGAAGTGGAGGGAGTTGACGAATCCTCCAAATAAAACGTGTAATCATTCATTAATATTATTTTTATAAATTATATTCGATGACTAATATTGTTTGTAGTTATACAAAAACAACATTCTTTGACTAATATTGATGTAATTTCCACTTTCCTTTAAAATTGAGACTCCTTCGGATATGTAACGTACAAGTAAAGTATTGATTAAAAGCTAAATGTCAAATTTGATGCAAGTTGAAAGGAGGGAAGAGAAGATGAAAAAATTAAAACATATTTATATTAACATTTTAGGGGGAGAGAACAGAAAAAACAAAAACCTTTTCTTCTTTTTTTTTTCCTTTTTTTAAGGAACTTCCATT
Source organism: Logfia minima (assembly GCA_963921325.1). Lineage (NCBI taxonomy): Eukaryota > Viridiplantae > Streptophyta > Magnoliopsida > Asterales > Asteraceae > Logfia > Logfia minima. The sequence goes on from OY992767.1 coordinate 8,359,403, forward strand.
TATCTTCGATATAGCATATCACGCTAAGACGTGATAGATAATCTTGAAGACGACGAATAGTTAAATGAAAATCGTACGCTTTTTACGTAATGTAGCAGTATTTTACATTATAAATAGGTGATTTATAATTAAAAACTTACAACATTGAACACTTAAAAACATATAACATGAAAACATATATTTTCACATTATAAATGTCGTGTTCATATGTCGTCGTTAAAACATGTATGAGATTTTGAGAATGCATTTGTATATAGTTTCATATTTTGTAGTGTGAATAAGTTCTGATTATTTAATTAATAAAAATGTTATTTTAATTAGTAATTGTGTATAGTCATTGAAAAGTTATTATAGTTGCTAAAACAATTTACTGTTTCTAAATTTATTTAAGTCAATGTTAGGGTAGTTTTAGTATTTCGAGTCTCCTTCGCGTAAGTTTTAAAGATAAAAGGCTAACCCTTTATAAGGGTTATAGATTATCAAAACCAATATTGCATAGTTTTCTTCTCAAAATTGTAAATACTTTAAGTGTGCTTGGTTGAAGGTATTTGAGGGTAGGAAAAGAGAATGGAAATGATCGATGATGCTTGGTTAGTTACAATATAGTATATCACTAACTTTTAAACTTGTGTATATATACGGGTTATTGAATGTGTTTTTAATTTTTATCATTATAGCAAATAATGTATGCAGTAAAAGTCTAAAATTTATGAATTTATATATATGAAATGAAGTTTGAAAATATTAACATATTTTGTGATCAGACTAAATACTAAGATACCAATCGAGTAGATTTTTTGTTGAATGTAAATAAAAATAGATTTATGAGTAATGAATATGTGTATGGTTATATTTTACATGTTAGCTTTTGATCATTATTTGACAATTAATTAGCTTACAATTGAAAAATCATTAACAAAAACATTAATCAAATATTTTTGACCACCGCTAAAATGTGAATGATTTTTGAGATCTTGATAAAACAACAATTAAAAACATCTAAAATGCCTAAACTAATCCCTTAAGCATAAATACACTAATCATGAAAATTTTAAATATGATATTCATAATGAATTCCTATAATCTAAATTTGTTATCAAAGCATATGATGGGATAAATACATATAAACCAACTAAATTACTAAAACAGCAATTGAGTTTACTTTTTTGTTGGATGTTAACAAAAAGTTAGGTTTGTGAGTATTGAACATTTGTATGGTTGTATTTTACATGTTAGCTTTTGATCTTTGTTTGAAAATTAATTAGCTCACTATTGAAAAGTAATTAACAAAAATATTAATCAAATATCTTTAACCACCGCTAAAATATGAATGACTTTTGAGATCGTGATAAAGCAACAATTAAAACATCTAAAATGCCTAAAATAATCCCTTTGCATAAATAGACTAATCATAAAAGTTTTAGATGAATTCCTAAGTTTTAAATTTGTTACCAAAGCATATGACTGGAAAAATACATATAAACCAATGATGTTACTAAGCATTAAAATATGCTGATTGATAAATTGTTTAAGTTTATAAACTAAATACATCGATAACGTAAAACCTATAATGTTGATGAAAATAAAAATTAAATATTGCATCAAATGAAAAACATAGCTTGTTTTGTTAATGAAAAGTGAAGACTTATAGAAAAAAAAAGAATATCATTAGTAAACAATCAATATATTGAACTACTAACTTTATAGTACCTACAAAGATAAATTAACGCTATTTAAGTTAAGTAAACGCACAATATCTAACGATGATTAATTGCATGAGCTAAAATACATACGTGTTCAAATTACTTCAATTTCATAAAATCTATCCCAAAGAGCATCAGTAAATTTCATATGAATAACACTATGTAATTAGTTGTTTAATTTTTACATTCACCAATTGTTTATAGTAAACTACAATTTATATAAAATTTAGTTATAATAGTTATGAAAGTTAATGCATACGATTATAAGTAACTGATTTATACTTTACATTGTATATGGTCAAAAAGCACTAAAGTACTTCATATCAAATAATTTTGAATTCAATTGATTTAAGTATCTAATAATATTAAAATGCATGATTTTCATTCTTAAAAAAATAATGCTTTCAACTTAAAAAATATATTAATAAATAGAAATAAAAACAAAGAAAGAAGAAGAACCACTACGTAAATAAGAAGTAACATACTAATCCACTAATTAACACATAATAAGCTAACTAACAATTGAATGACTAATTGAAATAAACAACAACACTTTTGTTTGTTCATTTGTAAAAATATCCATACTAATTTAATAAAAGTTAGTGTCATGATAATAACATATAGAAATTAGTAAGCATATGTTAAGTAGCAAATCCTCAAACAATCAACATTGAATACATACAAATCTAGTAAACAATTTTTAAAATAAATAATAAATCTTATATAGTATATGATTTTAAAGATATACGTTAATGGAAAACAAATATAAGTTACAACAGTTTAATATTATAAGATATAAATACAGATTTTCGATTAAATATTATACGTTAATGGAAAACAAATATAGATACCCGCTTTTCCTACATTTTCTCATCCATTTCTTTCACAGATGAAACAAATAAATAATATACATTATGTAATATTTTTCTTTTAATTTTAACATTTTATATATATTTTTGAGTTTATTAATATTATGTAATGTTCATTGCATTCCTTAATATACCCACTATCTTTCCCATTACCATTCTTCTTTAGATACAAGCACCCTGAATATTATGCCTACATTTATATTTTTTCATTTCTTTCTTATGAGATACAAACACGAAAAAGGAAGTTTTTCACTCTTTTCTTTCAATTTATTTTTGTATTCTCTTCTATTCTTTCGTCTGATTACTAAGGAATATATTCATTGAAGTTTCGGGATAAAGTGAATCGCATGATTCCAATATTATAACCAACTTACCGTATTGATGTCTATGCATTAAAAAGGAATTGTAACTTTTCAATGTTGAGAAAAACAAAAAAGGTTTTGACAACCTTGTATTTTTCCCGAGCCATGGGGCATATATCACAGGAAATGAGGACATAATGTAAGTATACACATACAGATCAAAGCACCAGATATGTAATGATCTTCAGTACAGCAATTTTGAATCACAAAGTTAATTCTATAGAACCTGAAGCCTAAAGTGCTTTACATACATGTGAAATGTTCCACAACAAACATAACTTTAGAACCACATTCAACTACAGTCAACAACGTTCTGAATACGGGTTAAGCAATTGCTAGCCGAAAGTGATTAGTGAAAGTTTAATAAGTTAAACGACTCCGAAAGTTATGTTTATCATTTAGTACCGACTGAATCAGACGCTTGAATGATTGTCGGTTCAAAACTCCCCTATCTATTTTAATTGATTACAACGCCTATTTTTAAGGTTATCAGACATTTCACGCTAAGCATCTATTTCTCCACAATATCGCTTCACACCGAGAAGAGGGATGTGTACCTCTAGAAACAACAAGATGGCACCATAATTGTGGCATACAACTTTGAATCTAACGGCCGGCCAGTAACCTTTCGGAATGGAAGATGCCCATTGGCAACAACTTGCGGAACCACTGGGCCAAAAAAATACTATGTACGGAATTGGTTTTGAATGAAAAAGTGGTTTTTTGATAAATGTCCCGAGTAAACAACCTATGGAAAATCATTAAGATTTAATGCAGAATGAGGGACTTTTGGTAATCATTATGAATTATCAGGGTACATAAAAACAAAAAAATGTATGAAACATAAGTAATATATATTGAATAACCTTATAACATCATTGTTGATAACTATAAAAATATTATAACATCAACATCCACTAAAATTCAATATAACTATTTGTCCATATAATTTCTAATACCTATCTGTACGTGTTGTCAAGTTATATTTTATCAAGTTTACACTCTTTATTTATGTACCTACATATCATTACTGTCATACATCTGCCTCTTGATGCAACATTTATGTGTTTTTCATATATGGATATCCATTAACCACTCAACCGACTGTTTCATTAAGTACAACTGTTACCAAATTTCTGCAATGATCTTAACTCTTAGTACATAATAAATTTAAGAGTATGGTAATGCCTTGAAAGAGCTAAATTCATGATATATACCTAAGATGTCAATCTCACATAACACACAGGGCTCTTAAAAATATCTAGATATGCTACCAAAAAGAATCTACTTGGAGTCCTACTTGGTGTAATATAATACTTACAAAAAAATAAAACATAAAAACAAAAATCAAATCTATTGAATTGGGCATTTGCAAATGTAAAAACGGGTGCCTAAAGAAAATATCAAGGTTAACTTAAGGTTGCGCTCCTTCCACAGCTTTGATGTTGAGAACCCTACTGCAAACCAACTCCATACAAATCAAAAACCAGCAGAAGCCAGCCAAACACAAAAAGGCAAAGTATTTGACAATAATAAAATACATCAAGTGATTGTTTTCATGGATAAAATTTCTTGATATAAATGACGATTCAAAATCAGTCAACATAATAAGATAAAAGTACAAGTCTTTTACCTCTCATTACTTGTTTTCTCAGCATATTATCATTCACTAAGTCACAAACCAAGTATATCTAAAAAATAATATCTTGTTGATCCCCTTCTTTTGTATGCCAAAGAAAATAATCAGCAAATGGTGAAATGTAGTATAAATATAAATATACTTCAATATACAATTATTAAAAATAGTAATAAAAAATAAATAATAATAAAAACAAGTCATGCATACCATGATTATGCGTGTAAGAGGGACCTCACGCATAAATTTCCCTTTTTTCGCCTTCACCGAGTTTAGTAAGAACATAGTTCGTGAGTTTGGTTCTATCCCCTTTGATATCATCTCATCAAGAAGTGTTTAATCCTTATTCATATATCGCATACAACAATACCCACACACAAGTGCAATATATGTCACCGTATTTGGTTGAAGACCTTTATCTATCATTTTATCAAATAACAAAAAATCATCCCAATTAATTATCTAATTTGTGGTGCTTATTAATCATAACGGTGTAACAATCACATCACGAGTCAATGTCGTTTCGTCAATTTCACTTGAAATTCTCAACATATCCTCTCACTACGCCCTCCATTAGGCAAAACTGTGAAGGTAATGATATCCAGTATTATACCCCTGCTTTTCATATCATTAAAAAGACAATAAGCTTCCTTCAAACGATTTAATCTAAAATAACCTTTTATAATCATCGTGTAGGTAGCAACGTCTATATTTAACCCTTTTTTGATCATTTTATCAAAAACCTATACAGCCATTCTCATATCTCCAACACGGGAATATGCGGTATTATTTTACTGTATAATAATTACATAAACCATTATCTGATGCCTCGAGTGGTTCAAATAATTCAAGAGCTCTTTTTGTTTCACCTTCTGCACAAAAGCAACTTAAGAGTTTTAAGCAAGATGAAAGTTTTACAATGAGCCCTTATTTAGACAACCAAAGTTCAAAAGCACATTTAGTATTCTTTGCTTCACAGTACCCATTTATCATTACAACATAATAATCCAAGTTTTTCCCTTGCTAACTATTGAAAAATAATTCGGCTTCTTTTACTTTTTCTCGCTTAAATAACCCCTCAATGACCACACTATGTGTAACACTTGTGGGTTCTAAACTATGGGTTTGCATGTCATCTAGAAGCCTGATTGTCTCCTCAAAAAGGCCACATATTGAAAACCCACGAGCAAGCACATCAAAAGTGATTACATCATATTTCACTCCATTTCCATTCATCTCCTCAAAAATATTAAACGCATTCCATGGTTCTCCCAAAATACAATACTCGTTGATCAAAGTGGTATAATGCACAACATCTAGATCCATTTTCCTAGGTTTCATTTCTTGCAACAACATCATCGCCTCATCTATCTTCCCTAATATACATAAAGCATCAATCACAATATTAAATGATATGTCATCAAGAAAAATTCATGCTTCATCTTAATCCAAGAATTGGTCTACAACTTCAACCAACATACCCAAATGACACAAACATTCCATGATTACCCTCAAAATTTTACAATTAGTTTTAATAATTATTGACTCCATTTGACATGCAGAGCTAACGCCTTAAGAATATTCCCTTTTTGGCAATACCCTTGAATAAACGTGCAATAACCAACCACATCAGGAACAATTCCCATGTTCTTCATATCAAAAAAAAAAACTTTATGCATCTTGCAACCTTAAATCTTTCACATAACGTCTAAGAATAGAAACATAAGAAAAAACATTAATCTGCACTTTTGACTCACGCTGTCACGCAAACTTTTGACAAACTCAAAACTAAAATTATGTTTTTCTATTTGAACAAAGCCCGTCAATATAAGTACCAAAAGTGAAAGCATTAGGTTCAACTCCAGCGTCCTCCATAAACTTTCCTCCAAAACAACCCTTCCTACAAAGCCCTTTAATTAAAGTCCCATTCGTATACACATTCGGAACCAAACCTTTCCTTTTCAACTGCTTATAAACCGACTCCAGCATATCGAACTTACCCCGCTCAATCATTTGATTCATTCAATAGTTACATGTTCGTCGATTACACAAGTCAACTCCTTTTTATCCTAAACAAACAATCAACACCCTCATCAAACCTCCCGACACTAGCGTACACCTTAACCAATACAAAAACCACTTTTACTAAATTTCAATCATCATCAACCGTAATCTGCTCAATCAACACTTCAAATAACTGTAAAATATCAAATTTAAAAAACACCTCATTACTACTTTTCACAACAACATCCATAAACATATAGTATAACCTTATATCCATACCCCATTTACACAAAAGCCTAATAATGTAACATCCACTTTTCCTAAATAGTTAGTTTAGATGCCTAATATATGATTAAAATGCTTAAGTATGACTTAAATGTATATTTTATGCTTATTTACGAGGATTGTAGATAATTTTGTTACGAACGCGTAGGGGAAACCTTATCAAAAACGAAGTTATGAGTGAAAAGTTATGCAATATTAAGTGTCTAGTGGTCAAAATGGTACCCAACCGGGTTAAACCCAACCCAATACGGTTTTTAGTGATCTTAAGCTTTAAAAACATGATTTTGACCATATTTTCTTCCCCATTTCATTTCCAAAAAGGACTAGTTAGGTTTATGTTGTGTAATGCTATAGAACTTGTTATGTGAACTCCAAGTGTTGTTTAAGACTTTTTGGAAGCCTTAGGAATGTTATCCGGTCATTGGGTTGGTGTTTATGCAAATTCTTCATTTTGGCATTTGGTTTAACTTAAGCGAATTAAACTGTGACTTTACTTGGATATATGTTAATTATGTGTTATATACATATATGTGCTATCCTTTTTGCTATGATCCATGTCGTATAATGCTCTTTACATAAATTGATATGTTTGTATGTTGTAAATCGAGTGGGGCGCAGGGGTTGTTTTCTACTCATCAGACCCGAGGAAGGAGGGCGGTTAGGCAGGGAGGTGAGTAGAGGGTTTGTGCAACATCCGGAGAGGTCTAAAACATGGGTATTATTGTTTTCATCATAAGAGGATGAGTTTGATGATATGACATAGAACTTTAAATGGGCAAGTGATGAAATAGATATATACGGAGAATTAAAGGGATATATAAGATGCAAATTACGGTAAGATGTTAATCTGGTAAAAGAAGGCTGCATAGGCTTTAAGGTAAAGTCTTTGAGACAGTCATTATATGCGATGACGGGAGCGAGAGTTGCAGCGTAGGTGGTGATGTGGACGGACGAAAGGGAGGGGGAGTGTGACGGCCTTGTTTTTCATAGGCGATTACATATGTTAGATTATAATTATAATATAATTATAATTTTTTATTTGCGTTAATTATAATAGGTGCTTGATTTATCAAATTTTGATCACAATCAATTGTCAACGGCAACCTCCCTTGTCACTCCAACCTAGACTTACCAATATGTAGTGTTTGATAATTATTACCACCATTGACCTTCATGATCTCTTTTCATGCATGTTTGTAGAGTTAGAAAAATATTTTTAAGTACATGAGATGACATCTTTTCGTATGAAGCTTGAACCGCATGAACCAATTTATCGATTGTTCCCAATACCTCTTGTTCTTGAAGCGATTGAATCACCCGGAAGAAGCCAAGGTCTAAAACATTCAAATTTGGGCTATTTGGGAGTTGAAAATCGAATATCAAAGCTATCTCGAGATGCTTCTTGAAGAAACTCGACATCATCAACATTAATATGTTTCACATTGTCTTGTTGAATATATATCGGACCCATATGACCTTGTGGCCATGTGCATCTAATAGCCGGTAATACCTTTTCAATCCAATATGACCTTATTACATCTTTAGTTACCAATAAGATAGCCTTCATCTCCAAAGTTCACGCAACATCATTCTTACTTGAACACTTGGCCGTTTCTAATGTTGTGAGCGAGAATATAACGATTTTCCTCGAAAAAACTTCATTACGCAATGAATCAAATATTGGTGTTGCAACGACCACTAGAAACATTACTTTTGTAATGAACTTTTTCGATTTACATGTTCTTAAAGGCTCATCTTCGCCGACAACAAGATAGTAACGTCTTGATAGTCTTGACATGTAGAACCATTTTTCATAAATATGGATGACGTTAAACATATCATCGCATGTAGGACTGACACTTTTCAAAGATGGAGTAACCATAGACAAACATAATTCTAATCTTGTTTTTCTATTTTCATCGGTCAAAAACGGCTTGATGGAATTCGTATGAGGTATAATTACACCCTCTTTGATTCTTCTATGAATGGTTGATTTTGAACATCTATTGATTTTGCAAGAGATCGAACATTCGTTCGACAACGTAATGGTATTTGTAAAACTTGAGTTAAGTTGTTTTCTGTTCGTTTTTGACCAACTACATGTAGCTTTGTAAAGATACATCAACCATTGAGCCATTAAGAAGTTGAAGTTTAGCTCGATGCCAAATTCGACTTACGGTCCTCTTAGATACGGAGAATTGCGTTGCTACTTCACTAATGGATCCTTTTCTCAGCATTCCACCCACACTTTGTTGCAACAATGATTCGTAGATGGCTTGACGTTGATCATTAGTCAAGTTGATTTTAGTGCATGAATTTGTAATGCGGTTCATCTTTGGTAAACAAAAGAAGCATGTGAATAGTGAATTTAATGGTTAAATTGAATTTAGAGAAATAAAAAAAATGAATTCAATTGGAGTAAATGAGGGTGTTAACATTATGTCTACACATGCATGTGTATATAGAAGAGGTGGCATAACATGCCTACAATTTTTAGCCAAAAATTTGGGTTAATACAAATGCAAAACTTGGTGGCAAATAAAATTGGTGACAAATAAAATTGGCGGCAAGAGTTACTTCTAATTTTTTAGCCAAAAAGTTGAGTTGCAAGAGTTGTCTCCAATTTTTTAGTTAGACCAAGTTTAGTTTAGAAGATTGAGGGAAAAGAAAATGAATTTAAGTCCATGATATAGTTAACTTTTGTAGTGCTAATACTTAATTTCTCTGTCAGTAGGTGTGAGTAGGTACAACAGAAGAAAAAGAAGTTAACTTCTCAATAAAATTGCATTTTAATGGTATTTGGGTAAAATTGTCGTTTGCTGGCGTATACATATGTTTTGCCTTTTATTTTCTTAAACTTTGTGCATTCGATACTGGACACTTAACTCGGGACAGATGGAGGGAATTAAAAACTTGCAAAAAATAATAATTTTTTGAAAGTTTAATAAACCATTATCAAGATGGCCTAGCGATTGGCGTCCTGATATCCTCAACAGAAGTTTCAGGTTCAAACCTCACTATCTGTCCATCTTGGGGTGGCCAGGGAAAGGGTCGGAAACTGTCACAAGGATACCCTGATTAAGCCGCGTACATCTAAGTAAAAATACTCCCCCGCCCTAGATAACCTGAATAAAGAAAAACTCCTCCGTTTACCTTTTTATTTTAAAAGTTTAATAGTCTAAGTTAATGAAATGTGAAATTTACACTTATATTTATTTATATCCTTTTGTAAAACATTTCCATATACCAACTTACATTTTGAAGGTCTGAGTCGACTACTTTGCACTTCTCATTCAAATTTGATGTACATTTGATGTATATGTGTTCTATTTTTGCTATGATAATCCCCCAGATTAATACCGATTCAAAATTGATGTTGTTCTCATGTATGCATTACAAATTGATGTTGTTCTCTTGTATGCAATACACATATAAAATGTCTGTATGTTGATTTCTTCTTTTCACCGTATTTCTCTATGTTACTCATCTTCTTTTTTTTCTCTGTTAATCCATTATCTATGACATATTAGTTTTATTTGACTTTCTGATTGACTCAATTTATCATTCTACAACTTCTTTGGCATATTTCTCTGAACCTACGGGTCAAAATGGAACAAAATAAACTATTTACAATTAAAATAATTTCAAACCAATTTCTAATTTACATTCATTTGTTTTTTCATATGAGAATGTAGACACAGTTTGATTGAACAAAAGTTGTTCCGCACCAATACTTGCATGGTTTGACTCCTTAATATAGTCTAACCATTAAGCCATAAACCTCTACGATTGTGTACGTGATCCGATAGCTCCAAGAAGATGTGTTCCATATACTTTAATTTAATTTAATTTAATTTTGATCTTTATGATAACTAAAACATATACTATATGGATTTTATTCACTTCATCCATTTTCTTTCAATTAAAGCATGCAATTAGCATGCTTTGAAAACCCTCTTCCTGGACCCACGTGACATCTTTTGAAGTTTACTTTGGGCTTTCTTGGTTTGAATTCTTTTATTGTTGCTGCTGATTCGTTCTTTAGGTATGATGATCACAGTTATGGAGATTGGAGACGAAGGGGATTTGATGGTATTTCGCTCTCCTCAACATATCAATCACTTCAATCTATGTAATAGTAATCAGTTCAAGATAGAATAGATAAGTTATATTTTAATATAATAAATAAATATGTCACTTTACTTTGTAAAGATGTTCAACTAAGATAATATATTATTAATTTGTTCAGTTGAATTACTGAATTTACTAAATCATAATATATAAATTATTTAACTTATAAATATTATATACAAAGATCAATTTACTTTAACTCAATTATAAAGTTAATTTAATTATTTAATTATTCAATAACTTAATTAAACAGTTCAACGAATTAAAGGCGTATGTGTCAGTTGACCCGATGTTACAAGTTGCCCCCTTCACTTACCTAATAATTCACATATTATAATCTTTTCTTACAATTAATAATTGCATTTTTTTCATAAAATTCATCGATCCATTAAAAAAGTGGTAACAACAATCATAAACATAAATTTTATTGTTTAGTTGGTCAAGAATCAAGACTATAATCAAGATTATGATACTATCTTGGGTTCGATATAATGTTTATTTTTACTATTATACAACAAAACACCAGCCCCCTTTAAATTCAAATCTAGGCTTAGGATGTTTTGTTTTCTCAAACTTTTTACGATCTTAAATGTTTGATGATGTTCTACGTAACTTTTTTTTCTTTTTGTGTTTGCGCATGTGTATGAGTGCTAAAAGTATAAGGAGCGGTAACTCTTGTATTATAGTGTCACTGTTTAGCGGGAACACTACTCCAGAAAAATGGCGGAGTATGAATAGTGTTCAAGAATTTATTTTTGATTTTTTTATTAGTTAAAAAATTCAAATAATTGAATAAATGAAAATAAATAACAAAATAAATTAAATATAAGAATAAATTCATTAAAATACATCCCTAAAATACAATAAATTATGTACTACAACGATATCTCCATATATTCGTCAAATGCATCCGGTGTTGTGTCATATGCCAATTGCATAGGGCGGATGTTATTTTTTGAATAACTCTAAAACCCAAAACACCATGTGCATCGGGTTGTTGTCGAAAATATAAAAAATACTCAGGTATAGGTTGGATAGAGTAAATAGTTATACCTTCAACAATTCGGAGGAATACTCATTCTCACCCGGAAGCAACATTTAATATACTCCTTTGGGTATTTTGCATTTTCACCAAAGTAATCGTTCATTAACGTTTGATGTGCACCAACCCGATCACGATATATGTACCGACGTGTACGTGGTCAGTTGGAACTTTTGGTTTCTTCTCGGGGAATTAAAACTTCATTACAATAATTAGAAGATATTATTGTGAAATATTTTGTTTTTGAGTGTGTGTTTGTAGATGAGAAATAGTGTTTTGTGTGTTTATGACTGTCTTAAAAGTGTTGTTTTTATAGATACAAAATAAGGTTTAAAACATATATATATATATATAAATATATATATATAGGGAAATGATCCATAGGGAAGCTTCAAATCTTGGGGAAGAAGGGAAACGAATTTTAGCCCTTGATTTTTTCATAAATAAATGTTTTTAACATTCATTTGTGATGAATGTTCAATTTTGAAATTATTTGTGATTTTTAAAATTCAATTTATGATGAAATCAAGGGGTGAGATTTATTTTCCTCCTTCCCTAATTTTTTTGCTTCCCTCTTGATCCCCACCCTATATATATATATAGAGAGAGAGAGAGAGGAATGATACACAGGGAAGCTTCAATCTTGGGGGAAAGGGGAAGTAAATCTGGGTCGTCCGTTAACATTCATTAGGAGGAGTTAACATTACTCCTCCTAATGAATGTTAACTCGGGATTTGCGACCCGTGTCTGTGATTTGCGACCCGTGTTTGACTTTTTTTTTTTTTTTTTTTTGTAAATTGTTAAGTTTGGAAACTTTGGAAAGTCATATCTTATGACTTGTAAACTTTGAAAAGTCATATATTAAGACTTGTAACTCCGATCAAGCCACCATTTTTTTTGAAAAAGTCGAAAAAATCAAAATTTTATTTTTTCAAAATTGATTGAGGATTAATGTTTGTTTACACTTCAGATTGACCGTAAATTTTACGAATTTCAAATCGGAGTTTTTTATAAAAAGTTATGAGTGGTCAAAGTGCGTTTTAAAGTCAAAATTAACTTAAAATGTCAAATTGAAGATCAAGAATGTCGAATTTTGAAACTTTTTTGGGACAAATTAACGGTTTGCCAACGAATAGATCTCGGAAAAATACACAAATTAAAAAAAAAACGGTGACTTAATCGGAGTTACGAATCAAAATATATGAATTTTCAAAGTTTACAAGAAACTTAACACATTTTACAAAAAAAAAAAAAAAAAAAGTCAAAATTTGATCCCGGTCGCAAGATACATTGTGGGGGTCGCAAGGTTTGATTCCCGGTCGCAAACTACGGTATCGTAGTCAAAATTTGGGTAGCAAGATACATTTGGGGGTCGCAAGATTTGGTTCCTGGTCGCAAGGTACGGTATCGTAGTCAAAATTTGAGTCACAAGTCACGTTGTGAACGGGTCGCACGGTCGCAAGCTACGGAGTCGGGGTCGCAAGTTAACGGGTCGCAAGTCACGGTTTGACTTGCGACCGGATAGGGTATATTTGTATATTTAAGATTTTTTAGGGTAAATTTGTTAATTTCCCTTGAATTTAAGTGTTCATATTTTTATTACGATATGTTCCAAAACAGTTGTTCACTTTCACATGCAACCTATAAGAAAATATTTAAGTGAAAGACAAGAAATTTTGTCAATTAACTAGGTAATCACTACGATGCTCTATATCTATATGCAGTTTTTTGTAGTGGACACAGTTATAGAGGCCAGTAGGGATTTTCAATCGTTCAGGGTTCATGTTAATAAAGTTATTTTGTTTGGTTTATTCAGTTTTTCGCCAACTCTTGATCCACCCGAGACCCAATCCAAAACATAGGTCACCCTATCCAAACTATCCAAATAAGAGATGGGGTATTTGGTTGGATTTCGATTCACTCATATAATAGGAATTTGAAATTATAAGGATTATTAAGATAAATGAATTGTCCAAATACCAATTTAAAACATTTTAATTATTCATATTAGATTATTTGGATAAATAAATTTGTATTTGAGGTATTTGGATTGAGTTATAAAAGTAACTATGGCTATATGTGAGTTATCGAATTGGATTATCAAAAATAAGTACTAGCAAGTGATGCTCATTCGAGTTTCGAGTGGACTCCGATCTTAAATAGAATATAGGAATTGAATAATTATGTCATTAAATATTCAAATAACTAATAAAATTCTTTAATTTATCAAGTTGGTTAAAATTTATCACATAATGATATCATCTTTTAAAATTAAAGTTTAATTGATCAATTAAATCTCTTTATTTCACTCCATTTTAAAAATAAAAACTCATACTTTAAACTATTAAAAGAATATAATATACGGAGTCTAACAATCAAAATCTTCAATATTTATTCTAATTTAAATTTAATATCTATTTTAACCTTTATATATTTAAAAATTATATTATATATATTTAATATTTATTTTAATCATTATATCATCTCGTGGCCATCTCTCTATTATCTATATGTATGTTTTGTAAACTGAACAAATAATATGTTTTTTCTAAAAATTTATTTTTTAATATTTTTTAGAGTTAGTTTACCAAATTTGATATAATAAGATAAATATATTTATTGTGATTTAAAATATACATGACTCAATAACAAAAATAGAAATTTATACATTGATTCTAGAATGGAAAAATTACGAATTTAAATATATACCACCTATGTATATACGGATTTAGAAGTTAGTTAAAGATATTCGAAAAGAAAACAGAATCATTAAGCTGATTTTTTTTATTTGGTTATATATTTCCACTGAAAAACCAAATCAGATCCTAAGGCCATACCCAACGTTAGCGTCGGTTGCCCTGACGGCGGGCGTCGGCCTACCGACGGGGTTGGCACCATTGCGTCGGTCTGACGCGTCGGTTGAGTTATGAGTTTGGCAACGGAGAAAGAGGGGGGCGTCCGTCTGAGAGGTGGGCCACAACCATTTTAATTGTTTATTTCTCTATTTCTTCTTTTCTTTTTCTTTGTGTTTGGATGCAAGTGATACAGAATCAGAAGCATGGAGGTTGGACGGAAGAATAGAGGATGGGGAAGGGGAAGAAGGACGGCTGGGGAAAGAAGGGATAGTTGGGCCTGCATTTTGAGTTGTGCTATGGTTAATAAATATAAATGGTATTTTATTTGGGTTGCATTTTAAGTTGGGCTGGATTTTGTGTACGTATTTGATTAATGGGTTCTTTAATTTTATTTTATGTAATATCTGATTTAATTTATATAAATTTTAATTAATTAATGTAAGATTTTTAATTTTATTGAAATTATTTTATTTAAATATGTGGGGACTCAGAAATTAAAGTGACACACTCTGAATTGATAGAGATTTGTCAATTGTATGTCAGTTTGAAAAGTGTTAATGTGACACTGATGTGACTCAAGTGACATGTTATGGGTTAGGAATGATCTAATAATACAATTCAAGTAAGCCGGATAACAAATAGATGGATCGAGTTATTCGAGTAAACTAATTAATGAATAATGAATACGGCAGTACTAAAAAGAAAAAAAGAAGTGAACTTTTGGGTATTACCCTCAAACGCAATACAGCTCTCGTTTTAGGGTTCTAAAATCTTGAAAAACCCTAGAAACAGAATCAACCCTCTTTAATTATCATCGTCTTCTTCATTCCCGAATCATTCACAAAACATGACGATGGCAGCATACATTTCTAGGGGAATTACCAGATTATCAATCTCCCAACAAACCCTAGTTCGAACCTTTTCATCATCTTCTTCTTCAACATCGTTCCCATCATTTAGCACGTTGAAATCTGCAATCAAATCAGAACAAGACCCAATCAAGGTCGCGAAACTGTTCGAATCATCAATTTCAATACCCACATTCAGACGCTACAGACCCTTATTCACTCTCTCCGTTCACAAGCTTTCTCGATCCAAACGATTTGACCTAATCGACCGCATTTTAACCAGTTCAATCACCAATTCTCCCGAGTCCCAGATAGCTTCTGAAGGGTTCTGGCTACGGATTGTGATGTTGTACTCACAAGCTGGTATGGTTGACAATGCACTCCAACTGTTCGATGAAATGCTTCGACGAGGTAAATGTACTGTATCTGAAAAATCACTTTGTGGGGTACTTTCTGTGATGCTAGATAACAAAATTTATGATGATAAGTTTAGTCAGAGGTTCGAGGAATTTGTGAAGAAGACTGGTGTTTCACCTGGTGTTAAGTCGTTTAATTTGATGATGAAAGGTTATTGTAAAGGTGGTCGGGTCGATGAGGCTCAAGCATTGATTACGAAGATGGAAAATGAAGGTAATGTGAAACCGGATATTGGTTCGTATAATATATTGTTGGGAGCTTACTTGGATAATGGGAAAAAGAGTGCTTTTGATATGGTTGTGAAACAGATTAATGAGAAGGGTTTGGAACCTAATTTGATTACTTATAATCATAGAATATTGAGGTATTGTAAGAACAAAGAATGTGTCAGGGCTAAGAAGTTGTTGGATGATATGATATCGAAAGGTGTGGAGCCTGATTCTTCCAGTTATAATCAGATAATTTTCGGGTTTTGTAAGGTTGGAGATTTCGAATCTGCAAGAAAGGTTTTGGAGAAAATGGTGAATGATGGGTATGTAAAGGCGCCATCTTTTGGTTATTACACGTTGATGAAACATATGGTTGAGGAAGGAGAGTTTGATGGTGGATTGGAAATATGTAAGGATATTATTCAGAAGAAGTGGGTTCCTCCATTTGAAGCCACTAAGCTTCTGGTAAATGGGTTGGTGAAAGATTCGAAAGCAGATGTAGCAAAGGAAATTGTGGGCAACTTCAAGAAGCAGCTCAGGGGGTCTGCTTTACAATCATGGGGAAAGATTGAAGCTGACCTTGCCATATAAATAAGTTTAATTTGTGATCAGGAAACAGAAATGCATTTCATAATGTATGATCGAATACAAAAGGTACGCTAAAGACTTGTTTAGGATTTCTACTTGTTAAAATGCAGCTTTCGCATTGACAATTTAGTGGTTAAAATTTTATTCTAATTTGAGTTCTTTTCATCATAAAGGCTTTTTTATACCTTTTCGATCAATTTTGTTTTTCCTAATACCGGCGTTATCATAATTGTAACTGGGGCTAACCTTAAACGTCATGCTAAAAGCCTGATGCTTTAGTAGTGCTTTTGTGGTAATAACCAGAGGTGATGTGAGCATACCACAAGTTAATTCGTCACTCTGCACTTTCGTTCATGCATTGTGATTGGTTTTTCTCATAATATATGTTATAATTAATTATGTTTATACTCTATATTAGTAATGATTTTGAATATCATTAGACTGCTTTATTGCTAAAGTGGTTATCATGTCATCTTTAAATAATTAGGTACTTCCTCATTTTGTTATTATTCGTTGCCAAGATCCTCAATCTGTTGCCATGGTAGATCATACATACATTTACAGATTGTTGTATGAATATTTTTTTATATATATATTTCTCTATTGATGACATCCAGTTGGCAGTTGCCCTAATTTACAGATTGTTGCATAAGAGTTCAGGATTATTCACCAAGATGTGTTTTTACTCCTCTAAATGTATGTAGTTAGTGAACATGCTATTATGCCCTAATGGATGTAGATGGATGTTGCAATTAATCTAGATACCATGTATACGTTATTCGTACGTGATTGTTCTCATAATCTCATCTAAGTATGTTGGCGTGTGGGGTATTGACACTGGCTTATAAGATCCACATCTAAGATAATGATGTATAGAATCAAATATTTTGATTTATATGTACTATAAAACCACTTTACGTGAATACATCATTATCATATGATGATGCACATAAGTAATTTCAATTATGGATGGGAAAATAAATTACGTATTAACCGTAAAATTCTACATAAAATAGCAACTACAAGTTCCGACAACGGCATCAGGAACTGCCCAAGTTTACATCATTAATACACTAAATTCTGCACATAACAACACCTAAAAAGCAACAAACAGCATCCAAAAATAGCCTTAAAACAAGGCAAAAATTTGCACCCAAAAACTACAGAATAATAGTTACTATCTCCAATGTATAGATCAAAATGTCAAATTAATATAAAATGACTTTTTCAACCAACTCACTATATCGATGCAAGTTTTGATGTACATCAAATTATTAAAGATTTTGCACCAAATTTGGTGTAACACCAAACTTTACGTCAAGTTTTTAAACTTTAATTTTAACCCAAAATACTTTTGTTATATGAGTCCAAAAGGTAATAAAACTCATATTCTTTGTATTATTTATGTAATTTATGCTACACTTTGAGTTATACACTTTGAGTTACATAAATCGACGATTGAAGAAACAAAGGATATTTTTTGGAAAAAGTAAAATAACTAAAACATTGATTAACTGAAAAAGTTACGTAATTGAAACTAGACGAAAATAAATAAATATAAGTCACAATTAAGTTAATAGTTTGGAAGGTTAATTGAACATTAAAGTAATTAATTGAAGTAAAGTAGAACATAAAAAAAGTTTACGGGGTAATAAGTAATTGCTCGAAATAATTTGGTACAGAAATTCAGTGCATACGTTAAAGATAAACTACATTTGATATACGCATATTGCTAAAGATTCTTTTGTTATATCAAATTTGGTACAATTTTTATTGCATACGTTGGGTATGCCCTAAAGTAGCAACAATACTGCTTCTAAACATCATGAATATTAGGCATAAAGTGCACTAAAAGAAAGTAGGAAAAGAATTGCACCAAATTACATCGTGGTATAGTTGGCCTCAATGTTTTTTATTCTTTTAAAAGCGATAATTACATCTTCATTTGCAACACTTGCAAGTGCTTATTATTCTAACACACAACATTCAACAAATCATCACCAATGCGATTGCTCAAATCCGACTTTTCAAGCTTTATTGTCGAAAACATCTCTCAACGATTGTGGTAGTGCCAAACAAAACTAATCCAAGATTGCCAACTACATTTCATTAAATTACGTAACTTGTCAATAAAATTTCACAGAACACGAATGTTTTCTTGCAACCGTCACAACCACTAATTGAAGTTGATGAGCAAAACAATATAAATAGTATCCTCATCTATTTCTTGCAAGATTTTTGTTTTCACACCATTAAACTCACCATACATATTATTTGCTCCATCATAACCTTGACCTCTTACCCGTTTAAAACTCAATATATATTTCGCAAAAAATGAGTCAATCGAAGACTTAAGGATAAAGAAGATGTATACATCATATTAAAATAGACCTACAAATATCTCTTTAACTGGTCCATGTGAATCAACAGAACATCAACTAGCAATGCAAACATATCAACTATTTTTTTTAATTTTGATTTATGCAAAACATTCTTCAAAGTAACCAACAACAATTTTTTTAATGAGTAAAACTGGCAATTGATTAGTACCTAAGTTTTGAAATTATGAAGATACCCTCTTTGACAAAATACATTTCCATCTCATCTTGACCACAAAATGCTAATGTTTCTTTCAAACAAAATCTACAGGCTTTAATCGTAACATTCAATTGAATTCGGTTCTCTTTCTTCTCAGTATTGTCTTGCTTGCTTGTGGAGACCAACATCAACACTTAATTTGATTTTGTTTCATTAGAGCTTCACAATTCCTAAGTGCTATATTTTGTGAAAACTATTAGCATCACCAACATGCTTTTTAAAGCTCATCGTTTTATTCCAACTACCAAACTGTTGGTCGCAAATGATTCACGCCCATTTGGTTCCCAGTATATTCTCTACATAAGTGACAACATATGCAAAAAAAATATCCTGCTTGTATACTTTGCTTTAATCAATTACCATACTTATCAAACCAATATAATCACTGTGATCAAGTAGATGAAACACTGTTAAAATATTGGTTTACTGGGCTTTGTCGAACACGTCGTCATGACTTCTTACAAAGAAAGATAAGAATAAAGAAATGTGTTTTAACTCGACCTGTTTCGATAAGTATGATAATTAGTTGGAGTATAATATAAAATTGGAGAAAGTTTTTTTCCTATGTTGTTACATATGTAGTGATTAATATGTGAACCAATGTGGGGTTAAATTGTTTGTGACGCAAGGTTCTGGTAGTTGAAATATAATGAAGTGATTTAAAAAGCATGTTGGTGATATTAATCGTTTTCAGAATAGAATACTTACAAACTGCAAAGCTCTAATAAAATAAAAACAATCTATTAACGTTGCCTTTCATAAGCAAGATGTTATCAAAAAGATAGAGAATCAAAGTCGATTGAGTGCTACAACTTAAACTTGTAGATTTTGTTTGAAATGTGCATTTCATGGTCATGATGAGACTACATCTCTTAGTAAAGAAAATTTATTGGACTTGATTATAAATCAAAATGAGGAATTTGTAATGTGTCAAAGCTCCCATAAGAGGAATTTGAAATTGGTGATGATGTGTTTGCGTTGCTAATTAACGAGTCAAGTAATGTATCTCAAAAGGAATAAACAGGTATACTTTTATGTAATGTTGATTCACATGGACTTGAGGAAAGATATGCGGGTCTTGTTCTTGTTACAGATACAACTTCTCTATCTCTTACATATTCACTTGACTCCTTGCGTGAAATATTAGTCAAGTTTGAAATTGATAAGAGGTCAAGGTTATGATGGAGCAAGTAATATGCATGGTGAGTTTGATGGTTTGAAAGCAAACATGTTTGAAGAAAATTACTCGATGTACTATGTACAATGTTTTGCTCATCGAATTCGATTAGTGGTTGCAAGATCTTGTTGAGTTTATATGACATTTTTTGACAAGTTATGCAATTTGATGAATATGGATGACAAACTTGCATTCGATTTTCCCGTGGCAACTGCAACCATTGACAAATGTTTTTTAGCAATGAAACTTGTAAATTCGGGTTTGTGCAATTGAATTGGTGTTGATCTAGCGAACGTTTGTAGGGGTGCAAAAAATGTCTGGTCAACCGAACCCGAGTTGTCTTTTTAGGGTTGGATTTGTTTATCACATAATGTTTTCGGGTTGTGTGACCCAACCTGATAAACCCGATGTTCTTATAAGGTCGGGTTAGGGTAATTAAGCATTGCTATCTTATATCTTTTAAGAATTTATATTGTTTCAAAAAAAAAAAAAACTACATTTCAAAAGCCCAATAGTCCGTGTCCATTAACCTCATATGTGAAATTAAAAGCCCACTTTTTATTCTCTTTTGCATGCTGATATTGCCTAAATTAGACATATTTATAGTGGCAATATGATTCCCAATTTGTACATCATCTGAGTGGATTTCATAAACTTATGGTACTTATTTAGTTTGAAATTGATTTCAGGTGAAAATGTTCGAGAGATGGAGAAAAGGTGAAGAAATGAATGATGTTGCAGCTTTTGCGAGGCTTCACCGTTTTGGCTATAACTCCCTCATACGAACCCCGATTGAGGTAATTCAAAAGCCTAAATTATTGGAACTCAAAGGGCTACAACTTTCAAAAGGATATCAAGGCACAAAATCAAGAGTACCCGTCGGGTAAGCCTAGTACCCGCCGAGTACCCATCATACACGGGAAAAAGGTTTAAAACACCTAATTAAACCCTAGTTTCAGTTATGCTTTATTCTTGGACGGCTTGGGGCGATTTTGGGAGAATTGGAGAAATTCTAGGCTACCAAACATTATTCCAATCATTACAGAAGCTAGAGATCATCATCAAACAAACATAACATCAATTGAATACATTGAATAAATCACAATACAAATCATTCAACGATTAAACATCATATTATCATACGAATAACCTCAATCAAAATATTAATTATCCAACATCTAGGGTTATTATCTTAGATGAACATAAAGAAATTAGCCCATAATCATGGGTTCAATCATACAAGAAACAAAAATCGACGGAGAATTCATAGTTGATAAAAACAAGAATTAACCGAGAAATCACTGTTGTTTGGATGTTTGATGATGATCTTTAGCTTCCCTAATGATTTGAATGATGTTTGGTGGCCTAAGATTTATCCAAAATTTGCCCAAAATCACCCCAAGCCGTCCAAGAACAAAGCATCCCAAAATTAGCATTTAATTTGAGGTTTTAACCCTTTTTCCCGTATCTGATGGGTACCCGCCGGGTACTCTTCATTTTCTCCTCTTGACTTCTTTTTGAAAGTTTTAGCCCTTTGAGTTCCAAGAATTTGGGCTTTTGAATCACTTCAATCGGAGTTCGTATGAGGGAGTTATGGTAAAAACCGTGGAGCCTCAATAAAACTACAAAATTCCTTCATTTCTTGACCTTTTCTTCAATCTCTTCTCGATTATTAGCCTCAAATTAAACTAGATTAATTAAGTATCAAAAGTTCATAAATTGACTAAAATAATATAAAATTTGGATTGATATCGCCGCTATAAATATGTGTAAATTATGCGATATCAGATTAAGTCATCATGTTAGTAGGATTATTAATTCAAATTGAGATGTTTAAGATGTCAAGGAAGCTTGCATTTTATATTCTTGATTAAGTAATTGCATTATGAAAACAAGTAATTCAATTAGTTAATTCTCATACGTTAACTACCAATCTATTTTGATACAAATTGTTCAACCCTAGGGGTAAAAAGTCTAGATGAACACGCTTCTCTACTCTGAGATATAACTATCTTTATTTGCTTTCGTTAGTTTACATACAAGTCCTTTGACTGCCTGTCATTAAGAGACAACTCCCATTTTTACCTTAGTTTGGTTGACTATATACTACTATTATTGCTAAACTAGTATTCGATTATGTACACTTATCTAGTTGTGTGATAGTCCATCATTGATATTTTTATTATTATTTTTATAACTCGATATTTACACATCACATGCCGATCCATACTCTTTATTAACGATACTGCATATTGATGTAAAAAGTTTGTGCAGTGGTTAACGATTTAAGTTTGTTCTAACAAAACGTGTAGTAAGATATAAGTTTGTGCAGTGGTTAACGATTTAAGTTTGTTCTAACAAAACGTGTAGTAAGATATAAGTTTGTGCAGTGTCTGCTGCTGTTTTTTGGTACGCAGTTGTTTTATGCAGAATTTACAGTTAAGACGTAATTATTTAGCTCCACGGTTGAAATTCCTGAATGTGACACTATGTATTAGATACTTTCAAAGTAAAAGTTTAAATCTCTTTGAAGCTTAACCCGTCACAGAAACACCAACTTTTTGTTAGTCTGCTTGCATTAATTATTCGTCTACAATTCTAATATTTTCTTTCATAATAAAAAAGTTTAATGATCAGTTTGTAGTCCTATACAATTTTGCTATTTCAGTTTATTGATCAGATCTTAAGATAGTATATGTTCTAGATATTTAACATGTTAAATTAGTAGTATGCACATTGAGAGTGTATGCTAAGTAGATATACAAATTATAGCTCCTTGATGAAATGCATAAGATTACAAATATCAGGCATAGGTGTTTACAAGAAGCCATATTTGTAATAGTCAAATTTAATTCCCAGGTCTAGGTGCTGATGTTCTAGTAGTCTTTCATGATCTGGATTGGTAGAGTTCTAAAATTGTGTATCAAGGATACTTTGAAACCCTCAACGGTAGATGCAATTTTGTAGATTATGTAAATGATGTGACCATCGTTATGTTCTTCTGTTTGGTCTTTATCATTATCACATTCGTGCATAGGACTGCATACGAGTCGAGCAGAGCTTTGCCACGCCTGGACTTGATAAAATACCAACTCATTTGCAACCCTATATGTGAAATAATAGTGTAAACAAGTTAACGACACACGGATGCGAAAGTAAATATGTTAACTTAATCTCTTAAGCGTTAGAGCATCTACAATGCTACACAATGACATGGTAATAAAAAAAATACATATCGCAAAGGTTCAACCCATTATAGAAGTGTCATTACGCATAATAAGCGTGGGTCATTGCACAAGCGAACTTTGGACAATGTCCGAAAAGCAAATTGTGGCCCATCTCCCCAGTTTGAAACTTTGAATTAAAAACCCTTATATGTCATATATTGTTCATTCAGTAGTGCTCATAGTTATATAATATATTATTTTGTGTTTACAAAATATCCATTTATATCTGAAGAATGAATACTACATAAATCAATTTCAAGCTCATGTGATTGAGTAAAACATAACATCAAATAGCTATAATTACTAATTACTAATTGTATACCTTCATTCATAACAACATTAAAAATATTCATTTCAAACAGTAACAACAAACATCATTTAAGTAAATCAAAACACTCAAAATAATAATGCTGACTCTGAATTCATCGTAACTCCAACCTATTTTTATTCATTCCCTATTTCAATATAAATAAAAAATGTTAACTTTCAAATGTAAGTGTAAAGTAACTTTATCTACCATCATAATCTAATTAACACCATTTTCTATGTCTACGATAACGTTGCATTGTGTGAGTACCCTACTAGTACAATTGGCTATTTCAATCTCGTAAATTTTATATCTAAGACGATTATACGTCAAGCTTATACTATTAAGCGATGAGTATTATATATTCATAAAATTAGCCAATTCTAGATTATCAAGTTGTATACATTGAAGTTTAGTTATGTGTCAAATTCAATATTTATAAAAGAGGAAGTGAATTGTACAACACAAATTTTAAATTACGTAAAAGGCAATATTTTAAAAAGTGTTAGTAATATTTCATGATTTTTACTCCTTTAAAAATTAAAGAAATAGTTAAAGAATTATTTTTGTTTTCTCAATGAACTTATTATAACTCCGATTATAAATTGAGCATCAAAAAGATGATTATATGCCGTGTCCATAAAAATGTGTTATAAAAGGAGAATGGAGGCGTGAAGCATCCATGTTTGACGTTGACCCGACCCATAAAGAAAGAAAAGCACGATTTGTATGTACTACACTACTAACCAAAAACCCAAAAATAGATATAAAAAAGAAAACAAGCGTGCGGAATCCAACAAAAGATACGGACCGTATACAAGTTGTTCGTACAAAATCAATATGTGACGGGCCTTTTTGTTTTGTTTTGCTTTTTCTTTTTACACTCCAAGGGAAAACATTTTTACTAGAACTTACAACACCAAACCAGATCCTATACTACTATCTATACTTTATTTCTCTCTAAAACGAAACGGTAAAATTCATATAATTAAAAATATATATACAATATATCTAATTAATATATATATTTATATAGGGACTGATCTACAGAGAAATAGTAATCTTCATAGAAGGGGAATGTAAATGTGAGTCGTCTGTTGATATTCATCACGATGAATGTTAATTAATTTTCATCATAACTAAATTAACATTCACCGCGATGAATATTAACAGATGACTCAAATTTGTTTCCCCCCTTCCCTCTAAATTATCCCTTTATATATATATATTATACATTGTTTTGTCTAAAATAAGATTTAAGTCCACAAACTTTGATTAATAGATATTAGCTTCAGCTATATCCGCAAAATACTGTAAATACTTTTGTGTCATTATCATTATATACAAGTTTGCATAGAAAGATTCATTTGGTCAAATTTATATGATGTATAGTTTATTGGTGGTACCATTTCATTGGTTTTTACTTTAAAGGCTTTTTTATGGGCTGAGTGGTTATCACCCAAGCTACAACGGTCAAGTTGTTGCTCTCTAAATTAATAAATGAAACATATTGTTGATCTATTTCTATTGTTTATTTTATATAAATCGGTCTGACGTGTCATGTTGCTCTATAATTCGGAGAAGAATATTTATTACAAATTTAATCGTTACATAACCTTTTTTATTTATAACTAAGATGAAATGATAGAGTGGGCAAAATACTTCATGGCCAAACTTTATTATACCAAAAAGGCAAACGCTAAAGCAAGGGCAATCCGGTCATTTCACCGGTTCCCTTTTCGTCTCCACTACCGTATATTTATTCACACGTCTTTTTATAATTAAAAAAACAATTTATATAAAATCAAATCAAAATTGAAATTAACATCCAAACCCTAGAATACCAAAACTCACCAAACAATTATATCTATAATAATCCGGCGAATAAAACTTACCGTTTCCGGCGTCTTCAGTTCATCAATTTTCTAACAATACGCTATGTTTCTCGTAGAGAAAGCTAAGCTAACTTCACATTTCAAATCAATCACTAAAAAATCATCACCTATCCCTAAATCTTACCAACAAGCGTCTAGATCCTTCGATGAAAAAGTAATTTTTCATCTCAAAACCCTAGCTCCGGCCACCGATTCGTCATTTATCAGCTTATCGTGGATGTCGCAGGCCGTTGCGTTTTTATCAACGATTCACGCCGAATCACAGGATCAGATTTCGAGTTTCAGATCTGAATCGGAATGTTTTCAGGTTTTGTATATGGATTACAGTTTAAAAGTACTAGATCTATGCAACTTGATTTCATCAGCCGTTCAACAATTAACCGAACGTCGTATGTTGATGAAACTAAGCCTCCGGTTGATTAATTCTTCCAGTCAGATTCCAGCACCGGAGAAACTGATAAAAGCGAAGGACGCGCTCATCAGATCCCTACGTCATAGTGAAGAGACATCAACGGAGAAATCACAACGCTCCAAAGATTTGATCGGAGAATTGATTTCCGGCATCAATAGTTTTCCCATCGTTAAGGTAAGTAACGGAAGAGATCTGATTAAACGGACGTTACACGGTTTAGGTATTTTGACAGTGTTTGTATCTAGCGTTTTGGTATCCGTACTGTACGGTCAGTCAGATCTGGTTGAATTCCGAGTTCCGGCCGAGTTTTTGTGGTCTGACTCGGTCGAAAGCCTTCAGAAACAATTGTTTGACCTGGTAAAATCAAAGTCAAAGTTGTTGGAGCTTGAAGATACGGCAAGCCGAGTGGTAACCATATGTGATTTACTCGATGAAGTGACCGTTGACGGCGACGAAGAGCAGCGCGTCAGATTTGTTAACAGCGTTAAAGAGTTTGGAAACGTTGTGACGAAATATTCAGACGGTGTAGATGAGTTGACTAACGGCGTTAAGGGACTGTTTAACAATGTGTTGAAAACGCGTAACGGTGTATTAGACGGCGTTAGGAAGGATGTGTGGTAGGTGTGAATTTAGTATGTCGTGTGGGGTTGTTTATAGTAAGTTTTTTTTATTTTGTGCAACTTTAATACGTTATTGTACCGAAAGGCTAAAGCCTTAGAGAATTTGGTAATAATCAAATTAAAGATATATTATATACGTATTTTAAGCTTAATAAAAATGGTTTCTTTTCTTTCTTTTTTAAGGCAATTCATTTAGTAATTAGTAACAAGTATAAAATAAAAGTATGTTGTAAATGGAAATCATGATACAATCACTTTCATCTTGAAAGAAAGGTGACGGGTGAGCTCAAGTCGCTAGGTACCTTCTCTGTAACTACACGTTTATACCCCGATTAGTTGACATGCTATCGACTTGCTTAAACTGGTAGAATGGTAGACAACCAAAACAATCCATATAAATATATTTTTGATGTGAAAACAATAGTCCTTATGGTATCTACGTGTTAGTTTCAAAGAGTCGAACAAATAGCTAGCTACTCGAATTTGAACTTGTTAATAATTGAGTTTGATCTCAAGCTATGAGATACGTGTATTGAGTTTTGAGTTCTAACTCAAGCTTTAGAAGTCAGTTTATTAAAAATATTCAATAACTAAACGAAAAATAACAACCTTTTCATGTTGTTGATTGTATTTTCAACTCTTGGCCTGTAAAACCTTGAACTCTCAACAACTTCATGTTGCTTGCAGATATATGCATCCGATACCCAAATAAGCAACGTCAAGTCCCTCGTGTTACCAAAAATTTATCTTGAATGACTCGTTCAAGAGTCGTCTGACATCTCTAGAAGCTACTTCCTGTAGGCAAGTGTTTTATCAAGGTGGATGTTATTTTCCATACACCTTTTACTAGCACTTTTAAAGAGTTTATCCTGGTATACATAATATAGGTTGCCATATAAATAGTACACACACTTTATTAAACAATTGAAAGATGTACCTACATACACAAGTTTTAGAATCAATGGTGTGGCTGCCATTCGGTAGGTCACGAGAGTGACAGTTGCTTTGACTACAGAACTCAGTCGATCTGCTGGAGCAAATTGGATGATTGGGTAGAGGGCTGCCCCCTCACTCTCACATCTAATAAAAGAAGCTAGACCCATATTGTATAGTATGGGTATACATTCATCATTTACTTAGTTCAGTAACCTTGAATTAAGTGACTTAAACATATGGCTAAGTGCATACCTATGTTACAAACTTATCTGTTAATTTACATGTAAATATAGATTCCCGGTTGTGGCTATAACCAGACATACAGGTTTGACAGCATGATGTCAAAAATGTTATGTTACCAATTGGTCTCCTAGACATAATACCATACCATAAGTGGTAAAAGCAAAACCAGAAATAGAGCTAAACAATGTCTACATAGATGCATTTAATGGTCGGAAAAGCATCCTACTTTCAAACTTGCGCACAGAAAAAGCTTAGATAAACAAACATTTAAGTCTAACCTTTCTCTACAGCCAAATAGTAATTACCGCTATTTACAGGGCTTTGCACTTGATCTAAACAAAAATGTCCAATGCCACTACCTAATAATATAAGTTTCAATGTCCGCCCATGAACAAATATCTGAGATCTTCCGCAGTTAAACGAGCGGCTGAAGTTCCACTTTGATCTTCACCGAAAGCAGAAGCCACCATTTTCCTCTTCTCTTCCTGTGTTCACCAAATCTTTTTCAATTCATGGAACAACATTCAAGAATCTAAACTGCTGACATTGCAAAAATGATAAAATTACAGCTCAACAAGTAAAGTAGAAACCTGGAGAGAAAGGATTCTGTCCTCAACTGTGTCCTTAATAGTGAGTCTCGACACTGTAACAGGACGAGTCTGACCGATTCTATGAGCTCGGTCAATTGCTTGATCTTCAGTAGTTGGATTCCACCAAAGATCTAA
This sequence comes from Logfia minima, assembly GCA_963921325.1. Classification (NCBI taxonomy): domain Eukaryota; kingdom Viridiplantae; phylum Streptophyta; class Magnoliopsida; order Asterales; family Asteraceae; genus Logfia; species Logfia minima. Next base: position 8,388,492 of record OY992767.1, read on the forward strand.
AAGAATAACATGAGATGCAGCAACCATGTTCAGACCAAGATTCCCGGCTTTCAATGACATCAACATAACAATCACCTGCAATATAATTCATTTCTTGGTTAACAACTTGAAATAACTAAAGTTCCATCTATATATGGCTAGGCATATCAATTTCTACGAAAAGGTCAATTTGGGTTATGTTTTGTCTCTAATCTGCCAGAAGGTTGAACGCCATCTAAGGTGTACTTTTTAATGCATAAAACATCCTATATCATATCAATCAGAAAAAATTATTATTATTATTATTATTATTATTATTATTATTATTATTATAATTATTATTATAATAAATCTTTCATAGTCATATGCCTAAACAAAACTTCTTTTAGGCAAAAGCTGTGAAAAATAAAAAATAAATAAAAATGTAAGGAAACCAACTTTTATAATTTCTAAACTTTTGCACTCTAATCTGTAGTCGGTCAAAATGCATAATTCAAGCCTCCCATGGGCCATGGCAGTAATTTTTGACCATCTAGACTTTTTCTGATGTGAAGCCTGAGAAATGGTCATCTTAGGCTCTTAGCTAACTGCCTTGTTAAAAAGTAACTGAAATTTGATGGATATAAATAAGTTGGTTACTCAAAATGAAATGTCACCTTAGAATTCAATTAGGCAGTACGCCATATAAAACTCTTTTCAAGCCAAACCCGACCTGACCTACTTGAACCCATCCCAACACTAACCTGCTTTGACTTGCTACCCAACCCACCAATTAACTAATACAGAGTATTAAATTAAGCAACTTTATACTAAGAACTCAACCTCAGGATCAGTGTTGAATTCTTTGACAGCCCGGTCCCTTGAAGCCAAAGACATTGAACCATCAAGCCTCCTGTATTCTAAACAATACTGATTTAGTGACATTTCAACAAGATCCAACATTCTTGTCCACTGAGAGAACACAATTGCTTTTATTGGTCCTTCAACACCCGAACTCGAAGATGCCTTCATTGGTGCTTCTGAGTATGAACTTTTTGATCTGCAATTCGACCGAATAATCTCAATTACAGCTTTGATCTTGGCGGAACTATAATCTTGCTGAAGAACTATAGATTTCTCATCAATTCTTGATGAGCTTGAGCTATTATCCTCAGAGAGAGAATTTCTTAATGTCGCTTTGTTAAATACAACATCAGGACCAATCGGGCTTTTGCATTTTGGTGATGGACAAGAATTATCATCCCCTGTTAAGTATTCAGATACACATTGATAGCAGAATACATGTCCACAGAGGGTAACCACAGCATCTTCCGGTGGATCCTGTAGAACCAAAAGTTATTGATCAAGACCTCAAATTCACAGAAATGATACTATAACACTAAGTCACTAACTATGATAAGTGTGCTTATGACCCATCAGGACGATATTATATGTAGAAGTGTCGCAATGGACTCGGACCCCTGATTTAGTTGGCCAATGATTTAAGATCAGACACCACAGTTACCAAAAAAAGGTACAATTTAACTAAAACAGTAAAACGATTTATTTACTAATCTTTTGGGTTAACCCGTTTGACCCCTAAGAGATAAAAAAACATAACCAGAAAATTGACTCATTTATAAGTAAATGGGTCAAAAGTTGCTACCTCTAATTATAAGCTCTCAATTATAGAAGAATGGTAAAGCTGGAAGGTAAGGAGACTCACACTACACAAGCAACATATGTTGAGAGTTTCCAAGAGATTTAACAAATTGGCTCGCATATCTTTAGGGAGATTCTTTGCCATTCTCGTAGAAACACGACTGACAGATTCCGAGCTAAATCCCTTAACAAGTAACGGGTGGTCGCAAGCTTGGCGAAGGCGAAGAAGCATCAAAAGGATATTTGCGTAATTTTGACTTACAGTACCTGCTGCTGCATATGCCTGTAAAACAGTATCTAAATGTAAAAATAAATTACATAAATCACGATTAGCCGCAATTACATAATCAAGATGACATATACTCGTATCTAACGCCATTATAACGGGTGACGTATCAACACCTATGATACAGCATTTTTTTAAGCATCAATTGAATATTTACTTTCTTAATTTGGTAATAAGCACTTGATATTGATTTAGTGTGATTCCATTTTAAATAGAAAGTAGGACTTCATTACCTTAAAACGTGAGCGTGACTCAGCTTCAAGCTTGAGATAGAAAGCTCGTTCTTCAGTCGAAAAGTCAACCGTTTTCAAGTTTATTGTTTTTGGAGGCAAGTTAATAATAGGCTTACCATCAATCAAAGTGCCTAGAAAAAATAAACAAAATCGGATGTTAATAGGTAAATAATAGGCAATGTTAGGTTTTCACCTATGTGGCTGGAAAATTGGCAAAAAGTAATTGAAACGCTATGCATGATGAAATGGCGTAAGAGATATTAATAGGCATATCCAATTCATTCATACCAACCACTTTTCCATTACCAAATACCTCATTAAACAATTATACAGTTGCATTACCAAATACCACCCAGTTAGACCTTTTAATACATCTAAATCTTAATTGAAACTTAAACCCAGAACTTCTAGGTTAGACGGAACGAACTACTTGAGTGGGTTTTTTGTGTTCCCTTTCTCAAATTTGCAAGGTTGTAAAAGGCACTAGGCGGTGTACACGGCGGCGACTTTGTAGGAAGTACTAGGATTAGACCTTTTTTTAATTTAAATAATAAATTTCAAAATTATATGTGCAAAAATATGAAACATAACCATGAACATAATTGTCTAGAAACATAAACATAATTGTTCAAATACTTCAAGCATAAATATTTAGACTCAAAACCCTAATTTTAAATTAAATTAAAAATGTAAAAAAAAAAAAAAAAAAGAAGAAAAACATTGACTAATACTGACTTTGACCGATTTTGACCGGTTAATCCCGAATTTGACCGATTAATCCCGTTTTTTAAACGTTGACCGAGTTTGACCGTCTTTTTTTTGCTGCCTCAGCCCAAGTCCCGGCGCCACCACCCAGTGTCCCGATTAATCCCCATTTAATCGGCCGCCCAGACCGTTTTTCGCAACACCGCAAATTTGTCATTCTCAAAGTTTTAGGTTTTTCTAACTTTTTAAGTATAATGTATAACAAATTTCTTTGTGATTAACAAAAATTAGATTATGTAATAAAAAATTTAAAGAATATGTTACCACTTAAAGTATAAAGTTTAAAATTTGTTTATAGAATTGTATAATTCTTGTATTACAAGATGAAGGGAAAATATTTAATTATATATATATATAGAGAGAGAGAGAGATGTTCTAAATAGAAACAAAGGATAACAGAAGGAGGATTGTGGAAATAGAAAAAAGGATCAAGTAAGAGAATAAGAAGGCTGTTGGACTCGAACACGTGACTTTAAGTTAAAAACACATGAACTTGACCACTAAAATATTAGGCATTATTCTTAAAGTCTGACGTACTATATTTTTATAAGCAACTTTCAAAAAATTCTTGTGGGGGCAGCTGCCCACACTGCCCCCAGCCCCCCAGTGTGGTCCCGCCAGTGAATGTGTGTGTATAGATGTATAAAAATTTGCACCTTTTGTTCGACGAAGCATTATTGCCTTCAGCACAGCTTGCAGTTTCTTATAACCGTTCATTGAGTTTCTTGAAATCGGGATCTTTATTTGACTGCAAAAGGATTTATAATTGGCATATGGGTCGCATTTCAAAAATCTGAAATAACTGAACAGCTCATCAATCGAGTTCTGTATAGGTGTTCCCGACAAACACCACCGTTTTTTGGCTCTAAGCCCACAACAGGATTTTGCCACCTGTGTTCTGCTATTTTTAATCGTTTGAGCTTCATCTAATATCACCCTAAACCAATTCACCTTTGCAAGAGTACCACTACAATCAATGATAGAACCATCAATTCCTTTCTTACCCTTCTTTTTCTTACCAGAAATACCCCCCTTCCTTTTCTTAATAGCAAATCCAGAACTCAATCCGTAACTGTCCCCATTCTTTTGATCATCTTCATCTTGCTCATCAAGAACTTTAGTAGGGACTTCTTTTGCCACAATCGCATATGTTGTGAGGACTACATCATAACTTGCCAGCTCAGCAGGATCTTTGGTTCTATTGCCACCGTGATATATTAGAACATCAAGCTTAGCTTCTTCTGCAACTTTATCATCGAGCTCGCGAGCCCATTGTCTTAGCACACTTGCTGGGCACACAACCAGTGATCCTGCTGCAGGTTTACGGTTACTAGGTTTTTGTGTTGAGCTACTGGCCTGAGTTATTAACTTCACTTCATCCTTGTCATCATCTATAACTTCTGTGGCTTTGCCATCATCATCATCTAAATTGAAGGCTTCAGCTTTTGAATTGCGAGAATCGTCTAATTTTGGTTTAGATGAAGATTTCTGTTTCAGTATAAGTGCAATCGTTGAAATGGTCTTACCAAGTCCCTGTGGAGAGAGTTCCAGCAGACATAAGTTTAGGTGGGATTTCAAAATTTGAACAGATAAATCCTATATCACAGATCCATGTTTGAGGTGTCAATTTCGACCCATTTACTAACGAAAGGGTTAATTGGGATTATATTTATCTCAAAAAGATTAAATTTGGGCAGATCAAAAAATTTAGCCAAAAGGGAAACGGGTATATGTGTTGAAAGTCATGCATAGTTTATTTTTAATGCAAACCTTCTCAAACGTGTTATTCAGATATTTAGGGTGTGTTTGGTTAAAGAGTTTTGGAATGAAGGAATGGGTTTGAATGACATTGACGTTGTTTGTTTTAGTTAAATCGGTTTGACAAAAACTCACAAAAAAGGGGTTTGAATGCCACACAAACTTCCCTTCATTCCTCTTTCCTTCTCACACACACATTCACCTCCATATTTTGACCTGTTAACAAACCCACCCAACCTGAACATCTTGCCACCTCTAACGTTACTAAATATGTTTTCCAATGTATTACAATGCACTCGCTATTTACCTGGTCATCAGCTAAAATTCCACCGGCACAAGCCACACTACTCTGTTCCTTCTGAACCATCCATGCCAATGCAATTTTCTAGAAGCACAGAACCCAAACACTTATAAATAGAGATATAGAGATATAGAGATATGAAAACATACACTAAAAGGAAAGGGAACTTTTTGTAATCAGGTGCACAGAAAACCTGGTGCCTTAGAAGGGAGACAGACAGAAGACCTTTGGGTAAAGTTGCTTCCGCTAAAGGTTGATTGAGATCCTGAAATAAACAAACATATATTTTTCACAGTTGAGCATATTAAAAAATATGACAAGCAAATAATTGAGAGCTTGGTGTGTACCTTTTGACCCAATTAAACATAAATGGGTCAATTACGGTTATGGTTCATCTTTAATGACTGTAGTTTAAAACAAAGAAAGAACTTCAAAGGAAACGGGACAAATGGGTTGACAACTGCCCTAAGTGTACTACTCTTAAAGCATAAGACCTTCTAAACCATTTAATCTAAAATATTCGACTTTCTTGAATGGCACACACACACACCCTACTTTTCACCTTATTCCAAGATGGGACTTGAACACTCAATTACTTTGAGTGGCACCTTAGTTACACCTTGGATACAGGCATACCACTAGGCCAAAGCCCTGTTGATACATTTGACACACTAAGTATTTTAATAAAATTTAAACTTTGCACTAAGAGTACTTTGGGTCAACCAACCAGTCTCAACATGGACAATAAATTACCTGTTCTGACCCATCACCCAACCCGCCCATATTGCTACCCCTAATTTCTAGACTGTAAATATTAACATCGAATGTTAACTCTGTCAAAGGTCAACCCCTTTACTGAAATATATATTACTACTTGTTAGAAAAAAAATAAACTTAAATAAAACATTCTAGCTATTAACGGTAAAGCAACACATATAACAATCACACTTGGCCCATGAGAGCATCACTAAATTTATTTCCTTATTTGTCCTAAAAATTGATTGAAGGATAAAAGAATACCTGTAGTGCTACTTGATAAATATGCCTCTCATCAACGACTGCTTGTTCATCAACAACTCCTGCAGGGCGATAAATATCAGATGGACCACCATAAGATGGAGGTGGAATGTGAGGCTTCATTGATGGCGGTAGAATCCTAATTCCATGGTGGTTATCCTTCATCGTATCATTACTGGCCCAGTTGAAAGTATCTTCCATATGAGCCTTCATATGATTTTGCCATGTATGTGATGGGTAAGGGTTTCCATAAGTTTCACGAGTGTGACTGCTGCCTCCACCTTTTACTGGCCTAGAACTAGATGAAGATGGCTGGAGGGATAATGGAAGCGTTCTTTTAGAATCTGTTGGGAACAATTGATTAATCAAACTCTGTCCCACAAAAAGCATCATTTCAGGAATCCAAGTTTGTACCATTCTTTGAAAGATATTGGTAAGCTTACTATTCGAATTTTCAAAATTGTTACTTGAACTTGATATAATCTGAAGCTGATCATCCAAATCCAAATCCATTTCCAAATCATGATTAGAACGAGACGAATGTCCATTTATAGGAGCTTTTCTTTTAAGCGGAAGAGACTGTTGACTTGATCCATGTTGACCTACGATTCAAATAAAATACCAAATACCAATTATGTTAAACAACAGTATAGTAATCTTTTAGCATAGTAAGCGTCATTATTAATGATTTTATATACCAGCATTACTTGGCCTGGATGAAGATGCAAATGTAGAAGGAAGAACCCTAGTATTTGGCACCGACGTAGCCGAGTCCCTTACAGGTGAATCATCTAGTGCTGCTTTATACTTCTCTAGATCCCAGTCACTTGATTCACTATCCGTAGAACTAATGTCTATCGGTTCCATTCACTATGCTACAACTACAGATAATAACTAATTGACCTTTCTCATATCACCACTTCAAAAATTCAGATTCTGGAAAACCCTGGATTTACATAACAAAACTTTAGTCCCACAAAAACACCCATAATAATTAGGCTGCTAACCAACAGACTCAAAATAGCACCAACAAAATTAGGGTTTAGGGTTGGCATGATCAGGCATGTGTTCTTAAAGTAAAAAGTAAAAGATAAATAAAAACTTTTCAATTCACATTCACCTATATAAGTAAAAGAAATCACTATTATTTCTAAAATGCGGCAAAAAGTTCTTCAATTCACCAAAATAAGAGGAAGATAGTGTCAATTTCTACAAATAACAAAAAAATGTTACATTTATAAGTAAAAAAAACCCTAAAGATTTCACAAATGCGGCAAAAATCTCATCAATTTCGTCAGAATAGCAGAAACGAAGTGCCAATTTCTACAAAAAACTTTGATTTGGAAACATGCATATAAACACTTACAGTCATACCGGCAGGAACAAGTGAATAAAGAAGAAAATTTCGTTTAGCGAACAACGAATTCGTCGCTATTAATATTAGGGTTTAGTATCGTCGTTGCTGTTCTTCAATGTCCGTCGAGTACGGGAAAACCCTAACTTCAAGGCGAATCAATTGTATATATGTATGTATCATGTTAAATAAATTAGAGATCCGATGTCCGAGTACTTGTATCTATCTTCTATAGATTCTACTAAAATAGACGTCTTGTATGACTTGTAACTGTTTATTTTAGAGTATCGACACAGATGTTTGAATGAAATGATTATTCTTCAAAATTTGACATAAAACGAGGGTTTTTTAAATTTAAAATTTTATTTATTTATTTATTTTTCGTTTAATAATTAGGAAATTTGTTTTTTTTATGTAATTATTGAGTTACACAAACCGAACTGCAACATCGGTGTAACAAATCTTATACTAAAATAAATAAATTAGACTATAAAAAACTATTAAAAAAATGCAACAAAAGGTACAATAAAAAAATAATTAGAAAGCATTTGTCATATAAAAGTATTATATTAAAGTAATTATATTAATATTAATTCAACAACTACGCTTATAAAACTAAGTTTCGGTACAAACAATATGTGATTAGAGATGTAAGTGTCAGAGTGTGCATACAGAGTAGTTTATAAGCTTACAAACTTTTTACTATATAAGTTAGTGTTATGTTATGAATTATACATAATTAGTGGATGATCATATATTTCAAATCTCATGTTTAATCCTTATTTACCTAAGTTACTTCTTCACTTGTCATCAATATGAAATCAATAGTAAAACTTATAGTATAAATACCTCAAGATACTCTTTCATAAATGATATTCTAATTTTCTCTATCTTCATTTCTCTTACTCTCTAAAAGTATTTATATTAAATAACTAATAGAGCCTTAATTATTGTTAAAGTACTACACGTTATCGACAAGGAAATTCTTCAAATAAAGAAGATCAAAACAATCCACATTTTTCTAACATAAAATATATATTAATAACTTACTAACAAGATGTTAGTAGTGAAAAGAAAATGTTACAAAGTGAGATGAGGGTTACAAATCTTATTTATTCATTTGCTTACAATCTTTTTACCCCTACTAGAGATCCAAGTAAAAGATAGAAGTTTGACTTCGTCACAAATAAAGTGTATCACTCCTACTCTTTTTGAAGGAGAACGTAAGCTCGTATATGTAGCGCCATAAGACCTAAATAGTTGATTGGACCACCACATAAAAGATTATATGCGTTTTTTCGGGAAAGAAGATGTAATTTGAGCAATTAATAACATCATTGATATGTGTAAAGTTAGGCTCATCCAATACCCGCCATATATCTTTAGCAGCCCGACACCCTCCGAATAAATGAAATTTTGTTTCTTGAGCATTATCACAACTCGGACATCGAGTGCAATCTAGAAAAACATTGCGCTTGTCAAGATTGACTCTTGTTGAAAGCCTTTCGTTTTGAGATCTCCAAAATGAGATATTGACTTTCATTGGGAGTATACAACTTCAAGCATATCATTAACCAAGTAATTCAAGTCAAGTTTTTAATAAATCCCAAGTATTTGGCATGTTGGTAAAATTTAAGTTGTTTAGTATATTCTCTAATCTATTAACTTGCTCTTCCTCGGAGTTCATTATTGTCGGCCTTCTCCAAGCCCATGTGCAAATACTTAGAGACACATGATGAGACACTCTGTCGATCACACTACAAAGAGGGTTATCTCCAAAAGAAATAGCCTCTGATATGCATGTTTTAAAGTAGTACTTCTAACCCATACATCATGACAAAAGAGAGTAGTGTAAATTAATATTTAATTTGGAGAGCTTGCCTTTCAAATTAATGATGTTACCCTACGAACTAGATGTTCTACTTGGAGAAAAGATTTTTGATAAACCGTCATCTTCACCATGTATAGTGTTGCTCCTACGAATATAGAGCAGTGCTAATTGGGTTTAAGGTATGAGTGACCTATAGGGTGAAACTTAGTTACTTGTGAAGCTACCTCCTGGGGTGAAGCTACCCTCTTGGGTGAAAGAGCTTCCTTGGGTGAAGCTAAAACTCCTGGGGTGAAGCTAAAACTACAAAAGACAAAACTGTTAAACTCGCCAAAGGAGAAGGGGAAGTTCCCCCTTGACCAACCTTCGGTGTGAGAATCAGTAACATATATGAGAGCAAATTTCGAGTAAGAGTAAATATGCAGAGAGTAATGAATGTTGCATACCGTGGTAGTTGAAGCTATTTATACTAGTGTTAATTTGTAGTCTTGTGAGTTTCTTCTTTGGAGTAAGATAAATGAAGTCGTCATACTGAACTCCCTCATACCATTCATGTTTTTCTTCTTTCAATCATCACATTATCTTATATACCTACGTTGACATGTCGTTGTTTGCCCTAATCCTTTGCAAGATCTCTTACCTTAAGCTTAGGTCATCTTCTTATCAATGCTCATTTGGCCACGCTGACTTAATGTAAGACTTTGTCTTATACCCAATCTTCAGTCATCAGTTGATGTCTACTAATCATAGCCATTTGCTAACGTCATTTTGTTGTTTGTCTTTTGACTAGAGGCCTCCTTCAATCAAATGTGCCTTTCACCCGGTCTTGGGTTTGAACGTATTTATTTAGTATTGGACGTGGTACCTCATCATATAGATTTTATAGTTTTGCACCATAAAGCATTGGGTTCTAAAGAAACCACCACCACCACGTACCAAGCATGAAATAATTAGATGCTTGAAGGCTACCAACATTAAGACCACCATATTTCAACGGGGCTAAAGCCTTTTTCCAATCTATGTTTTTTTCAACGGAGCTTTCAACTTTATAAATAATTGTAGAAGATGCTTTAAAGGTTGAAAGAAATACACACATAAACTCCTAACGACGGACTAGATGAAAGTTAACCTTCCATACAAAGAATCTTTGATTTCCATCTGCGAAGTTTTTTTTTTTATAAATATGATTGGGAGCTAACTTGAGTACTTTCTCATATTACAGCCAATAAGAAGGCCAACGTAGGTAGTGGGAAATTGAGAAGCCTAACATCAAATTGATTGCTAAAAATCTTTCAAGAATCTTAACTTGCTTCTATATGGCCTCCGGTTTGAAAGTTAATTTGACTAAAGTTAAACTTTTTGGCATTTGAGTGGCTCAATCGGATGTGAATTTTCTAGCTTCATCAAAATAATTCACCTTAATTGAGATAACTAGTCAATGTAAACGTTTTCTTAATAATTGGTTATTATATATACTAGAAAGACAATTATCATAATTAACTAACTTTAAGCCTCTTCTGAAATAAAAGTTATAGTACTAAATAGATCACAATTATACCAAGTAATTAAATAAATGAATTAAGTTGCCTTTTAGCATGGACATTTGAATTATTAACATTGAGACTACTAACTTTTATTTATGTATACTAATTTTATATTCTTATGCAAATGTTTGTTTAAGGAATATGACATTTTATTATTGTATTACTATTTACTTACGCATCCGAACAAATTTTTTATGCAATCTAACATTTTATTATTCCCCTAATATTTATTTATGCAATCTATCGATTTCCTTATTTGTACACTAATACTTCTTTATTCATGTTAATCTCTTATTATTTCACCAACTTTTATTTATAAACACTTTATTATGTTACAAATCTTTATAAACACTAATACTTCTTTATTCATGTTAATCTCTTATTATAATGTGTTTTATTTTTCAGGGTAGTATTACATATGTGGTTTGTATTTTGGTCCAACTAGTTATTAGACATATTGTAAAAGCAATAATAATTAGTAAGTGCATATAGTATCTTTGATAGAGTTATTTGCTAAACAAGTAGTCAAATGCTTGACATTTTGTAATCACCTGAATCACAAATATCAGTGTAGAAAAGAAGTTTACATCAAAACAAGATTTGGTAATATCAAAACAAGTAAAATTCTTCAAAAGGCTAGAAACTACACCAACAGTTATGTTTACACCATTAGAAATCAATACATTCTTCAGCATCATTATCATATCTTCATCATTGCCAACTAAAAAAATCATGTTCATCACTAAAAACACAATACAGTATAATACAAACTACAAGACAGATGACCCACAAGCATACAAAAACAAATGTTGTATCTAGGTAATCCTTTCTTGTTGTTCATTTCTTGATAGCGATCAAGATTATGCCGTTATAGTTCATGTGTTATGAGTAATTAATCTAAATTTGTCATGTAAACATAAGTCTTTTTCCCTTTAAAACCTTTCCCCATGTTATTAACTGGTAGTAACCCCAAGAACACCTTAAAGCCACTGCACACTCAACGAAAACTTTATGCTCTCAAACTCAAATTTATTATATATCAATTTACCCTTGAGCTATTAAGTCTTCCCCACCAATTCTTTTTAACTTTTTCAGCACTAGTATCTTCACTACTTAACTTGTTCAAAATTACTTTTGTCTCCCTCAATCTTGCACCAAAATCCTTCTTCCATCCTTCAAAACTAAGCTTTAACCTTCTTAGTTCCTCTTCCGGGTTCAAATCGGCCTTAACTTCACCCGACTTAACCTCAACCAAAAACTTAGCGTCGTCTGCAAACACTTGGCTTCTCTGTTCAAACTCCTCAGCTAGCCGGCTGATCAAACTCAGTCCTGCAGTCATTTCATTGTCGCTCGTTCCTACACTGTTTGAATTTTGTTCATTGGAGGTTTCATTGGGTGGTTGGTTTACTAGAGGATCTGAGTTATCCTCAATGGTGGTGAGAGTTTGTTTTGCTAAGTTTAGGCTTGCTTGAAGTGAATTCATTTGTCTTTGCCATGTTTCTTCCATGGATTTCATTTTATGCTCGTATTCTGACCAACGGTTCTCATATTGTTCGATCCGTAATAAAAGCATATCTTTTTCCTCTTCTTTCTCTCTTAAACCAATCTCGGATTTAAGAATTCGTCGTTGCAGATCTGCGAGATATACTGAGCTCACCACCACATCGTCCTTGTTACCCTGTTCATAATCAATGATATACACTGTTATCTAATCATACAAAGCAATTTATAATGTCAATATGCAACATAAAATTCACAACTATACTACTACTACTATTACTACAAACACACACTTATAGTATCACAGAAAAGACGGTTGGGTAACATCAAACAAGTACTTTTCTATGCCGTGCAAGAGCACAAGTATTGAAGTATTTGGACATTAAATGATCATGTGATAAATTGGATACTTGGTTACTCACTTACTCCTTATCATATCCTCTCTTAAAAAGTGAACACTAAGAGATGCGCACCAAGTATTGAATTTTAAATACGAAGTACGGATCTTCATTAAACAAGCTTAATTTTTTACACCAAGTACTCAAATTTCTCATAACAAAATATATATGTGCCGAATGGATCATTCATAAGATGAAAGATCAAAAGATCTGTCAAATGAATAACAAGATTTTACGTCTTGCAGTTAGTTAGCTAATACTATCAACATCATAGCCCCAAAATTAGGTGGAGATACAATATTCCAATAAGGCAGTAGATGAAGAAGATGGAATTAAAAGCACCTGTCGAGAACCAAATTGAATCAGCGCAATGTCTGTTGTGCATTTCCGCACTAGCCATCCTCGAATAACTACAAAAGTGTTTAACTTTCAGTTCTTCATGGAATGATTAATCCATGCTAGTGATAGGATTCAAATTAGAACATAAATAGACATATTACCGGCTTGTATGACAGCTGATGCATCATTAAGTATTTTGAACTTTTTCCTGATTATCCTTGCCTTGATCCGCTTTTGTATAAGTATCGCTGATCTGTGTCTATGTAGTAAGATTGCGAACACTTTTCTATCTTTTTGACCACGAACAACTGTAAATATATGTCAAAAGATATAATCACCAGAATGCACATTGTTCATCATAGAATCCAATTAACAGATTTGGAATAAGTCTATAAGGCATACATGACTGAAGAGTGAAAATTCTTTGTTTCATCTCCCTCAATATATGGCGAGCTTTGTGACCTCTAAAGCAGCTCTGAACACGCAAAATGCCATTGAGAGTACGATTTCTGGTATCCTCAAGCTTACTAATCTAACATAAATTGATAGAAAACGTAAAAGACATGTCAATCAGAGATACTCATCAACCACAATTGCTAATTCAATGTATGTTCAAGTTTTTAATATTTTCTTATAATTACTTGAATAGTTCATATAAGATGTTTCACCAATTTGTTCTTCTATTTTTCTCTACTATTTGTTTGAAGTTGAATGTTAAACTTGTAATTAACAAAACTATAGTAACTATTTATTTTTCTATTAATTTAACATCAGTTCATATAATACTTATTTTACATTTTTATATACTGACTTTTGAAGTTAAAGTACGACAGCTGACACTGTATTTCTTAATATTTTATTGTCTTTAGCATGTATTTCTTAATTTTTTCTATATTCAAGATAATAGATCAAGTTAGTTCTAACTTGTGACGATTTAGAGAAACATTAACCAGTTCACAATACATATACGGTATTAAATTTTGAGTTATGCCAAAGATAAGTTGTAAAATGGACGGATGAAAATTGGTTCAATTTATGTAAGTTAATTTACATAAAAATATCTCATGTTTAATATAATCAAGGATTCAAAACTGAAAAGACTGTGCTATACTACAAGAAGATAACTAAGAGATGTTAAAAGTATTTGCCAACCTGTCCGGTTCGAAAGAACAACTTTGTATAGCCAACTTGATACATTTCAGGAAGAATATCAAATTGATTAAGAATGGCAACCGACACACTTAATGGATCTTGTGATGCAACATGGTCAAGAAGAAGAAAACCATACCTAATGCAGGATCACATTGGAGTCAAAAGAGGCAGTTAATAAACATATTACATTTGACTTATAAAAAGTAAGTCAACCTTCTTGCGAACTTTTGATGGGTCATTCTTGTTGGGAATCCAGATCTTGATATTCGAACAACTTCTAAAACACCACAATATTTTAGTTGCTGCAGTACGAGTTGTTGATCATAAATTCCAGGAGAGTGTGAATTATTGGGTTTAATGCAACGAATGAAATGTGATGTTGTGTTCCCCAAACGTTGCATCAATTGGAATAATTGACCCTGAATAGAATGAAGTACAATGCAGCTCTCAGTGGCCATACATACATACCTTACTAATACAAATAGACTATGATAATCACACAAAAAAATACGATTGTAAACAGAATGCAGAGAAAATCAAAACAGCATTAACCATAGGTGGTTCAAATATATCCGCAGTACTATTTCAAATTCTTTGGTAGAGGTGCAAAATGGGTAGGTCCGGCAGGTTAGTTAGCATTTAGAACCTGGTCAGGCCGGGTTCAGTTGACCGGAACACTATTTGTCCAATTTTTATTATTTTAACTAATGTGTCCAATCAGATTATAAATGTCTTATTTCATAAAATTTAAGTACTTTCTTTTAAATGGTTTAGGAGGTTATAGGCATTATTACTTCGGGAGACTTTCAACCCGTTAGAGAGAAAACATAACTTAAGAGTCAACCCATGCAGAAGAAAATGGGTCAAAACTGCCACCTTTACTTAAACAACATATACATACCTAGTTCTGTAAGCATATGGTACCCTTTTATCATGTTAAAATGGATGAATTCAAAGAGTTTGTCTTCAAAAAAGCTGAAGGTGAACAAACCTTAAACTTTAACATCACACTAAGCTTCTGGGAATCTGCTCCACCTAATTTATTTAGTGAACCAAACGCAGGCTTCTCAGATTGAGAAAGCATATTTGCGGCAAATATCTGAGGAAGTTGGGATGCACAAGAAGACAGAAGTTGAATAGAATCCAAATGCAAAAGATCACGATTTTTCTCCAGAAACCCAGTTGTGTCATATGTAACCTAAGAGGAACAACTGAAACATTAATTTTCAATAACAAATACATAAAAAATTAATCACAACTCGCAAGCATAAATGTGATTCATTCGGACGAGACATCTTTACAATGTCATGATGCGCCCTAGAATTTTTTTTTTTTTTTTTGCATAGATTTTATATGGAACAAGAAGAATCATATCTGAAAAGATTACATACTTCCCCAGCATAATGACGAACTTTAAATGCTTTGCCTCGTTCTCCTCTATAACATGGATGAGACTTCAGATGCTGCTTTAGCTTGTTGGCAAATGACATATCTGTCCCGTTTGGAAATGTTGATTCTTCATCTAACAGAGTTAATAATCCCAGTGGTTTCTGTATAAAACAAAAATATGTTTCTCTAAGTGCATAAACATAAAATAATATATACACGAACAAATAACTTAAGATACTCAATCAAGAAAACTTCAGATAAAAAATTGAAATAAATCACAAAGAGTCTGAATACTTTTTCAAAAAGACTGAGACAAGCTTGGTTATCCTCAAACTCCACCCTTGCCCAGTCAATGCCATCTTGGATATATTCCTAAGAAGTCAAAACCAACATTCAATAGATATACAAAGTACTGCTACCAAGAATCTCAAGCGTTCAAATATTAGTTGGTCAATAATTTTCGATGTAAACATAACATGTATAGGTTGTGATGGAAAACGGATTACCTCCTGTTCTAACTTGAACAAATGACGATTGAAGTGTTGCTGTAATCTCTCATTTGCGTAATTAATGCAGAACTGCTCTAAACTATTTACCTAGATATGTCAACAAAAAAAAGGTTGGTCAAACATTTAACTCTTTGAAGAAAAAAATGTATGAAATGAGAAGTCATAGGGACAGACATCAAATGATTCAAATCCATAGATATCAAGAATGCTGATAGATCTTCCAGTCTGACGTTTCCCCGCGGAAAGTGATTTGTTGATTTGTTCCACTAACCAATCAAACAAACAAGAATATATTGATTTTGCCAATGCATCCCTTGAGTCACTAGCCTGAAAGGTAAAGACTAGTATGGATCATAATATCAATTTTAGTAATTATCATACCATATGATGCATGTCCATTACTATTCTTACCTGGGCTAGGGTAAGCCTTTGAGTAATATTTTCATTACCAACAGTCATGTTCCGAGTGGAAAAAGCACACTGTAGTTGCTCAGCCCCACATCCAAGCAATTTAGCGACAGTAAGAAGAGCTGCCATTGACATTAAGTACGATATCAGTTATATCATAGGAACCTCAAGTAGATACCATGATGTAGTTATCAAGTCATTATTTTACAATATATGACATCAAAATGTGGTGACAATATATTTGGCTAATATTTGTGACGAACCAACACTATCGGACTAGTATTTGTATCATAGAGAGTCAAAAACTGTTGCATGGCAGAAGCAATTACGGACTTTTGAAAGTTATTACCTTCATCAATCACAGGTTCGGCATGGTTTTCATTATCAACAACGGAAAAGGTTACATTTCCCAGCCACAACACTACTGCAAGCATTGCAAAAACCTTTTCTTGGTCTTCTTTGCTAACATGAACAATGTCCAAAGCTTCCTGAAAGAAGAAAAACTTATGTTATAATGAAGCATCTGATCTTAATTAGAAAGAAAAAAAGAAACAAGAACTAAGATCGTTGATTCAGGTTTCTGAGAATAATCGCACGTTGATCACTAGATTTGAGCCATATAAAGACAAAAGATACAGTACCATTACAATACCAAATTCTTCAGCATCATTAACCCCAGGAATCGAATAGCAATTGCTTTGCTGCAAATATCTGTACTCATGCACATTCTTCAAGTTTAATTTATCTGTCACAAAGTAAACGGGAAGATAAATAAAAACATTAACTCGAAAGGATAAAAATATTTAATTTATTACCTCTAAGATAAGGTGGAGCTCCTGCACAAAGCTGATAAAAGGAATGATATGACCTTTCCCCTTCCGCGCATTGAACAACTCTTGACTGATCATAATTAGATCAAGTAAGTGACATGTAGTATGAAGAATGAAGGGATGAAAAGGTAGAAGATCAGCGCAGTACCTTTTCAAGAAGAACTGCAACAAATTAAAGTTCAAAAAGTCACAGAAGGAAATAAGTACTTAAATCTCAGAATAAATTACAAAGAAACTTGATATTTTCTTTTCATGACCTCAGAAAAATGTGACATCTTACATGTTTGGATACTGGCACCCGATATTTTTCCAATTTCACTGAAGTGGATTTCAATTAACTTTCCCTGAAATATACATCAAGCTAAGGAAAATAAAATACCATTTTCATATGATGATCACTCTTATTAACATTCGTGAACATACAGAAACATCGAACTTACGAAACGACTTGAGTTGTCATTTTTTGATGTTTTTGCGTTACCAAAGCCCTCCAATATTGGATTGGTTTTCAATATCTCATATTCTATTCCACTACCGCCTCTAATTGCAGCTAAATATTGCATTGCTATCTTTGCTGTTTCAGTTTTCCCTGCTCCACTTTCACCACTAAAAAATAATATAGGGTATAGATTAGATGCATAACACGAATGTGCTATACACCAGTAGCTTTATAAATTAATATATTGTTGCGCACAAATACTATCCACTAAATATAATATAGTAATAATAATATTTATTAAGTTTTAGATGGTACATATCTATCACCAACATGCATATCAAAAGTGAAAAAGGACATAATACATTGACAAGATGTGTTTACATTGGGATAGTTAAACCAACCTTATCACGATGGATTGGTTTACTTCATCTGTAAAATGGGAAAAGAGATAAATAAATAGAATATCAAACACAAACATAGCAACAAAACTGAAGATATAACGATAGAATTTGACACGGAAAATCCAAACAACCTCTAATCATTTCCAGGATAGCTGTATCAGCAATGGCATACACATGAGGGCTATCAACTTTTTTCCTCTTATAGGCTTCAATATAATCATCTCCATAATAAGGAACGTTCTTAAAGGGATTGATGGCAACTAAAACGGGACCTGCTTTAGACTAGGACACAAAAAAATATGGCACTGGAACAATAATACAAGCTTCAACTTTCCATATGTAAAGTTCAAACCATGAAACAACTACGGATTCTTACATATATCATGTCCCGATCATATCTATATTGAAGATTGTACAAGACCGATGGCTCGCTCAAATAACTTAGTTGCATGAGATCATCAACCCCATCAAGAATTTGTGGATTTGCAGGTAACAGACTGTCAGATTGCACCTTTGTTACCTATAGATTAAGAAGCAAAATACCAAACTCATTGCTTGAACCTCCTTATAAAGAAATTATTTAGGACCGAAAAGATGTAACTTACTTTTTCTTCAGAATATGCTATCAGTGACTCGGTACCTGACACAAATATAATCCTAGCCAGTTCCCAGTTCCCATCAGGGGCTTGAAACCATGCGTAATTTGTCTGTATTATTAGCACAACCACGAATATAGAAAGCATAAGATACATAACTTCAGCTCAAAAGTCAATATAAATCAACAATATGACACATTTGAATTGGTTGCAGAATATGATTTGCATTGTATAACTGTAGTTATATATCAATCCACCCTTCTACTTACAAAAAAGTTAGTTACCTTATCTTTACAGGTACAAAGCATTCCTTAGAACAAGTAAACTACAATTTTATAGAATATCAAAATAACTATTGTTTTCCAGTATGTATCTCAAGGAGTAACAATGCAGTCAAAGATACCTTCTTTGCGTTGTACACATCAACTTCATCCCAGCCTCGTGACGTTAAGACCACTTTCCGATGTGAAATCAATGGATTTGCATCTTTATCACCCATCAATAAATTAGGACTATGACCATACGGTGACTCATCATCTACCTGATCAACATTCTCGGAAACACTATGAGATCCCATACCACTAACACTATCTCTACACTTTTCAGTTGTATCCATGTATCTATAATCCACAGGCATAGATTTAATATACTTAAAGATAGGGGGTGTTTTATCTGACATTATTGGTACAATAGGTTAATCCCTTAAATTCAACTTCTTAAATACAGAGCAGTTCAGCTCTTAATTAATCAAAATTCCGTACAGAAGTTAAAAATTTCTAACCCCAGCCCCTATGTCCCACTAACTGCTACATATAAAACTTTCGACAAATAACAATTCTCCTGCCAAACTGTATGCATTCCGTCGATCGCACGATCAAATTGCACCTGAAATGAAATTCGAGCGAGCACAATGGATGTTGAATTTGAATTAAACGAAAACAAATTCAAAATTTACCGAAAATTCTCATAAAACGCTTGCTGGATAGATATAACAATGTGATTGTAATTGTGTATAATTGTATTTAACTGTATGGATATATAATTACAAATGAATGAATATGAAGAATTATGGGAAGATGAATGAGAAAACTAAAATCCTAGGATGTACAGAAAAGAAAGGAATGGAAAATGAAGAGAAACAAATGTTGCCAACTTTCGCATGATCGACAAACATATTCGCACATCGATTGGATTTTATTGCAATTACTCCGCGCCATGTTGTTTGTTGCTTCATTTCTTTTATGAATAAACTACCATTTAAATCAATATTTTATTGCATTTACTCCGCGCCATGTTGTTTGTTGCTCCATTTGTTTTATGAATAAACTACCATTCAAATCAATATTTTATTGCAATTACTCTGTGCCATGTTGTTTGTTGCTCCATTTGTTTTATGAATAAACTACCATTCAAACCAATTACTTATTTAATTTAATACTCCAAAGTATTCGTATATACGAAGAATATAAAATTATATATCTGAAATCAATAAAAGTTTAATACATTCAATTAAATGAATTATAAATAATTTTATACTTAATCTCGCGTAGTCACCGAATAATAAACTATAAATTAATTAGTATAATAACATCTTATTTATTTAGAAATAATTAGTTTGCTTAGAATTTTAGATATTTAAATTAACAACATTACTTTGAGTTGTATTTTATTTTAGTGGGATTGAATGAGCTAAGCTAGAAAAAATGACTAAAAATTAGATTAGTATGTGATTCATGATAAATATTTTTAATTAATTAAACAAAATATATGACAATTCTTTTACTAGTTTGATATTAATACTAATACTAATGGCTTTCAAATTTTGATTTAATTTACTTTTTAATTAATTAAAAAAGATCTTTAAAATTTAAATTTGAAACCGTATGTTATAACTTTATTTTACATACGTTTTGATTAAAATAAATGGTATAAATATGAACATTAATAATATGTTCTTTTACGTTTCTTTGTTTACTGGTTGGTAAAAGAAGAAACATATATACTTATGGTTTTTAAATGTTTTTTAATTTCTTTTTTTATTATATTTATAATAAATGCTAACAAAAGCGATAATGACATTTGATCAGAAAAATCAAGTGTCATAATTATACTCAATTTTCTTTTTTAATAATCTAAATTATCATTTAATATATGTTATTAAAAGGAAATTTCAGGTGTCTTAAATGGAATAGTTAATTAAAAATTGAATGTTTTACTTTAATCAATGTGCATATTTTTTCTTATTGAAAGTTTTAAGAGTTTTCATTAGCATAACCTTCGATAAACAAACAATGCTGACATGAAAAAAAACACACGAAAAATATGTTTAAATATTTGATTGATTAAAATAATTAAAATGATTAAGTTCAACAAAAATGCTGACATGATAAAAAACACACCTGAATGTCGAGTTCTGAAAAGGGCACTATTTGGTGTAATAACTATTGTATGTTGTAGTTGTGTTCGATTAGTTTTACAATATATATGGTTCGTTGCATATATTTAGTTATGTGGTTTCATATTTTCTTTAAGGTGAATGAAGTTTCACTTATATTGATCGGTTTTAACCAATGTTTTGAAAATCAGTCTGACCGACAATTTGATCGAGCAAACTGGAAAAATTGAAAAATCCGGCTAGTTTTGGGTCAAGTTTGACCATGTCAACAACTGACCATTTCATAGGTCAAACCGAAAACCGGAACCAATTTGGACCGGGTTTTAGTAAAATCTTTGTTTTAAACCCATCGGGCAACAATGTCTTCTCCGGCAACGGTGATCTCTGCAACGACTATCTTTGGTGGTTGTGTTGAGTTGTTAGGTTGCTCTAACTGATGGTTATGTGTTGGTTGTTTCGTGAAGATGATAAGTGAAGAAAGTGTATGTTGGGCGTTTTAAGAAGACGAATAATGGTGATGAAAAGAAACCGGTAGAACCGGAGAGAAACAAATATTTGAAGAAGATGATAGAAAATGGTGAAGTAAGAGAAATCTATGATTAAAAAAGTATGTGTGTATTTTATTTTGCCTAGAAATTGGACTACTCTACTATATGACACATTGCCTTTTCATTGGTGGTACTTGTACTTCTACCGATTATGACACATTGTTTTTTCAGTTTTTGTTAGTACTTCTACTTTTGTCCATCATGTAATGCGTAGCTTTAAAGAAAAATGGATGAAAGGTCGGACCGCCGGTCAAACCGGTCGGACTGATGAATCGGAGAACCGGATTACCCACCGGTTCAACTTCAAAATCGGATTTTAAAACATTGATTTTAACTGTACGAAGAAGATAAGTATAGAGATGATGTTGTAGACAATCCAACAACCAATGGACATGATGAGTTGGCAGGGGGTGTTGCCTAGTTGGAAGACGCGAGTCTAACAAGAGTTGTTTTCATTGATGAGGATGAGGTTCCCACACTTAGTCGTGTCCTTTCTATGCAATTTTAATTTACGAGATAAATGACTAATGTTAACTTCTCTTCATGTTAATTTTGTTTAGTGTGATGATTCGGTTGGGAAAGAGATGTGGTGCTAGAGGAGGTATGTTTATCTTAGTACTTGTACTCTCTGCCTCTTTTCTTTCTAATATGATTTGATGTCATCTTTTAGATTGAGAACTATTTAAATGTGACAAAAATACACTAATTTAGTTGCCCGAAAATGAGATGATGTTCGTGTCATATATGATGATGATGTACTAACCGTGAAACACCTTAATTTTCAAATTGTAAGTTTTTAGAAAATTTCTTTTAAGTAGACATACATTACGTGTATACATTACGGAAGCGTCTCTTTTTAATTATTAAAACATAGCTAACGGGTTTGGCAAAATCATAACTTTTGTGTTACATAAATTTATACCATAACAAAAGTATAAGAAAGTTCAACAGAAAATAAATAATCAATCAATATTAATAGATAGTCTAAGCATGTGAGCTAAGACGTGTCTGTTGTTCATCATATCAAACTACCCGCCTCACTCATAACCGTAATCTGCTAGCTTTTCTAACATACATGAATGCAGAATCTAACAAGTAGAAAATAAGTGCCGGCTTATAAAGTTGAGTGAGCATAAGTAGTTCATAGAAAACATAGTCCATTTAATATTAGCACATATTCATGACATCATAATTGACTAAATACAATATAAGAAATTAAATAATGAAATTCTAAAGTCGTGCCTAGCATAGTAATCATCCATAATACCATTATCATAATATGTTGATCATTTATTCGTTTTATTGTATTTCGTTATCATTATGTTATACGCAAACCACGTAGGGGTTAATTCACTACTCAACCGAAACACTATGTGGGTCACACATGCCATGGAGGACCACTCGGGAGAAATCCTACTACCACCGGCTTAGTGAAAAACAAATGAATGTGATTCACTGTTTGCCGTTATAGGAAAGGCTCAACCTACACGCCAATCCCAGAGCAAATGTGTGTGGATGAACCATGTACTGCTTCATCCATGAGCTGCATGAAAGTGTTTAGAGTATCCTTGAGCAATACTTAATCATGACCCGCACGAAAATCACCATGAAACCCTTTCGGGAATCACTGAAATATCTCTAACTATATTCGTTATGTTCAAGTTTAGTTATTCTCCTTCTTTCGTTAATCGTATCGTTGACATATAGGGCCCCTAATCATGCCTTGAGACTTAAGTGTCAAGCAATTAGTGTACTAACATAGCTGAGCAAGTACAAATAATCATAAGAAGCATACAATATACACTACCCATAATCGATCCCGTACTCTTTCATGCATAATATATATGTTTTTCATAAATACCCGCATATCATGAGAATATATAATAATATGTCTATAATGTAAAGCAATTATAGTAATACCAGAAACAGCGTGACTTGTAAAAAGTTTATTATTTTAATTGGGTATTTCGATTTTTATAAATGTTATCTTACCTAATGAGAAAAACTTTAACATCCCATATATACGATGCCTCCTACAAGTACGCAAAATTCTACTAATTCAGGCCTCTGTACAGTTACCTTTGGATAATCTTAAAAGGTCGAGTTGTACGATAAACCGTAAGCCATCACATTTGCTTAATTAATACGTTTCTCATCAAATAAAGAAACCCTTTTAAATCATTAATCTGCTCAAACCTTTCATGAAACCAAGATTTTAGCAATATGTCTATGACACCAACACAGGAACATATTAAATATACTTTTATACTTCTTGTTTAAACTCTTGTCTAACCTAACTTACGTTTTAGCATATAAAATTACATGAAACTTTCATTGGCAATTCTTGTACACGGTTAAAGTTTCAAATCCACGTTGATATATCAAAACTCACAAACACATTAAACAGTAGTTCCATCGATGCATGTCTTTTATCCACCCAAAAACTTATACAATTTTTCCAACCCAAGATTTAATCTATATGAAAACACAATACTGTTTTAGTCGACATGAATACATACAAAACAGAAACCTTTGTCATTCTCGAATAACTTTCAGAAACCAATTTTCAAACAGAGCCAACATTATAAAACGCACCGGGATCAGTTTCGATCCTCAGAATCGGTATTCAACTAAAACCAACATTTAACTATTTAAGACTTTATATAGAAAGAGATAGCAAACGACATTTAACGTACGGTTTAATACAAAACTCGACCATCCATCGTTATATAGAGACTTCCAAAAGATGATTAACTTAAGAATCGTTACCTCATATCGCAACTACTGAATGGAATCGAACTGAAACATGAAAGTTGATTATTTTTGCTACCGTCACTCCTATGACTCTCCACACAAATTTTATTTCGTTTCTTTATTCGTGAATGTGGAGAAAAGCAACGATGTATATATGTTTAGATATAAACTCTGTATCGTGTCCAAATAAGTTTTCTATTAAGTCATTACTTTTTAACAAATGAATACACCCACTTCTTATACTAACATATGCGTGACCCCTAGACTAAACCACAATTTGTTTACTTTCACCAAACGTGTTAGCGTATATTGTCTGCCCCAACTTAATTTGTTAGTTTCAAAGTACTAATTAAGTGTTTGGGTGTTTAAAAGCAAGTCAAATAAATAATTATGATCGTCCGGCTTGAGAATAATCAATACGGCAAGTTATTGAGAATAATTTAATTTAAACTCATAGAAGTACGCCGATTTTGGGATGTTACAAACGGTCAGTGTTTTTTTAATTTAAATGTATATTAAAATGAGTGATGACATTGTTTTATGTTTTCGTTTACAAATATAGGATGATGTGATTTTGTGATGGAGATGAGGAGAAGCTTATGCGTCGTATTAAACGTAAAGTACATGATCATAAGTTTGTTTTCTAGCGAAACAAAGTTATAAAATTTAGTGATAGAGGACTCAAACGGTGATGAGCAAGGCTGGAGAATTTATATGCGGTTGTCAGTGTATAGGTTGTTTAGTATGAAACTCTTCTCGTGTGTTAGCGGTTTTTTTTATGTTAATGTTGGTATGTTATATTTAGGATTAGTGCTTATGAAACTATGACCCACACAAAGTCTATTATGTGTATTTAATTTTATTTTGATTTGTTATGTATGTTAAAGTTTCAGTTATTGTTATTGTATATATCCGATAACTTCTTCATTCGATAGCCGATAATTATTGATGACGTGACAACCATATGAGCCGCCACGTCACCTAACACATCATTGATAGATGATCAAAAACGGATATCACGTCATCAATTACTAGTAATAAGAAATCAGATACATACAATATCAATTACGGAAAGTTCAATACACACAATAAACTTTGAGTTATAGTTTTTAGAACATTTCCAATCACTAATCCTTTTAAATTTTGTAATTTGAAGAACAAATATTGTTTATGTGCTTTTGTTGTTGGTCATTCACACTGCATTCTCGAGTTAATTTTTTTAGCGGAAATGAAAGTAGATCAAAAGAAACAAAACCAATATTACATTCTTGAGTTTTTTTTAGGATGGAAAGGGATGAAGAGGAAATACTATGGATGGAAATGTTAAATAGTGTTTTGTTATGACTATTTAATGCTCAAAATTGGGCAGATTGGAAGGCAAATTATTTATCATTTTGTATAATGACTAATTTATCCTTGATAACATGTCTAATATATATTCGTATTCTATATCCAATGCACATATTTTTTTATACTAACAACGGGTTACTTAAACGATCACTATATACAAATAGATGTATGTTCTGCTCAAAATAGTTTATAATCCACAATCGGAGCAATGTTTTTTAAAACGATAATTATTCTCACGCTAAACGTTAAATGATCAGTTTTAACTTTTACGTGGAGAAGTGCAAATATAAAAGCCCACAAGTAGCATAGAAAAACAATATGTTTTTATTTTTTAATTATAACTATCAAATTAAATATTCAAGATATTTAACTAGAGTTAGATGTTAACTATTTATTTATATTAATATATTATTTTCAAAAGACAAATTTAACTGTTCAATCTCATATTTTTCTTATACATGTTACCTTTACAGATTAAGTTTAAACATGTTTGTATCATAAAATGAGTATTAGTAAAATTTACCGTTTACACGAGTATTATTGTAAAACTTTTCATTTCTTTTTCTTTTTCGTGCAATTCAAAAATATAAATAAGTGACTACTTTTATTCTAGTCTTTTACTTTCTCTTCAATTTGAAAATGTATTTTTTTTTTCAAATAGCTTATATTATATTATATATTTTTATTCTTTTTTTTTTCTTTTCCATATTATATTCCTCTCGTTTAAAAGTAATGTGAGGTAATGTACTCCAAGTGACTCTATTGCTAGGGTTTTTTCTTATTTTTTAATTTTCATCTTTTTGTCATTGGTAATTAAGTATGTTATGAGTTTATTAACTATTGGTGGATTCTTTTAAATATATATGGCGATGGTAATGACGACCGGTAAATTTAATTGTTGTAGCAGTTATATTTTTAGCTTGGAATCTACTGTATGTACATTTTGAAAGTGATGAGACTTACACATAATAAATAATGTAGCTTATATAAAGAATGATAAGATGGAAAAATACATACACATACACATATAGAGAATGCAATGAGAAACTACGAATTTCCTTTTTACCTTACTCACATTCCATGTCATTGGATCCCGTTGACTTTGACCGAGACATGTCCTACGTATTTGCCGGTTATTTTAGGATGCGGTTAATTTTTCGGAGAACCTTGTACCAACCACCCAAGACCCACGTTCTACCATTTGAAGGGAAATTCGTCAGATCAAAGTTGGATTAATAACATTCTTGAGATTTATACTTTCTTTGTAATAATTGTCATATCAGTTCGTTAATTTTGAGGGTCTTGTGCGAAAAATAAAATTGAACTTTTAAATATTTTTATATATAAAAAAAATTCATTAAAATTACGATAAATTGATAATTATTATAAAAATAACCAAAATCAAAGAACTAGTATAATAGATTTGCTGAAAGTTTATATCTCATTTTATGTAAACTGATATATATATATATATATATATAAATATATTAACATATATATTTAGGATCCATAGGGAAGCTTCAAATCTTAGGGAATGAGGGAAATAAATCTGAGCCCTTGGTTTTTTTTTATAAAAACCCGTTTTTATAATTCATTTGTGATGAATGTTAAATTTTGAGTAATATTCATCACATATGAATGGTAATAAATTTCATATATTATGATATTAAAAGTTGAGATTTGCTTTCCACATTCCTTAATTCTTTTACTTCTCTCTTGATCCACACCACTATATTTATATATACTATATATAGACAAAATTACAAACTCTTATCTTTTTCGAATCATGTACGATCGTACACCTGACCCGCTCACCACCGTCATGATAATCGCTTCCGTGTTGATTTAGTGAATAATTGTCTTGCATGTATACGCACAATGACGGGTATTAATAGGTACGGGGGACCTACATGTAATAATGTTGATATCTGTATTTGGTCAATATAAGTATGTAAGAAAATCCGAAAGAACTGTTCAAGTGTTTTAAAATAAATTTTTATTTTATAACAATTAATACAACATAATTGTAAGCGGTAAAAATAATATTTGTTTGATAAACAATAAAACAATTGCGTACTTTTAAAAAATATGTGAGTTTTACAAGTGAATATTTAAATTGGAACATGCCCAATAATTAATTACTTAGAATTTTAATTTTATATTGTAAAAAGAAAGATGGCATGATATTTTGGCTAGAATCATGCGTTTTGAAGACCAAAAAGTGGTACTATAAAAGCTTCATCAGAATCTTGTTAACAACAACAGTAGCGTCCACTTTCTGCCATTACTAACGCAATCTCAATTTGTGTTCAATGGAGAAACCACAAAAGAAGCAAGTGCTTTTATTTTACTGTCTTGAAGCTGAACAACTTGCTCGCAAAATCTCTGCTCAATCCCACCACATTCAACTTCAATCAACTGGAGGTCTTTTATTTATTTATTAATTATAGTTGTGTTTATTCCTTTCATATTCTTTATTTTACTTTGCGTAATGTTGATTTAGGGCTCTGGCGCAATAGTTTTTAATTAATCAATGGTAGTGAATTTTTGTGTAGTGAAGCTGAGTAATTAATTATGATATGTAGTTGTCTACAAAGAAAATATATATTGTCATTGGATGAATGTAATAGCTCTTTTCACACTTTTGGCAACCTGTAGGGTTGAATAGTTAGTTACTCTCGTACTACTAGGCCAAGAGCCTTTGGTAACAAAGCCTATTTTAATTTTGAATTGTTTAAAACTGAATTTAGTTGTAAACCCAAAAAGGAAAAAATATGTGTACACCACCAAAGTTGTGGTGTGCTTGTGTATTATATGTTGTGCTTTTAGTTTTGTTTCTTTGTTTTGTACAAATCATTTCCCTATAACCCCATAGGGGCGGCCGAGCAGTGAACGCTTAAGATTCTCCGAAGGAGGTCCTGAGTTCGAATTGAAGTGGTTTGCCTGCTTCCACGGGTTTGCGGGGTATCTGTAGAGCCTTAGGTTTTCAAGGTTAGGATTTATGTGGCTACCGAAAAAAGTTGTATATGTGTGTATACTGCGTGCCTTTTAGGTTCGTTATTTTTTTATTAATTTTTTTGTTCGTTTCTGTTGTGTTGTTTATACAAAATGATGAATGCATACACATTGTTAAAAGAAAGATATTGACATGCTAAATCATGTTGCAGGAGTTTCGATGATGGATTTCCTAACTTATTCATAAACAATGCACAATATATAAGAGGCCGACATGTTTCTTTTCTCGCATCTTTTAGCTCGCCAGCTGTAATATTTGAGCAGTTATCCGTTATCTTTGCACTTCCAAGGCTCTTTGTTGCATCTTTTGCATTGGTATTACCTTTCTTTCCAACTGGATCTTTTGAAAGGATGGAAGAGGAAGGAGACGTAGCGACTGCCTTCATCATGGCTAGGATATTATCAAACATTCCTATATCACGAGTGGTCCTACAAGCTTAGTCATTTATGACATACATGCTTTGCAGGTCAGGTTCTTAACAGATAACTATACAAGTTTATGTAATGCTTCAATTATTTCGATTCAACGAAGTTGAAGTTGAATTATATGCAATGATCTTAGAGACTTAAGAGTCTAGCACGCAAGCAATTTTTTGTTGTTCTATTTCGTGTGGTTGTTGGTTGGCTGACCCACATTTGCTGATTTGCAGCATTACTGTTTGATAATGAAATTAAACTGGATAACTCTTAGCAAATAATGATATACTCTTATGCTGAAATTTATTTTTTCACAGGAAAGATTCTACTTTGGGGACAATGTTTTGCCTTGTTTTGAAACTGGGATTCCTCTCTTGAAGCAACGTCTTCATCAGCTTCCTGATGCTGATAAAGTAAGCACTTGAAAATATAAATGAACTGGCTTGTAAATGTTAGGAGATAGAATTTTTAATATTGATCTTTTATTTTTTTCTTTTTCCTTTTTGTATTTTCATTGTTATCATAGAAACTGTTGCTTTTTAGAATTCCCATTTCTCATAATGATTTCTTCTTTTTATGGTTTTTTAGATCGTAATCGCCTTTCCAGACGATGGAGCTTGGAAACGATTCCACAAACAATTGGATAACTTTCCCATGGTGAGCTGACATTTTACTCGCAAAAAGTGGCAAATAATATATGCATGACCTTGTATAGTTTTATTGTAAGGTAATGATACTGACAATGGCAGGTGGTCTGTGCAAAAGTTCGTGAAGGTGATAAAAGAATAGTACGGTTGAAAGAAGGTAATCCTAGCGGTTGCCATGTAGTTATTGTTGATGATTTAGTGCAATCTGGAGGCACTTTAATTGAATGCCAGGTACTTTTTCAACATGTTGCATAGTTAAGGGGGCTGTTTGTTATTATTCTGGTGTTTAGTCTATTTTAGTTTCAGGGGCTGTTTAAATCTTCATTAAGTAGCTAGCCACTTTCTTCAGAATTTACTTGCTAGTTGGTTAAACATATTGACACCTTTGTTTAGTAATTACTTTTGTATCTTCATTTTTGTTGAAGGGTGTTTTTGTTGAATGATAGTTTTCCTTGCAACCATATGCTAGAATTATTATCAAATCACCACAGTTTTACCCCAAATTTTACCCCAAAGGAATTGTTTTTTATTTTATATATTCTTTTGTTGCAGAAAGTTTTGTCAGCTCATGGTGCAAACAAGGTTAGTGCTTATGTTACTCATGCAGTGTTTCCTAAAAATTCTTGGGAGAAATTTATTCACAAAAATGGTGGTAAGTCTCTCTCTCTCTCTCTCTCTCTCTCTCTCTCTTTTCCGTTCTGTTTTAGTTTCCATGAGATTGCAAATAAAAAATTATTTTGCAAGGTCACATGTTTATTGGAATGATTTCCTGGAACAATATTCGTCCAAAATGTATTTTTAATGCATTATATTCCACAAACTGAGACTTGGATTATTACTACAGTATTGTTTGGGTGAACCCAATCTAACCCGTATGGTACAAAAGTATCTTGCTTTGGGTTGTTACCTGTGTTAAACAGCTAGATTTGTGTAGGATTATTTAATGCACTTTTTTGTGGAACTGAGGTATAGCATTAGTATGGATTCTCATGTCCACTAATGTTTTCTGCAGAAAACTCGAACAAGGCCTTCACCTACTTCTGGATCACAGACTCATGTCCCCCTACTTTAAAAAGCATCGAAAATAAAGCTCCTTTTGAAGTCTTAAGTCTCGCTGGATCTATTGCAGATGCACTTCAGATATGATGGTTTGCTTTTGATATTGATGGAGTTTAACAAATAAACCAATTGTTTATTGCTAATTATCATCACCCATAACTTGCAATTTTGGGTCTGTGGCCTTTGATGCATTGTAATAATGCGTCTTTTCTTGGAAACTATGAACCCTGAATAACAAAGAAAGACAAGTATGAATGTTCTACTTGACATTCCTTGGGTTGCTAAGTTATAAGTTGAAGTCTTATATAAACAAAAATGAGTCATTAACATCATTACATTATTATCTGGATATTGTTTCCATAAAATTTTCGATGAAGGAACATTGATAAAAAAAGACAATGATTAAATACATTCAGTTTACAAACAAAAAAGGATCATTGTCATAGGAACCAAATCCTGTTATGAATCTTGAATTAAATTCAACACATCCCAAACATTCTAACAACTTGATAGGTCAACAATGTGTCAATATATACATATAAGATCCATGAGATCATTATTAGGAAATTATCATACAATTGTAGCATAACTTCATATTGTACACTTATACAGTAATAATAGTTACCATCCGGGATCTATTATCTCCATTCTATACACTTGAAAACAGCCCCTTAGCACTATAACTATAACTCACATAACAATATGTACATGTATAAACAAATGTTTGATTGATTAACTCGTTGTCACAATACCTCTGCTTCACCAGATCCTCAAATGTTTATAAACCAACCTCCCATTAGCTTTATCTTTCATCAAATTGATGCGAAAAAATCCTGATAAATAGAAGTGTACTTCAAGTCTAGTTCTCTTCCAGACTACTGGTTGAAGAATCTAATGAATCCACCGAGTAAGATCCATCTGGTTGACGAACACATATGTTCATATTATGGTACGGAATAGATTCCTGGACAAATAATACAACAAAAGAGATTAGTTAATGATCATTAGAGAACAGAAAGAAGTAATAACTTGTTGGATTACTAGTCCAACAGCCCCTCATGTGTTGGACATTTTAGACATTTGGTCAATAGTCAAATACTTCTATGGAAGTCAATAGTCATACGTTGCAATTTGGTTAAAGACAGTACCTGATTATTATCTTCTTGGGCTTCTGACTGGAAAAGAATTGGTCTGCACCATTTGTCTTCGTTCATTAGACTCGAATTCTGAAAATGTGTAATGAGAGCCATCTTTCCTTGGATCCGTCCATATGCCAGCGAAGCAACCTTTTCACTGTTAAATTTCTCCCATTTTTTCCCATTGAATGCCTGCACAAGTAAATGCCATAAACATCATGTCCGATAAAAGGAAAAAATCAAATAAACTAAAGATTAAAAGTCATATGTAAATGATATATTGAAAACCTCATAAAAGGAGACAATGTGTGAAGGAGACACCATATTGATGAACGCATAACCCACGTTGCATTTATTCTGTAATCATGAACAATGAATCAAATCAGAAATGGTTCGTCCATGAAGGTGATTTAATGGTGATAACTGATAATTATATACCTTAAAATCAATCGGCAGATACACAAAGTCATAGGTACCCTTGTGAGTTTCATCAATTGCTGCAAGCAACATCTTTGAAGTGTACCTTTTATGAAAGAGAAAACATTGAGAAACCAACAATCTACTTTCACATAATATATAAACCAAAAAAGATCATTACTTTCTTACTTATTAGGGATATTTTTAATCATCAAAGTTGTTCTAGTATCTTCCCCACTCATAATCTTATCCAAATCAAGTTGATACTGCTTGTTTCCCATCTGGTTCACAGGATAATCAACTCGCCGAGTCCGATTACGTTCGATTAAAAGCTCATCTAATGCTCCCCGTCCCTGATAAGAGCCACTACCAATAAATATCGGTCCCTTATTAGAAAATGATGTCATTCTTGAAATCGGGGACCCACTTCCATTAAAGATTATGGGACTCATAAAGGCCCTCTCTGAAGATTCTGGGTAGGATGTGAAATGGCTATCAAAAGGTAGGCCAGATGGAGCAGAGCCGACATGATGATGTGATCCAAGAAATGTACCATGCTGACTAGGACTTGCATACACTTGCCGTTGTTCAGTTGATGGAAACGGGCCCACCGAAGAACCCCACCGAGAAGAACTTTGGTGGTCAGAGTAAGTAGTTGGACTTCCCCAGAGAAACTCTGGACCAGATAGTCTACCGATACTAGACTGGTCTAGATTAGAATTGATAAAAGGTTCGTTTTCAGGGTAAGAACGAGTTTGTTGATGGTCAAAGCCCTGTATTGATTTGATAAAGCTGTTTTTGGTGCTTTGATCTTTACCAATGGGTGAAATTTTCACAGGGCTGGACATATTGGTTGGAAGTACGGAAGCCAGGCCACGTAACGGGGTGCTGTTAACAGGACTAAGTGTTCCGAAGCCTGATGATGACCAGCTGAAACCTTGCTGTGAACTGCGTTCCCCTGGACTGCTTAGATGAGCCCAGTTACCTGTTAGATATATGGTTTGAAGTTTCAGCTCACAAGGAAGATACATGGAAACCACAAAATGAACAAAATAAATGGAGGCAAAAGTTGAGCCATTTACTTCTGAAAGGGTTGGTTCGGGCTATGTTTATCTATAAAAGGCCACATGGGTAATAGAAAATATTATTAGCTAAAAGCAAAACTGGTCAAATTGGGTCAGATGTGTCAAAAGTTGCATAAAGTCTTTTTATGCATAAATCCTCCTAAAGCCTTTTAACAAAAACAGAAGTTAGTATTGAAATAAAATGAACTCTTTTAATCATACTTGACTTACACATTAGATACAAATGTAGTATAAAGTTTTGTTCAAAAAGTGTTTTGGGTCAACCCAACCAACCTGATTGGTTTCGCCCTAAACCAAAAACTACCCATATTGACGTGTTATCCAATCTGACCTACCTGCCCATTCTGCCACATCTACAAGATTATCTCATCGCGACAGCTTATAAATTATGCAGATACTAACCAGGAGGAGAGTTGACCACAGGTGAGCCAACATGGTGCCAAAAGGCTCGAGTTTCATCCTGGTCCTGCTCTAGACTCCTTTGTTGCATCATGCTGCGTATCGGAAAACACTTGTAATCATAAGTTTTCATCTTAATTCAAAATGTACTTATTTCATAATTATAAATACGGATTTGAGGTACCAAATAATAATTACAATAAATACATACGTTCTACGAGCACCACCAGGCCTACTGTGCTCAAGTTTTATACGTTTTCCAGCAATTTCACTCCCATTTAGAGCATTGAGAGCCATCTCTGCAGCTCTGACATCAAAAAATTCAATAAACTTATGGTGTATCTTGTGTGGCGTTTCCCTGATCTGCTTTTCATACAAAAAAGGTCAAATTGTAATCAGAGTAGCAAGGATTTGAACAAAACACACTCTCAAACATCACCTCTTTGACTTCCCCATAAGCTGCAAATATGCGACGAAGATCTTCACTAGATACTGATGCATCCAAGTTGAAAACAACAAGAGTTCCTTGGTTGATATCCTTTTCTGATGGATTATCCTGGATGTATCATGGAAACATAATATATGTTACTGGTGTCAAAAAGAGGTGGCAAAAAGGATGGCCCGATCCGTGAATACTGTTTTGTCCATTTTTTAAATTTTGTAAGTAATGTATTCTCTATGATTAAACATGCTATATTATTAAACGAAAAATACAATATCTTATAAATTAGAAAACATTTGACCCGATTCATTTCAGCTATCTCTTTGCAATAACCCAATTGACCCGTTATCAAGCAAACACAAGCTGAAATTGACATGTTCTCACACAAATGGGTAACAATTGTAATATATTTGCACCACACGGACCTTAGGGATCGAAAAATGGATGTCTAGTTTTCGCCGTCTCAAAGGCTTATTTTGAAGTTCTCTCATTGCAGCTCGCGCATGTCGGATGTCATAATAAGATATCATCACAAATCCCCTGTGCTTACATGCAGTATACATATTTCTGATTTCTCCATATTCCTACACAAATCACCACTCCAAAAGTTAAATGTACATATACGCACAATCATATATACGTATAACTAACAAGTAATTGCAACAAAAGCTGATAGAATCATACCTCAAAAAGTGATCTCAATTCAGAGTCTTCAACATTGCTATTAATGTTCCTAACAAATAAAGTCCTTGAAGGATGTTCCCCGTACGGGTGTTCTCCAACAACAGTCGGCCCACCATTAGGAAGCTCGTGACGACCAATACCAATTATAGGGACAGCATCAGATATACTTAAGTTCGAGAGCCCGTATCCAATCCCATCTTGCGAATCAAAATCCATTTCCATTCCACCTCCACTTTCAAATAAGTCATCATCCAAATCCTCCAATTGAGTAGGCAAGTCACCAAGGTCAAAATCATCTGTTATGCCAGCTAATAATTCGTCTTCGTCCCCAGGAAGTATGCTTTCAGTCAAACTAGCTGATATTTCACCAACTGTATCTTCACTCTCATCTTCCCGAGATCGCTTATTATACTGCAAGTCAACAAAGTTTGCTGCACAACAACAGTTACGATACATTAAACCAAATTGTGTGTAACACAACTTGATGTAAGCAAATAAATATATAAACCAAATTGATTAATGCAATAAATGTATGCACCTTTTTCATGTGGAATGACAGGCAATGAGCTTGAAAATAAACTAATGTCACTTGATGCTCGATTTGTATCACGTCGAACTCCCCACACGTTTTCTACTTCTTGAAATATAGTCGATACTAATTGAGCTTCTCGCTGGCCTTTATGACCCCCAAAAAAATATCATTTGTTTCATTTATATATGAACAAAAATATACATATAAATGCACAATATAAATTAAAACCACTCACCAAGAACAGAATTCTTTAAATGCTGCTCCATTGAATTATTTCCTCTCACCAACCCAATTAAACCTATTAGCAAGAATAGTATCATACATAAAAAAGTACTCCTTTTTTTCTGTGTCTTTTTTTTTTCTTCTGCAAGTATAATGTCTAAAATCGCTTTAACTTATGAAATAAAAGCAACAACAACAACAACAACAATATTTAGCAATTATGGGACCTATCAAGTATGTACAACAGAAAACTAAGCCAATTATTACTCATATAGTATGTCTTAAAGGATTTTTAAAAATTAAAAAGGTTTCAATTTCCATTAAGAGCCCAAACATGAACTATTTTGGGGAATCAAAATCAAACTCTTGTTATAGTAAAGCTTTTTCCACCATAATTTCAACATAAAAACACATGATCATAACAATCAGTACCCAAACCCTTAAGAAACCAGAAACATACAAACAGATTAATAACTAATTGTATAAACAGAGTTTTTGATACCATATAATAATCACAGATTACACAAATTACATGTACAAAAGTAAAAATTGTTTAGTGCTGTAGTCAACATCATTCAATGATTAAACTTACATGATCACTTTATTAAACTGATAACAATAACTACAAACAGAGAATACTGAATTGGAGTACTCGATTGCGAATCTGCGATCATATATAATTTAATCTAATCTGTAGAATAGAATAATAATAATCAAAAGAACTAACCTTATTTCGTCAGAGAATTAAGTGGTAGCAAGAACATAGGAAAAATGCGAAATAAATGGATGGGAAGGGGGCTGATGTTTTAATCGGAAATTAAGAATTAATTAAGAAGTAATTAATTAATTAATGGAAGAAACGTAGTTCCGTAGAAGCAGAGAACAAATATTTCGTATACTCATCTACTTCTTTCCTTCTCTCCCGCCGGTAAAAAAGATTCCCAGCATTTTGATTGACTCCCTTATCATTGGATGGTAACTAGAGTGTATCCCACAACTTTCAAATTATATACACCACTTCATTCATTATTATTAATTATTAATATTATTATTTTTGTTTTTTATTTATTATTGTTGTATGTTATTATACCATTATTATTATTGTTATTATTTATTTATATTTATGTTATATATTGTTATTGCTATTATTTATATTATATTTGGATTTATTTATTTGGATCCATTATTGGTGAGACAATGATATTTTAGATTTTTTAGTTTCTAAGCTTTTATAAAACTCAGACGTTTTATAATATAACTAATTTTAGTTTATTAAGTTTGTTGTAATACAAGTTCTAACTCAGTTTATTAAGTATTAAAACTAAAATTTTAAAATAAAATGTATTTATATGTATTTAATGAACATTTATTCTGGAAAAAAGAAAAAAGGTCGTGACATGGCTTTCCAAGAAAAAAGAAACACTACGAGTGAAATTAGAGTGATCCACAATGACAACATGTGTAATTTTTCTATTTTTGTTTGAGTTTGTGTAATTTATATTTTGTAGTTTTTCAAACAAAAACTTGACTTAACTTACAAAAGCATTTTTATAAAAGATGAATCTCACTTTTTATAGGTGGATGGATATGACATTGTTATTGATTGTAAATATTTCTACTTTTTATGTTTTTAAAAGCTTATCCTATGGGGATATGTTTGATAAGTGTCATGATTTTGAAGCTTCATCATTTGTTGTTTTTGAAGTTTCCTTTAGGCTAACTCTTTTGTCATTTGGGTTTGCAAAATTTAATATTTCTTTCCGTCTCATCTAAAGTGTTTAGTTATTATTTTGAGTTGTTCCATTCTAAATGTTCACTTTAATGTTTAACTAATTAAAAGAAACTTTTATGGATAGAGATGATATTTGATTGGTGAAAAATGTAGTTAGTGAGCATTTCAAAAACTGTATAAAATCAAAATGGACACTTTACCTGACACTAGTGAAGTATCATGTCTTGAAGATGAAAATGTATGAAACTTGTTTAGTTATTTGTAAGAAATTGAGATAGTAGTCTTGTGAAGACTGACATATTAGAGAGGAGTTTCGGCTAGTTAAGAGGTTTTGGACTAAAAAAAAGGTCTGATCGACTCACGATGGTTGATCTTTGAATAGTGTGGGATTCTTTTGCTTCAACCTCTTTGTTTTGTGTTTTGACAAATGTAATTGCTTAGATGGTGCTTGTTGATTTGAAAATTCTAGTCATAACGACCTCATAGAATTTGAGATTCCCTATTAAGTCCATCCATTTCAAGTTGTTCAAGTCCTTTTTATTTTTCAATACCTCTCAACTTGATCAAATTATCTGTAAATCACTTGCAATTTTTCATAGTTCTTATATGAGTAACACAAATTGCTTGAATTTTAATTATCCAGACAAGTAAGCAATGAGATAAAATATTTAACCATACCAGACAAGACAATATATACTGGTTGAAGCTTGATCAATCTTGCTTTGCTTGGTACAACTTTGATGAAGTTAAATCTATTTTATGTCAAACCCTTACTTTTGACATTTTATCTTTATAGGATTAGTTTAAAATAAACATTATTTTATCATAAAAAGAATAAGCAACGGTCCTGAATCACACATTCTTTACTTATTTTCTTATCTATTTTTACTCTTTCAATTCAAAAACTCACTTCTAGTAAAAACACCAAAAATGAAAAATTCATGATAACTTTTGTGTTAAAACTTGCAATAAGAAATTGATTGATAGGGTTTTAGATAATTTTGAAATAGAATTTACATAAATGAATTTAGGGTTGATAAATGTAGTTTTAGAAATACTTTTATAGGTGTGTAACTGTGTATCAAATTAACCGGAAAAAATATTTGGATTTTTTTAAAATTAGTCTAACATTAAAGATCTCTAAATGCTGATTAATTTTTAAAGTTACCTATCATGTATTTATGTCCAAATAAAACAAATAGGAGTAAAAATGGTGGTGGAGAGGAGATGAATAAAAAAGAGAAAATGTGCGACGTGTGCCATATCTTTTTCATGTTAAAACATTGTTTACAATAACCTCACCTTACCTTTATAAACAATTAGATGGAAATATGTTCTAAGGCATTTGGTTTCTTTTCGTTTCAAAATATCTTTATCTTTATTATATATAAAAGTGGAGTTATCAATGTTTAATTATACTTGTGTGACACCAATAAAGTATTATCAAATACACAAAATTCATATGTGTCATTATCATAATTTTTTTCACAATTAGTCTTCCATATCATTAAGTCTTATGTGGAAGATTTTTAAATTTCAAAATTAATAAAATAAAATAAATAAATTAATGACTAATTAAATAAATTAATGACCTTAATTAAATGCTATTGTTTTTTATTTATTCTTAGAATTAATTGTATTAATACTTTTAGTATATTAGTTAACTGCATGATTCATTTTTTCATATGTTATACTTATCATATAGTTAACAGTTAATCAATTAACTGTCTGATCAAATTATAGCTAGATTAACGCATAAACTTAAATAATTGTATACATTTTACTCAATATATAAACAGCATCACACTGTCGTGTATTTCCTGGATTTTAGCACTAATATTTAATATAAGCATTTCCAAAATACTTTTTTATACAAGATTGTTTCCATTTAAAAGTAAGATATATTTTCAAAGCTAAGACCATGTTTACTAATTTTTCAAAATGAAAACGATCATATGAACTCAAATCTTGATATAAAAATGATTTTCTAAAATCGTTTGTTTTACAAAAATGATTCAAAGTTTATAACATATATAAACTTTTGGTAATATATATTTATTTATGAAAAGTTGTTAATGTCAACTTAAATGCACATTGTACTTAATATCGTATAATGGTTAATTGGTTTGACTTTTGCGATTAATTGATTGACTGAATATCGACTTGATAAAATGGAAAAGTGCTAAACTTTGGAAATGCTCTAATTTGTTGTTGGTTGTATAAATGTTACATCATGCTGACGTAAGTATAAAAATAAAATAATCGTTGGGTGTCAAGTAGGTGGCAACTCATTTTGGTATTTATTATTAAACCTATGCTGACGTCCAGTTACCAAGGATCTAAAATCCAAGTAATATAATAAGAGAAATAATAAGGGAGATTCTATCCGCACACTCCAAAAACCAATAATTCATCGAGGCATACCTAGCTTTTTCAATCAAGTAGTCAATCAAAGATCAGTTCAATATTTTTTCAGTTTTTTCTTTTTTTTTTGTCTATTTCATATTTTTTTGTCCTTTATTTGTAATTATTTGTTGTCTTCTTGTTTTAGCTATTACTAACAAAAACAACAAAAATTATATAAAAAAGGTTTTTAATAAAAAAAATACTTTTATGAAAAAATAATATTTGTGAAAAATTGAAAATATTTATAAGAACAAAATTTTTTTAAAAAAAAAAACTAAAAAAGGTCAACATATATGTATCTAGCACCCCCAAAGTTAGAGTGTTGCTACGTAAGGCTTCAAAAAGAATATATTTAATTTGCCTGCTGAATATTCTGATTCTTACATAATAACACATTGTTTGTGAGTGGGATGCACGTAACTTTGGTGCTGCTAGTAGCAGCTTTCATTTCCCCAAATTGAAAACTAAATAAAAATGAAAAATGGGATAATTAAGAGTGTTACTAGAAGAACACAATTTAGATGTCGTTAAAGTTTGTGTTTGACAGAACTAGTCGATAGTTGCAGCTGAAAACTTATAGTTGAAGAAATATACCAGTAAAGAAATATTTGGAACGATAGAGTGCGAATTTGGTGATCCCACTTTTAGGGTTTATAAGATTGAAATTAGAATTATATGGGAATGGTCACCATTTGCTCTCCATCAAACAATTGTGAAATAAATCCAAATAAGTTCACCACCCTTTGCTCAATCAAAATAACTAATATTCTCTTGTTCACCCGTTTTAGACATAGAATTTCAGGGAAATGATATTTGTTGTGTTTTTGTACTTTTCTTTCTCAGACTTAACGAAC
Organism: Logfia minima; assembly: GCA_963921325.1. NCBI lineage: Eukaryota > Viridiplantae > Streptophyta > Magnoliopsida > Asterales > Asteraceae > Logfia > Logfia minima. The sequence goes on from OY992767.1 coordinate 8,429,253, forward strand.
GAGAAAGCATGCTTATGATTCATACTGATGACTTAAAATTTTTAGTAGGACCTGGTCAAGTGGGAGTCACATGAGCGAGTTACCTGAGTCAAGGTAACCAACTTTCAAAGTTGAGGGTATCTTCCTATACTTGTGATAGTTTAGGGTAGTGTAAGATCTGATTATCCAAGTTTAAGTTTAGGTACTAAACTACATTTTAGCCATTTTTATTAGGGCTAATCACAAATATAGTTCATTGACCAAACCTAATTAATATTTTAATCCGTTGACCAGCTTATTTACCAAACTAATTCTAGTTTGATCGAACGATCTATTCGATCATGCCAATTCTAACCGCTAATTACCTTAATTAATCATATTAATAGTTAAGTCAAATATTAAACAAACCAAGTCAACCCCACAAACATAATTTGATCGAACCACTGCCACCCTTTCGATCCAAGTGTTACAATCAACAACAAGCTTACACGTGTCCCTGATCGAACCATCGATCCCTCTGATCGAAAAACCTAAAAAAAAAAAAAAAAAACTTTGACTGGCCCCACGTTCGATCAGCCGTCCCTATCTAGCCATTGAGACTGTGCCACGTGTCGCTCGCGACGTCCATCATTAATCGAAGGTGTCGGTGTTTGTCAATAAAAGCCGCACGTAATTCCTTTTGTTACCTCTTTCACGGTTTTTCCCTTTTTTCATCCTTTTTCTCTTTGATTCTTCTTCTGTCTTCATTCCCATTTTAGGTTCGATCTAGGTCAATCAAAATTAGTAAAAGTGCAAGCCGGCTGTTAGGGTTCGATCTAGGTTTTGTTGAGGTAAGCAATATTTTCGTTATTTTAATCTGTTAGGGTTTTTCCCTTTTATTTAGGTTTTAGGGTTTAAACTTATATTTTTTTATTGTTTATATAGAATTTGAAGATTAACGAAGGAGAAAATGGAAGATTTGAATGTTGATCTCAATGTAAGTTCCTTTTAATGTAATTATAAATTTTTATTTATTTATTTAGTTGTGTTATAAGTTATTTATTATTTATTATATGTGAAATAATATTTGTATGCTACATATTAATTTACTATTAGAATTTTAAGTATTAATTTAAAAAAAAGTTAGACATTAAGTAAAGTTTTTATTAAATTAGATTTGATTTAATTTTAAAAAGTTAGATATTAACTTACGTATTAAGGTTTTGTTGAGGTAAGTTATTTATTAAAATTAGATTTATATTTTAGAAATTAAATTATATAATCTATTAAAATAAACAAAGTTTTTAAGTTAGACATTAAGTGTAAGATTTAAGTATTAATTTTAAAAACTTGAAAAATTAAATTTATGTTTTAGAAATTTAATATCTACATTTAAGAAGTTGAAAAATTAAAATATTTATATAAGTTTAAAACTAAAATTAAAATAATTTATTTAACTTATTTAGTGAAATATATTAAAATTAGATTAAGTATACTAGTTTAAAATTAACTCCATACTTTTATATATTTGTTTTATAAACATATTTATTTTTAGAAGATATTAAATATGTTAAATTTTATTGAAATATATTAAAATTAGATAAAGTTTATTGGTTTATAAATTTATAATTACTTTAATATATTTTTTCTATAAACATAAGTTATTTTTAGGAGATATTAAATAAGTAAACTCTCTTTGAAATAAATTAAAATTAGATAAATGATACTAGTTTAAAATCCCTTAAAAATTAACTACATACTTTTATATATTTTTCTTATATAAACATAATTTATTTTTAGGATATATTAAATAAGTTAAATATTATTGAAATATATTAAAATTAAATAAAGTTCATTGGTTAGAAATTAATATTAACTTTTATATATTTTTTTTATACACGTAAGTTATTTTGGTGAGATATTAAATAAGTAAACTATTTTTGAACTAAATTAAAATTAGATAAAGCTTACTGGTTAAAAATTAACTCCATACTTTTATATATTTTTTTTATAAACATAATTTATGTTTAGGTGATATTAAATAAGTTAAATATTATTGAAATATATTAAAATTAGATAAAGTTCATTGGTTAAAAATTAATATTTACTTTTATATATTTGTTCCATAAACATATTTTATTTTTAGGTCATATTAAATTAGTAGTTTTGAAATAATTAATGTTTGATATAAACATGATTTATTATTATTTGATTAAAAAGTAGATTTATTTCTAAGAGATAAAAATATGAATATTTATCTAAATAAGTAGAATTTTGAATGAAATTAAGTTTATGATTTAAATTTTTATTTAAAATATTAACGTGAATAAGTATAGTTTTGATAAAAGTTAACTTTCAAAATGTTGGTAGTTAGTTTTGTTAGAAATTGAATTTTTGACTTATGTTTTTATAAGTTATTTATTTGTTGTGAAATAAATTTTTTTTGTTAGATATTAACTTTAGTTTATAGGATTTAAGTATTAACTTTAAGAAGTTACAAATTTAGATATATATTTTAGAAATTAAATTAAAATATCTATTAAAATAAATAAAGTTTTGTGTTACACATTAATTTTAGGATTTAAGTATTCATTTTAAGAAGTTGAAAAATTAATTTTATGTTTCTGAAACTTAAATATCCATTTTAAGAATTAGAATTATTTATTATACTTATTTATTGTAATATATTAATATTAGATAAAGTTTATTTGTTAGAAATATTTTTTTACTTTTGTATATTTGTTTTATAAGTATAATTTAATTTTTTAGGTGAAATTAAATAATTAATTTTGAAATAAATAATGTTTAATATAGCTTGATTTATTTTTATTTGTTGAAAATTAATGTTTATTAAAAAATAATGTTTATTTGTTAGAATATTAGGTTTATATTATTTTAGAAATTAGATTTTATAACGGTACGATTTAGTTTTGAAATAAACAATTTTTGTTATGCTTATAAATATAATAGTAGTGACTGATTTTTTATTTGTATGTAATGTATATCATCTTGTGTTGAGTTATATTAACTAACAAGTTTGGTGGAATTTTGTTGTTGTTTAGACGTTATACTACGATGCACACCTGATCATTAGATCTAATGTTGGAGTCGCGATCAAAATTCGCAAGAGCTTATCTAGGTACCCTAATAGACTAGAAATGTTTAGAAGGTCGTGTTTTGGATCATGGCTTAATCTTGAATGCGATAACCGAGACTCGGGTTTGGTACATTTGATACTTCAAACTCAATACATGCCAGACCGTGATGTCGATCAGTTGTTGTTTTCTGTTGGTGGACAAGAATTTAAATTCACACACCGGAAGTTTTGTCTAATCACATGACTTCGATTCAGTCCTCAGAATTGGTTATCGAGTAGATTTGCCAACCCATTTAGGGATAGAGTTTTCGGGTCTAGAGCTGGTAAGTCAATTAAGGGTAGAGATATCAAATATGTGTTTGAGAATGAGGTTGACAAGTTAGGTGATGTTGATCACGTACGAGTTTGTTTATTATTACTTCTCTTCTTTGGGTTTCTTGGTTGCGAGGCCAAGTTAAGCATAGACGACTGTGTATTAGTGCTTATAGAGGACTTGGCGGCGTGGAACCAATTTCCATGGGGTTCCTACTCGTGGGATGCCACTATTCGTACTCTTCGTAATGCGGTCGGAAAACGTCAGGCGTTACATTTTACCAACGTTACGGAGGGGTTACCCACTTATTCATTTAGTGGATTTGTATGGGCCTTTAAGGTAACATCTTCACAATCATTTAGTTATAATTTACTAACTTTATTTATATGTGAGACTAAAATTGTCATAGATATGGATATATGAGGTATTCCAATACGGACAACTTATTGGCTATTGTCTAAAGAGAGAGGTTGGAAAATAATTCCTCGTCAATCCCTCTTAACAATTATATGGCATGACACTTCCCCCTCCAAGCTTGAGAATAAGAAACATCTATTTTAAATCTTTGATTTAAATCTTTCATGATATCTTTCCCACGATATACCCGGCTACTATCTTTCAGTTGATCACGAAGTATGTTCCCCAATACATGTTTTTTTGCATTACGGTGATTTGCATTAGTTTGTGTTTTTGAGCATGTGTGGTGGTCTTTTAATGTTTTTACTTGAAAAATTGAATTATTATTTTTTAGCTTTGTGGCTCTTAAGAACCATTGACAACATTTATTGACACATTTTGCTTCAAATCTTGTGGTTGATGATTGAGCTACTCTGAATGCATAACCTTCTTCGAGACATTTAATACCTAAATTTGTTTTTAGCTCATGTTTGTTATTAAAGAACTGACATTCAGTAACTTTTGAAGATGACGTATACGTATTAGTATTTATTGGTCTTTCTTTGAATTGTGGACATTCCATGGGCTCGGGCATTGACCAAAAGTAGTTGGGTTGCATTTTAGTTGGCACTCGTACTTTATCATCATCATCATCATCATCATCATCATCATCATCGTCATCATCATCATTTACATCATAATCATCATCATCGTCATCATCATCATCAATACTATTATGTTTTTTCACACTTTCGTCCCCATCACTACTAAAAGACTCATAAATACCAAAAGAGTTTGCCGTCTCTTTATCTGTTAACGGGTTATAATTTAAATCGACATAAAACCGATGCTCTTTGTTACCACCAAATTGACTTTTTGTATTTTGAGCATATTTACTTTCAACAGAAAAAGAATGGCGGCGAAAGACATCTTGACTGTCACTAATAACGTGAGAGAGATTTTGATACGAAGAAACATGATCGTGTTGATTTTCATGGAAATCGTTATAAGAAGAAACATTATCTTGTGAGTAAACATAAGAATTTTGATTTTTGTACGGGTCACTTAGTTGGGTATGATACATATTAGGAACAAAACTAGAAGAACCGACCTCATTTGGTTGATTGCTTCCTTCACCAACAGCGATTTGTTTCACTACATATAACGTAAGATCACCACACGGGTTATTACGGATGACTTCGATTAGAAAACCTACATCTTCATCGTCAAAAATATCAACCGGATGTGTGTAAGTTGACATTTTATAACTCAATCTGAACTCCTGTTGAATATCTAAACGAGCCTTTTTAGCTATAAACTTCTTCAACTTACAATATCTTGCATTTACAGGCAGACTTATGGCACGTCTAGGTAAACCGAAAGGCAAATATTCATACGCGCCATTTACTAATTCCTAAGAACCCCCTAGCAAAGAAGAATGTTAACACTGTTAACTTATGAGCTCATTTTTGTTTCAAGATATGAATAAATTGATAGAATGATTGAGGAATGGAAGTAAATTATACAACACCGTTCACTTATAAATAGAGTGAACATACAACTGTAAGTATTACTTTTCTTCTTTCGACTCACGTCTACAAAATGAGAATCCAATGAAATAAGTCGATCAAGCGTGATATAACTCGAATCCAATGTAAAAAGTCGGATGATCGAAATAGAATCCTATGTAAAAAGTTAATATAATATATTTAAAATATATTATTATTATTTTCAAAAAATATATCTTAAATATTTTTTATTATTTTTCAAGCCAACTAATTGGTTAATAAATATTTATGTTCTTTTTAAAATATAATTATATTATATTATAATATAAATAGTATGAGATCGAAGGGTTTGATCTGCTATACTTCCTTTTTTTATTTTTATTTTATAAAATTCGATCCAAGCTTTAGAAATTTCGATCTAATTGCCACGTGTCTCCTTGTGAATGGATGATCGAACAATTCGATCTAAATTGAAAGGGTTTGAAATATTTTTTTTTTTATTTCGATCACCTAGGATTGAACCTTCGATCATGTGGCAGAGTGTCATTAATATAGCTTCAATCTTGTTCGATTGTACCTTCGATCGACTGTTCGATTGTTTTTTTTTTTTGTCAGTAGCTTTGATTGACTTGTTCGATCTAATTATGTTTGTGGGGTTGACTAGGTTTGTTTAATATTTGACTTAACTATTAATATGATTAATTAAGGTAAATAACGGTTAGAATTGGCATGATCGAATAGATCGAATAATGTTCGATCAAACTAGGATTAGTTTGGTAAATAAGCTGGTCAACAGATTAAAATGTTAATTAGGTTTGGTCAATGGACTATATTTGTGATTAGCCCTTTTTATTATGTGTGGCAATAATTTTGAAAAAGGTCGATAAAAAATAAGGTTTGTGGCAATGTTTTAAAAATTGGGTTTTTGCCTGACCTGGTTCGAGTCCCGGGTCTGGTTCGATCGGTTGTGTCGACTAGTTCAACAACACACTCAAATTTTCAGATTTAGTCCCCACACTATTGAAAATGTCCAGATTTAGTCCCTAAAATTAAAAAAAGAAAAATTAAAAATCCGGTCCGACCGGTCTAGTTCACCGGTTCGACCGAAAAACCGGCCTGGTTTGACTGAGTTTGACTTCAAGGTTGACCCGCTAGTAGTCCGACCGGCCGGTTCGACCCCGATTTGAAAACATTGGTTTGTGGGAGGTCTTTCAAAATGTAATTGAAGTTATCGAACACACATTATTCATTACACATATTGTATAACACATATGCTTGTCTTTGACGTAAAGTCCAATATATAACATTTAACAAAACATTTACTTCCCAATCACAATGTGACACATCAAAAGAACAAATAAGACTTTACATTCATGACCTATAAAATTTAATGTTTGTCTAAAATAAATACACTTCTCAAAAATTGTATTAATTGCAAAATATTTATTACATTCATTTAATCTCAGTTGAACACTACCAGCGACTGTATCAGTGAGTATAAGAGTTCATAATCCAACAATTAGTTTTATGCAAGTATGTATATAAATAAATCTCTCTAGTTTGGCATGTAGACTAGATCGATCTTCACATCGTAGATAAGATACAACCACGTAAATCTTTCTGTTCGTATTGTTAGTTTATCTTATTTTCTTTCTTATAGTTGTTACTTGTTTGTTTCCACACGCAATTCCTTACAAATGATATGATAGGTTCATGGTTTGAAGATCGAGAGCAATAACGGATGTGAGCAAGATCAAAATTAGGTTATTTGATGGTTAGGACTTTAGTGTCTGTAAAATAGAGATTTATTATTGTTGTGGGTAGAGCAGTAATCAGGGTAGAGCTAGATTTAGAAGAGGAGAGCCATTAGGGAACTATTGGGAACGAGATGAGTTTGATGTTTTTGCATCATGTTAACTTGAAGATCGGCCGAAAAAACCGAATCACGATGTGATAGTTGGTCGTTTGACTAAGTTGATTATCAGAGTCGATGGTTAATTTAGTTATGGTGAGAGTTTTGTGAAATCCCGGGTTATTGAGTCAGGTTCATCTTTCTTTGCGATCTCATGCAACGAAGTGATGATATATTGGACTTTGCTCTAGTCAGGTTCATCTTTCTTTGCGATCTCATGCAATGATACGAGTGTTTAGGATGTGATTCTCGAAATGTAACCTGATATATACTGGATTTTCATAGATGTTAGGTTTTTTACGTACCTCAAGAGGAAGTTTATATCAGTTGGGCAATCGGGTAACAAATGAGACCACATCAGTTTGGTAGTTGGTACTAATGGTGGTCAAGAGAAATTTGGTTTTCGGGGGACTGTATTTATGGTTAGGAATTCCAGGTTTAGAATGACTAGGCAGTATGGATGTCACATACTTGTGGATATCGATTGTAATGTTGGAGAAGCTGAATGAAATCAGTTTGATAGAGCTTATGTATCACTTGATAAGTGTTGGTATAACGATCGCACAGATCTTATGGAGGAACCGATTGAGAATTTTCTGGTGGTGTTAGAGGTAGATGATCGTTTTAGCTCAGACAAGCTTTCAAGTACTTTTGAGAGTTTTAGGAACTCTTGGAAAGTTTGGTAACTAAGGGAAGTGTCGAAGCTAGTGAGAGTTTGAAAACTATTGGGATCTTTGGAGGCAGTTGTGCAACTAATAGAGCCTTAGCTTCTTCAAATTTAGTGTGTATATTCCGGGTTTACACAATACATTCAAATCTTCATATTTTACACTCTCCAATAGAAAAGTCTTGTGACTGGCTAGGTGTTACTCAGAGTCTTATCAGAGATCTATGCTATTATTTTGGATACGTGCAGTTGGAGGTGGATGAGTGAGGGAAGATTTGTTCATTGAAGGAAATTGTACATACGTTTTAGGTCAGTTTACAGGTGGTGAAAGTGAAGTGGAAGAAGTGGGTTTTCAAGGTTGTGATGGTTTTCTGACGGGTGAACCTTGATGGTGACATCTACGTAATTGGCTCTCTCGATAGATTCTCATATTTTGGTGAAGGAAAATATGATAGGTAAAATTATGTGCTGTTGGTCAATGACATGTTGATTGTAGGATTATACATGGTTGTAATCAATGAGCTGATGAGGCAAGTGCCTCTTAGTAGAATCTTGTGGTTGTGAAAACAATGGTGTTGCATGCTTCAACGTCCATCCTTGAAATTTGAAGAAGATGGTGGAAAACTAGAGATTTGTTCCAGTTTCACGGTGTATGTTTAGCTAGCCTTGTATTAAAAGTCTTATGACTCTGTGTAGTAGAGAAACAAATATATGAATTTTTGGAGGTATGTATATGTTAGAACATATGACATTGTTGAAGGGACAAAATTAAATGGTTGCTGGTTTTGGGTTGACTAATCTTCAAGTGGGAGACTGCTGGGATTATGAAGATTAATTCCATGATGTGACTAGATTTCACGTGAGATGGAATTGGTAGGAAGAAGATCGCGACTGGATTCTATGTGGTCGAGACACGATCGTGTTAAAGGCGCAATCGCGACACTAATTATAGGTCCCTCCTAAATTCAACTTAGATATTTTCCGAATATGTAAGTGATGCTGAGAAGTAAATGATGTGGACCAGTGACACAGTTGTAAGATGTTACTGGTCATTAGGTGTTGTAGACAGGTCTTCTTTCTTGGTCATTGTTCTACCTAGTGAGGACAAGATGTGTCTTCAAGTTTAGCTTCAACTTCCTTGAAGTGTGCTTACAAACTAGGCCTTGTGACAATACATTCAAGTCTCTGATCAATGTTTATCACAAACAATGGACTCGACTTATAGAAGGAAAAATTTCTCATATTCTCTACTTATCGGTAACAAACTAGCTAGTGTTACACTTGGATTAATTACATACAAATTACTCTAATTAAGGATTATTGAGCCCAACAATACTTTTAGTGTTATTTGTTGAAAATATGGTCTTTATCAATGATTTATAATATGTATATGTGGAGTATTGAGCCCAACAAACTTATTTAGTCCTTTAGAAAACAAACAAAAATGAAAATACAAAAATGAAGTAAAAACGGTTGGTTTCTCGAAAAGTCGACTCAACCATCACCCAAAAATCCAGGTCATCCACTAACTATACATCCAAAAGAAAAATCAGTAGAACTTGATAAAAATAAGCAAAAAATAAAATAAAAGACTATACATGAGATATACACTTTACATAATGCAAAATAAAAATGTACGGACATAAAGTACCTATCTGGCGGATAAGGTACATTTGTAAGAAAAATTTTGCATTCACGAAAAACACAAAGATACACAATGCAAAGTATACAAATACAATAATAGGAAAAACATATTAATTTATGACACAATACATTTAGAAAATTTCGGAATCGAATCCCATGTAACAGAAGGTGAGGTGAAGATTCTACAAAAAAACAAAATTACGACTCGGAAATTACAAAAAAAAAATAGACATAAACCACTTATCCCCTGTCTAGAGTAAGTCTATCCAACGGCTACATAAGTTTTGGGGGAATAACTCGTGAATCTAAATAACCGAAATCAACCACGCAAAGTATCATAAACTAATATGCAAACATTCATATAACTAAAAACCACAAAAATAACTTCCGTCAAGATAAAATCTCTCTGGAAGGATCGATTAACTAAAAGTTCGTTTAAGCAATTAAAAACAGAAAAACCATTCCCGGCAGCGGCGCCAAAAACTTGATGTTGAATAAACAATAACATGAATGGGCGTTAAACCACCGGAATAGGTTGGGACAACTTTGTCTAGCGACCAGTTAAATTGTCATCATCCATACATAGAAATCATCATTACTATTCTACTACATTATTATGAACATACAATAATCAAGTAATATTCGAAGACCTAGTCATACATTCAACTAAGTAGCGGGATAAAGTGATACTGACTAAACTTAAGCAACAATCAAACAAGAACATGCAATATGTATATGAGGGCAACATTCAGTTTTATAAGTCAGGTGAAGGGATTAACTAAGTTGTGGATATTTTAAAAGTTCTATAGATAATATCCACTATACGATATCAAATCTAATCTATTTTTATTCACATGCTCCGTGTCTTCCACGAACATATTTTAGTCTGGAGAACAACAGCCATGTCGTGCTCAATGATTCTTCTAACACAGAATAATTGAGTGACCTATACCTATGAATTAGTTATGCTCATTTTAAAGGCAATGTTTTAACCATAACATGAGTTGGACAGATTAACACTTGAGATTCGTTTCATATATTTATATTTTAATTCAATATTGTGTACACAGAGTAACAGTATAATAATCATATAATTACGCCAGCGTAAACATCTATCATATCAGACACTTTAAATTATTTAATCTAACATGGTAATTTTAGCATACATTTTTAAATAATTAATATAACAAAACATATTAAATTTAAATGCGAAGATAGAATAATTAAAACCTAAAAATAAGCGTAAATAGTGTTCTAGATTGTAGTGCTGGGAGCACCTCCTTACAAATCAAAAATCCTAACTACTCTCTTAATTAATTATTAATCTAGTAATTAATAATTAACTAGAGAGAGACTAGAGAGTCAAAGTGGAAGTAAAATGAAATAAAAATGAAAGTGATTGTGTTGAAAGGTTGTTGATGGAGTAACATATATATAGGCATGCACATGACCCGTGTTTTTGATCAATGAGCCGAATTTGACCACTCGAAATCTGACCCGTACTACACGAACCGGATCAAGCTGAAGGATTTATGTGGATACGGTTCAACCAAACCGTATACGGCTCACTTGGGCCATATACGGTCCAATTTGGGACGTATACGGTTGGGGTGAACCGTATACGTTGTGAAGCGAGTTCGTGTGCGGGATCGTAACTTTTTTTCGCTCTAGAATCTTTGTTATTCGTTCGATTTCGTTGATTTTTTCAGCACTGGCTTTGTAATTTCCTAATGAACAAAAAAAAAATATTAGTATTAAAAACTTAATTATCTAATTAATTAAGATAAGATAACGTGGATAAAAACGTGACTTTTTATGCGTCATCAAAGACCAACAAACCACACCGAATGACTAGTCAACATCATCTATGCGACAACAAGCTAGTATCCAAAAGCATGAGCAAAGATCTACAAGCAAAAAGGTACCTAAAGACAAAGTGAAATCATCAAGTCATAAAGCGAGCTACTTATCTCACTCGTATTGGTAATCGTATAGCTTTCAAACCTACACAGAATACGATCGAGGAAGTAGAAAATAAGTCTTAGCTTAACTAAGTAAGTAGAACAGGTGAAAACAAATCCAATTGAAATAATTGTATATTGTGAGTAGCAATTATCATAATCCATGACAATATAAATCGGGTAATCAACAAACATGCAATCATAGGAATATAATCGGGTAAGGGCAAGGCAAGATATCATAGAACAATAATATCCTAAAGACGTGTTTACCATAATCGTAATCGAAAACCACGTAGGAGGTAGTCCATTATTCAAACGGGTTACTAAATATAATCGGGCATAGGTGCCCTGGAAAGCCACATTGGGGAAGTCCTACTACAACCAACTTGGTGAAGAAGCAAATAATGTTGTTCACCTTTTTCTTTATGGATCGACACATCACTATCGATTCGTTCATTCCCGAGCAAGTACTAGTGTGTAAAGAACCACGTACTACTCAAATTGTGTGGTGCTACAAGACAGAGTCTAGATATCATGTGCTATGATTATATAGTAATGACCCCTCCCGGGTAATCATCATGAAACCATTTTGGGAATCATCGAGATATCTCTAATCGTATTCATTATGTTCAAGTTTCGTCGTTGAAACGTTAAATTCACATAAAAGCCCCTTATGATTATGTTGTGTAAGCTATGTGTCATGCAACAAGGTCTAGTGTACTATCATGGCATAACAAATACAAATAAACAGTCTTATGAAATCACAACACATATACACAAAGATAGATACTACCCATGATATCTCATCCCTCATGCAATTATCGTTTCCCAAAGCAAGTCATGGCAGTATAATCTTCGTTCGTTAACGAATAACTAGTATAATCAAACAGTTACAAGTTAAACTTATAAAATCATATCATTTCGATCGTGTACCCAATTTTCATAGAAGTTATCTTACCTTCGAGGCATATGTGCTCTTGTAACATAAATATTAGATTCACAATGCATAACATCAGGTTAGATATTATTTCTATCTTGATTTAATCTTTCATTATATTTGATGTGAATTAGATTAGCATTACTTCTTTAAAGGGTTCTTTAAAGGGAGTAAGGACAACCATTATATTGAACTCCAAAGGGTAGAGCTACTCTCGTATGACCCAATTTGAAATGCCTATTTTCACACATTTTCAACACAATTCAATTCCTACATATTTTTTGATATTACTAGACATATATACCTTTCAATTTAGTCTAGTTACACAAAATTTTAAGTCAAGTTTTATATAAAAACTACAAAACAGTATCCTTGTATCATAATACGACATGTTCTGTAAATGGCTAATTTAGACATGTTTAGAGTTCGAATTGGACGATGAACATCACACAATGATCTGTAGTAAGCTCCGTATGTTTAAAGAAACCTATGGCTTGTATTAGTCCGAGTTACGATCAATTTTACGACTTCTACAATATAGACGTTGTTGCATTCGTCCATAATGTAACCACTTTTATTAAACAACTTGGTTGGCCCATTATCGATCATCCAATGGTAAAATAGTTTTGAAGATGATTAAATAACATATCAATATAATTTGACTCACAATTTCAAAGTAGTTGAAGCTATATTCAATCCTATATAATTTTCCCAAAAGACATGTTTCTCAATATCAAATTTTATAAAACAGTCAATGTGACCCATTAAATTAGAGTCTTAATTAGCAAAACCTTAAAACTACAAACTTGCAGAAAACATAGGGTTTTATCCCACATAGGATTTCAAGTCAATATGAGTCGTTTTGTATTTCATACGAATATTATGACAGAACAGGTTATAGATCATTGTTAAATATACAATCAAATGGTACTTCGTTTAAATTACTAATCATGAATAAGAACCCTAAATATAAATTTACAAAGATTCTTACCCTTAATGAGCATCTTAAATTCGTTCTCCCACTCTTGTCTATGTGGATATTGCATTACTCGATGATCCAATTAAATTACATGTTGAAATCGACTTTCTTTTTCTCCCCAGTTTGAAACCAAGTCTCCACATCCCTCCTGCTCCTGTTGAACGTTTTTTAGCATATATAATGAGGGTATTAGGGTTTTCTCAACCCTCTTAACTAGATTTAAACTTTACCCTTTGTGACCTTTATTGGAAAGTATAATCAACTCAAGAGACTTAATTAAGTAGTCTAAAGCATTAAGATTATTCAAAGACTAACTTACAACATTTATTAATCACTTACTGGAAAGTTCGGATGCTACACTGGAAACTTGTATACAACCTTATATCATCCTAGCTAGTTTCCACAACCGGATTTAGAACACCCAACCTGTAAAATGAACAATGGCGATTTTTTATTTTATTGCCAAATGTAACCGTATTATACTTTAGCTAACACTGAAATACAAGAACTCACAAGATAATATATAAAACATAAAAATCAGTGCACGAGTCAAAATTGTGTTATGATGTAGTACGTTGTACCATATGCTTTAACTCTTGTAACTTGTGGAAAAAGAATCAATTTTTGTGTTGTAATTATCACCTCTCTCCCTTACAAGCTTACTCAAAGCCTAAGAGATTATGTATTTACAATAAGTAAGCCCAAGGGGTTGTGTATTCACTATAGGCCAAGAGCTAATATATAACTAGTTACAAAAGTTGGTGATAACTTAAATAGATGTATATGTGTAATTAAACTTACAAAGACACCAGCAAAAGCTAGTGTTACAAAAATTGCAGCCTGCAAATGTTTTGCAAACATCACTTAATTTGTTCAGAAATTTTACAAAAATAAAATAAAATAAAAATTCATTTAGTTCAATTTCCCTTGTTGGGTCGATTGTGAACTGGGCCGGCTGTTTCTTATTTGCGCTAGTTTGGGTTACTATTGGCCTCCTTACTATTGGGCTCCATGTCCAAGTGAAACAAGCCGGATCTGCCGATAGGGGACTATGATCATTTCCTGCGTGGCGACATGTTAGGACCATTCTTGAGATGATACAGAATGAAGTCATCTTTGCGCTCTCTAATTCGGACATAAGATTTGGAATACAACCTTCCGTCAATAGGGAGAAGTTGAAAATGAAAACTATTACCAACAAGCTGAGAGAAAGAACGACTAAGATGGTTTGGACATGTGAGAGGAGATCACAGACAACTCCAGTTAGGAGAGTAGAAACCATCACAGTTGATGGCGAGAGGAGGAGGGGTATAGCAAAACTTAGGTGAGAGGATAGACTGAAACTCGATCTGAAGGAGTTGCAGTTGCCTGAGGACATGACCTCTGATAGGCACAAGTAGATGCTCAGGATTATGATAGAAGAGTATGGTGAGTAGGCAGTTTTAGGATCTTCTAGACTACCTAGGAATACCACCGTAGTGGTATATACTATATAGCTATTTACTAACCGACATTGATTTTCACTATTTTTACCATATTTCTACATATTGTATACTATATGTATACCTATAGTTTAGGTATAATTTATGTACATACATATATATATATATATGTATATATCTATCTATATATGTGTGTAGTTAGATTTATGTACTTTATAATATTTACGTATATTATATATACATATATATAGGTTTTGGTTCTTATAAGATAAAAATTATTACAAGACAAATAAAACACAATGTGAACATGACATGTCTCCTTTGATGGTCAAAAGGCTTTAAGGGTAAAATAGTAATATCTTTTCTCAATTTAATGCCCTAATATTTGTTTCTCTTTCCTCTAGCCGTTCCAAACAAAAACCACAAAATCATTTTCCACATTTTATCACTTAATTCTCTTCAAATCCCCAATCACCTTGTATGCCATCTTATTCTATAATCGGCTAAAAATAAAGGATGCAAGAAACACAAAGATGGCGACTATCTTGATCCAATCATCAAATTTTCTTTTTTCTGTTTTTTGAATCGGAGAAGATGGCCAGCTTTGACTTGTTCTTACTTTTCGACTTACTGCTTGTATTGTCGTACACCATCCATCTTGATTACTCCTTTCACACCAATGAATTAGTAATTGTTCATGAATCAGTAACCTCTTTTGTCAACTAAAAAGCGCTAGCCACCACCCAACAAACGAACTACTGATGTGTAAATATCTAGTTATAAAAATAGTAAAACAATATCGAAGCAACTATTACATAACTAGGCAAGCATATCTAAACGGATAGTAGTATAACAGTGATTAATCTATCGGGTAGTCTCTCACATTTATATGTACTTTGAGGGTTATTTATTAAATCATGAGGAAGGTGTCTCTTAACGACAGACAGTCAAAAGGTGTTTAAACTAAAGCAATTAAATGATAGTTCAACCAAGTGGTAGAAGCATGTTTATCTAGACTGTTTACCCCTAGAATTGGACAATAGATAGAAAAGTATTTGGCATATGAGAATTAATAGTCTAAATTACTTGTTTCAATGCAGTCATTTAATCAAGCCATAAATTGCAAGTATCATTGACAAATTATAAATCTCAATTATGATTAATTAATTCTACTAACATGATGATCTCATCTCATAATCCTAGTATCCTAGAGATTACTAAAATCACATAAGATGTCTCTTAATGTAATCCACCCATATTATAATTCAAATAACCTAATTCAATTCTCTTATTGTTTCAAATTAAAAGTAAATGCAATATGAAATCTAAGAGTTCTCACTCATTAGTACAATTATCACACCAATTGAATAAGCTAAATAAATCATATACATATCGTTCAATAATTAAACGTCATATCATACGCAAAACACAATCTAAAATATTAAAACTCCAACATCTAGGGTTATTAGCCTAGATGAACACGAAGGAATTAGCCCATTGTCATGGGTTCAATCAACAAATAGTAATAATCCAAGAATAATTCATAATTCGTTACAAAGATCAATCAAACATAAATTAATAAAGATTCGAATGAAAGAAACTTACCCCTAGCTTCTATGATGATTACAAGGTTGATGAATTGCTTAGGTTGTCCCCGAAAGCTCTCTAAGTCAGCCTCCAATCATCCACAGTTAGTTGGTAATCAAAAGTTAATAATAATTAGGGTTTAATTAAGATTAATAGCTGTCACACCCCGCTAAAGCGGAAACACGAGATGTAACAGTACAATGATTTCACAATCGAAAATTACAAAAGATCTGGTTCAACGATCTACAATTAATACATTACATAAGGTCTTATAAGCGTTTACAGCACAAAAGTAAATAATCTAAACATGCGATTACATCCAAAATAGGAAATCCCGTAACGCTACAGCAGCATAGATCATATAACGGGTTTATCTTCAATAAACAAGTGGTGACTAATTCCTGAAAAGCATGTAAAAGTAAACAGGTCAACTATGAAACATAGTTGGTGAGTACACAGGTTTTTTGTAATGAAAGACCCTTTTCCAGTGTTTACAAAGTCTAGTTTAAAAGTTCCACGTTACTAAGTGATTAGTTCGCAAAAGTAGTATGTTTAGTGTCGAGGCTCATACAAAGACGATAATCATCCGATAAGTTCTTGAAATCAATTTTTAGGATAGTCAAACGCTATTGCGCGGATAATTATAAAAGTAATTCGTTAAAACAAGGCTCATTTAAGAGCGATATTCATTTGATAGCTAGATTCATTTGTTAATCGATGTTTTGTTTGCAAAGGAGGTTTATTTAAGAACGAGGCTCATTTAGGAGCGATTCCCTTTTTGTACTCAATTAAAAGTCGTGATTCATTTATAACGCCCGCTCATATTTTCAAAGGAATATTTAAATCACGTTTATAAAACTCAAGATATAGTGTTTAATAAGTTCAAGTTATGTTTATAAAACTCATATTGTAATATTTAATAAGTTCACGTTACGTGTATAAAGCCAATGGATCATCAAATCAATATCAAAACGTTTAAAGTCTCAACGGATTATTATGTCGAAGTTCATACGAATGCGCGACGTTATCATGAAACCACGTTTATCATTGTCCAAGACCACATTGATTTATAGTATAAAACTCAGGTTATAAAATCTATGGTTTTAAAGAAATATGATTTCTAATGACAAAGTCATTTTGAAGTTCGGGTCGTAAGGTTTATAGTTTCAAAGAAATGTCGTTTCAAACGACAAAGTCATTGTAAAGCTCGGGTCGTAAGTTCATAGTTTCAAAGAAATGTCATTTCAAATGTCAAAACGTCATACGTTTATAGTCGTTTATGAAATTTCTATGCTATCACGTTATAATGTCTATAGTCACAATGAGTTATTATGCTTGAGTCCACAACCAAACCTACAACCGATAAACCTTTGCCCCAAAAGAGAGATGCCCTATCGTTGGCATTTAGGATGATGGGATGCACTCACGTGGCCGCGTGAGTGGGGAGGTGGTCTCGCTCCCAAATAGTACTATTCATATGCATCATTTGGCTCATATAGAGTTAATGGTCGTGTAGATATACCGGGGACTTTAGATACGATAGAAAACAAGCATATAATCATGTTCGTATAAACGGAAAACATTCACGACATTATTTGTAATCAATACGATATTTTAACCATGTGAAGTATTCAAAAGTAAGCATGCATAGCATTTGTAAATCAAGCATAGCATTTGTAAAACGAGCATAGTATAAGCATAGCATTCGTAAATCAAGGATAGCATAAGAATAGTATTTGTAATCCAAATATAGTAGTTAGATCATATAGCATGCTTTTCACCCCAAAAATTTAAGTAAAAAGTTAAAAAGAGGGGCTGTGTAAACTCACTATTAAGCGTGAGCGGAAGGATGGATGTAATGCGCGTGCCGACTGGGTTTGACTCCTATCCATTTCCTAAGAACACAAGGTTTCTAATTAGTTTTCAACTAATACGGTTTGTTAGTATTGCTTAGCTAGCTAATTAAATTACAAAGTGCCGTAAAAGTTTGAATTTCCATTTAATTTACGATGTCGGTAATTGTTCGAGTTGGGAACAAAATAATGGAAATATATGAATACAACATCTAAAAATGACCAAACTTGGTATGAAATATGAAATATAGTTCACAAATTTTCTGTGAAAATTTGGGGATTTTTAGACTTATGGATTATTTATAATCATTTTATGTCTAAAAAGTGGGATAATTATGGGAAAAATAGTAATTATTCACTTAAAATTCTGGAATTTTTACCAGATCATTTTCTACCAATTTTTAAGTTTGTGTAAAATTTTCAAGACGTTTTGAGCACTGAAACTTTGGTTCCCAACATTATGCGTTTTAACGAGACGTAAATCGGAAAACATATCAAAACACTTCCAAAGAGTGTGAAATTTTGAGGATGGTGTCATTTTCTGAGGAAAATGACACTAGAATTTTCCCATAATTATTTTATGTCCAAAAGTATTTTTCATGATTATTTCACCTTTTGTAGGCTTTATTTGCATTAATTTAGGAAAAATACTTATGTTTTTCCAAAAATTCCCATTTTTATTTTCAAGACTCTTTTCATGATATAGTTACTGAGAAAAATAATCCTCAAAATTTTAAGACGTTTTATCTAGCACTTATATATTTTTGAATCATCACAACACAAGTATTTGCAATTTACTAGATTACAACAATGCATGATGTTCATGCATTTTCTAAAAATACTTAATCATCAAGATAAATTCCTATCTTTTTATAATACTGAGATATACATGTTAGGAGTCTAAAATAATTTTTCTTAGATTTATAGAACACCTTAAGACCCATGAACAAGTATCACAACAAGGTGCTCACAGAAAAGTTACTGTTTGCGCATTAGTTTTGTGTGATACATTTGGAGGTCGTAAACTCAATGGATTTGAGTGATACCAGTGGGGTTTTAAAGGTAAGACATTAAGCTAAATTCTAGAAGAAAAATCAAGATTTTTGGACCATTATTCACTGAGTTATGGTTGTTTCAAGTAGGGTCAAAATCTGGACAGATTGCATGCATGACAAAGTGATCTTTTTGGTGTGATTTCACTACCAAACGATTTTTAGACCTCATCCAAAGATTGAAGTCTTGTCTTTTATGCATGAACATGTGTTTTACAGAAACATAAACATATTTAAACATTTTAACCATTTATTCTAGCAAGAACATGTAAATAAACTCTATAACATCAAAAAGTCGACTTTTTCGGTTTGATTTCGGTTTGATCATGGGTTGCCCTTTTGTTTTACCACTTAAACAAGTGTAAGGGAACCTACAAACCATCAATCCTTGTATGAAAATTTTAGCCATGAAATAGGCATAAAATACATGTATTTACATGAAATAAACATAAAGAAAGTATGAAATGGAAGCTAGGAATGGTGATTCTACCTTAAGAGATGTGTTTTAATGGAAGAACACCTTTGAGATGATGATCTTTGGATGAATATTTTCTGGAGTTTAGTGTGTGAAAAGAGAGGTTTTGTGTGTGTTTTCTTGAGAGAAAATGAGAGAAATGATGGGAGGAAGAGTGTGTAAGTGGTAGAAGACTTTTGCATGGAATATAAGTGGTTAGTGGAGAGGTTGAGTGGAAAAAAGAGAGAGGGAAAGGGGGGTCCGGTTTTGGGTCATTAAAATGAGGTTTTTAACTTATTTTTTTGTCAAAATAAAATGTATATTAGTTTTAGTATTTATTTGTATTAAAATTGCACAAGTCTTATACATTTAAAGGCTTTAAATTGTGTTGTTTTTGTGCTTAATATTAGGGTTGTAAAAATTGATGTTCTAAATTTATAAAATAATTCAAATTGTATTTTAGATTGTTTATAATGGATATTCAAGTATTAGTTTGTCGGATTCGAGTTTCGTTTATTCGATTCGGTTCGCGTTTGCCGAGTTACGGAATTTCGGTTAATTCCGATTTTTGTGATGTCTTTGTGATTAAAGTTTGAGTCATGAAACTTTATCTTATAAGTTTATAACATTCATCAAAATGTATTTGATTCTATCACGATTGACATTCGCGAGTCAATTAACCGATTTTCGGTTGCGTTCACTGAGTTACGGAATTTCCGGTTAAATTCCGATTTTTGCGATATGATAACTATTTTGTGATAACTTATGAAATTTAATTTCACTTGTTTTCTTTGGCACTTTGTAACCTAATTTTGTGTTCCTCACAGTCATAAAGTTCGCTAAGCAATCTCCTAGAACGTTGTGCGATTTCGGTAACTTACGATTTCGGTACTTAAGGAGTCGTAACCTAGACTTTTCACTAGGATTTTAGAGTGCTGTAAACGTAATTAGATAGACTAGGAATTTAAATGCGTTAATGACCTGAGATTTTTGACGGTTGTCACAATAGCCAAAAAGCCTGTAACCGCCTCAAGTACCCGGCGGTAGAAATTGAACGTGTTAACCATACTATATTTTAGGGGTGAGCATAAAAACAGATTAACGAAACTATAACCAAAATAACCGATTAACCAAACCAAAATAACCTACCCACTATATTAACCAATGGTTTGGTTATGAAGATTCTAGTTAACCGAATATTGTGGTTCGGTTATAGTATATCCCCATAACCTACCCACTAATAACGGACATGCCCCAATATATATATATTAATTTTAAAATTTTTTAAATATATTAGTATATAGTATTTAATATATAACATGTATACATGCCCAAATTAAAATGGTGTATGTTTGCCCTTACGTCTAACTGCTTAAGCATCTCCACCGTAATACAAACTACAGTTTCGATGCTTCAAATCAAGTCTTCTTCTTCTTTTTTATTATTTTTCCCTCGATCATTTATAAGAAATATCTAGTTTTACAGATTACTCCAACAGTTCAATCTGCATACAAGGTAAGCCTAAAATATCATGTAGTAACTAGATAAATACCATTAGGTATATTGTTTGAATCTATGGTTTTTGAGAACGATTGTTCTTCAGAGCTATATAATCGATGACTAGAAAAGATCTTTAAACGAATCGTTAAATATGTTGAAAAATCTTCAAAAGTATAAAAAAATAATTTATGAGTTATTTCGCTTTTTATTAGTTTTAGACTGATTTCAGTCTTTTAGGACCGGTTTTAGTCTTTAACTAGTTTTAGACCGGTTTAAACTAGTTTCGGTCCAGTTCAGGACCAGTTTCAGTCTTTAACCTGTTTTTGGACTGAAACCAGTTTCAGTCTGGATTGAATTCAGTCCAGTTTTTAATAGGTTTTTCGACTGAAAGTAGGATTTGTGGGCAGTCCTACACTGGACCGGTCGTTTTCTAGTCCAGTCTTTTTTAGGACCGGTTCCAGTCCAGTTCCAGACCAGTTTCAGTTTTACATTGTTGTGCTCATCGATCTCTACCCGACAGGTAAACCTGGATCCCACCCGATTGGGTGTCTTGTTCCCAGTTGAGTCTTCAGACTGTAACACATGGGTTCCCGGCGGGTATCCTCTGTACCCGGCGGGTATAAATCAAAGCTAAGTTTCTGTCCAGATTTGTCTTGGTTGAGCAATGAATTACCCGTTCAGGTGGCGAGTACCCGACGGGTAGCCTTACTTCCCAACGAGTAGTGATTGAATTTTGACAGATTTTCTACTTTCTTCTTCTTTCTTCATTTTCATCCGCAATTTGTTCATTCTTTCTTCAGTTCATTCGATCTTTGACCTGAAACTAAATTTAAACGAAGTTCTGAAAGTACATAAAATTAATTAAATTACTATACAATTTGGACCGACATTGCCGCTATAAATATGTCTATATTAGGCAATATCAACTACATATTCAGTTTTCAAGCAATAAAATTGTGAACTTTACATGACCGAGTTATTGATTTTGTCTTTGTTTGAGTTTCGGTGTCAGTTCCAGCAAGCCTACTAACAAATCACCAAATTTCTTTTGCTTGTGCATCAACGGGTAGTATCTTGTGCATCGTGGTTGCTCCATGTGCGTCAATGGGTTGTTTTATGTGCATAAGTAGGTTGTACTTGTGCATCAACGACATCTTTCCATTGCATCAACGGAAGTTTCTGTAAATGAATTAGTTCATCTAGTTTTTAATGTTTTTATGTTCTGTGAATTTTTTGTCTATCAAATTTGTATATAAAATAAATTAGATTTATTTTGCATCAATAAAATATAAATTTCTCTTTATAATGTTAGTATTATTTTGTTCACTAGAATTATTGTGAATCGACTTTTTGTTGAATATATTTGTTGTGAATTACTGTGGGTTTATGTTTATCAAAGTTGTTCAATTCAGGTCTGATGATTGTTTTTCTTTCGATATATTGTTGTGCATCAAGTTACCTTTGTGCATTAGCTTTGGTGTTAATTTTCAACAGTTTATAAAATGTCTTGTTTACCTTTAAAATGAGTAAATGAACCTTTGGCTTTTCTAAAAAACTGATCTGATCTTATTATTATCTAATGGCTCACATTTGATAAATTGAAGTTTGTTTTACAATAACCAACCCCTCTCTTTCTCTCTCTATATATATAATATTTATATATACTACATACATGTATCCTTATATATTTTCGTATATCGATTTCATATACCTAATTATTAGGAACGGAGCTAGAAATTGAGTGGTCCGGTGCCACGATAAAAAGAGCCCCTTTAAATATGTTCATCACTACTATGAAATTTTTATAAAAATAAATATAAAAAGAAGTGTAACAAAAAAGAAATTCTCATATCAAAATGCATCAAATTCTACTATTTAAATCGTGCGATTCTCGAAGCATTCATGGATGCAAACTTGTTGATCAACTCCTCATATTCGACAATGTCCAGCATGTCATTCTCAATAGCTATTAGTGCAATCCATTAAGTCTCTCTTGTGACATTGCATATCTCATGTAGGACTTCAACAACTTCAATTTTGAGAAACTTCTTTCTATAGATGCCACAGTTACGGGGATAGTCAACAATATTCTATATGCAACTATTGCATTAGGAAAACAATCAACGTGTTTCAAAAATTTTAAAATATGAATGGTGTAACACCCCAATTCCTTAATATGAATTTTTTTTTAAACTACGGTTGACATAAATTTACTGACATATGGTCATGCATCAAATATGGTTTAACAAAAAAACACAAAATATCATAAGTTTTATCGGAGTTTACAATTTCTTGGGTGTTACCAATCAACATCACAACCATAGTTAAGAGAGAATTTATACAAAAAGCTAAGTCCATACTAGTCTCCAAAAGTCTTCATCTTATCTCTACCCTTCTATTCCTCGACTCCAGATCTTGAGTACATAACAATTTCGAAACAACCAATACGTATGACATAAAGCCTCGTGAGATACATGGGTTTAGACCCAACAAGATATAAAATTTCTGCAGATTACTTTATGAGAAATATATAAATTGAAACTTTCATAAAAACAATATCATTCTCATAAATATAAAACTACGGACCTCTCCGTAGGAAAACTTCCCCGTTTTCGGGGTTAACTTAGGTAAGGCCTCCCCGTAGTAAACTTCACCGTTTCTGGGATTAACTTAGGTTAGCTGCCAAGATAGTTGGAATGCCTACAATCCTATCAAGGTCATGGTCTCTCCCGTTTTCGAGTTAACATATCTATAGACATCTACCTTGCACAGGGAGATACCATCACATTAGAGTCTCATGGTCCTCCCCATTTATGAGTTAACTAGTCCAGACAAAGAAAACAAGGAATGCATTCATGTCATAAAAATCAAATCTCAATCAATAAACAACTTAACCAAATCAATCAAACTCAACTAGCATGCTATGTACTTTCATAACAATAACTCATAGCAATCCACAAAAAACCATTCGAAATATTAGATCAAATAGTTTTTCAATACTAACATAGGTTGATATGAACATACGACTACGATAGAAAACCTTGTTTTGCTAAGCACCCAATTAAAAATCCACATGTACTCACCTCTTACTTTAGACGTTGACAATTCTTCAATGTGCAATTCCACTTCCTTAAAACCTATCAATCATTACATATAGTTTCAATAACACATTGATGACCTAATTACTCAAGTCTTACAACTCTTTTTACTATCAATTCAATACTAAATTCTTTGTATCATCCAGTTTGACTTTTGAGAGTCAAACTAACTCAATTTCAATCATTTAAATCCTTTAATCCATTTTATGAATTAGTGATCCTTGATGTGATCCTTGATGCCACTAAATTCATCATTCATAATCCTCATAATCAACATATAATCGACTTTCATCATTTAATTTAGTACCAAACTCCTGTTTTGGACACCATTTTTGGACCCTCTAAACATTTCTGAAACGTACATATGTTATACCGTTTCAAAGATATTCGAATATACTTTAATGTAAAACTCTTACATTTTTACAAACGCAACACACACATATTTACGGCCCTTCAAAAACTGCCAAAAGTCATTTTTGTTGCTAGAAATTCAGCAAAACAGCCCCACAGGCTATTTTTACGACCACTTTTCCACAACTTAGACACATCCGATTTGAACAAATCTTATATCCATTTAAAGACATTCGACCATACTTTCAAAAGGTTCTTTCGGTTCTCTCCAAAACACAACACATTAATTTGTACAGTCTCTCAAAAATCACCAATAGTAGGTTTTCAACTTTTTACCCAAATTACCATATGACCCGTTTTCGCACCTTATTCAAACCACACATTCATATAACTTATAACATGCATTTTCACTTCAAAAAGGACCACATGTTTGACACTTTAACATATAATCTTCAGCATACAACTCTAAATCAAAATCTACCACTTGATTAATGCTTGAACATATTCAATTTACTATCATCACCCTTTAATTCACACATGCAAGACCCTTACTGATTTTTAGGGTTTATGAGATGTGTTCAATTCAAAAAATTCAACTATACAATGAGTGGATATGAGCTATTACCTGAATTCTTAGGTTGGATGACAAATGCCCTTTGTTTTCCCTTTGATTTTCCTTGAAAATGGACTTCACACAATAGGTTCACCAAGAACACACACACTTAAACTCTAGAGAGAGTTTTAGGGTGAAAATGAGAAGAAAAGTGAGTGTTTAGCTTTTTATATTCGTGGTCAAACATGGTCAACACAGGGTCAACTTAGTCAATATTTTACTGAACTAAAAATGACTCTGCAACCCTTTTCAAACTGTCATAACTTCCTCATACGACATCCATTTTCGATTAATCTTACATCCCTGTAACCTTGGACCACGGACTACAACTTTCATGTTTAATGTTTGGTCTGAATCTAAACGGATTATGAGTTATAGGGCTGCAAACAGAGGGGGTTGCACATAATTTTTGGGTCAATATTTTGACAGCACTGAAAATGGGTCTGCAGTCAACTTTAGACCACCATAACTTACTCATACGATATCCATTTTAGGTGAATCTTATATCCCTGGAAAGCTTGAAACATGCTCTACATCTCCCATGTTCAACATTTGATTCCAATCCCTACACATTTCGAGTTATGAAGCTACAAACATAGAGAACTGCACACAAATATTCTACATTTTACAAGCACACTAATTATCCAATTACATATTTAAACACTTATTCAATAAGGAACGTTAACCATTATTTTAACTGAAATTTAGGATGTTACAAATGAGTCCCATATTATCATTAGGCAATAAACTATTGAGCAATTTTAACTCCAAAAAGAGTTTATTTGCATCAATATATGATATTTCACCATTTTTTGAGTACATCTTGTGGTTCTTTACAACGCAATTTAAGATCTTTGTCATCGAACGATTTCAATTTTCGACTTGAAAACAAAAAACCAAAATCTTTTTCATACTTGGTGGATTGTTCAAATCTTGGTTAAAAGAAGCAATTGCCCGATCAACATAGTACAAAAAATAATTTATCTTAAACGAATCTTCAACAGAAAGTAAGATATCTTGGTCATTTAGATTCTCATCAAATTTTCATTTTCTACGAATTAGACATTTTTGGGGGAAAACCGGATCGATTTCTAGTTGAATGGCAATTTCCTTGGCAACATCAATTGCTTTAGACAAACTCGTGATCCAATACTCCTCAGAGTAAGATATCAACCATTTCATTTCTTTAATAGCAACATTGAGAGTCATATCTTTTGACTGTAACGTTTTGCTTACCAAATTTACAGTGAATAGTACTTCAAACCAAATTACAATTGCAACTAAAAACTCAAAATCACTAAGCTCATTTTCATCTTGGGATTTCACTCCACTTTGAATTTGAGCATCTTTGTCACTTTCTACTTGAAGTAAAACTCTAGGATTAATCTCTATGAATTTCGCTTGAACCCCTATATATTTTCCTTTCATATTAGATCCATTGTCATAACCTTGACCGTGTACATCATCTATATCAAGACCAAGAGACTTCAATTCTTCATGCGTAACATTAAAAAGTCCCTTACCGGTAGTATCATCAACACACAAAAATCCTAAAAAGGATTCTTCAACACTAACACTTGTAGATGAGACATTTACATACCTCAATATCAAAGACATTTGTTCTTGATGACTAGAATCGGAAGTACAATTAAGTATCACAGAATAATATTTTGCTTGCTTTATTTATTTTATAATATCCAATTTAATTTCTTGAGCAAGTAATATGATCAACTCATTTTGGATGGTATTACCAAGATAGTGAACATGGGTTTCATCATTTGTGATACGTCGCACATGCTCTTTGATAATTGGTTCAAACTCTGCCAACATTTCAATTAAACCCGAAAAACTCCCATTGCTATTATGATACAACCTTTCATATGATCAATAGGGAATGCTAGTTTATATTTATCAAGAAATTTCACAATTAAAATGATTCTTAAAAGGACATTCTTCCAATTATCTCTCTCTTTCTTAAGAAGTTCTTCCGTCTGCTTATCAATTTTTTTATTCTTTTTCAATCTTTGACGCATGTCAAACCAAGTAGCCATATTAGTGAGATTTTTATTTCCAACTTCATGTTCTTAAGTCTAGTGCAAAGAGGCTGCCAATCTGCAAAACCCTCGTTATCTAATTGACCTTTTCCTACGCCTTTTTTAAATATTTTACAACAGAAACAAAATACTTTGTTAAGCTCCTTCGAATATACTAGCCATTCTTTATCACACTTCTCATTATTTGGTGGTACTCTAGTATAAAAAGCGGCAGAAAATCGTCTAGAAGATTTATCTTTTGGACCCTTTACAATAGAGGTATCTATTTTAGGACCTTTTGCTACCAAAATCTTAATCATGTCAGAACTAAGAGTATCCCAACGTCTTGGATCAAATATATCAACATAACCAACACCAACACCAGTATTAGCATCACCAACATTAGCATCATCAACATTAGCACCACCATTATGATTATTAAGATGATTACTATCAACATCAATATCCTCAACGCCATCTTCATTAACTTTTTCATTATCAAGATAATCAACACCGTGCTCGTTAACTTTTTCATCATCAATATCATTTTCACCAATATCATCACCAATAATATTTTCATCATCGTCATCTATATGATTATCATTATCACCACCTTCATTACCATAGATATTTTCATATGAAGAAGAAACTTATGTCTTTCAATTCTTTCAACAAATTTATCTAAAGTCCCAAGTTGAGATTTGACGAGTTGTTCACGTCTTTGTTTCTTTTTACGTTTTTCACGTCCGGAATCATAGTGTCTTATTGTTTTAGGAGGCACGTTGTCTAAAAATTTTGTAACAATAACTGACAAATGTCTAATTAACGACCTATATTTGCTTTAAAAAATATAGATATCAATAATTCAATACATATACATATAAAAATTAAATATAATGCGAAATTTGAATGATCTAAATTCATTATTCAAATCAAATATAATTAATACAAACTTTAGAAAGTAAAAACCCTCTAACATTTATCAAAATTATAAATAAAAGCTTAAAACTTTATGAGTATTACTTGATTATGAAGGCAAATAGAGGGAGAAATTGATGAAATTAAAACCAATTAAGTGATAATAACCTTAGACGACAAGCGTATTTTTTCTGTAATTATTGTTTAGTCCACATACAATTGACTATCTAGTATTTAAGTAGTTGAAAAAAATAAAATAAAAATTAACCTACGCATCACGCATGTACAAGGTGTTTGTTGGATTTGTTAGGCTTGTTTCTTCACAAGTATACAAAGAAAATTGGGCTTAAGATATTTGTTGGGCTTGTTCCTTTTACTTAAACTGTACTTAAATTAATACACACTCATATATATATATATATATGTATATGTATTGGACAGAAAACTTGGGGACCCTATATAATTGGAGGCCTTGTGCGGTTGGGCTTCCTGCTCTTGCCCATCAAGTGGCCTGCTAATTATCATTATTCACGCTCTCTTTAATATGTATATCGAATTCATTATACCTATATATTGATATTATATTGAAATCTATATTATAATAATATTCTAAGCCTATATCTTATAGTATCCATATATCTGTATATTGTAGCTGCATTTTAATCATAATATGATTGATTTTTACGCTTATATCATATATTATACTTATAGCTTATTATATAGTCACACATTATATACACATATATTTATTTTCTATAGTTATACCTTATTATACAAACGCTTTTACTAACACATAATTATCTTTCTTACGTAAACTCCCTTTGCCTTTTTACATATTCATTCATGTTTGCCAGAGGTCTCTCTGGAAGCAATCTCTCTATCATCGGGTAGATGTATGACTGTCTACATCTCACCTCCCTCATATCTCGTTAATGGCATAATTGAGTATTGTTGTTAATATTAATCATTTCCTACGTGCTTTTGGATTTTCAATTTTTGCTTTATTTGTATTAATTTGTGTTGTTTTTAAATAACTTAATGAAAAACTACGAAAATACGAAAAACTTTACATTAAGTTTTATGTATGTTTTCAGTTTTAAAAGTTTATATTGTACTTACTAAACTTGGAATTATTGTTATTGTAGGTATTTAACATTTTATAACTAGTAAATGGATCAACATCTTTTTAAGTTCGATGATAGCAACTTATATAACTGTCGCGTGAATAATTACTACCAGTTACAAAATGATGTTATTAATATTGATACATATGAATAATACATTTTTGGCTAAAGATCGATACATTTTCTAACATTTGTAATGAATATATTTATGGAAATATATCCAAAATGACATCATTTCTTATATATTAAACTTAACAAATTTTCCTAGTGTCTGAAACTTTCAATTACGTGATATTTATTTGCGAATTTATGTTACATTCATATAATAAGTTACCAAGCCATCTTATCAAAACAAGTGTCACATCACCAGGCTTACCAATGACTACTGTTGACGTACATACAACAACAAAGAATTGAAACTTTGCTACATATAAATTTTACAAAGTTTGTACGAATAGCGATATATCAAGTAGGATATGATACATTTCAATGAAGTTTGCCCTTTGTCCGGTTATACATTGATATCAAAAGTTATAGTACATAGGTTCAAGAAAAGTTCATCGTTGAGAAATCACATAATTATTGTGGAGGAAGAACAACAGTGAAAAACTAATACATGAGAAACATTGTTTTTGTGTCAACTGATGGAACTAATTTGCATTCTTCTTTAAAAGCACGAAAATGGTGAGCCAAACGAGCATCACAAGTACTAAACTCGGTAAGAGTGAGAGACTAATAGAGCCTGCAATATGACCACAAAAGGTATTGTACACGTTGCAAACCTTGTTCCATCTAGTATGAGAGTTCCCTTTGTATCCTATATAACCAATTGCCCCTGCTGCCCCTGTTGCAGATGCCATGATACCTAACAGCAACTGTATTTAATTATATGTTAGTTCATTCTTTCATAAGGCTGCAAACGTTTCAGTTTCAATCATCGTATGGAATTTGATTAAGGAAGTTGATACAAGGGTTTACAGTTTCTAAGTGTATGGAATATTACACGTTTTACTATTGTGTGTGGAAAACTTTGAAATGTCCTGTTAATTTGAGTTAGGAAAATGAATATTTGTATACTTTTGGCAAAACAAAAATACATTTTTATAAAGTTATACACATGCAATAGTAAGTTGCATGCGT
The DNA here is from genome assembly GCA_963921325.1 of Logfia minima. Lineage (NCBI taxonomy): Eukaryota > Viridiplantae > Streptophyta > Magnoliopsida > Asterales > Asteraceae > Logfia > Logfia minima. The sequence continues at coordinate 8,459,790 of OY992767.1, forward strand.
ACAATAGACGCATTTAATTAGAACTCGAATACATACAATAAGAAATTTCAAAGTTGGAAGCACACTATATTAAAACGTGTAAAGCAACTTTGGGGAATAGCATCTTACGATATCAAGTATCACAAAGTGAAATAGCAGCTTTGTGAAGCTTTTTTTCGGCTTCACCAATGCCAAAACTGATAACGAACCAGTGATAATACTATACAAGCAAGCAACCGACAGTGCTACCACGTAGTATCTACACAATCATACGAAAACCATTAATAATACAATATTATCGTGTGATACATGCCAATTTGGCTAAACGTGTTACTTACATGAAAGCTGGTGTCTGATTGAAATTTGCTGTCAAAGGAATGGCTACGCCTGGTGCAACTGGTATTAACTTGGTTTGTTTAGAAGTGACCACAAGTATTAAAGCAACAAAGGCCGTGACAAACAACGTGACCCTCAATACTACATCAACCACCACATGGTGCCTGAGACCACCTGTAGTGGTATACTCGTGTTTTGGTGCAGGTGACTCCACTGATATTGTGGAATGTGGAGTAATGGATGTCATGGTCAGTTTGTGTTTTGGAAAAGTGTGGTTTGATATACGCAGAACTATCTGCATTTATACAAAAATTGGTCAACTTGTTTGCTATTGTTAATTAGTTATTAGTAGGATGTTCAAAGAAGCAAAGATGGTCGTTAACATCATTAACATTAACATATACTATATGTTAGACTACTTTTAAGAATCAAGGATTTATGTAAATGTTATTTTGACTTCTATATCTATATATATATATATATATGTATACATATATATACGTACTATATAGGAGTATAAATAATTGCTTCAAAATTTGTCACATAGGCAAAAATACCACATGACAACCTCTAAAATTTTTAAATAAAAATAAATAATTAATTAGAGTTAGATAATATTTGAATATAATATTAATTAATTAAATAATTTATAAATACTACTCAAACACTAATTAAAGAATAATATTAAACTATTGAACTAAAATCTATTAGAATCTAAAAATATAAATGTTAATATAAGTTTGAAAAACACAAATAACATATAAAATATATATAATATCCGTACATCGTACGAGTTCGTATATAGTAGATAGGAGTATAAACGGAAGCTCCAGGTTCTCCCATCTCTTTCAACAGTGGGTAAGTAATTCTTGATTTAATAAAAAAAACTTATTGATCTTTTTAAGCTGACATAAATATTTCTTCATATGATTGTTTTTTATGTAGGTATAGTTGATTTGTTATTTACCATTAGATAGTGTTTACCTATATACTATATTTGTGGTTGTTGTAGAATCTAACTACAATGTTTAGTTGACAATATTACTCTATTTACATAATTAATTACTTTCGGTAATTGTAGAATCTAATTACATATATTATATCGATCAGAAAGTTTGACGCATAAGTTTTTGATTCTTCATATTAGCTATTATCACACACTTAAAATATCATGTATCTACTAAATCTTGGAAGAACTTATACATGATGTTCTCTTTCACTTTCCACTTATAATTTATTCACATTGATAATATAATCTTGGTAAACTAACATTATATTAACATGAATTGTATAATCTAAATTACTATACATCGCACAGAATTTCAACAAATTTTAGTTATAAAATATAATAAAGGTTAATAAAGTTTTCACTAGTGTTAAAAGAAGCCAAGGATTACTATATTTTCATCAACATAATCAAATTACCTAAATAAATTATAGATAATAACATTCTCCATCAAATAATTCTTTCTACAGCTGCTAATTAACTCGACTGTTACATCTTCTTCCAAGATCTCGTGCTATTTTATGAGAAGTCATTTTTCGAACTTTTTATGGATCTTCTTCTCAAAACTGAACAAAGTGAAAAGTTATTACTTCAGATTCAAGCCTCTATGTTTCATTATGGTAAAAACTCGCCATCTTAAAATTTTCGACGTGCCCAGTGTGGTGAGATTGAGAAGGTTTCGTTACATTCGGCCTCCATCGAATCAGTAAGAAGCAGCCAAATTAGGGACTAATAAGCTAAAATTATGAAGGTGTTTTTTAGAATATTTCCTAGAAAGCCTGGAAAAAAACATATACGTAGTAATTAACATGTTTCAAATATGATTTTTTTTCATAATTTTTTAATGTATAACTAGATTTTGAAAAACTCTAAAGTAACATCTTTAAATATATATATATATATATAGGGTGGGGATCAAGAGGGAAGCAAAAAAAGGAGGGAAGTAAATCTCAACTATTGATTTCATCATAAATGAATTTTAAAAATTACAAAAAATTTCAAAATTTAACATTCATCACCAATGAATGTTAAAAACGTTTTTAATAAAAAAATCAAGGGCTAAGATTTGTTTCCCTCCTTCCCCATATTTTAGAGCTTCCCTATGGATCCTTCCCCTATATATATATATATATGTATATAGGGCTAATCTACAGGGAATGAGGTAATCCTGAAAGAAGGGGAATTGTAATCTGGAATGTCTATTAACATTCATCACGTACATATTTCTCTTTTTCTTTTTTTATATATATATATATAATGAAAACGAGTACAAAAGCTATAGAAAAGTGTCTACAAATACTATACCTAAAACAAATACTAGATGTTATGTTATTATTATTTCGTTGTCTGCGTTTTACATGATGTGTATTATTATAATGGCTTCGTTCGTAGTTGAATGTTTCACTATGATTATTATTATTATTATTATTATTATTATTATTATTATTTTAGGTTATTTTAAAAGAGAGCCAATCACCTTGATGATGGAGATTATACATAAGATTTGTCTTTATTTCCCTGAGTTTACTATTTAGAACATTTTCACAATACTATTCTTTCTATAATATATGATTAATTATCGTCCTTATCACAAATATACCCACCATCATCAGTTCATCTTTAATTTATTCATCATTTTCATGTAACATTCGTATCGTATATATTTGTAAAAGTACACGCACTTTTAAAATAGAATTTATTAACGACAGTCCTAACGACTGTTATTAATTATAATACACGCAATTTTAATTGAATGTAGTATTAAAGTAGTTGCCTTTTTTGACCGAACATGCATCTTAATCTAATTTAAGTTAGTTTTTGATAGCGATATATGTAATTTTATATATTACATATTACATATATGGGACTATATATGGAATTATATGAATACGGTAGTTTGTATGATCTAGTAACCATAGACGTGACGCATGAATGAATTTTCTAAAGATAAATTAGCTACTATGATAAAAATTTGGTTTATAGTGGAGTAATAAATTAGCAACTATCAACGGTTATGAAAATTTGGTTAATAAGCTGCTGCAAGAAAACAACGATTATAAAATAGAACTGAATTATGGTTACAAATCCAATTTCATCCGTTGGATGCAAACTATTCCACATAAACATATAGAAAAACACGCACAAATATACATATCTACATATACATATATATACATATATATATAGGGTGGCGATAAAGAGGGAAGAAAAAAAATTAGGAAAGAAGAGAAGCAAATCTCAACCATTGATTTCATCATAAATGAATTTTAAAAATTACAAAAAAATTCAAAATTTATTATTCATCACCAATGAATGTTAAAAATGTTTTTTAATAAAAAAAATCCAAGGCTAAGATTTGTTTCCCTCCTTTCCCAAATTTTGAAGCTTCCCTATGGATCTTTCCCCTATATATATATATAGAAATTATTTATAGAGAAGGAGTAATTTTGGAGAAAAGGAATAAGCAAATCTGGTTCGTCTGTTAATATTCATCACGGTGAATGTTAATTTTGGTCACGATGAATGTTAATTTGGTCATGATGAATGTTAATTAACATTCACCGTGATGAATGTTAATGGACAGCTCAGATTTGCTTCCCCCCTTACCCCAAGATTACCTCTTCCCTATAGATCAACCCCATATATATATATATATATTATATACTATATAAGTATAAAAGAAGTTTTACAATATGCCACGTAACTAAAAATGTCACATGACAAGCTCTTAAATTGTTTAATTAATTAATTTAAATAAGATTTGCGTGAAAAATAATCCATATTATTTATGAGAAAAACGTATATGTGAATCCTACTCAAATACTAATTGAAAAATAATATTAAATTATTAAACCTAAATCTATTAAAATCTATAAACTCTACTCAAACACTAATTGCAAAATAATATTAAAATTAAACTTAAATCTATTAATATATATATGTATAAATATATATATATATATAAGTTTCAGAATCACTGACAACATATAAGCTAAATATAATTGTGATGCATCACACAGGTTCGTAACTAGTATATTATATAAAGGTTGGTTATTGTCAAATATACCCTAAGATAGAATAAATAGAGTAAACTCTAAATTGTTCGATTGTGAGCTAAATAAAAACAAAGTCAATGATCATCGAATATCTCTAAATTATAAATTTTCGGATTTACGAAGTCCGTTGATGTGTAAGTCCGAGTTGAAATATTTCTTGAGGCACATACTATTTATTGACTCAATGTGACGCACATAATATTTGTAGGTTAATCTATTTATTATATTTTAAGTTTTATTCTGATCCAAACTCTATATATATACATATGCGGTTGAGCTTCATTGAAAACAAGATTTTAAAATAAAAACCGTGAAAACAACTAAAAAAGATTCATAATTAAAAAATTTGTGAATCTGAAAAAGAAAAGGTTCACAACTAAATAAAGTTTGTGAAGCAAAACGCAAAAATAAAGCTTCACTCATACGTAAATTTCTTTAAAGCTAATGAAATTAAAGTTTCACAACCAAAAAACTCCGTGAAGCAAAAAAGTTTTTAAAGGTTCACAAGTAAAAATTTATGTGAAACAAACAAATTGAAAGTTCACAACTAAAAATAAATTGTGAATGAAAATTGAAAAAGTTTTCACCATTTTTATTTTAACATTTATTTCACCGAAACCAAACCCTATATATAATAATATATATATAAGGGATAAAACCGATACTTTGGCCCCCACTAGCAGGATACCCGTGCTTTGCGATGGAAAATTATAATTAAAACCTATTGATAGTCTGTAGTAGTTAGTCATCGTCAATTAAGAATAATATTATGTTAATTTGATATAATTAAAAACAAAGTAATAATAATAAATATATGTTTGGTTAAAAGGAAATTTACAAGCACATACTAATATACTTTATAGATCATATAAAAATTTCTAATACACCACATTTGAAGTGTAAAGTCCGGATTTTGAACTTTTTTAATAGCTCCACCAACACCTTTATAATGTAATCTTATATCCCTCATGATAGTGCCATGTAAAGTTACCAATGTGATAATACTAATTCTAGAAAATACAAACTTGCTTTTAGAATCGGTCAATTGATCTAGAAAACTCACATTGTCGAATATATAAATTAACAACATAACCACATATGTAAATAAAGTTGAGAAATTTATGATTCAAGAAAAAAATAATTTAAGGGTTCTTTTTCATATTTTTTAAAACCTTAAAAATGTGTTAAATTAGGAGGAAGTTAAAATTGATGAGTTTGGGTGAAATTTGACACCGAAAGATAAACAAACCGCATTTTGCAGTTTGCTAGCACGTTTGTCTCATCCCAAAGGTTATGTCTTATGTTTTAATTAGTTTATAGTTTAAAGATGATAATATTAATGACAAGTTATTAAATGAGATAGGGCTATATTAGTAATTTCTCTTGCCTTGTAAAAAAAACTCTTAATGATTATATGGGCAAAATAGTAATTTCCATCTCTAGAATAAAAATACTCAAATTAGAATTAAATTCTATATATTTATTAGGTTGTGGTTAAATGATGATGATATTAATGAGAATTCAATAAATGTAAAGGTATGTTAGTAATTTAATTAGGTTTCTCAAAAAACAATAGTAGTGTTAGGGGTAAAATTGTAATTTCCCTCTTAAAAAACACCTCAAATGATATATATATATATATATGTATATATATGGTTGAGTGCTGGTGAAAACAAGGAGTTAAAAGAAAAACTGTAAAAACACTTTTGATTTAGGTTCACAAAAGTGAACATTAACTTTGTTTTGTTTCACATCAGTTTACGAAGGATTGAAACTTTATTTTTTGTTTAATTTTTAAACTTCATTGTATTTTATAAGTTTTGAAGAAAAAAAAATCAAGCTTCACCCTTTCACAAGATGTTAAGCTCTGCCTATTTTCACCATTTTTATTTTATCTCTACCCCTTTTCTATATATATATATATATATATTCTTTGACCCGACGGCCAAAAAGTATTTTTACCATTTTTTTATCCCGTTACTTTCACGGTATCTCATTCCTATATATTTATATATATATGTATAGATATGTAAAGAAAAGTTCGTGACTTACTCTCTATATCATTAATTGATCGATTATAGAGTGGAATCCATATGAACTTATATAGAGTACTAGTTTTGTACAAGTTGGGTTGTAAAGATTTTGACAAGTGTTATCAATCTAGTTGATCAGCTACACATCTGGGATATATTATATATATATTTTTTTACGAGTTGACTATAAAAATACCTTTGACAAACGGTATACTACACATATGAAATTATATACCGGTATTTGCATTAGTTAAGCTTTAAAAATGTCTGACAAGCGGTATGAGTTAAGGTGTATAAGCGGTATGAGTTAAGGTGTATCCTGATGTTTAATGTGGACGGAGTCCTCATTAACTCTTCGCTTCAGTCGATGATTGCGGCGATCGTCTTGTCTCACCTCTTAATCCGAGAATAATAAGGCTTGATTTTGGAAGACTCGTAGTACATAGATCATTGAAAGTGAGGCCTCAATGCGCAATTGAGTAATGCAAAATTTGAATTTAAAGAGAAAATTATTGTGTGCAATCCATATTCCACGTCAAAAATATAAATAAATCACTACTTGATTTTACGATGAAGCTCAATGTATTGTAAAAAGGTATTGACACTATCCAACAAAAAGAACTTTTGTTAAAATATCTCATGATTTAGATTCATCTTGAGTTTTTTATTTTTTATTTGGAATATCCGTAACATATTATAGAATATCAAAAAGAAAATGGCAAGATTCTAGGAGATATAAATCCCATTGCCGAAAAAGAACCCTAGTGTTAAGCACCCTAAAAAGATGGAAAATAACCAAACTTATGAACATGTCACTTTGTATTGAACAAGCTTTAAACGTTTTTATATAATAATTTGGGCCCAATAACACAAAGAAGTTACTGCAATCACAAATGTCCTATATAATAATATGGTTATATGTTTTCAGAGATCTTTAAGCAATCGATCACAAACTTATTGTAAGGGAAAGAAAATAACCAAAGTAATTCGTACACCGAACAAATTTTGGCATCGATGACAAAACTATCTCCTTGCAATAATCTTCTTTGAAAGCATGAAACCGGAGAGATTAATAAGCAAAACAAGTGCCAAGGAGGATATGAATGACAGAACGACAGCACCTGCGATATGACCACAGAAGATACCGAACATGTTGCAAACTTTGTTCCATATGCATCTCGAATGAGAATTTCATTTGAATACTATGGAAGCAACTGCTCCTGTTGCTCCTGTTGCTCCTGTTGTGGAAGCCGTGATTCCTAACAGCACGTGTACAATACACATTATTATAACTTAAGCACATTAGCTTGTTCGTTCATGAAAAGTAGGTATATTAGTACAATAGATTCTAAAACTTACAGCGTCAAGTATGATGAAGTAAAATAGCAGCTTCGTGGAGTTTCCTTTCGGTTTTACCAGTGCGAAAATTGATAACACGCCGGTGATGGTGCTATACAAGCAAGCAACCAGTAGTGCTGCCACATAGTATCTACATTTTGCCAGAAATATATATAATACAATGTTATAAATTACTTCATACATGTCAGTATGTCACCCATAGTCCTTTATTTGGTATATGTATGGTCGATCAATAAGAGATTGTGTGATGGAATCTCAATTAAAACATTATAACTATATGAATATATATATATATTGATGTCGGAGAAAGATCCATAGGGAAGCTTTAAATTTTGAAAAATGAGGGAATCAAATCTTAGTCTTTGATTTTTTCATAAAAAGACGATTTAAAAATTCATTTGTGATGAATGTTAAATTTTGAATAACATTCATCACATATGAATGTTAATAACATTTATTTATGATGAAATCAAGGGTCGAGATTTATTTCCCTCAATCCCTAACTTTTTTGTTTCTCTCTTGATCCCCACCCTATTGACATGAGCATCATAATTATAGATATTTGATGTTGTACCATAGATATATTATGATATACATATCGATCTTTGTAGTATACAAATCAATATCACTAGTAATCTATACTTCTAGACTAATATATAATACATTTGAATGTTTTTTTTAAATATATTTTACTATTTTGCCCATACGATTATTAAGACTTTTTAAAAAAATTCATAGAATTGACTAACATACCCCCTAATTGTTAATTATTAAATTTTCATTAGTACAAACATTATTAAACCATAAACTAATTAATTTATGACATTTAATTAACATATCCCTAATTATAAATAATTAAATTCTCATTAATACAAACATTATTTTACCATAAACTAATTAATATATGATATATTTAATTTTTGGTTATTTTGTTACAATTTTTTTTGAAAATTTTAAAAAATGATTCTCCCGCTTACAAAACAGTATTTTTTGTTTATCATAATGTAGTTTTTGATTTTTCAAATATTTAAGAAAACATAATACTATCTATCGAATTAACGTGAAACTAATAAATTTTTCCTGCTGTATTATACGAGTATTCTTCTAGTTAATAACAATACGTAAATCACCTTTATGTTTATCTTAAAGTCAATAATAAAGAGCAGTTAAAGTCTAAATTGCCAAAAATCATCTGAATATACTTATTGCGATTCAAGTCTACCATAACTTTTTTTAGTTGTAACTTTCCTTCATTAATGATAATTCACTTGACTTATAGTTTTTCAACTAATCGTTGACAAGTTTAAATCCATATTGTCTAATTGGAAAGTCGGTTTATTATCTATTGATGGGCGACTTACTTTGATCAAGGCGGTACTAGGAAGTTTGGATATTGTTGGTCACGGTTTGTCAAGTCTAAGTTTTAACTACTAACAACAAATGTAAATTGGATAAAAAATTCAAGTTTAAAGTTTTCTTTTATTGATTTGAATCAATTGAATACTTTACAAAGTTTACTTGCGGAAATAGACAAGACAGACAAGTCTAAATAAACTAACTTGTGACAAATTTGGCCTTAACATATCATCAGCGAATAGCTCGTTGATGATGCTCAGTGTCAACACTTAACAGATAAGTGAGGGCACTTGGTTCTCTGATAAGCAGGAACGTGCTTGAATCATAGGTTGATCGCGAATACAAAATTCTGGACATTTAATATGGTAGTTGAGTGTGGTATTTATAGTCTCACACAATGAGAGATAAAACCTATATATGTCAACACCATATTTGTTGGGAGAGTAATGCAACTTTCAAGGTTTGGATGTGACATTACATCCTAGGAATAAAGTTTATATATTACTTTAATCCTAGGTTACATAAAAGGTACAAAGAATTAAATGCATTTGTACAATAAGTGATCGTACATATCTTTGAGAAGATATGCACGCTTTCTTGTTAACTGCATAAGTTGACATTCAATTGTAAATTAGGTATTTGTCAGACCTAATGTACTTTCTAGGAAAAGGCATGAATCGTTGGTGAATAGAACAGAGTTGATTTCCACATCAGTGAACTGCTCTCTGTCTTGGTCTTCAGTCTTCAACTTCAACAGATGCTTTATGTTCTTGACAGCGTTAGCCAGTGTAACTTCTAAAGCTTAAGTGCTCATCAGCAAGTGATGATCACTTCATTATTTTCTAAGTTACAAGAAGCAAGTCGCTTCTAACATGTGCAGTGACCAGAGTTGACTAGTGAATATTCTAAGTATAGAATAGCTCACTGATCAGTTTGATCAGTGAGTATCTCTGCTCTCTACTCTACAGTTTGCTGCTAACAGATGCAGCAAACTAAAAAGACACTTAAGTGAATTTGTCATCTATAAATTACATTAGGGGGGTCTCTGACCCAACATGTATTTATTACTTATCATTGTTTAAAGCTCCGGAGACTATCATCAATACCCTTGGAAGATTGCGGGCTCAATTCTTTTGGGGAGGTTCTGACGGTAATAGGAAGATGTCATGGGTTATATGGAACAATATTTTAGCTTCCTTCCATCAAGGGGGCTTGGAAATTGGTAACTTGAAGTCATTTAATCTTGCGTTACTACGGAAATGGCGTTGGCATCTTGTTAATAAATACGGAAATACTATGGGTCAAACTCATTAAATCTATCCACGATTTGGAAGCGGGTCTTGATAGCAAAAGTTGTTATACGAATGGCGTTTGGGCTAACATAGTTGGTTCGTCCAACTACCTCCATTCACGTAACTATCATCCTAAAGACGTATTAAAATGTCACCTTGGATGTGGTTCTTTTATTCATTTTCGGAAAGATTTATGGCTTGGCGATGAACCACTTTGCTCTCGTTTCAACAGACTTTTTCGCCTAGACGCTAACGAAAATTGTATGGTCAGTGATAGATTTATTGGAGGTCAGTGGACATGGCAATGGAAGAGACCCATTACTTCTGGAGGCACCGAGGCTATGATGCTTCTTCTTCAATCTGAACTTCAGAATGTTATGCTAACTTCTAATCCGATATTTAGAGATGGCACATTAGGTCTGACGAGTTGTTTGTTGTGAGTACTACTCGCTCTCATATTGATCACCTTTTACTTGCTTCGTTGAATTCCTCAACGATTTGGAATCGTTGTCTTCCACGTAAGGTAAATATTTTTCTATGGAGATTCCGTTTGGATCGGCTCCCACACCATCTAAATCTCTCTAAGTATGGAATCGAAATCAGATCTATTTTATGTCCAATGTGCAACAGCAATGTAGAGTCCATTGATCATTTATTTTTCTCATGTGAAGTGGCTTCTACTGTTTGGAGAATGATTCGGGTTTGGTGCGATATTACGGACGTAACATTACCATCTCATGTGAATTGGTCTTCATGGATAGATAACTTGCCTGGATCAATCAACAAGAAGAACCGGCTTTATGTTATTGTTGCAAATTTGTTTTGAGTAATTTGAAAGTATCGAAATAATATCACATTCAACTCTCACCAAATGAGAAAATGTGATATATTTGATTCTATTCGATTATTTTCTTTTTCTTGATTAAAGTATAAAGGTAGATTAGTTTCCCATTGAAATGATTGGTTTTGTAATCCTTATAATTCTCTAGCATCTTGCTAGTTTTTTAATCGATATTTACTGTTAAAACAAAAATTCTTTAAACTTTCAAAAATATAAATATAATACATTTTCTTAACTACTTGTTCAACCATATAAAAATGATGACTTAAATATATATCTTTATACCCGGTCATATAATAAGAATCAATAATATTTTAATTATCAATTTTGATAAAACTATCAAAACTATATAATAAAGAGTAACTCTAGTAAATATATATCATTGACCTATAAGACTCTTAATTTTTAGGTACTGAAAATATCAAAATGATTAATTCAACTTCATGTACCCGTATCGATAAAACTCAATTGGAGATGCTCTAATAAGGCTAAATGGAATAACTACTACGCGATATGTACAGGTAGTCTGTTTCTATTTATGGTAAGGGGCTACTATTTTAATACTTCTATATATATATATATGTATATAGAGGCTCACTCGTACATACACATAATGAGTATACATTTCAAAATATAAGAATATCCATTTAGAATTTTCTTTATAGTAAGTATATGTAGATGCTAAAATAAAAATTAAATATTTAAATTTATTACACACGTGACGTTTTTGCTGCAGGTGAATTACAGTACATTAGAGTTTAGTTTTGTATATTCTACTTCTGTAAATAGTTATCAATATCTATAATACATAACATATACCTACGAGTTTTCATAATATAACATGTCGATAGGTTAAATTTAAAAGTGATGTTTACTTACACGAAAGCGGGTAACTGCTTATAATTTACCCGGTGCAACTTGTATAATTTTGGTTTGTTTAGAAGTGACCATAACTATGAAACCAACCAAAGATGTTGCAAACAATGTGACCTTGCGCTATTGGCCGGTATAAGTTGACGTGAACAAAGCAAACAATGTGACCCTCATTACCACATCCAACACCCGATAGTACTTCTTCACACCACTATTACTACCCTAGTACTCCAGTACTGGTGCTAGTGACGATTCTACTGATATGGTTGAATGGAGATTAGATGCCATGTATGATCACTATTTCATATAAACGCGCTCAATTATGTTGCATCTTGAAAAGTTGTGGTTTGATCTGTGCACACCATCGACATTAATACAAAAATATTGTCAATATTTGTTTGCTAAGATCAACTATCAAATGCGGTAAGACGTTCAAAGAAGCATTTAAAGATGATTCACATCAAATGTGTATATTGACCATTACATCGTGTTTTCAATGGCACGTCCAAATCATTGACTAGAAAACCCAAACTACAAAAATCGGGGATTTTGTTTGAATTTCGACTTGCAATAATTGGATAAATATGTTACTTAACATCTACACTTGTCTCCTATATATAGTTAAAATTTTTGTATTTTGTGTTAGTTGCATTTAACGTGTAAACTACAAATTAACCATAAAGAGTGACTTTATGTTCAAGTAAAATACCAAACAAGTAAGTAACATAAATCTGTTTCTTTGTTGTGTCCAACTTTAGTGATTATAAACTGAACATATGTTATAGAGATTGGTGTCTGCCAGAGTATCGATCTAACTATTGCGCGCCCAAATTAAGTCTATTAGTACTTAACGTTATTTTATTGTATCGTGTGTATTCAACTTTGGAGTTACTGTATATTAACTATATGTATGTATTCAATAAGCCAACATCTTATTACTTATAATCGACTACATAACACTTGATGTCGATAATGTGATGATTTATATGGGTATCATGTTATTTAAAATTACCGACTACCAAATAAATAAGTAATTGAATACATACAATAGTAATAAAAAGTTTGAGATACACATAAGTCAAAATATTACCCAATAAATTTTGAAAATTTTGAATCGCAGTAATTATGATTATTCCTACTATATAATTATAACTAAAGATTTAATTGCGGGGAAAGAGATAGTGCAGGTGGATGCCAACGTACAAGTTATTCAACTTTTCTGGTTAAAATTACGATTTTATAGGTCATCCAAATATACGTTTGATTTGATTTATAAATTTCGATAAAATAAACATGCTTGTACATGTTGTAATTTTCTAACGTACACGACAAAAAAGTCCTTTTTATACGAAATTAGAGTAATACTAAATGTTAAATACTTAATGCCTTTAAAAAGGACTGTACGTAATCTCACATATTCAAACTATAAAATAAGACGTAGTGGATACTATGCCTACACATTAATTAATCATCATCATCATCATCATAAAATTACATATCATTTGGAATGTTTTTCCGTTGGAATTGGTAGAATAAAATTAAACTAGGAGTTATAAATCAGCGCTTCACGTTAGATCAAAATTATAGGCTAATTTCATTTCATATATATTCAATACAAAATTTTAAAATATCAAATGTAACTATCTAAACTGTTCTATATCATATATATACTAGATCTCAATTCAATATGTATCATTTATACCTAAAAATAACTAATTAATAATTAGATTTTAATTTTTATGATACCGTTATGAATACTCTAGCGTGTTTATGTCTTTAAAACATGCTCTATATTATATTTTGTTCAAATTACAGCCCAACTTTTTGATCAATAGTGTAGAAATTGGTTATAAACCGACAAAATCGATTAGAAATCAAACCGAAATAGAAAAATTGAAAAAACCAAATTAGAGACTGAACAGTTTTAATTATTGAAAAACTAAAATATTCAGTTCAATTCGATTTTGTCAAAACCGAATCAAACTGAATCAATTAGATCGGCCATATTTCATATATATACTAGATCTCAATTCAATATGTATCATTTATACCTAAAAATAACTAATTAATAATTAGATTTTAATTTTTATGATACCGTTATGAATACTCTAGCGTGTTTATGTCTTTAAAACATGCTCTATATTATATTTTGTTCAAATTATAGCCCAACTTTTTGATCAATAGTGTAGAAATTGGTTATAAACCGACAAAATCGATTAGAAATCAAACCGAAATAGAAAAATTGAAAAAACCAAATTAGAGACTGAATAACTTTATTATTGAAAAATTAAAATATTCGGTTCAATTCGATTTTGTCAAAACCGAATCAAACTGAACCAATTAGATCGGCCAAACGAATAGACTTCACGGAACACTATTTATAAGGATATTGTGTGAGAAGTCAAAATTAAAAGGCAAATTGACATATCATGATAATTTGTTAACTTAGTTTGTAAGCGTGGTCTTAACGAAAAAAATGAAATCATGAATGACCTCCACGTACGTATGTTATCTCTGTTTTAGAACTAGAATTTAATTTAATGATATCAACATAATCTCAAAGAAGGGGAAAAATAAATTTTGGTCGTCTGTTAATATTTATCAAGGTGAATATTGAATTAATATTTATCATGACTAAATTAACATTTATCGTGATCAAAATTAATATTCATCACGATTATTTCCTTAAGATTATATTTCTATCTAGATCATCCCTATATATATATATATATATTATTTTTGTTTATATATATTTTTGTTGTCAACGGTTTAATAATGCGTATTATACAAGTCGTCGTTCGTAGCTGAAAGTTTCAATGTGATTATTATATACGTATATTTTAAGAGACCAGCTAGCCAACTTTGTTTTGTTGCTCTAGATTAGTCTTTATTTTACATTTATAGGATATGTTTACATTTTTTATTGTATGTTACTTCTTACGATTAATCCCATCGTCAATTCACCTTTAGTTATTCATTACTTTTTTCTAATTATCATGTTTTTAATTTTTAATTTACAGGTTAACTATTTTAAAATATAGATAATTATACGTTGATTTACATTATTTATAAGACTTTAATTATATGAACGTAACATTTCTTTTTTAAAGTTTAATGTATTATGAATGACGTGTCATTTATATAACATATCTTGTAGTATTCACACAAATATTCACATCAATCAATCGAAATCAACTTTATTAGTTATATAAAAATGTAAACCAAAGTATTATTACTTACATTTTGAAGCACTTCATCTTAATTTTATCGCTAACTTTAACTTTTCATAATTCATATATGACATAAAAATGGGGGCAATGGTACGTTAAGGCAATTGTTCGTGAAAGTGAGTGGAGGGTTTGTGTTATCTAGTTATCCGTCTGGTAATTTAACTGAATATTTTAACAAAGTAAAGTAGTATATTTGTTTCTTAATCTGTACTGAAAATGTTAACTTAGAAAATGATCGGAGAAGACGATGTAGATTATGATTTGATCGGTCACGAGAATATTAGGTGAGTATGTTATTTTTATTAGTTGGTCGAACTTTGAAGCTTCACTACTTTTAATTGTAATTGTAAGTTTGAAAATTAATACACAAACAGTAATTTTTCATTACATGTTCTTACAATAATAAAACTTTGATTGAATTATATAGAAATTGGGATTTAATCGGAAATGCATACAACCCCACAATTTTATGGATTAAAGTAGACGCCGGTCCCGTCCCTCCTACATATGTGGAGGCGAAAGGCTGCTATCACACCACGATTTAATTAATCACTGTCACATTCAATAACTTTGGGATAATGATATTGAAGTTTATAATTAAATTTTACAATTTTTTTATTATAATATCTTTATAAGTATTATTAAATATATTAATTTAATAAATAAAATATCACATTAAAAGTTATAATTTTGTATTAAAAATTGTGTTATATGAGTAGTTGACTAGTAAATTTAGTAAAAAAATTCTTATATTCAACTTGACCTATATTTATAGGTATCAAATTTTAAAAATATATCGTATATATAGAATTTTTTAAAACATTTATTATAGATATTTATATTCTCTACCAATACACATAATATAAGGTTTTAATAAAGTTTCTACATACGTTAAAAATAATAATATATAAATGTCACATTCTAGAAAGTTTCATACTCACAATAAAAATTCTGAAACATAAACACAAATATCACATACGATAGTAAAAAGTTTAATATAATACATAAAAAGTTTAATATAATACATGACGATACTATCAATGTACATATTCTCATATTTAGTCTTGAATTTTTAACATATACCAATATTATAAATCCCCTATATTTCTAGTTTGTTCAATCAACTTTCTTTAAGTTTATAACATTGTTGTGT
The DNA here is from genome assembly GCA_963921325.1 of Logfia minima. Lineage (NCBI taxonomy): Eukaryota > Viridiplantae > Streptophyta > Magnoliopsida > Asterales > Asteraceae > Logfia > Logfia minima. Next base: position 8,476,304 of record OY992767.1, read on the forward strand.
TGTAACAATATATAAGTTATATATTTCATATATAAAACTTATACTTTAACATGGATACGAGATTTTAGATATAATCTGGTTTAAGTTATTCTTCTTTGCCCCGTACATTAATGAAACCTGTATTAAATATTTACACCTACCCTACAAATTGTTAACCATATTTAGTAGGTAATAGTCCAAAAGTTATATTATAGAATGTGAAAATATAGGCTTTTGTAATATAATCGGTATTGTTTTATCTTTCCCATAAATAAATAAAGGTTCAAGTGTAAATTAAACTATAGTATTTGACGGTCAAATTATGTACAAGTTTTTGTATAATAATAGGGAGAATTAAAGAAAATGTTATAAAAACAACGGTGGGTCATGGGAATCATCTTCCCTATTAGTATTATTACCTCTATTAAAAGATCTAAGCTTTTATTTTTGTTATAGTATACGTCAGATATTAGGTATATATCTAGAACATATTTCATATACCAAATATACCTAAAAATATCGTATAACTGAATTGTTCAAATATGCTTTTATATTTCACTATTTCCATATCGGTACATTCTCATATTTTGTCATGGAAGACTTGATGCTTCCTCTTTATTTTATGTTCTTGGCCGTTGTCCAGTCTACACAAACCCACGATCACTCGTGTACACAAAAAGAGAGGAATCAGTTCAAAAAGAAGTTTGGTCCAAGTCACATTAGCTTTTTGAGCCCATGGACCGAGCCTTGTCTATGACTTGACCGCTTAAATTAGGACGAATCCATTTTACGTTTCATTTCAGTTTTAAAGATCAAACAACAAAAAACAACTTACTATAAACTTTATCAATTTCATGACTATAAATAAAGAGTAATTGGAATTTTTACCTGAATTTTTTTTAAAAAAAATTATAAAAAAAACTATACCAATTTGCTCCATTCAGTAGCAAATCGATCAAGGATTTATGACTAACGTTCCCGATCACCTTGGCCGGGAAGCAGCCGAGTACGCGGGTCACAAACTTCCTTGCGACTCTGCTATGCAATTTGCCACCGGCCGGTTGCAACTTACGACCCGTGAGACTTGCAACAGCTTGTGACTCAGACTTGCGATTTGCAACCGGGATCTGAGTCTGGCGTCCATGACTTGTGTGGCTTACAGTTTTGGATAAAACTTGGATAAGATTTTTTAAGATTTTGGATAAAAAATTTTAGTACTTTGTAAAAAAAAAATTTGATAAAATTTTATTTTTAAAACAACAAATTTGATCAGTTGTTTCTCACTCACCTCATATCACAAACACTCTCAATAATTAGTAACTGATTTACAAGGAATTGCAACACATGTTTGTGAAGATCTTAAATGTATGATTTCAAACTCGTTTAAGGCGATTTATTTGTAAAACAGTAGCAATATGAGTCAATGAATTGATAAGTTTAAGGTTTATGTTTGTTTTGGAGGTCATTTTGAATATATTAGCAACATGCCGATGTATTCTCGGGTAGACTACTATAGAGTGCCTTTAAAAGTCCCCGTTGCACCGAAAAACCCTTTGACATACAAAGTTTTGTTAGAAACTGTTTTAAAGAAAGTTGGTCTACCACTTGATACACCAATTCATATGAAATATAAGGTGGATCAATATATTATTCATATTACTGATGATGAAGATGATTTTGGGAAGTTTTTTTGTCATGCAATTAATAACAGTCTTAATAATGCTCCAATAGAACTTTACATTGTTGACACGGTAAGAAATGTTTCGGCTATGGCTATCAATCACCCTAGCAGTAGCAACATTGGTTTTCAACAATTTCAACAACTTCAAACACATGAGTATAACCAACTACCTCAAAATCAACAGTACCAAACATTTTCACAAATTTCGTTTCCTTTTCAACCACAACAACCATATGTTCAATAATTTTTACAATATCATTATCATGATGCTCTGGAATTCCCTATAAATAACACATATCCAGCACAAATCAGCCACGACACACTGTTTAAGGTAGTTAAACTACCCCACATAGTTTAACATTTACTCTCTTTGCAAATACGTACATTTGTTAATTATACGCGCTCAATAATTATGACAGATGACTCACATTTGAAGGGTGGTTACCCAGGGACTAACTTAGTTGTTGTAGCGATGTATGACAATAATGGTATCTTGCCACTGACCTATGGAATCAGGGCAAGGGAGATGGACGACCACTTGACGTGGTTCTTGGAAAAATTATGTGACGCCCTTGAATCCGCTAGTGGGATTGAAAACCTGATTATCATTTCTGATAGGGTCAATTCAATTGCAATCGCTTTTCAAGAAGTCTTTCTAGAGGCATTTCATGTTCTCTGCTGTCATCATTTGATGATGAACTTGAGATACAAATCTTCCAAAGTCAAGTACTTTGCTATCATTTCTAGATGTTTACCAGCCTTAACTGGTGTTCTTAGAGATGTTGGCTAAGAAAGATTAGCAAGAAATCATGTTACACGTACGTGATATGCTTACATGACATCTAATAGCACGAAGTCTATTAACGCGTTAACTAGACATGCAAAAAGGCTCCCTATCACAATGTTATTATAGTATTTTTTTAGTTTCGGTACAACAATGGTACTACAAACATCATCACACTGGAGAATGACTTACAACGATTGTCACACCATATGCTAAACACAAGATCGGGAAGAGAAACAGGAAATCTAAAAGATGGAATCTGAAACCATCCACACATTTAATTTTCGAGGTGTTAGATGGAGGAAAGAATGCTATAGTCAACTTGGAAACAAGAACATGTAGTTGCATGCAATGGCAGTTTTGCGGTTTACCTTGTGGACACGTGATGGCAATGGCCTGTCACTTCAATCAGGACGAAGTAAGCTGTTATGCGGAGAGGTATTTCACATTAGAGATGTATCGAGGTTCCTATGCAGAGGCAATTTACCTAACGGGTTATCCTTCACAATGGATGGATCTTCTCAAGATTGTGTTACCGTCAATCCTTGTGAAGAGGCAATCCGGTCACCCACCTGGGCGTGTTCGTATTCCTTCGCAAGAAGATGATAAAGGGAAACGACAATCAACACAAGAATGTAGTCATTTCAAAGAAGTTGGTCATTGTCGATCTGGTTGCAGATCTCTTTTGGATAGAACAGGCGAGCCGAGTTAATTAAGACCAAAATCAAGATCCAAATCAAGATCAAAATCAAAGGTAAATGTCGAAGCATCTCAGTCGACTCAATGTTTTGGAGCTGAAAATTTGAATTCTCCTTGAAGTTATTGTAATGCCATTTACTACACAGAAATGTAAGAAAATCCAATAGATGTTATAAAATGTCTTTTTATTTTTATTTCAGACAACAAAAAAAAATAGTATTTTTGGTTAAATTAGTGACATAAAATGCTTTTAATCTTGTGTGAGGGTCACAATATATATATATATATATATATCAAGTTTCAAAATTCCGTATACCACGAAAAATCTTATCAAAAACGTATCAAATAATTAGCCTAAGGAGGCTCCAATGTCGCAAGTCTGGGTCGCAATTCGCAACGACCCGGTCGCAACTAGCCGCAAGTCTCACGGGTCACAAGTCGCACGTCGCAAGTCGCAAGGCCAGTCGCAAGTTGCAACCGACTAGTCACAAATGGCATAGCTGGGTCGCTAGGAAGCTTGCGACACGTGTACTCGGCTGCGTCTGGACCACGGTGATCAAGAATGTTGTTCGCAAATTCCTGGTTGGTTTGCTACCGGATGGGCAAATTGATATAGTTTTCTTTTAAAACAAATATTTTTAAACTTTATTTTATCTGAACAAATTTTTTAATTTCTCTTAAATACACCATTATTTTTACCCATTATCTCTATATTTTGTCTAAAATTACACATCAACAATTTAAATATTTTCAATAATACTCCTTTACAACAAGTTTGGTTCCTTTTTATATACGAAAAATGTTAAACTAAGTGGCGGGATTCTATATACTTGGTTCCTCAACTTCATCAAATTTTTATAGAATAATACAAAGTTTTACCATAAATCTCACGTAGGATCCAAATAGGATATGAACTCCATGTACAAACGATGTAGCAATGCTCAAGGTCAAATATGAAAATGATCAAATAGTTAAGGGACCGAAAAGGAAAATATACTCCAATTCGCCTGTTCCCTCATTCATTGTCCGTTTTATACTTTTATACCCCTTTTCAAATTACGAAATTTTTAAACCTAACGTTCATATATTCACTCACTCCAAAAACCACACAAGCTAGGGTTCTTCATCTCTACATATACAATAAGTCATCGATGTTATCTTCATTACTTTTGTGTGATTTTCTACAGTTTCGTCGCGGGGTTACGTGCTGTTTCTGCTGCTGTTTTAGAGTCGATGATCATCATCGTCCTCAGGTTAATCGCAATGTTAGGTTTCTAAATTGAATTCGTAATTGGTTGAATTCCGTACAAATTGTTATTGATTATGACATTAGGTTTTCGATTTTTTTGTTCAGGAGCCTGTTGATGATGCTATGGCTAAAAATTTCTTGTGGTCTGTACTGGTTTCCGAAGGTGAGTGATCACTGATCTGATTTATTGTACCTGTTATTGTTGTTTTTGAATGAGATATTATCGTATGCTTTATTTAATTGTTGATATTTCGGTGAATTATGCTATTTAGCTCGAAATGATATTACTCTATAGGTTTTTCAGTTGAATTTTACTAGAGTAATGATTTATTGACTAGGAAAATGTTATGAATGTTAGAAATATGGAATTTTATTGCTGAATTAGTGTTGATCACTGATCAGGTTTACTGTAAATGATTTTATGTTAATAGATTATATTTCTAGGTTTTAACTTAATTGTTGCTTAAGAAATGATTTGTTTATTAGGAGATGTTTTATGTCTGTAACAGATGTGCATGTTTATTGTTGAATTTGTGTTGTTTACCTATCACGTTTATTGTTCATTTTATCAGTGTTATTATATTTCTAGGTTTTAACTTAATTGTTGCCTGAGAAATGATTTGTTTATTAGGAGATGTTTTATGTCTGTAACAGATGTGCATGTTTATTGTTGAATTTGTGTTTTTTACCTATCACGTTTATTGTTCATTTTATCAGTGTTTCTGAAGGAGATCCTGTCAGATACTTGATGTGATAGTTGATGTTTCAGTAGTTTGTGATATACTGAATTGAAAATGATTTTACATTTTTCGATTATATTTCTAAGTTTTTAGCTTAAAATGTTGCTTGACATCTGATTCTCTGAGTAGGAAATATGTTATGTAAGAGATGTACATTATTTCTGCTGATAAGTGATTAGCTATATATCAGTGGTTTTGAAGGAGATTTTATCAGATATTTGATGTAATTGTTGATAACAGTGAATTACATGATTTTATGTTTTCAGATTCTATTTCAAATATCAAGTTAATTGTTGGTTGAAAATGATTTTCTAAGTAGGAAATGTGCATTCATTGGTATTTTGTACTGATAAAAATGTTTATGATGTCCAGATGGAGATAGTGATCTGGCAAATTGTGAGAAAGGAAGATGTGGTATTCCAGAATCTCCGGTCGTGGATGATGAGCTCAGGGCTGAGGTAATTGTTTTTGTGATGTATTATACTAAGATATGCTAGCTTTCAAAACTAATGCAGTAATGGTATACATTGCATGAGCACCACTAATGCAGCCGCAATGGTAGCGCTGTTTATCTCTGTAATGTTGATGTTACTGCGGGTCAATTGATCTTCCCTGCCATTGTTATCATCTGGGGTGGGCCTATGCATAATCAGAAACAAGATGTTGTAGTTCAATATTTCTTTTCTGTAATGCACCAAAAGGTTCTGTTCTATGTTGGGGCATTCAGAGTCCGAACATTTAGATCTGTCTCCGGCTTCCCTTACTGGGAAAATAACCCACTCGTTTTTCTAAACAAATAATCACCAACTTAACCATCTTATCTCTTCCAAATTGTATACAACTGCTATGATTAAAATCTTTGTGATCAGGGGAATAGAGATGTCTTTACTCTTTAACTCACAAACACAATCGTATATTCTATAAAAGTCTAGGATTAGTCTTCCGTATGATTTTTCAGAATTAATTAACTAAATTCTATTGGAATAAGAGAAGAGAAATAAAAGTGTAAATGTCAATAGTTAATGAACTTTTTTTTGTTTAGCTGTTGAGGTCTTGACTTCTCAAATTTGACTTTATGAATATTCTGTTTTGAGTTCACCATGAATCCAAAATCCTCCATCTCTCACTTTTGACGCCTGCGTCTGTCATTCACCTTTTAAATCAACATCCAAGTGCTGAGAAATTAGATGGAAGTTGAATATTAACTTCAACACACAACTGAATGTTTGAATAAAACTTAAAGGTTTGATAATGATGTTAAACAAGATCATTAGATCCATGTCCTCATTCCAAGCGGGTAGAGCTCAAATCTGAGTTGCTCATATGATTTTTTTTAAATCTGGAAACAGGCAAAACTCAAATCTGAGCCACTATACCCCAGACTCCACCTGAAATCCGGGAAAACTGAGAAAGCGACAGATTCACAACCTAACAATGGAGGCATCTAATTCACCATGTGATAACAGCTTTTCAAAGCCTTTACCTTAACACCCACCCCCCCCCCCCCCCCCCCCCCCCCCCCCCCCGCGGCGGGTCCGGGGATAGACCTATACCGGAGGTGGTTGCTGCTAACTGGAATGCTGAAGAAATTTCTTTCACACCAAATTTGTGGAATGGTAATGGTATCCCTAATACAACCGACAAATACAAAGAGGTATTTTTGTTTATTCTCTCACTCTAATATATACTTAGACACATTCACGATTGATGATCAATAATTGTAATTTATCCTTATGAGTGTGTAGGATCAGAAGGTTAATTGGCATGCGACACCATTTGAGCAAAGATTAGAAAAGGCATTATCGGAAGATAAGTTCATCCCCCAGAGTAAGCCATACTTTCTGTGGCCTTCGGTAACACCTTTTGATTCTTATATTTTTGCATAACTTGAAAGTAGTTTACTATTTAATTTCTATATATATATATATATCAAAGTTGTCATCTTAAAGTTCTGCTTATATCTTTATATATTTTAGATGATTCATCTTGACAATTGGCATTCTTGGTTTGCAGAAAGCAACTTGAAGAGACATCAGGTAACGTTGAATATTGATGAGAGAAAGAGGAACATGATAGGTAATACTGCATTTGAGATCCAACCTTTGGTGGTAATAAAACTTGTTACCTGCCTTGCATGCCTTAGTATTAAAACTCAGAAGATATTAAAATGTTTTAGAAGTTTAAGGGATCTTGAACTGCATGGATTCATGAATGTTTGCACAATCATATACTTTAACTTGATGAATGGCACTACACTACGCATCCGTAGGAGCCTTCTGAACCCAACCAAAACTGAAATATCATAGTCAATGTATAATCAGTTCGGTCTCAAACCAATTCTACTTGCAATCCTACTGATAATCTAAGAAAAGATAAGCATTACTTTTTATTAATTGTAAGCACCGTTGTGAATGATTTATATGAGATATTAACCTCTTGTTAAGCTTGATAAAGGCGGTTGAAACCTAATGGAACTTGTCCATGAGTTTGTAATCCTTTGTCCAGCCTTTAAACGTAAGAACGGGATTACTAGTATTAGAAAACTATATATCGATATTTTCATATTAATTAATAAAGCTTAAAATGGAATTAGTTGGCACTAAATATATGGTCTATGATCATAATAATAATAAAAAATAATAATAGTAATAAATAAAACTCGCCCGAAAGTAATTCACCAAAAAATGTCAAAGGGAAAGATGATCGCAGCAGCTGATAATTAGTATCGTCAGGTCATTAATTATCGTAGGTACTTTAATAATTAGTGCTTTGTAACTGTGATGACTATATGCGTAAAAAACGGACCTTGAGATCCTCTTATGATATGTCATGTCTTTCTCACGAACAAACATATTGAGTCGAATTTTGTAAATTAAGTTTTAGAATATGACATCTATGTTGAAGTTAAATATAAGAAAAATCGGTAAAAGAAATCTATATCGTCCTATTTTATAGAAAACTAGATATAACTCCGTGATAACGTGGGACGAATTTAATTTTTATAAATGAATTAAATATTATGGTCGATTTTTTATATATTTTGTAGACTGTTGATAATGCACGACGAAATTTAATTAATATAAATAAATAAAATATTTAGTCGATTTTTTTATATTGTGACCGAATTTTGTTATTTAAACATTTATTTGGTTGATTTTTTTATATAGTCTATAAATCCGCTATAACGTGAGACAAATTTAATTTTAATAAAATGAGTAAAATATTGTGGCCATACGAAAGAGATGTTGATGATTTAATTATTATAAATTAATAAAATATTGTAGCAATTTTTTTATATAGTTTATAGACGCTTTAAATTTTATAAATAAATAAGATATTTGGTCTAGTTTATAATTTAAATAAAATAAATACATCAAATATTCAAGGGGTTAAGAGTGTAATTATATGAAAGAAATTATGATTGTTGGATCGAAAATGGTGAAAAACAATGAAGTGATCAGATTCCTCTTTCCCATCCTCTTTTAATTATATATATATATAATATAAATTATAGCTTCTTTTAATTATATATATAAAAATTATAACTTGTATTAACATTATCCCTTGTATAAGGGATTTAACTTCTATCCAACTACTAAACTTATTTTGAGCCAATTTTTAGCTTTGATCTAACTTATTTATACATATCAATGCAGTGATGTTTTTCTATCGAATTATGTTATTTCTCCACAATAATAAAGCGCAAAGTATATATGAATAAATCATAATTAGAAGTAATTAATACGCAGGTTCTTTTATAATTTTGTACAATTTTCCGAAAATACCATAAGTAATTAATACGATACTTAACTTAATAATCAGATAGTAGAAAGTATCTTTTTACGTAACATTAATGTCGTCGTTCAATCATCATGCGATCATGATTAACGTGGCGAATGGCGATGTGTCCACCCATTTAGATTTAAAATAAAAAAATTAAAAAAATCATCTAGTCATTAAGATAATGACATATTTGTTAGATTATAAAAAGTTAATAATCATAAGTTACAATACTATCGTTATTTACAGTTCATTTTTGATTAAATGAACTTGATATATATCTAGAAACTACATGATTACTTACACGATTATATAAAATATTTTATTTTATTATAAAGACAATCAGACCATAAAACTATAAAACATTCCCACAAGTGTATATTAGATAGCGGGTTGTTAACCTTTGTTGAGACTTGTGGCATTTAGGTTAACCTCCATACCAACTATTTCCCCAAAAAATAAAACATCTAAAAGCAAGCCTTAATTTCTTGATTACCCTAAACTCACCTAAATTGGTCAATAATCATCTCACACCATCTTTCATTTCTGCTCACCAAATTGTATTCTCATGCACAACAAGCAACACTTGCCCCTTACCCTCATATAACACATGACATGCCTCCCCTTAGCATGTCTTCAACATGAACTATCATCCTTCACCTTCTACCTTCAACACTACCACCATGATGTCTAATTCTTCTTTCTCTCTTTCTCCCGTCACCGGTCGGAAGTTCTTACTCGACGTTCAAATCTTGGAACTTTTTGTTGCTCTTTTGGTTTTCGTAACCATACATGCTCTAAGGCAGAGGAAACGGAAAGGGCTACCCGTATGGCCTTTTGTCGGGATGTTGCCTTCTTTGGTGCTTGGTCTTCGTGTTGACATGTACGAATGGATCAGTCAAATTCTTTGTAAGCAAAACGGGACTTTTGCTTTTCAAGGCCCGTGGTTTACTAATCTTAACTGTATCGTCACTGCTGACCCACGTAACCTCGAGCACCTTCTCAAAACCCGTTTTCAAGCATACCCAAAAGGCCCGTATTTCCGTCATGCCCTCAGGGATCTTCTTGGAGATGGTATATTTAACGCTGATGATGATATTTGGCAGAAACAGAGGAAGACAGCTAGTATCGAGTTTCACTCATCTAAATTTAGAAACTTGACTACTCAGTCGCTACTGGAGCTCGTTCACAGACGATTGTTGCCTGTTTTGGAGGAGTCTGTAGAACAATCTACTGAAATTGATCTACAGGACATCCTTTTAAGATTAACTTTTGATAATGTCTGCATGATAGCTTTCGGGGTTGACCCGGGTTGTTTAAGTCCTGGACTTCCAGAAATAACATTCGCACAAGCCTTTGAAGCAGCTACTGAAGCAACAATACTACGATTTGTTACGCCAACTCTAGTTTGGAAGATCATGAGGCATTTTAACCTCGGATCTGAAAAGAAACTGAAGGATTCCATAATAGGAGTAGACAGTTTTGCAGATGAGGTGATACGTACCAGGAAGAAAGAAATCTTTTTGCAGACTGATGACAAGAAACAAAGGTCTGATTTGTTGACGATTTTTATGGGACATAAAGATGAACAGGGACAACCTTTTTCAGATAAATTTTTACGTGATATTTGCGTGAACTTTATACTTGCTGGAAGGGATACTTCTTCAGTTGCATTGAGTTGGTTTTTCTGGCTTCTTGATCGCAATCCAACAGTGGAAGAAAAAATTCTGGGTGAGATATGTCGGATCGTGAAGGGAAGGGAAGATGGAGGTGAAAATGAAAGTGAGGATTTGATATTTAAACCAGAAGAGGTAAAGGAGATGGACTATCTACATGCTGCTATATCTGAGTCCTTAAGATTATACCCTTCAGTACCAGTGGATCATAAAGAGGTAATACTTGCTACTATCCATCTATCGAACAAGTAATCACATTAGTGTAAATTTGTTCACACAATATTTCTGTAGAAAATTAATAACAATTAGACCGAAAGTGTTTCGGGTCAACCCAACCCGACCCCTTCTAATATGTTACCCAACCCGGCCCATCAATATGTTACCCAATCCACCGACTCATCCATTTTACCGCATCTAGCCTAAGGCTTCATTAGGTCAATCTGTTGTTGGCTTTAATTTTACAAACTCATAATATTGTTTCCCCTGAAATACTAAATGCAGGTTGTTGAAGATGATGTATTTCCGGATGGGACGGTGTTGAAGAAAGGAACAAAAGTGGTTTATGCAATATATGCAATGGGAAGAATGGAAGCAATATGGGGAAAGGACTGCAGAGAGTTCAGACCAGAGAGATGGATGAGGGATGGGCGGTTCATGAGTGAATCAGCCTACAAGTTCACCGCTTTCAATGGTGGCCCAAGGTTGTGTTTGGGAAAAGACTTTGCCTACTACCAGATGAAATTCGCTGCAGCCTCCATTTTATACCGCTATAAAGTGGCGGTGGTAGAAAATCATCCTGTAATTCCAAAGCTTGCACTCACGATGTACATGCAGCATGGACTGAAGGTGAAGCTTTGCAAACGTAGCAAGTCTGAACTCCAAATGTATCAGAATATCAAATATTGAGCTGCTAGTGACAATGTGTGGTGTTTATGTGTTCTTTTTTAACTTATTCTTTATCCAAGATTTTTAATTTAAACCAATTTATATTTATAAGTCAAAGTTGTAATGCACAAAATGAAGAAAGATGTGGGTAGAGAGCAGAAAAAGAAAAAATGGAGATGCATCTTTTTGTAACTTACATATAAATAAATGATTTGGTGGTGATATTCATGTTCAATACTTTGCTTATGAAAGATATACCAATATTTATGTTGATATAGAAATGCTTACATTGAAATGAAAAACATGGTTTTACAAGGAAGATGTTATGCGAAATTAGTCAAGTGGATATAATGGGTGACGATCAGTTTCTACCTTATTTCAAGCTTTCCCAGCCCATTCTTCATAGAATTCTTTTAGGAAATCCATGCCTTTTCTCTGCCCTTCTCTTCCCTGCCTGATATTAAACAAATAATTGAAATCTTTAGAAAAGCTACTTTGTCACTCAAACTTAAATTATTTATATCTACAATTTACTTCCTATTAGACACAGGTAGGTTTCAGAAAATCAAAAGAAGGATGAATCATTTGTATATTGGTCTTTTTCTAAAGAAATATATGAACATATGAAGAGTATGGGGATATGTAGCACATGTGGAATTAGTATAGCAAACTTTGTTTTCATTAGATCCTTAAGCTTAAGGAGCTTCCCGTGAAAGTGATTCACAGTACTTTGCTCTTCTTTCTTCATGAATTGGTCCTTCGACAAATTCAATCGAGGCTGAATGTTAGGATCATAAAGCACTCTGTTTCTACTTCCACCAAATGTAAAACAACGAGCATTACCTGTACCCAAAGTCATTATGATAAATAAAATATAACATAATCCTCTCTAGCTTCACTAAAACCATGATGCTTTTTGTTTATATATGTGTGCACACCTTATAAGCTGTGTAAAAAGTGTGTTTATAAGCTTAATATCTAGCATTTCAGGAACGCAAGTGATTAGTCTTGGGCATTAATTAGAATATGCTGATTTACCAATAGCACCTATTCGTCAAGTCGATCAGCATCTTGCGCAACACCAAACTCTAGTGGATGAGAACCATTTGTGACTCCATTTATTTCCTTTTTGAAACCTTTACATTTAAGAAAAAAGTATCAGATAAAGACAATTGATGCAACTAATTAGATCTCGGTAAATGGAACCTACCCATCCCCTTTATAATAGCTAAAATCTTGCTCCTTATATCGATATTCACACCTCTTTTGCAAGATAATTTTCTACAATTTTCTCCTCAGATGGATCCCTGCATAACATAATAGGATTTACCACAAAATTTTGCGATTGACTGAAATAAAGCGAACCAGAAACACAAAACAATCTGAGGTACATGAAACACTAACTAATGTATCGAATTGTCAAAAAATAATTAGAAAACTTAAGAATTTGATTTGAAAAAGGTTGTCTAGGTCTCTTTGTGTTGATACAAATGCAACACAATTTAACTGCATCTGAGACATCCACAGCTCTTTGATGAATGTAATAAGCATAGAATTCAAACGAACATGCAAAAATCGTCATTGTTATATAAATGAAATACTACATTTCACCAAGACATTTTTCGAGGATAAAATACACAACAGCAGCCAAGACATTTGAAAAACCTAAACATATTTGCAGCATATAAAAACCTTACTTCAAGTACTTGTAGTCTCCTGCATATAAAATAAACTATCATCAACAGCTATAATTTAGACACTTTTCGAAATCCTAAATCGGCAATAGCAAATAAAACAATCACCTATATCATGAAGAAGTGCAGCTAGCTCAACCTGCAGCAATACTAAATATGTGAAATAGATATTGAAAACCATCCATAAATAAGCAGAAATCAGACAAGAAGATAAATAAGAGTAAGCGTATAGGATTAAACCAAATTAAATACAATTAATCATTCTGCTTAACTATACTCTGAACATCAATTACATATTTGAATCACTAATCTACTTTTTATTTTTATCATTTACTGTAATTTTAGGTCTCCTTTGGTTGCCGATTATCAATAATTTACGACAAACTTGTTAAAACTAATTTTAACTTGAATAAGTAAATTTAACATAAATTTACAATATTTTATTAAGCTTAATTTGTTGAATGACATTATGCACAGACGATGATATGATAAGAATAAAATGTACGTAATTAGGTTAAGGAAATAATAAATAAAAAAACATACGATTTGGAGTGAAATCGGAGAAGAAAGGTTTTCTTCATAAGCAAGAGAGAGAGAGCAAGATCACGAACACGAAAAGCATGGGCAGAATCATGAGATGCATCGTTTCCTTTCATCGTCATTTCAACTAATTTATCTGCATCTTTTACTACTTCACTATCTGCCATTATTATTATTATTTTCCCCCTTTTCTGCTTTACGAACTGGTGCTTCACAGAAACTGGTGCAAAATGTGAGCACATCATTGTGCTTTGACCTTGTGTTAAAATACTTCTCTCCTCTATTATACTCCTTCAGTCCCAAATTAAATGTCTTACTTTCATTTTTTATTTGTCTCAAAACAAATGTTCACTTCCAAAAGTAGCAAATTAACTTTATCATTTTATTCTTTCTCAAAACTGATACATGGGAGTCTATGCAAAAAGTAAAGATAAAATAGTCATCTTCACTAACAGACAAATCAATTTCTTCAACTCCATAAAATCTAATACAAGACACTTAATTTGGAACGGAGGGAGTACATATTAAGGCATTAAGGCGGGTACGTTTGACAACACGTAGCAGTAACAGTAACAGTAACTTAAGCAGTAAGCAGTAGCCAGTAGCTGTTTGTTTAAAAAAAGTGTTTGGTAACGTAGCAGTAACAGTAATTATAAAGTGTAAAATTACAAAAAATGGCATATAGGTGCTTTGTAAATGTTATTTTTGAGGGTATATAGGTAATTTCAAAAACAAAACGCTAGTTGCTAGTTGAAATGCTTCCTCATCAAACATTTTAAATGGAAACATTTAGACAATATGCAAACTCTAGTTGATTTGTTGCCAAACAAGCTTTTCAACCAAATCGCTAACTGCTAGTCGCTTGTTGCTACAAAATGCTTTAAAATGCTTGCTACCAAACACAACCTAAACTATTTGAACCAAAAGTCTTAAGTCTTAAAAAAGAGACAACACAAATTACTAATTTTCCCTCACTCAATCCTAATAATATGTAACTTACAATAATATGTAACAACTGTTTACTTTAGCAACACCTAAAAATCTGGAACAATTGTTAGTTTTCACATAAACAGTGGTAGAAACCTACATCAGTTTTCACACAAATCTAGAATAATTCTCGGAGTAACTAACTACTTTCTAAATTTTAGGTAGTGGGTGTAATCAATCCAGAGGTCATTTGATATAGGAAATTTCCTTTTGCACGTCCATACAAGCTTTTAACTCTAGCAGGATCTTAAAAAGATTGCTCAAATTTCAAATAAGTTTGTAGTAACAAGAAAGATATCACTATTTTTACATTACATTTCACCCATGATTCAAACCATAATACAAATACAGTTTCTTAGCTACTAAATCGAGGTAAGATTCTTGCAATTTGCTGAGACAAAAAAGTTTCACATCAAATGGAAACTGAAATTAATACTTATTCAACCATGATTTCAGCCATATTGGTAGCTATATTACCATGTAAAATCACATTTCAAAGCTTTATATATATATATATATACATCTAAGTTGAGAGTCACAATAGTATCCACATTAGCCAAATGCATACCTCTAAATTCGATTAATTCTTTCATCTAGATTGTCTCCAAGGCAGCTGGCACTAACCAGGTACCCTTCATTTTTTTTGCATTTCATCCATAAGTTAGTGTGCACAATGTCTAGAATTTCAAATTATCTACATTAAAAAAGTTGATTAACAATTTCATCACAAACATCGATCAAATATCGAGTGCTTTTTATATCCGAATGTATTCCATTTAGTTTTTCTTTTCCAATTTCAAATGACTCAAAAAGTAGAAGCAAAAAAGAAAGACAAACATTATAACATTAGCTATGTAATTGAATATTCTCCATTATTCTAATATAATAGCTTATATAGCTTTCACTCTGTCTATCTTTATTTCATATATGAAATTGAGACTAATAAAGTTTCTATTTATAAGTATATTAATGAATCACATGTAATGTAGTTTAATCAGAGATCCAACTGTGATGGGTCAAGATCCATTAGTACATATATATAATAACTTTCCTAAGGTCACATGCTTACTATTTCTTGTGTTCTTTTGTGATATATGATAATACTCAAATTGTAGATAATGGATCCTTATTGCCATCAACTATTTTTTAAACTGAAATGTTTCACATATGGCTAACAATTATGAGCGTTCGAGTTATATTCGTTTGGAGAGATATCAAAGAAAACATATTACTTATGTTACTACTAGAAAGAAACGTAAGATACTAAACTACCATATATTTTGGATAATATTCTCATCATATATAAAATATTGTCTATGATTAATTTGATATATACTACATTATATTTTAGAGAGAGATAATTGCCGCAATCGTTCCACCATATTTGATCGCAACATATCAAGAAATGAACTTGGTGGGTGGTGTCTTTAACATCAAGCATTTCCAAATCCAAGGAAGGGGAAATGACGACTATAGGAAATAAGGAAAATATGTATCATTGAATGTTCATCAATAATCAATAAAAGTAATAATAAAGTCACTGTTATTTGCCAAAAAACACAACTCATGGCTAAATAAATAGAGAAAGTTTGGGGTTTTACCAAAGGAAGAAATTGTCTTCAATTATAATGATTTGAATTATCTTCATAACTCATGGCTAATCGAAAGCGATTTGCACTATGTTTCCCAAACAATGTCTCCCATCCAATTTCCCAATTCAAAATCCCTAATTCTCACCACCCCTTTCCTCCACGACACCACCACCATCAAGTTGGGGGCTTTTTTCATTTGTTTGACAATCTGGTTGTTTCCTAAATTCCAAACACTAAACAAAAATGGTGAAACCCTTACTCTCCTCCACCATTTACTCATCATTAGCCACCTTACAAAATGCATTTAAAATCCCCACATTCCGAACGAACCGAACTAGAATTTGTGTAATTGCATGTTTTTGAATTTTAGATGGAGATAAACCAAAATCCTAATTTTATAAGGGTTTCAAAAATCCCCACTTTAATTCCTGTAATTATTATTCCAATTCGATTACAATTAATCCCCATAGCAAC
This sequence comes from Logfia minima, assembly GCA_963921325.1. Classification (NCBI taxonomy): domain Eukaryota; kingdom Viridiplantae; phylum Streptophyta; class Magnoliopsida; order Asterales; family Asteraceae; genus Logfia; species Logfia minima. The sequence goes on from OY992767.1 coordinate 8,493,064, forward strand.
AATAGAAGCCGCAAAATTCAAAACTTTCGACCTAATTCCAATCTCACAACCACCAATTACCACCCCGAAATCACCGTCACACGACGGCCTACACGTCAAAAGGATATGATAAAATTGGAACAAATAGCTAACAGTGAAGGAAGTAGTCAACCTATAACCCTTACAACCATTAGAAAGGATTCTGTTAGGAAGTTTGCATAATCGACGAACAAGTGGTTCATCCTATTATGAAAATACAATGAGGGAAAAGGTGTTAAGTGCAAGTAAGACAACATGCTCGAAGGATACTATAGATAGCAACAAATAAAATCATACACCCTATGAAACACAATTTCGGGATGAACCAAGAAGTGATCAGACCTTGCAAAGTTGGCCAAAGTTGCACAAGTAAGGAAAATAATATACCGACAACAAGTACTAACATACAGCAAGATGCGTACAATTTTGTTTGCGACGGTATCCAAAAAAACCATCGTGTCTTGAAAAACAAGATCCATGTATTCATTGTGGAGCAGTGCACATTAAATTTGAGTTCCCTACCTTTTGTTCCAGAAGAATTGTAGAGTCTCTTCACCTCGCAATCGAATTTATGAGAAATGTTTTAACACAATATACGTGCATACAACACAAATTTTTCGTTCACGTCGATGGGTGTGAAGCTGGATTCTTCTTTGGCCAATTCGACATCCGGAGTATATACTTTTCGTGCTCTTGGAGGAATATATCATAGAATTGGCCAGTTGGTTCCTAGGGATGGACAACCTAGGTATTTACAATTGTATTTTTATGACCCTGAAGCTGAGCTTGCACAAAGGCTTCAGTGGCCAAATCTTGATAGAAACATTATTGAAAAGCTGACACGGGTTCTTGCAACAACCCGTATGTAAGAACATTATGTAGCATGGGTGAGTTGGGACCCCTTGACAACTACAGGTTGACTTTGAATGCATCGGTCGAGCTTGATCAGAGGGTATACAATCAACCAACAACTTATGAGGTAAGATTATACGAGTATTTACACTACGATAGAGAAGAAGAAACGATTGAAGCTTTATCCGCATACTTAATGACATGGCTATTCTAATCACCAATAAGGTTAAGTCAAAATATGAGTTGATCGATGCGATCTTTCCATCTTTGCAAACCAACGAAGGTTCTTTAGATTACATAACTTCTAGGGCGATATTATCAACTAAGAATGAAAATGTCGATGTGATCAATGATAAGTTGATCGATAAATTTTGCGGAGAGGAACAAGTTTATTACAGCTTTGACGAAGCAATAGATGATAAGAACGGCTTCTATCCGACAGATTTTTTAAACTCGCTAAATGTTCCTGGCTTGCCCCCTCATTACCTTCAACTCAAAATTGGATGCCCGATTATACTATTACGGAATATCGATCCATCAGATGGATTATGTAATGGCACAAGATTGATTTGCAAAAGTTTTCAACCAACCGCTATAGATGCAAAGATAGCCGTTGGCCAACAAGCTGGAAAAAGAGTATTTTTGCCAAGAATACCTCTGTGTTCGTCTGAAGATGACATGTTCCCTTTCAAACTTAAGAGAAAGCAATTCCCCCTTCGACTTAGTTTTGCAATGACAATCAATAAAGCTCAGGGATTGACGATTCCGAACGTTGGTGTTTATCTTCCAGAATCAGTATTCTCGCATGGGCAACTTTATGTGGCACTCTCGAGAGGGGTATCACGCTCTAAGACAAAGGTATTAGTGGAGCCCGTGAAAAGGTTTGATCAACCAGGAGTTTACACCTCAAACGTGGTCTATCAAGAAGTTTTACACGATAGGTAAGCTATATTAGTATGTGATTATTGGAAATGATTGTAAGTTATATTTTTTCAAAAGAAAAACGTATTCAGTTGTTTATTGCTTAAATTGAGTTTTTGCATTAGCAACATTGTGTTACAATACTATTGTTGGTACATGTTTTGTGACAACAGCTATTCTTTTGTAATAGTTAGTTTTGTAATTAGTTTGATAGTTAATATATGTATTTGTTAACTAACTTAAGCTTTTTGTTTGTTATATTATAAGTTCGTACGAACCTAGGATGTTTGTACAAACATGGTATTAATCTTTATAAGTTCGTACGAACGTAGAAGCAGCTAAGTTCGTACGAACTTAGCTGAGTATAAATACTAAGTTGTAACACTTTATTTGTACGCTTTTGAAACTGTGATATTCGAATATACTGATCTAAGTTCGAATACATACGAATATACATTGAAAACACTTGCATTTCACTTGTTTTGTTGTTGTTTAGTGTATTATATCATTCCGCAAACTAATACACGTTGCTATCCCGTTTGGATCCGTTCAAAAGGGACTTTCAACTATTATTATAATTTCAAACTAAATGAGGCCATCAGTTTATTGTTATGTATAATACATTAACTTTCATATAACATTATCCTTAATTTTTCGATTCTTAACCGCCTTCTCCCTCCTTCGGTCTTGGTAATTTTGCTCATCACTTCGGAACACCATTAATTCCTATATAAAGGGTGTCGCCGCAACGTGCGAGTACTAGGTTAGTTAAATTTTAATGAATTTTCAATTTTTCCCATTTTTATAACAAATTAGATTATTCATTAAGATTATGTATGTTTTGATTTAAATTAATTGGATTATTTAGTTTAATTATGAAAATAACAATAGCCAATTTGGTATTAATCTTTATAAGGTTTCGTTAAAGCTGATGATTTTTATGAAGATGATTTTATATCATACACGAAAGATAGCAGACATGGAGCCCATGATTATATATGAGTAGTCGTGGTAAGAAAGTAAAACATAAAAAGTGGGAAGCAATACAAATAAAATCACCGGCGAAATACAAATGATCAGTACTATGCCAGTTCTTCGGCACCTCGTTGTAAGGGCAAAGGTGGAGACAGAAAGCACAATAAAGGGTAGGCGTATTATGACAACCGTCAAAATCTCAGGTTATTACCACACTAAAATTCTAGAATTACAGTTGTGAATACGAGTTTCTTTAGGTTCCAATAGTAGAACTAAGTTATGACTCCTTAAGAGTATTGAAATCGTTACAACGTTTTATTGATTACTTAGAAAATCCCATGTTAATGAGATTGTTCAACTAGGTTATAAAGTGCCAAGAAATAAAATAATCTAAGTTCCATAACTTATCACACAAATTTTTTTCAAGTTGCAAAATCGGAATTAATTAAAATTCCGTAACTTCGTAAACTGAATAAGTAAGTATCTAACAAATTAGTACTTGAATAAATATCATGAACAATTAAATGACCATTAGAAGTAATATTATAAATTGATCGAATTTAAGTTTATATCTCAAATGATAAACGTAAACACATCTCAAAATAAACCTTTACATTATGTAATACTTGTACATGTTTAATACAAGTTAAGTACAAGTTTAAGCCTTACATTTTATAAAAAGAAATTTAAATCCCTTCCCTTTTTACTCCCAAAAACCGTCCACCACAAAGACTTCATTTCAAACTTACACTCCACTCACTTTCTCTCATTTTACACTCCACCCCTTTTTCTCTCTACATTCAAGAACACACACTTTCTTTCAAACATTCAACAAAAATTAGCCCATATTCCATAAAAGATCAAGAGTCTGAAGGTGTTTTTAGAAGTTTTTCAAGAACACAAAGGTAGCAAACAACTACTACTTATGTTCTTTCACTTTTAATTCTTAAAACTCTACCTACAATTCTTTAATTTTTCGATTCTATACCTTTTAATGGTTAGAATCTCTTACCTTAACTTGATGTTTGTAGATTATCACTCTCACATGTTCGTGTGTTAAAAATGAGTGATAATCCATGATCAAACCCATGTCAAACACAAAAGAAGCATCAAAAACTTGAAAATTTTCATGCATTTAATCAGTCAGATTCTTACACCTGCCTTTGAAGAACCATAACTCAGTGAATACTTAACCAAAAATTTCCAATTTTATTCTGGAATTTACCTCTTTGAGTTAGCTTTCAAACCAAGTGGTTTCAATAAAAAATATGGAGTATACGACCTCCAAACAGTGCATACAAAACGGTTGCGCCAACAGTTCACTTTCTGTAACCAATGGTTTTGTGATGCATGTTCAAGGGCACATTTTAATCATAAAAATCACGAGAGATTTTTTTTGAACTCCTAACATATGAAACTCAGTTGGGTAAAAATATTATAGTTTAAAAGATTATGGAAGTATACATAGAAAAATTTCCAAATGAATAACTATAGTTCTCCATATAAAAATCAAAATAGTTATTGTTTTCAATATGCATTTACCTTGAATGCATCCATCAAAAATCAAATATGAAAATATGATTTTTCCTAGTAAACTTATGATATGGAGAATAAACTTGGAAACTTTCAAGCCCATATGTATTTTCTTTAATTTAATACAAAAATATCTAAAAAATAGTGTGATTAATCATAAAAATTAGTTCTCAAGACCAATTTTTTTTTTTTTTTGAGGTCTTATTATCAGTAAATAACACTCCACAACAAAGATTATATCATTTGAATACTTTTTAGTATTTATTATTAATTGCGTGCCGTTAATCATGAAATATTGGAAAAATATGTTTTGTTGCTGCGAATGACTTGAAATTTAAAAAAAAAAAAGTCTTAAAATAATTAGAAACTGAGGTGGTAAAAATTTCATAATTTTTCATGATCGTTTACTGTTTTATTTGAATTTTAACCACATTTTGGGCATAAATAAAGAATAAATAATATGCAAGCCTAAAAATCCTCAAATTTTTACAGGAAGTTTATATCCCTCATTAGGTTATAAAAATATAATTTAGAAATTTTTGGAGCTAATCTTCATGTGTTTATAAAAATATGATTACAAGATTAATCATAAATGAAATCAACTAATAGAGATAATCAAACTATTTTATGGCACTTTATAATTCAATTAGCTGACTAACTAAGTAAATTAGATTAGAATCTCATTAGAACCTTTGTGTTTCGTAGGACGCGAGTAGGTATCATAAACGATTAACACGCGGAATCATTCAAATCAAACGTTCAAACGGTATTGTGAGTATGTACAACCCCACTTTTTACTGTTTTTATGTTTTGGGGTGAAAAACATGTTTAACTTATAGCCAAGTATTTATCTTGATTGGGCACATTTATTTATACGCATTTGTTGTATGCTTGACTCTATCGTCTTAAGCCCCCGGTTCTCTACACAACCTATTAACTCATTTTGAGCCAATGGTTATTATGGATAGCGCTATTTGGGATTGACACTCCCCCCATTCCGCACTGAGCGCGGGGGAATATAACCACTCACTTAATCATGTATACGATAGGCATGATCTCTTTGGGGCGGTCTGTTGGAGGTTTGGTTGTGGACTCAAGTAATAACATTGACTTTTTTACTCAGACTCATTATTGGTTACAAAACAACTAGTTACATGGCAATGATACTTCTCAAACTGTATTTCAGTAACTTTTAAAAGGCGTACGCATTCAAAACATGTGAAATCACCAACTATTTCTATAGGTGACCCCTCATTTTACATGCTTTTCATGAAATAGTCAGTGAAAGTGGATTGGAGCCCACACTTACTTTTGTTATTGTCGTTGTTATGATATCTTCTTTGTTTAAACTTTCAATGTATTTGGATGTATGAACTTGTGTATTTTGATGTAAAACGGATGTAAACCGCGATGTAAACTTAAGTAGCTTTATGTTCTGAATGGTGTTACTTTTATACCTTGTTTTGTGAAACCTTGTGTTGTTACACCTCGTGTTTCCGCTTTAGCGGGATGTGACACGCACTAACCTCATGATAAATTGTCACGACTTTAACATGTGGACCATGAATGTTTTGAATAGTTAATTAATCTTAAAAAATGATGTTTTGGTTTCTTATGATGAGGAATGTGATGCGAACAACACCAAGCGCGGATCTTTATGTGGATAAGGAGAGGTACGTGTAAATGTAAATAAGTTTCACTGTCAAGTATGTGATTTTCTTCTTTGGTAACATAATTGTACATGTATTTATGTGTTGTAGGTGATTAAGATTAAACAAATGTTCAAGTGTTCTCGCATGTCAAGAAAATCTATTGGAAAGTGGAAAGGGTTGGTGGTAATTGTTAGTGTTTTTATCAATTAAGAACTTATATCAATCTTCTCTCAAATCGTTACTTCTAACAAATAGGTTCTAAGTTTTTGATTGTTAAGCTGTTTAAAGGGACTAGATCAGCCTTTCTCGAGCCGAATCAAGGTGAGGCCTAGGTCCATTCTCTGCAGCACCAGATCGATCTGTTCATCCTTAACTTATGACAAATTAACATGAAGATTGATTTCATTTGTCTAAAATGGACAGAAAAGATGATGGAAACCCACGAGCAATATGTGTGAGCTTATACTACAATTGATAATTTAATTAAAAATCAAATCAAAATAGTCTTCCTAAAATGGTATCACAAATGCTAAAAGGGTACAGATGGCAACTTTTGATTGAATAAAAAGTGCTTAATGAGTTGGAGTGATTCTTTCGGTTTGAAAGTAGGTACTTGATGTCCAGCTCCTCTAACCGTTACAAACATCAATCCATCGTATGCAATCGTCCATCCACCAACCTTCAATAAAATTTAAAAATTCATATTATTTTTTATTCTTTTTGGAATATAAACAAAAATTAAACAATTATTCATAAACCATGTTCATGCTTTTGTCAAAAAATAAAATAAATAAATAGATAAATAAATAATTAATAGATTACCAAAAGATTCAATATGCAGATCTTGAGTTTAAACAACATTTTAGCATAGTTAAATTATTATTTTTTAGTGAGAGAATATAATATTTTAGAAAAATAACGTACATACCATGTACAACTACACATAAGAACAACATTTTTTATTACCTGACTTTTACTGTACCATGGAGTCCAATCTTCCTTTATTTTCAAGCCAAGTTTTGTCAATGAGAGTCTTGTAGAGGTAACCGGGATCCTTCCATCATTGTCTCCACTAAAAACCCAAACACGAAGACCTCCATTCACAAGTTTTCTAATGATCGGGAGCGTAGAAGTAGGGGCGTCATTCCAAATTGTTATAATATCGCTGTTTTAAACCAAAACCCATCATAACCAAAAGAAAACTAAATGGTTGATTTAATTCGTTAAGCCGAAAGGTATGGTACAAAAAATTACCTGCAATGTGTCCATGGATAGGAAATTTTTGTAGTATTAGCATGGAGTGCCGCTTGAACGCTTGGTGTGTTTAGATATGTCTCTGTATATTGAGGCTGACACGGGTCATACCCCCTTGGTTTCACATGCCAATTTCTCTGTAGTCATTTATAGATGAGTTTTGAATAATTAGGTGTTGTGTTAGAGAACTAACAAGGTTGTTTATTGTAAAACAAATAAGACATAATAATAAAAATAAATGGAAAAAGGGTAAAATATAGAACTGACACGAGGCAATTTGTGCATCAAAAAGTGATGTAGAAATTGTCACATGTCACTTACATAACCTATCTTATATGTTTGATGTTAAAATTCATTTTACAATAAGCAACGTAACTAGTCTAAAAGATATGGTAATCATCTTATAAAATCAAATAAATAAGTACTTACATTCTTAGAGAAAGTTTGAGGGGAAACATTGCCACCCATATGTGGACGTCGAGTTGAATTGGTAGTAGTATCCACACACGAGGGGGTATACAAGCTATACATGTCGATTATTTTGTACACTTCAAAATACGCGTTCAATGCTGTATAACAAGCATCGGTTGTATTTGGGTTGCTAAAGTTACATTTTTTCTTAACATCATAATACACACGATCCGATATCACTGCATGATCCCAAGCATAATCGATCATTCCAGTTTGATCAGTTGCATCATCCAACAACGCATTTCCAATCTGTAGTATTTTCACATGTCACAAACGTTCCAAAACAAACCAAATGAAAATACTTAAGAGGTCGCAAAGAGGAAAATTGTTACCATAAATCCCTTGAAATTTATGCGATCTTGGTTGGAAATGGTCTTGTTTTTATCAAATATTAGCTCAGCTAGCTGAGGAACATAGTGCCCTAAAAAAACATAGACATTTAGTATGTCATTTCTACTTTCTAAAGTTGTTCTTAATATATATATATATATATATAGGGTTTATCCTTTCAAAATGTATTATACTTTGTCTCATTTACTATTGTATAGGACACACTTTCAGTTGGTGTATTGAATCTGTTAATTCCGTCTATTGTATGTACACTTTTCTTTTTTGTCCTTGATCCTTTTTTATGAAGACAGAAAAAGAAAGTGTATGAAATTGACATGTTTAATACATCAATAGAAGTTCTGAAAATATGCTCCATAGAATAGTAAAAGAGGTAAATTATAATACACTTTTAATTTAAGCAATAAAACCAAATACATATGTTCAATTTGCTTAATTATTATATTATCTTATATTATATTATAGTATATTATATTACGTACCAGCGTAGCTTTCACCAGAAATAAAGAACTCATGAGACTTGTACTGTGGAAATCTTTTAAACCACCCGAGCAAAAATGTGTACGAATCTTGGGCTGCCAATCATCATCGGTTACAATTGTTAATGATTGTAAATTAATACGCATATGTATTTATATTTGGATGAATATATGTACGATGTACCTGTGATGGTGTCACCGAGCTGTTTGATGTCATCGCTAGTGTTGGTGTACGAAAATCCAACACCAACCGGGGACTCGAGAAATAACAAGTTAGCAGCTGTGAAAGAATTACATTGTTTTAAGTGAATACTTATTTGTAAATTTTTGATGTTTGTAATTTGAATTTCTATGATCTGAAAAGCTTGTATTATTTTACCTTTGTTCCAAGCATGATTGTTTAAAAGAAGCTCTGTCTTGTTTTTTTGAACTATAAAAGGTCCTAACTCCTCCATATTCCCAAATCCAACTGAGGAACATCCTGGACCTGTATCATCATATTAAATATAATTATAAATATCATACACTAATCAACTACTATAACACAATATTTATAAATATGAATGTTGTGAACTCTAACAAAAGGTCTCAAGAACATACCAATGAAAACACTATTTATCTCATATTTTCATCATAAGTATAGAGATAAAAATAATTGGCAGCAATATTGGCCTTGAGTTATTTTTAAGCAAAATGACTGTTGGGCTTTTTGTCATATATTGAATGGGACAACAATTTGACAACCTTTTTTATTGGGTCAAAGGCCCTTTTTGTCCCGTCGCTAATACAACCAATTCAAAAGAAATATTGTTGAAGTGATAAAAGTACGAGGAGCGGTAACACAGTTTTTTTTTAGTGTTTTGGTGAAAGCATTATAGCTGAGAATTGAAAGGGAAAGAAGGACACTAAGTTTTCAGTCTTATCAAGTTGTTTTTTTTTTTTTTTTTTTTTTTTTTTTTTTTACAAATTCAATTAATTTAATAAATTAAATAGAAGGAATAAATTCATTAAATTAAAAAAAGTGCATATCGCAAGTCCTAAAAATACATAATTTAAAGACAATATTTTAAAAACAAAATAATCTAAAAACCAGATTATCAACGTTTCTTGATCCCGATCCCGAGCCGAATTTCCACCCCATCCTCTCACAAACCTTCTCATTTTCCATTTTCATCATGAATTTGTCCAGTTCCAACAAGTGGTCCGTCGACTGACAAAATTCCGAGCGCGGCTTCAAGATCCGTCATCTGGTAGTAATTGTGTTAATCTTGACGGATGCATTGAAAGGTTGATGTGATCGAGTCATCAAACGAAGTGTGAGACGAAGCGGCAGAACCGGGTGACATTTTTTGAGATTTTGGTTTTTTTACTTTTTCCCGTGAACGTTTGAACGAATCATCACCAAATAGCCTAACATTTCGGTTTTCATTGTCTTATTCATTACCCTCCGGTTCTTCGTCCAAATCCAAGTCGTCCAACTTCACCGTTTCATGGCGTTTTGGAACGTTCGGTCTTCCAACGACAATGGACCAGGACATAACCACTTTTTTGGCGGTACTTCAAAAACGACCACGCTTGAAAATATAGGAAATGTTTTTTGACTTCCAACCTATATTAAGAGTCCACCCGCTATTGAAATTGATTATCATCTTCCCCAATTTTCGGTTGTGATGACAACCTCTTTCAAATGCCACCCCCACTTTTGGCATGTGTCTTTTAGTTTCTTCCGCTTCGAAGACAACATGGCCTTGTTACGTACAAACGGCGGGTTGTGGTTATTGTACTTAATCAACACAAGATACCAAAACGAATCGCCGGTTTGGGCATTTCCAGTTAGAATCTTCAGAAATGACAATCAACTTTGCGCGAATAGTAGTTTTTCCTCCGGTTCTCAAAATTTGTGGTTAGGAACAACCGTTTTTTGTTTAGTTTTTGTTGATTCCACCGCCTATTGTTTTCATTATTTTTAGTTACTTATTTTAGCGAGACGAGGTTCATGTCGGTACCATGTCTTCGTGTGATTGCCCTTCGGGTTGTGGTTGTTGGGTGCTTTGAGCTTGTTGCCACATTAGAAAATCGTTATATTGCTAGGGTAATATGTTAGGATATTATTGTGCTTGATGGTATTGTGGCTAATAGTATGATGTTTGAGGGTATGGTGTTTGTGGGACTTGACAGTGACACAATCCCTATGGATGACCACAACCAAGCATTTGTGCATTTGATGAGGTAGGTGTTGACGTATTTGAAGACGATGAAACGGTTTGGAACCGATTCCATTAAGAGTGTCGATGGTATGGAGTGTTTGGGTTGTTCGACATTGTGAATTATAATAAATAATAACAGTTTTTGAGTTTTTGAAAAGTTTGAAGATGAGAGTGAGTGATTTATGTATTTTGAATTGTGTTTCAAGTGTAAAATTTATAGTGTATGAAAAAGTGGTTTAAAAACAAAAGAAAAGGCTACAAACAGATATATTAACGGCGTCTCGGGTTGAACACCGTTCGAAAACACCAACATAAACACTGATAAGGTATGAGGGAACGCCGTCAAACGGCGTTCTTGAATCGAAATTTTGACAGAAGCACTTACACTCCTTGTTCTATAACAGATCACTCCACAAAGAAAATCGATAAAGCAACCACATCACCATAATCACGAGGAATTCTGACATGCTATAATATCACCCAAAAAGCCTCAACCTTAAATTTTGCAAAGCTTCTTTTCCCTCATCAAATATAGAAATTATATAACTTTTTTTGGCATTTGAAAGTTTGTCCTTAAACTAATTTTGCAAAATTTACATAATTAACCTAAATTATTTTGCCTCCTTACGCACGTCTTCTCATTAGTAAAGAAGAAGACATATATAATAAAAAAGGAACGAAACATTGAAGATAACAAAAATGCAAGGTGAGAGCAACTCCCATGTGTAACTGTTATCTTTATTTATGGGGGTTCCTATATAAACGAACAAAAATAAAAAATTCTTTAACCCGAATGTAAGATAACAAAAGTCATAAATGGAGGAATAAAGCAAAGAAGTCACAATAAGATAAAAGGGGGACCAAAAACTTTTGTGCATAATATTTAATTCAAGTCAATGATATATGAATGATGAGTTGTGCAAGTTTGCAGTCACAAGCTAGATGATGAGCTTTAAATTACTTCATTCAAAATCTATCTATAATGTTTATGGTTTCAGATGCAATTCTGTACAAAATGTACTTAGAAGATTGTTACATTGATGAACATAAACCGTCACCTCAAGATGCCCACACCCAGTTTTTACTTAGTTTTGTGAACCATATCACAAGCTTTCAAACATAGGCCACATGCTAGCTAGCGACGTTATTGCGATAACTAGTAAACCTTATAATTGATATAAGAAGTACACCAGTTGCAACTACTTTAAAGATTAAATGATTTTGTTAACTCAAGATAGACCTTTCATCCGAAGTCTCTACCCGTGCTTTCGTTATTGTACTTAACATAATAAAAATAAATCGAAATTGAAAGCCTAGTGAAAAATTGACTACCACAAGGTTTTTGTTATGCAAGTTTAGGACCATTAGATCCACTAGCAAGCTTCTTTCCCCCTTCCCTTGTTCTAAGGTATCTAAGTGAACGTGCTTTCTAACATTAATTATATTCTTGTTGAGCTTTGTTTCATAGAATTTAATAGAATTGAAATCTGAGTTTCATTTTCCGTTTTGTTAATTTGGTATGTTGAAAACATGGGTCATTCAAACACATGACATATTCAATTCATTCAAATTACTTAAAATTCAATATATTTAGACATATTTCATTTAATTCGAAAATGTTGCGAACCAAACTCCTTCAAGTTAAGAATCAATTAGATGTCAAAGCGAGTATGTAGTTCTAACCATTATACCAATCTTTTTGTTACAACCCAACCATTGACACTAAGGCCTTCACATTGAAATAGGTGGCTATTTTTGGTGAGGTATAAAGTTAGTATGTAATAAGGTTAAAAGAGAAAATCATCTATGGAGCAAACTACATTGTTACGTGCAACAAGGTTAACAAATAAATAATTTTGTATCTTTTGAAAAGTGTGGGGACTAAATCTGTAAAAAATTTATATGCTCTAAATATTTAGTGTACCAAGCAAGATATGTATTCAACTCACATATATTACATCCCTGAACTACAAGTACAATGATTGTAGTATTTTTTTTGATAACATGTGTAAGTGTAAGCGTTGCTAAATGAATTATTTGTGTAAGCCGGCCCACAATCTCAATGCTTACAAAACAACACACTCATTAACTAATAATTGGTTTTTGTTATATATACGCATCATAATAATTCTTAAATGCCAAACATCAAACAACATAACGTCATGCATGACAAAATAATACTAGCTATATAGCTACTAATTAAACTTGACATATGAGTAAAATGTAGATATTATACACGCTGTTTTTCTTAATTGAAACTTTAATTAAATAGTGACAACAACCTGCTTGTCTTTGATCAATTATATTTATAATATATGGATCATTAATGCATGTTATACATAATAATACGCATCGAATTAGAAGACAAGAAAGATGGAATATTTCGTTGGCTCTTATATCCAAAATGTATATATTGTCGTTTTAACATGCAAAATTAGTTGTAATTTATTTGGATTATTTGATGTATCTTAATTGGCTTATATATTCTTTTTGGGATGATGCTAAACCACAATTGGTGTGCTTAATTAACACTCAACAACGATTTTTTTATACAAATAAATAGAAAAATTAATAATCTTTCCCTTTGCTTCGAGTTGTACTTTATTTTGTTTTCATACGAAGAAATGATATGTGTCGTTAACAACACATATCTTATGTACATCAGAGGCTAATTTTTTTTTAAATAAATCATCATATTAGAGATGTAATATTTTGTTATAAAGTTATCTCCCGCAGTCTTCATGGTATGTTAAAGGTAAAAGGATATTATAAGCGTTAGAATTTAGTAAGTTTTAACTTGATTAAGAAATTATTATTGATAAAAGAATTTAATTGAAAATAAGTGTTAGGATTTTTTGCCCAACATCTTGTCAAACTCAAGACATACATGCTCACATGGGGTTAGATGGAGTATGTAGTCCATCAAGTTTATTTACTGACATTAGAATTATTCTTCAAATTATGAGGGATTGAGTTAATATGCACCAAATAATATAAAATTAAGTAAATAGATATTTTTATCTATTTCCCATGGTAAAAAAGAAAAGTAAAAGAAAGAGTATAAATTGTTACCTCCATTTAACCATAAAAGAAGAGGCTTCTTTTCTGGGCGTTCAACAGCTTCAAAAAACCAATAAAACAGTGCTTTACCATGGCTTTCATTAACTGTAATATATCCAGCATAGTGCTTGAAGCTGACTGGTGGCTGCCCGGGAAGATTGATGACTTGATCAGCGTTTTGTTCAATCAATGCTTGGCCCGTTGGCGGTAGTTGGCCCGAAACAATGACACCCCACTTGATAATTATGGCTATAGAAGTTATGAGGAGAAAACCACAAGTCCCTGAGGTGTTCATTTTGTGTGTCTGTGGGTTTTGAAATGATTGAATGAAGAGATAGGATGACAATTTATACAAATTGCCTATTTGACCATGAATGTATAGGTAGAAAGTTTCTTTTCCATGGGCTTCACTTTTGGAAATATCTATAGTTGTGACACTACTCAACAACTAGTTTAAATTTTCTATATTGGTTTTGTGTACAGATTTAGACTACTTTTTATTAATAACATGTAAAGTATATAGAGTTGGTTATAAGGAACAAAGTTCTTATTATGATGATGATTCGTATATTACATTCTTTAACCTTATACCATCAAATGCATTTTACAATATCGTACAGAATAATATTGTAAAACAAATTTAATGGTGTATGACCATAATGTAGTGATATACAAATCACCACCCTCCTCGTACAGTGTATAATATGTATCTTTGTAATCATATTATATTATATTAGAAATATTAAAATAAATTTATCTATACTAATATATAAAGCATCTTGGTGTTTTATATATAGAAATTTTTAAAATTAAAACTTAACATTTCTAAATATAACTTATGTAATTTTTATTTAATATTAATTTTATTATATTCATAAGACTCACCACCGTATCATGAATCATTAACTCTACATACGAGTAAACTGCCGTTGTTGAGTCACTATTATAAATAATCCGTGAAGAACATGGCATAATATATGACTATCATCGAATCACAGTTTATAATTAAATATTATATTTCGCTATATAGCGCAGGTACTACGCTAGTTATATTTCAATTTATTACTACACTCATATTTATTTAAGAAGATATATTTCATTTTGACTCCAAGTCCATCTTTACTAGTTACCCAAATCACTCGTTCAACCTCCATTAACTTAGAGGTATTTGTTGCCTTATTTGATGTCTCTTACTAAATGTTAGGTTTCATATTTGACTTCTATTTATGATAGCAATCCAGCCTTTTTGTCATTTTCACATTTAGAGTCGATTTGTGGTGAAGATTTTAGAAGATTTAATTTTTAACTTTTGAATAAAGAATTTTTGTAAAAGTAAAAGTTTTATTTGACATGTAATAACTTTAAAATTTAATGAAAAGTTTAAAATCTCAAAAATTTTAGAAGTAGCTTTTTATAAAATTGAGGAGCTTTTGAATCCTACAACTACATCTTATAGGGTCTGTTTGGTAAGATAGTTATAGGTTGTAGCTATAAGTTGTCGTTGTAAGCTGTAAATTTATTTGTATAAAATTGTTTGGCAAATTAATTGTAGTTGTAACTTTAAAGTGTAAAATGACATAAAAAGGATATGAATATAAAAATGAATAATAAAAAAAACTAAAAAAATTAACAAATAATATTTTAGTGTATAAATAAACAATCGTAATTCAAATATCACATCTTAATATTATAATTATATGTCTTAAATATTTGATACAAAAATAATTTTGGTTTAATGTATTAGAACATAATATATTTCCTTTAGTAGTTATACATATACAATTTTTCGTTCATATTGTGCTTAATATGAACATGTCTACTTTTTTTTAAAGTGATTCTAATTTTTTTAAGGACATCAATATTATAAATTTATTAAAAATGAAAAGGAAAATAACTTCAATTAATTATTTGGATTATTAGTACTGATAAACTAACCGTTGTCAAGTTGTGATATTGACAAGGGCAATCATGTAATTATATTTACTAAAAGCTCTTTACAATTCTAAAAACTTGTGAGATTAGCTTTTCATTTAGAAGCTTTTTAGAGCTTCAAATCTCTTCTATCCAAACGAAACTTTTATAAATAAGAAGTTTAATTTTAAAACAAAAGGCTAAAGCTTCTAAAAGCTTTGTGTCCAACGTACCCACAACCTACAACTACGACAGTTACAATTTACAACTAGCCTACTTTACCAAACAGATCCTTAATTATTATCATTAAATTGAAATTAAAAGCTAAAAGAAAAACTTACACAAAATAAAATAATAAAGTAGGCTAGCACTAAATACTTTTATCTACTTCAATATTTTTTTTATTTGTATATAATAAGATGTATATACGGTATGGAGTGTAATTGAAAGTTTGAAACTTGAAATACTGCCACTACTTTCCTTGCGTAAAGGCCAATTAAGGTTCACCTCATAGACTTTTTGAACACTTAAGATAAGAGATCAAATAAATTATAGAGATAAGGCCCAAAGAAAAATAAATCATGTAAATTATATATTATAGTAGGTCTAATTGCATGAGTTTCATACAAGTCTTTTTATCCAAATAACTTAAATAGAACAAATTTTAAAAATTTTTTGCCTAATAGCTGTCACCATATATAAATTATGCATGCATGAAAGATTTAAATAAGAACTTTTGAATCAAGATGTCATGTCTTACCCACTTTATTTATAAAAGTATTATGGTCAACTAGTTTACACTTAAAGGTTTGACCCTCTTTTTTAACATCTTCCCTGTATACAAAAATCTTACAATATATTTAGATACTGTTGACACTTCACACCAATATATATTATATATTATTTTCTTTAAATGAAAGCAATAAAGTTGCACAAACTAATAATACATGTATGTTTTATTAATCGATAAGATAAGTTTTTAGTTAAATACCATGCATGCAATTAACTAATCATATTAAACAAATGCGAATTATGCTCATCAAATGAATAATGACTGATGAAAACCATAAATAATGGGGATTTGATCACCAATTCACTTATTTAAGTTTATTAAATTGCATTATTATCAACTAATTTATTCGGTAAAATATTATAAACGTATTGAAGTTGAAGGTCGCCGGATATAGGAGAAATAAGAGGGGACGGTAGCCGGCGGCGGTATGGTGGTGTCAACTGTGGGCGGTTATTGGTGTTGAGCGGGGCAGCAACTTGATGAACTTGGTTGGAGGTGGCTGCAGAGATGGAGTTTTTGTTTTCCGGCGACGGCCATATTGGAGGATGAAGTTTAAGATGAGAGAGTTGACGAAGAAAGAGAGATGAGAGAGGTCGTGTTCTAAAAGAGTGGAATGGATTAATTATTTGTTTGAGGGGTTTTCAGGTAAAAATCTATACATTATGATGGAAAGTTAAACTTTCCTTGCATTATTGGAAGGAATATGTAATTCTTTAACCAAAAGAATTAGAATTCAATTCATTTACTTAAGCAAACACAATAAGCTTGGAATTCAAATCCAATTCCAGAGAATTCTAAGGGAACCCCACGAAACAATCGCACCTTAAAATTCTTTGTTATGAATTGAATTATATGCCAGCCTATTTGTCTTGGTCGAAATTAACATGAAAACGTCTAAAAGGAAAATAAGATGTTCGTTAAGATTAGCTAAACTTTTTATTTGTGCAAATCAAACATTCCAATTCTATTGAAAATTTTATCAACCAAACAAGAAATCATAATTGACTCAAATTTTGATCCTACATTCGAGGTGTTTTTTCGAAGAAGAAAAGTAAAAAAAAAAATAACATTGCGTTTGTGAGTTTTTTTTATAGAGAGAAGAGAAGATAAGTGTAATGAGAATTATGACATCTTTTTTTTTCAAACTTTATGTTCAATTTTGAGAAAAAAATAGAATGATGAAAAATTAAACAATTTGTAAAATGTCATGAAAATTTTATTTTTTTTCTTTCCAACCTGTAAACACAAAAGTGTTCTTTAACTTCTTTTATTTCAATCATTTTATATCATCTTCTCTTTTTCAAATTTTAATTATTTCGACAGATTCAAATTTCTTGAAAATTATTTTGCGAACCAAACACACTCTTAGATTGCATTTGCTTCCATTCGCATAATTCCTTGGAATTTGATGGAATTGAGATCTCAATTGCGTTCAATAAAAGTGAAGGGTTCAAAAGTAAATTGAATCGGGATTCATCAAATTCTTTCATTCAAAAAATTTAAACTTGAAATTTCAATTCCAATACAAGTATTTCGTGAACAAACCACGCCATTATTTGTAAGATAAATGGTGAGAAACACTTATGGTCAATCATTTTTAGGTCATTATCGGGTCATTATCGTAATTTACATTTTTAATTGATTTAGAAAGTCATTAAATTTATGGGTTATCTGATAAATGATTGGTCGAAATACTTCTTATCCTTCTCTTCAATTGTTCTCATTTGATCTCTTATACAGAAGCTGAACCACATAGAAGTTAGTGGTAACCTTGTCTACAAATCCGTTTGACATGATCGGTCAAAAATACTTCTTATCCTTATCTTCAGTTAATTCCCTTCAAGTTTTTATTAATCAATAAATGAATCTCTAACATAAATATGAACTAATTAAAATTACTCAAACAGAATTTCTTTATGTAATTCAAACTTAATTCAAGTAACAACATGAGATGATACAAAATTACAAACATACGAAAACACTTTTGATTGAGAAAACAAGTTTTTAAAATTGGCACGTGTACGTAATGGATCGTGTACGTAATGGATCTATTTCTAAATTTAATTGAATAATAATGAAACTTTATATAAGATATAACCATTCACTACTTAACACGGGTTCGTGTTACTATTTTAACAAGCTTCTTAAGTATAATTCGACTTGATTAGACAAAATCGAGCATAAAGATGAATTTAATAAACATGGATTTGCTTGAAAGTTGTCTTTAATCAAAGAAGCATGGCAAACATCAAATTGTTTCCAGACTTTGATTCAAGAGGGAGTTAAGATGATTATATAAAAAATCATTAATTTATTTATACAATTACGTAAAATTGAGTGAAGATCATTCTGCATGTTCTTGTATATCTTTGAATGTTCACATTACAGCAACCAGCTGTTTATTCTTTGCTAGGTTGTCCAACAAAAGATATCAAAGGCTTATTTCAGAATTATTATCACAAAATCTATTGCTTTCTCAAGAACACTTCATGCATACAATTAGGACTTTTTCAAATACAAAACAGCTTAATTGGTGTTATATTTTATTAACAGAGCAAAAGGAAAAAAAAAATAAAAAACAATTGTTAATGGCAACACACCAAGAATTCTTTCTTGAACATGAGGATTTACAGTAAAACAGTAACTGAAAATCAGAAACTAGCAAATCTTTATAAACGCACAAAATCCTTTTTAACCTTCAAATATTTCAAAGAAAAATGCTAATTATAGTGGGCATCGTAAGTGAATAAATTTTCATCACTAGAAACTTCATTATTGCTAGAAAAAAAACTAGAACATAGTATGATAAATTCTCATTCAAACCCGACCCGTTACAAACCCACCTAATATCGAGATGTCTCCATATTTATATTTGTAATCATCAAATATATAATGAATGTTTGCATTCCTAATCATCAGAAAACACCGTCTTAATCCCTGAAAAAAACGCCAACATGAATCAGTTCGAATAGATTCAAGTTAAAAACTGGAAGTGGCAAATGAACAAAACCACAGTAACAGGTCAAAATGAACAGAGTCAGGTCATCCCAACACTTTTTCGTCTCTTCTCTTGGATTCCATAAAATTGTTGTAAATATGATCAAAAGAACTTCATTGTTGCAAAGAGAATCTACCTTGTGTAATAAAAACGATTTAGAGGGTTTTCACTCTTGTAAATACACTTTGGGTGAATTCTGACCTGCTTTGACCGGGGTTCATTCGTTTTCATTTTTTCATTAAATAAAGAAAAATGTTTGATGTGCCTAATTATATGCCTAACAATTTCATTCGTACACATATCGTAACAATTGGAGAAAAATGGGAGAGAGAAATAGTGGAAGACATATGTAAAAAATATGGATCAAGTGTAACCCAAAATCGTCCCGTTTATACACAAATGGGTCAGAAGTAACGATAAAAGAAGGCATATCTGTAGCAACTGTAGTCATACTTGGTTTACTAGGTCCACGACTACTGGTACCACGACCACCATCTTTGCTGTTACGACCTGTGGTCCCACAGCCATTATCTCTGCCATCACGACTTTGGACACCACGGACTTCACCACTTCCAGATCCTAAATTATCACCTTTTGGGCTAGCCTTCTGCACAGTTATCTTGTAGCCTCCAACTTCAAATCCAGCAAGTACCAGTACTTTATTGAACCCATTACTGTCTGCAAAATCAATATAAGCTATCCTGCGAAAGAAAAAAAAACATCAACTTATATACGGCAACGACCCCAAAGTAACATTGTAAAAGCCAAAAATGAAAATGAGTTCAAATCCGTTGGGAACCCCAGACTCGTAATCTTTTGGTATCGACATTCATGAAATCTCTCCACAGTTACCAAAATGGTTTTAAGTGCACTCTTAATCTGCAACAGGCAAAAAAATCAGCACATTGTAATTGGAATGTTAACATAAAATACTGGAGGTTATGCTAATAGCATGTTTATGATAAATATTGATGCATACGTTCAGAACTGCTACTAGCACTCGTACAAATACCGTCATCCCCTCAGCTTGCTTTCCCTTCTGGTAAGGTTTCTCCGTGCTGCAGTCTCATTTAAATAAGCTTACAAATTTTATTATACTGTTTGTTGTAGGAAATCATACCCACTACTGGGAGTAAATGCCCAGACTGCACTCCTTTCCTTTGCAAAATCAAGCCTCACTGGACGATCTTTTAGCATCTCATTGTTTAGTTTCCGAGCCTGGAAAAAAATTAATTAGCAGAAATGGAAAATGGGCAGGTCATCCGGGTTGGATAATAGGTTCAAATACTGGCAACCCCAACGGGCAGAACAAAGATGCATTCCAATTATCTGATGTAAGTTTTAGTAGTCTTGTGGGTGAGATTCCTGCAACTATTGGTAAGCTTTTTAAGCTTCAAGATTTGGTATTGAACTCAAATCAACTCAGTTGTATAATTCCACCACAGATAGGTAAATGTTCAATCACCAATGTGGCCTAGTGGTTAACAATTAAACAGCCCCTACCCAAATCAAACTCACTTATCGGTAAACGGGTTATAATTAACACCTCTAGTCATCACGCATCAACATTTAGCAAAAAAAAAAAAAGGGTAAGAAGATGAGACAAATATAACGAGCCCACTAAACATATCATCAAACCGAGAATTTGAGGATCTCATGATAATACGATAAACTGGTTTAATAAAATATATAAATAGAGCCTACCACTATGCCACCCGAATATGAAATTGTAGAACGAATTAAGCACAAAAAATACCTCCTGAGCCGCTTCTACTGTGGCAAATTCAGTGTGTCCGTAGCCTGCAAATCAGTCATCTTTAATGGCAAAGCGAACGTCAACCATTTCACCAGCATCCTTAAAGAAACTCCATCTATTGCAACACGTACGTGTCAGAAAAGATACAGGTGCAATAAAGCTGCAAATAACAAACAAAATGAAAAAGCACGTACACATCTTCTTTCTCAATCGAGTAGTTTAAATTGCCCATAAACAAGGTCTTAGATCCTGTGGCTGGAGTAACCTGGACTTGAGGCTGCAGTTTTAAGAATGTGTTAATGCGAATATGCAATCATCCCAACGAGCAATAATAAATGTGATACAAAAAAGAACCAATTATAACACTTAACCATTCGTAGCAGATGGAGTATCAGCCAACTTCACATCAGTGCCCTGCAATTGACAAAAGTTCTCAGGAGTAAATGGAAGTGCTAATGGGTGCAACATAGTGCTAGACATGTGTATATATATACAAACTTCAAGCCAAACCGATTGTACAAAGAAGGATTTCAAAACTCTTACAGTTGTAATATGTAATGATACAAACTAAAGTCTATGTAATTATGAGACAAAGATAAATTCATGTATGACCTTGTTTTCTTCTCTTACAAAATCACAATTGTTAGTGTTTTTAAATTTCAGCCATAGTTTCTAATTTTACTTTATTGTTAAAAATAAGTAACACAAATTCACTTGTGTACCTTGAATCTCATATAATGAGAAATTTGTTTTTGTAGTAGATACAAATTCACAATGACAGAATCCTCAACAAGAACCTTACACTTTTTTTTAGGGTAACGGACGGACGTTTTTCATCCTCAGAACTCTCGTCTTCTTCAGAATCCTCATCAGAACTGCTGCTAGCCTTCATCGCATCTTGTTTAGTCTGCGTTATTTATAAATATAAATTAAATCAATAAGAAGAGTCGTCTGTTGTGACCCTTACCCAACCCACCCATTTTGCCACCTCTAGTAAATAGTTATAATAAACAGAGGATTCTTTCATTATTCATAAAAAATCAGATAAAAGGCTAAACGAAGTCAAACAAAATTATAACCTTCATCTTTTTCTTCTTAGGCTCTTCATCATCATATGAGCTCTCTTCCGAGCTTTGCTCTTTGGTCTTCTGTTCACAAACGAAAGACAAAGAATCAACAATATTACAAATTACAAACTACATACAAATATGGCTTAAGTGTTTATATTTGTCTGAGATTACGCATTCACGTGACAAGGACACACCTGCTTAGTTGCATCAATAGCAGCAGGCTTCTTAGAGGGAGCCACTTTAACCTGAAAATATTAATCATAATTCCTTAATCACCAAGAGTATACAGCTTTACTGAATCCAGAGAATTAGAGGTGACCATTACAACCCACTTACTAAAGAATATATCGATTCGGGTGATCTTTTCTATAAGATGACACATAAAAAATGCTTAAAAGAGAACATGTCAAATGATCGCCCAAAGTGTATTTTTTAACTAGCAAAGAGATAATATAAATTTTGTAGAAGTATTTTGACCAACTATATATTGATTAAATAAAAAGTTATTGCACAAAAAGTAATTCGGGTCAATTCACTCAACCGCTACCAATATAATAATCATTTTGAGCTATTAATAGACCCACCCAAGACCCAAGCTGCCCATTTTCCACCTCGAATGTGAATCAATCTAAATGTTTAGTCTAGAGGTGCCAAAATAGATGGGTGAGTCAGTTTGGATAACCAGGTCAAAATGGGTTCAGGTAATACCGGACTCGAGTCAAAATGGGTTCAGGTAAAAAATGGGTTTAAATAAAAATATCATTTTGAAAGCACGTTTTTTATTTTTTTCATTTCCATTTGAGTTTCCTTATGTACAACAGTTATAAAAACGGTTATCTAACACTAAACCATCGTCAAGATGGCCTAGGGGTAAGGCGTCGTGTTTCCTCACAAGTAGTCACATGTTCGAACCTCACTAGGCTAGGGGGTGCCAGGGAAAGGGTCGGAAATGGTCACGGGGATACCCAGTTAGGCCGCATACATCTGAGTCGCCTTCCCCGGGTAACATGAACATGGAAAACCTCATCCTTTTGGTTATCTAACACTAAATCCTACATAAATAAACTATCATTTTATAATTTTGAATGAACAAGAAAAAACAATATCATAACAAATATCTAAGTTAGAAAACAAATAAAATAGTAGTAACAGGAAGTTAATCTGGAAATACGTATATATGATGTCATTGAAAATAAAAAGTAACTGGAAGTTATATTTCATGTAATTGGAAAATAGCAAAAAGAATTATAATCTGGTAATTGTAAAACAAATTAGTGAACCTGGAAAAAATTATTTAATCTGGAAACAGAAAACCCTTTATTAAAAGGAAAACAGACCATCCCCATCATATTCGTCCGTCACAGGCTATCACTTTGTTCCATAAAAACAGCTTTCTTCTCTTCAAATATTAGAAGTAGTGTATTTTTAATCGACCATTTGAACCCACTATTATTTGGATTTCGCCCATTTGGCTATTTGAACCCGTATGCACACTTTGTGCTGAAGACAACCCAAAATTAGAGGAATAAACTCAGAATCGCCTAGTCCAGAGCATCTAGGCATAAAATTGCCGGCTCTATGTTCTACCATTAACAAAACTTAGAAATTGATAGAAATAACGACTCTGTATTACTGCTTCACCATAATCACTCTCATCAGAACTATCTTCCTCCGAATCATCACTTGTCTCCTTTTTAGCAGTGGCTCCCAACTTTTGTTGAGCTGCCACCTTGACATTATTCTGTAAATTAATTTTATTTTAATTCACTTTCAACATTTTTTAATCTGAGTGTAAGAAAACATATATACAGGATCATATACCTCTTCATCAGAGTCACTCTCTGAGCTATAGAGTCTTCAGAGCTCCCACTTTCTTCTTTCTTGGAAAAAGATCCATTTTTAGCAGCAGTAGATGGCAGCTTGTTTGCTTGCTTGGTCACCTTATCATTCATTTTTACAAAGATTCTAAATGAATTTCAAATCTAGAAAATCATTCGAGACCAAAATTGATATAGTGCAACAAAATGAAAGAATTTTGGTATATAAGTTTCTACCTCTTTATTTAATTCAAGTTCTTTGGTTCTATTTTTAAACATTCTGCAAGTAACTTGTGAGTTAAATATGATAGTTTTATTTAGTTAGTTAGTTAGTTACTATCATAATCTGTTTCTCAGTAAAATGATTTAGCAGGTTGAGGCACCCAAAAAAAAAATTGGTCTGACTTTTTCACCCGTTTGGAAATACAAAGATAGCCCGGACCGACTTATTCATAAGTAAATGGGACGAAAATGCCAACTCTTTATTTTTATTTCAGAAAGTCATAAGATAAAACGAAAATCCATCATACCTCATCTGAACTATCTTCACTGTATTCAGACTCCAACTCATCAATGGACTCGTTCTTGGAAACCGCAACAGCAAGCTTAGGTTTTGTAGCTGCAGTTCCGTTGTTATTTGTTTCCTCCTATACAAATGCGACGATAATTAAGATAACATCCAAACTATTCGTATCATACATCATATCATCCAGACAAATGTTAGTTCGTGAAATTATATACGTGGGAAATGGGGAGTAATACCCGCCCAAGATTAAAAATCCAAATCCGTCTAGAGCTGGTGGTTTTTCTGGTTCCACGGGTTTGCAGGGTATTCGTTGAGCCCCGGGTTTGCCTACCAGGTCAACAAATTTGGCTCGGGTGGGAATTCCCTGGTTCGGAAAAAGAAAAAAAGAGATTCACAATTTAGAAACTGGGTGACTGAGACACATTCATCTTAACTCTCGCTATTATCTAAAGATTCATCATCCAAACTATCAAGCGCCTTGGCCTTACCAACCATATTTCCCAGTTACACAATTTTTATTGTAGTATACTGTTTCACCGAAGTTCTAGCTGTTGCAAAATGCTTTTGGATGTAGGAGAGTTTTTGACTAAACCATTATGTCCACCAAACATACTCACCAAATCATTGCCTCTCTATAAATATATCCCTAATTAATATATTTCTTTTTATCCCTTTTACTTTTTACCATTATACCTATCCTTTTAACCATATCATTACTTATTCTAGTCAGTCTTTCTTTATCAACACCCAAAAATATGCATGAGAACGCTGCCTACACAATAATTTAACCACCCAGAAAGACAAAACAACTTTCGATATATCAAAAACTCATGAACCAGATTATTTAACTTACTGAAATATCAATAACAACCAACACAGTATTTGATATTGATATCCATTACATTTGCTGCTCTAAAAACCACAAAAAGTATATTAATTAAACCACTAAAAAGTAAAAACAATAAGCATGCACATCACATAACTCCAAACAAATTTAATAATATGCTCCAAAAAGATTCAAGTGCTTTAAAAATATTTAATAAAATACTCTTTGACAAATTAAGTGTTAAAAAAATATTTCAACAACGTTCTCCAAAACATATCCAGTAAACTCTTAACTCTTTCACTGTTGCTCCATGAACAGCTCCAAAAAGAATGTTGAATTTCCCCAAAACAATCCATGTATCAATTAGGCGAATTATTTAAGAAGTTAAAAATAGACCAATTAAAATGAAAACGAAGTAAGTAGTATAATGGAACCCACAATCAAAGAAATAAAGCCTCCGGCAGGAGAATAGGCGACTGATGGAATAGGTACAGGAGTAAGGCTACTGAAGTAATTATTTTGTTGTTTTGGCAACTTTTTTTCATGGGTAACTAAAAAAACTGGAGATAAAAAGAAAGATATTGATTAGGGATATATTTATTAAGAGGCAATTATTTGGTAAGTATGTTTTGAGGATATAAAGGTTTAGTCAAAAAATCGATGTAGGAGGATGAAGAAATATAGTACAGAGTATAACTAGACTTCAATCAGAGATAAGACTTAAAAAACTTCAATTACTTTCAAGTCATTTAAAGAAGCAATTCCACAAAATTATTTAGTATCAGCATTTCAGTTCTGAAATATATGCAAAATGAAGAAATAATTAGATTCATATACTTAAACAAACCATGAAATCATCGGCTTGAAGCTTTATAAAACACAAAGTCTAGACAAACTTACTTCATCGGACAACTCAGAAGAGTCCTCACTGCTACTTAATTCCATAGCAGGTTTCTTTGTTATACTGGTTCCCTTCTTGGTGGCAACCACAACCTTTTTGGTTCATCAGAATAACATTGTCTCAGGAAGGATATAGATTGTACATCACAAATTATAACTAGATCAGGGTACAGACTCTATAAAATCATGCATGATCAGATGCATAAATGGCAAAAGCATAAAATATTAGAGCTACCCAACTACAAATGATACCCAAAGCATCACTATACGCAGAAGTAGCTTTTCGAAATTATTAACCAACAATTATACAATCATGACAGAAAGGTGTGAGCTCAACATTAAAGTTATTAACTTTTTGTTCCTCCTCTGACCCAGATCTGCTCTCTTCTGAGGCACTACTTTCTTCTTTCTAAGTAATCTTCTTTTGGTTCTGTTTCAGAATACCCTGGTCCACACCACACTTTACTTGAATCTTGATCAAGGATTGCTTTCATCATTTGGTAAATTTGTAATCATAATGTATTAAGAGCAATTTTACTAAGGCATCTTGATTCCTTTATCGAGACTAGAGGTGGCAGTTTCGTACCATTTAAATTATAAATGGGGTCCATTTAGGTTGTGTTTATCAATCAATAATATTAGCATAAAGGAAAATGGATTAAAGAGTGCCCAAAGTCTAATTTTAATGCATGCAGACACCTAAAACGTTTTTATTATGAGATTTAAACTATTATTGTAGCATAGTTTTCGTAACACATACATTTACCCAAAAAGAAAACACAAACTATGAGACATTCAACCCAGACCCCTTTTGACCCATTACCTAACCATGAGAACTCTACTCAAGAGGTTAAAGAAAATGAGTTATCAAGATCTTTATGCATTCCCTATCAATGAAATTTCCATTTCGCCAATACACACACACATATATGCTTATGAATCAAAACTAACAGCTCGTAATTAAATAATCGAACCTTCTTCCGTTCCTCGTCGGACTCCGAAAAACTGCTTTCTTCTGATGACCTTTCCAATTTCTTAGTGTTCTTCTTTGTCTTGCTGACAACCTTCTTTTTCTCAACAACCTAGTACACAACCATCGATTAACCAACATTTTTTTCCATTCAGTCTATTTGTAATCGCCAAAATGATTGATGGCTTGGCGCACTTCATGAAGGCATCTTGCTTATCAATTGTGGATCTTTATAGGATCCCTATGAAGACATCTAGATTGTTAATAACTCAAACTTTCTTATCTTCCTCCTCTGACTCGGAAGAACTTCTTTCCTCTTTCTTAGTGCTCTTCTTTCGAGTCTTTTTCTCGACCTTCTTTTTATCAGCAGCCTGACCAACACTGCTGTTAAATACCTTCTGCTTCTTTTTACCACCATTTGCTTTTCAGCAGTCTCCTCTGCATCTCTCTTCCCTGTATTTAAAGATTGGTCATTTGAAACACAAAATTTTATCATTATCATAGCAAATTTATTTATTAACAAAAGGTAACGAACTTTCACAAACTTTTATTCCATCTAATGCATGTAAGAATGGTGAGGTGACACTATTGTAGAATATTGCTTACTAACCGATTAAAAGTTAGTTATAATAGTTCATTACATACAACGACAAGTTGAAGAAAGTTGGTTTGAATTTAGTACAACAATCCCCTAACAAAACCAAATATACAAAAGGTATAATTCACAAATTTATATATACAAAAAGTCAATAATAAAGGAAACCTAATATGTATCTATATTAATAACTAAAAGAGAATATAAGTTTGCTTATGCGGCTCCAATCATAGACAGCCACATATGCAAAAATCTGAAGTGTCAAGCAGACGATTTTTCTAGGTTTTTTGTTCCTCGTATACACTGCTAATGTGTCTTTGCATATCATAAAAGCCAGATTAATTGCCAACGTTGATTGCATCATTTATTTGCATATAATTAGTTAACTATCAAGGTTTCACGATAACTGTTGCTTCTAATTTCCCTTGAATGATACACTCTTTATTATCCGGCTAATACTTACCCATACTTTCTTAATTTGTTGATTGTTTTATCATTTATCACGTCTTCACTGGAAGTTCAATTTCAAAACTTCAAATTCAGAATCAATATGATATACCTAACATATATTAATATATAACCCAGGAAAGTGAAAATCATCGTTGTAACACTCCCACCAGCATGGGCAGAGCTAGGATAAAAATCTTGAGGGGGCAAAAAAAAAAATTTGTTCTTTTTTCATTTTTGAGGGGGCAAAGGTAAAAAAATTTCAATAATATCTTTAAAAAAATTATTTTTATGTAATTTGAAATTTCTTGGGGGGCCAGCCGCCCCCTGCCCACCGGTATAATATCAACTTCTCCCTGCCCTTCTAGTCGAATGATATCATCTAGAATATATGACTCATGAGGTATATTTGATCAACTTTTTGCTTGACTAAAATGTTAACTAAAATAATTTTGGCTAACCATCAACACCGCATTCTATTGCTGGCAATTTAAAAATTATTCCCTGAGTGGTTTTCAGTGATTTATGTATGTCATGAAACTAGTTTCATCTCCTGCTGCTGATTAAATAGGCACCAATAAGTTGTTTGTTTTAACAAAATTTTTGTTGCTATATTTCCTAATTTGATTATTGTTATAGATGGGGAGACTAAAGTTAGTCTGTTTGTTTTTATTGATCTTAAAAGGGGTGGCCAAAGGGGTGGATCAGAGAGGCTTCATAGCTGGTATCGTTTTAATGTTGATCTACATGGGCTGAGTTGAGATGATATTCAAGACTTGACAAGTTTTGGACATCAAATTTATATGTGATAACATGAGCAAAATGTACATGAGATGACATTTATAATACCGAGATTACTCAGTTTCAACGATTTAGAACCCTTCCACACAAAACTCATGTTCAACTCATAACTCTAGATACAGTCTTTAAAATTGAAGGAAGCTAGCTCTTCTCTTTTTCTTCTTACCAAAATTTTAATAATAAAACATGTTTATCTTGCATTAAAAAGCTTAATGCTAATTGCTAATGTACTTCGGTCACTGGGTTAAGCTATATAGCTTTAGGTCATGCTGTGATAACAAATGTGATAAAAAGAGCCAGATTATAGTTTTAGGTGTTGCAGGTTATCATGGTTTGTTTTGTACAATTCATGTTTGTCATCTTATTGATTTGTGAAATTTACTTTACTTTTTTCAGAACTACAGGATCATGACGAGCTACAAACCTCTAAGGTGAAGTGTAGTATAGTAAAGGGAAAGCATTCTACTATTTATTGAGTGAAACTATTGCCATATGGCTTCTTTTTACATATGATGATTTACTGTTAAAAAGTGTATGCTCCAAATCTGAATGAGTTAGTAGCCTATGCTGGGCCAAATATTAGTTGGTTGTATACTTAATTGTGTTAGTTGAAGATGGTGGTGCAACTTTTAAACCAGCCAATATTTACAGGAGTGTAAATATTTATATTCTTCGTTTATCATTATCAAGTATGTGATACATAATTACGCTACCCGTAGCACAAGTTAAAAATAAACAAATAAGCTCAAATCATTCCAATTTGATCGGTTGATCACTTATAACACAGAAGCCATAACAATCAGGGCCGGTCCTGAGGGTGTGCAGGGTGTGCGACCGCACAGGCCCCCCGAAAAAAATAGGGCCTGAAATTCAGCCACTATATATAGTATATGTTAATAAATGTTAAGATATACATACCACTTAATGTAAAATGGAACATAAACTTTGAGCAGATCTATTGTACTATCGTTTATTTGTTTTAACTATATTTATAACAATTACCGACTTATCGTAGTTTTAATGGATTTTGTTTATATAGAAAAAAAAAAAATTACGGGCCCAATTTTATTTTTCGCACAGGGGCCTCAAATCAACGGACCGGCCCTGATAACAATATACCAAACAACTGAGGTAAGAGACAAATGTATATATCTGTGGTGATTATGTGTGAATATTTATAGCATAATTCAAAAATAAAAAATAAAAAATACCTTTTTTCATCTTTTTGGCCTCTGCAACCACAGCAGTTGAATCAACCTATAATAGAAACAAAAACGAAAGCAAAAACATAAAAATTGATCAGATATATAAATGTGTACGCAGATGTATAATTAAGTAGATTATTAATTATAAATTTGTATAATTTACTGTACTTTGGAGGAAGTGGATGTGTTTGTCGATTTAACCATCTGAAGAATCGAATCGAACAGAACAAAAGGGATGTAAAAAAAATAGGGTTTTACGAATGAGAGCGAGTGTTTTTGAGTTTTGACTTTTGATAGGTAAAAAGACCGAGTATGAGTATATATAGGGTTCGGTCCCTTTGTATTAACCCTAATAAAGGGCCCGTTTGTTTACAACCTTGTGGGCCCGGACTCGAGTCGCATATTGGGATTTCTACATCAATTATTTATACTGTGAAAAAAACAGTCGGTTGTTTGTATATTAGCGGGTCAGACGAGTACAATTTAGAACTTAACTAACTGGGAAGGGAAATGGATCAAATAATTAAGTGCTTAATAATTACTTAAACTCAGATGTATATACATAAAATTTTAAAGTTTGAATTAAGTACAAAGTATAAAAATTCTTTTTGAATATCGACTTTTCATATTTAAATTTGATAAGAAAGTTTATTTATGATAATTATAAGTTATAATTTTGTAATTGATTTGAATATGGTAGGTTTAACTATAATTTTAAGGTTAGCATTCATGTATATTCATATATATATATATATATATAGAGAGAGAGAGAGAGGGGAAGGGGATCAAGACTGAAACAAAAACATAAGGGAAGTAAGGAAGTTAATTTCAACCATCCTTTTCTAGAACGTTGATATTCATATGTGATGAATGTTACTCAAAATTACAACTTAATATTCTTAGACATTCATTTATGATGATATCAATGGCTGATATTTGTTTTCCTCATTCCTTAAGATTTGGAGATTCCCTTTGGATCTTTCCCATAGGGGCTGATTTACATGAAAGAGATAATCCTGGGGAAAGGGGGAAACTAATATGAGTCGTCCGTTAACATTCTTCGTGAAGAATGTTAGTTATGGGTCCTCCAAATAAGGGTAAGGGTAAGCATGCTAACCCCAATGACAAATAGTGGAAAAGTAGAGTTTCCATTTAAGCTATGAGTCACATGGATGTCAACTGAAAAATCTTTTCAGAACAAGTCTTTAATTCCGACACATAAGTGTACCAGAAACTTTCACATGGGCTCACTGGTGACCCATAGGTGGATCGCAAAGCACTATGCGTAAGAGATAACGAAAAATAAGAAGTTGACAAATAGAGGTCTGAGAGCAGATATTAAGAAAAGGTTATTAATTAATGTTAGCATGGGTGTGTGTAAGAGAGCAAAATAGAGGTCAATATTTGATCATGAGGGGCGCCTACAGGAGCATTATGCTAGGTTGTACGAGTATACGAAAGCAATATTGGACAGTAACCTTGGGTCAACAATGAAGATAGAAACTAAAGAGAACGACACATGTACTGATTAGTTATTTCAATAAAATGTATGTTTGTTTCAAGGGTGTTAAAGATGGTTGGCAGGATGGTCGTAGAAGAGTGATTGGATTAGATGGGTGTTTTCTGAAGGGACGATTTAAAGGTGAATTATTGACTACAATGGGTAGGGATGCTAACAATCAAATGTACCCTATTGCTTGGGATGTCGTATATGTTGAAAACACAGACAACTGGTGTTGGTTTCTTGCTTCTTTATGAATGACCTTTGACTTTACAATGGGCACTATGTCTGTTGGGAAAAACAATGATCAAACCTAAGTTATAAATCTGCAAAGTTAAAATCTTGAATCTACAAATTTAACTAAGTGTTATTCTTAGTTTGTGTAATCTGAGTCTATGTGATGTATAGACTGAAATTATCACATACTCACAACTCTATAGAGTGAAGATTACATACTAAGATCTTGACATATTGAAGATCATATAAAGTGAAGATCATACAAAGTGAAGTATACAGACTCAAGTCATATAGATTCAAGAATGGTTGACATAGTCAAACATACAGAGTCAAGACCGTTGCAGATTTAGAAATTAATGCACCGCCAAATCAAGGAATGTTTAAATTCAATTAGGATCATTTGAATTGATCATTGATTTAGGCTTCCTCATTTCAACCCGTAACATTAACTAAAAATCAACACCTAAATTTGTATAAATAGGTGATTAGTTGTTCATAGAAATAGTTGATTAAGTTGAATATACTTAGAAATTCTCTGTAAATTTACATAGGCTATTATCTATGATTGATTAATTTAATTTAGCTAAGTGAAATTGAATTATCCATACATGTAATCATTTTGGATTATTGAATAAACGATATTCATTACATTCATCAACTGTTGTTACAATTGTTCATGATCCCACCAAGAACAAACCTTGTTTGATTATTGATTAACATGGTATTATAAATTAATCTTTTAATTTAATATGTTAATCAAGTTTTGGGATCTATAATACCTAACAATGTCACAATCATCTCATATGGACATAAGGTATATAAGTGGTTACCTTTCCTTATATAATTTAATTATAGTTTATTGTTAACATTGATATGTAATTATGTTTGAATTGTGCAGGGACTCATTGAGACAGTATGGACTTGGTGGCCTGTAGCTGAACATACATGCATTAGGCATATCTATGCAAATTTCAAGAAAAGATTAACAAGAGTCCATTTGAGAAGCCCATTTTAGTATACAACATCAAGTATAGTTGTAAGTAGGTTTGAAGCAAAGATAGAGGAAATCAAAGAGCTAGACATATTAGCTTACAACTACTTGATTGAGAGGGATCCAAACACATGGTATAAGGCATTCTTTCAAATGGACAAAGCATGTGCTGCATATGAAAATGACATATGTGAAGTTATCATAGAGCCATATTGAATGCTAGAGCTAAACCAATAATCACAATTCTTGAAGATATAAGAATCTACCTGATGCAAAGACTATTCATTATGAGTCAACAAGCCATGCAATTAGAAGATGTAATTTATCCTTCTATCTAGAAATACATTGAAGAGATGAAACAAAAGCAAAAAATCACCATTGAATTGGAGCAAGTGAGGAAGCGACGTGCAGGGTTGGTAGAGGTACACCGGAAAAAGTCCCTCCATCAACCAAGATTCAAAACCTCAGTTAAATATTAAAAAAGAAAGAAAATATCTAGATATTATAACTATCTTGCATGAATACATGGAATCATCATTATTATTCATTTCTTAATCCAAGTTTTTCTTTTACCATAAGGCAGAATCACGTATTGGTACATCATCAACAATTTGGGTCAAACCTAATACCACCAAAAACATTTCTCCAGATCCAATCAAATATTATCTGGTCACAGGCTAACGTAGCCCAACCTACAATCGTTGTCACTAACCATAGGATGACCACCATATAGTTTGACTGTCGGCATCAAATAAGAACCATCATAGTTGCCTTCACTTTCAACAATCAAATTGGTTCATATTCATGAAGTCATTATGGTGATTAGTGAGTTTGTTGAAGAAGGTGATAGGTTTGTAAAGATTCCAATGGTGTTTCAGTTGATTTGGAGTATAGAGGGGTTCAGTCGATTTTGGAAGGAGATGGATCATCGAATCCATGCCCAATTTTCGACTGCAAGGCGCAGGGGCTTATTTGTTTGTGGCATTGGTTGGTGGTCGGTCGGAGGTGGTGGTGTTAGATGGTAGTGGTGTTGGGCAGGGTTACTGTTGGTGGCGTTGGGTGGAGTTGTTGGTGGCGTTGAGTGGAGTTGTTGGTGGTGACGTTGGGCGGTGTGGTCGGTGGATAAAAGTTAGAGATAGGGAGTTTTTTTAATGCGGATATTGGTGAGACACCACCAGTTATCCCAACCAACGACACCTATAACCTAACCAAAACCACTAACACCAACCATCCTACCCAACGACATCACCAGCAAAGCCCCTTTACTAGGCACTAAGACACCCGGGCATATCTTTGACGACCCATCTCCTCTCGAAAGAGCATGAACCCCACCAGTGACCCCATCACTTTCTCCTTTATAATCCGTAAAAATCAAAATCAAAACTCAACCCTAACATTGTCCAACAGTCATCCCATGCAACGTGAACGTACCACCCAACGCCACCACCAGCCTACGCCCACACCTCACCCAATGCCACCAACAGCAAACAACACCACCGCGAACCACATTACCCAACACCACTACCACAAACTAACGTCATAACCAGTCAAGTTGCTCCGTTGGGGTTTGAGTTTATTTTTTATTTTTGAGAGAGAAAGTGATGGGAGGGAAAATATAAAGGGTTTGTTTTAATAGAAATATATGTAGAAAAGAGTAAAATTACCAATTTACCACCACGACGTTGAACATGTCAAAGTTAACCAACAATCTTAATGGGCTTCGGTCTAAAGGACTATCTATGTAACAAGTTTCATAATAAAGGATTATCCGTGTAACAAGATTAAAAAAAAGACTTCCATTGATATGCATCTATCATACCATGATTGTAAACTTTGTTTCGATATCTTAATTTGCAATTTATTTTATTCTTCATTATACAGACTATCTAAATCTTATCCGTCACAAATAAATATCATCAAAACTTATAAAACATCTTCACTAACTTACATATTTGTTTATCATATATGTTTTTATCTAATTGATTTTTTTTAGATTTGTTCATGCCGATTTTAAATGGATTGAAGGGTTTAGAACCGAACCGAACCGCGAACTTAAAATAGCTAAAACTAAGAACCGAGAACCAAAACACCATATGAATAGTTGGTTTGGGCCAGTTCAATTCCGGTCGGATTTTCCGATTCTCCGATTCTAACGGTTTGTACCATTTCTTGTATACCTCAAAAACGTTCAATTTCACTATAACTACAATGGACAGTTACGTAACTTTTTCTATTTTGTGGTCAAAGTGCCCACGGGTTTAGTCAATTTGACTCTTTTTTTTCCCTTCCTAATAACATAGGTGGGTCACGCGCCACAAGCAAATGTACAGAGAGAGAAAAACTAAAATAGTAAAACAAATATATAATTAGGTCATACAAACAAACCCTAATCTTTTGGGGCCAAAAAGTTTCGTTGATCCACTCGCTCTAACCCCTCGCGTGGATTTTTCAGATCACCACACACAATTCAATTTTTATCATCACCATCGATTCTCATTTCCTACACACTCATCAGGTACCCTTTCATAATCTTTTACATATATATACATAATGTACATATACATATATATATTTATGTACATATATAGTATAATATATTTCTAATCAACACCTAAACCCACCCCATTATTTTTATGATTCGACTTTCAAGTATGAAGCTTTCTATGAATTTGAAACTGGGTGTATATGGAGTGTACATAGAACAACAGGATTTCAACAAGGTTGGGCTTTTTATTTGTGCCAAAGGTCAATAGTTAACTGTTCTTGTAGTTCATATGTATATTGTTATAATTGTTATGTTATGGGTGTTACTTAGTTTCAGATAAATTCTTACGGGTTACTGTTTTTAGTGTAAAAGTTAGTTAATTTACTCAAAATACTTTAATTCAAGATTGTAAATTCTTAATGGTTCATCTGCCTTTATTCATTTAGAATACTCCGCACTTGCATCAATAGAGTTAGTTTTGATGGTTGGCAGATTGAAATTCTACTATTATGTTACCACATTAGTATTTACGAATGACGAATACCTGGTGTTGATGTGTCATCGATCGGCACATGTAGATTAGTATTTACCACATTAGTAGTTAGTTAGTATTTGTGTCAGCTAATTGTAGATCAAGTGTTTCAGAACGGGAGAAA
Organism: Logfia minima; assembly: GCA_963921325.1. Taxonomy (NCBI): domain Eukaryota; kingdom Viridiplantae; phylum Streptophyta; class Magnoliopsida; order Asterales; family Asteraceae; genus Logfia; species Logfia minima. The sequence continues at coordinate 8,529,319 of OY992767.1, forward strand.
TAGTCCTCTTGCCCTTTATAATGTTATTGTTTTGAGGAAAGGTACTCAAGGTCCTATAGTTGATGGAGTGATTCACTGCATGCTATGAAGTGCACCCTGTTATTAGAAGGTTATCTCTGTTTGCACTTGGACTGCTTTTATTCTTTTTCCCAATCAAATGAAAAGGCGAGGAATAAATATTCAGATTGTGTTTTGTATTTGTATGTGTATTTGTTTTTTTGTTTTTGGGTTTCCAAGGGGGTCCCAATTAGCTCAACTAAGTCGGTCAGCCTATAGTTATTTCAGTTTTGTATATTTTTATCGGGATTAAGTTATAATGATCAAGTATTGTTTCCTTATATGATCGAGGCAGTTTAAGTTTCTCATACTTTTCACTAAGATCTATGTTCAAATGAGGTATAATTCTACTTTAGTACTCAGTTTAAACTAGCTGTGAGAGCCTAATATAACTGACATAAACTGTAAAGTGCTTGTTACTTGTTAGTCTAACTTTGATAACTGACAACAATCTTCAAGAATGCAGGCTCAACTCTGTGGAACTAGTTGTAATGTTTTGTTATAATTTCAAGTCGGATTTTATCTGCTAACGTTTATCATACCATGTAGGTAGCAACAAATTAAGTGAACATACCTAAATTGTTGCTATGGATATCGATCTTAGGCTCCCGTCTGGAGAACAAGAAAAGGAAGAAAAAGAAGTGACGAAAGAGATACCCAATATGATGGATGGTGAACATAAAATGCATAATGATGAAGTGTTAGGCCACAATATGGGTGTAAATTCTCCATCAATCGATATGGTAGATTATAAGGAAGATATAAATCTCGAGCCTATAGCTGGTATGGAATTTGAATCACACGGGGAGGCATATTCTTTTTATCAAGAATACGCAAGATCTATGGGTTTCAGTACTGCGATACAAAACAGCCGCCGTTCAAAAACATCACGAGAATTCATCGATGCAAAATTTGCATGTTCCAGATACGGAACCAAACGTGAACATGACAAATCATTCAACCGACCTCGTAGTCAACAAGGAACCAATCATGATCCTGAAAATGCATCTGGGAGAAGATCGTGCTCCAAAACTGATTGCAAAGCAAGCATGCATGTAAAAAGACGACCCGATGGAAAATGGATCATCCACCGATTCGAGAAAGATCACAATCACGAACTCTTACCTGCCCAAGCTGTCAGTGAACAAACGAGAAAGATGTATGCTGCCATGGCAAGGCAATTTGCCGAGTACAAAAATGTGGTTGGTTTAAAGAATGATTCAAATAATCCGTTTGATAAATCTCGTAATACGGCTCTGGAAGCCGGAGAGACGAGTATTTTGTGCAAATTTTTTGCTCAGATGCAGAGTATCAATTCGAATTTCTTTTATGCTATAGATGTAGGTGAAGATCAACGGTTAAAAAACATGATATGGGCCGATGCCAAAACCAGGCATGACTATGTCAATTTTTGTGATGTTGTGTCATTTGATACATCGTACATTAAAAATAAATATCGAATGCCGCTAGCTCTTTTCGTTGGAGTCAATCAACATTATCAGTTCATGCTGCTTGGTTGTGTGCTACTGTCTGACGAGAGTGTTTCAACTTATTTGTGGGTTATGCAGACATGGTTGAGTGCAATGGGTGGACGAGCTCCAAAAGTCATGATCACTGATAAAGATGAGCGTATAGAATCTGCCGTTTCACAGGTGTTCCCGTCTTCAAAGCATTGTTTTTGTTTATGGAGTATAACAGGCAAGATATCTGAAGCACTTAAGCATGATAATTTTATGGCAAAGTTCGAAAAGTGCATTTATAGGTCATGGACTGATGAGCAATTTGACAAAAGATGGTTCAAAATGGCGGATCGGTTTGGTCTCAAAGAGTATGATTGGATGCATTCGTTATACGGAAGCCGTAAACAGTGGGTCCCGATTTACATGAGGGATGTTTTTTTAGGTGGAATGTCAACTCTTCAACGTTCGGAGAGTGTTAACTGTTTTTTTGACAAATACGTGCACAGAAAAACTAGCGTGCAAGAATTTGTCAGACAGTACGAAATTATTATTCAAGATAGGTATGAAGAGGAGGCCAAAGGGGATTCTGATACATGGAATAAACTGCCTACATTAAAGTCACCATCGCCTTTTGAAAAACACGTGTCAAGCATATACACACATGCCGTTTTCAAGAAATTTCAAGCTGAGGTTTTGGGTGCGTCCGCTTGTTTACGTAAAGAAGAGGCACATGAAGATATGGTCAAAACTTTTAGGGTTACGGAGTTTGAAAAGTTGGATTTCAGCGTTTATTATAACGAGTCAACATCTGAAGTATTGTGTAGTTGTCGTTTGTTTGAGTTTAAGGGTCTTCTGTGTAGACATGTGTTGCTTGTTCTCCAAATATGCAGTCTCTCTGCAATTCCGTCTCAGTATATTCTAAAGCGGTGGACAAAAGATGTGAAAAACCGTGGGTTAATATCAGCAGAAGGATCTGAGTTGGTTCAGTATAGAGTTCAAAGATACAACGGTCTATGTCAACGAGCTATTAAATTGGGTGAAGAGGGATCATTATCTCAAGATAGTTATAATTTGGCAGTTCGTGCACTTGAAGATGTTTATGCAAATTGTGTTGGTTTGAATAACTCCAGTAAGAATCTTAATGAAGGTGGAACATCAACTGCTCCAGGCGTTTTAAGAATTGAAGACGATAATCAAAGCAGAAACATGCGAATTAATAAAAAGAAGAATCCTATGAAGAAAAGGAAGGTTGTAAAGAGTATTATCTCTCTTTTGCTAATTTTACGTTTAAGCCCCTGACCTTATATGCTTATTCTAGGATTTATTGTTTATATTTTTATTGTAGGTAAGCTTGGAGCAGGATATTATGACTGTGGGAGCCCAAGATGGCTTGCAGCAGCTGGTTTGCTTTTTATCTAAGTCCTAAATTGCTTTCCTTAGCAAATAAGCATATCACTATCAGAATAAATGTATTTAGTAGTATGCCTTCAACTCATTTGGTAACGTGAAAGGAATAATACTTTATTCACTCGCTCATGTAGGATGGTCCTTTCCACCATCGTCTATGCCAACTAGAGGTGGAAAATGTGGGGCCGTAGGGTAAAGGGTCAAAACGTGTAACTTTTTGCTACACATCGGGTTGTGTTGACTTGAAACACTATTAGTCGAATTTCGATTAACAAAATCCTTTTTAAATAATTAGCATGTAAAATGTGATTACAAAAATAATACTATTTCAATATTGATTTAAGATGTTGAATAAGATGATTCAGGTAGTTTCATGCATTAAAAACAGTTTCGTCGACCCGTTAAAGTGTTTGACCCATTTGACCCTTTTCTTTATAATCTTGTCTTTTTACTCTGTTTGATCTGTTGGAAATAAAACATAACCTGAATCGACCCATTTTATAAGTTAATGGTTCAAAATGTCCACCTTTAGTTACAACTGACCTTAGTGGCTAGTCATTTCATGAGTTAGTTAGCCATGCCATATGGAGTAGGTTTCATGATCAGTCACTTACATCATAGTACAATGAAGTTTATCAAGTTGGAGTAATGCTATATTTTTAGAATATAAGTATATTTTAATAGAGAGAATATATCAAATATGAAATACAATACATGCCAAACGAGATGTACTTTTTATTGGAGAAACCTTTATATGCTCTTTCTCTTTCGAAGAAAATTTCAACAATCATTAGAACTTAGTTTCATTTCAAACTTCTCCGAGTCCTTAAGTGAAAGAACCAAACCTGTGGGGCCCACTTGGGGCAATCCATAGATATCTACAATTGGCAGACTTCAGATGAATTATGAAGTTTTCTAATCGCCTTCACATTAGCTCAACCTATAAAATAAGAAATATTTTGCCCACATGTTTGTTTCCCAACTACTTTGAGCCTACCGGGTAAGAGTCATGCATATCTTATACACCTAAACATTCATAGCAGGACTTTGTATGTGGTTACTGCCCCTGATAAGAGTCAACACAGTGAGAGTTAAAACAAGATTGATAAATTTACACATATTGTGTCAAAGTTATCTTTCTTATATTTGTAAGGAACAGTTTTTTATATGTACATTAAAAGGAACAACTTTGAGTGTTTGAACAATACAGTATGTTAACTATTGTATATACATTATGTCACAATTATGTACATCCTGATATAAGAATTTGTATGTGCTGTTATGTTTTGCGACTGATTCATCGCCTCAAAGATTCTGTGGTTAAAGTTATCCTCTTTGCTTCCCTTCTTCTACAGGACAAATTGAGCTCACGGTCAGTTGCTCTGGATGGTTATTTTGGCCCACAGCAAAGCATGCAAGGAATGGTAGGGATGCATTTATAATTGGTCAAAATTCATAAAATCCTTTAATTTTTGTAGTGTTAATTGAGTATTTTTTTTGTTTTGTTTTTTAGGTACAGCTCAACTTGATGGCACCTTCAAGAGATAATTATTATGGAAATCAACAAGCTATTCAGGGGCTGGTATGTCATTTCATATCATAATAATGAGTCAACTTCAATGCTCTATATTTTGTTGTTGGGCTATCATATATAAGGTTTTCTTTCTCTATAGGGGCAGTTGAATTCAATAGCACCAAATCATGAGAGCTATTATGGCGCTCAGCCAACCCTTCATGGCCTGGTATGTTGTTCATTAGTACGTCTTTATTGTGACGAATCTTGATCAAGTGATATAATAGCAGTCCAGAATTCTTGCCTGCAGGGACAAATGGACTTCTTTCGGACACCGGGTTTCACGTATGGCATTCGGGTTGGTGTCTTACATCCTTGTTATTGCATTAATTTTCATTTACACTAAAGGTGGGATGGGCAGGTGGGGTTGGTTGGGTAAGAGATGAAGATGGTAAGGGATGTCGTTAAAAAACTCAACGCCTTCCTGAATATTTGAAGTACAATAATTTATGTATGTCCAAACTTATTAATGGCAACCCTAAGGGCTGTCGTTAACAAGACCCTATAAGTAATGGTTCAAAACTGGTAATGTTTAGAATGGGTCAAAATGGGCCGAGTTGGTTTGTGCTGGACCGCAAACACTATTAGTCTTTTCTTGAATTTTACAAATAATCAACTATAAAATATGAAATTCTAATATATTATTATGATAATCTATATCTATATTATTGAAATAAGACGATTTAGCAGGTTCTGACTTTTGACTCGCTTCAACCCGATTCTACTGTTAACGGGTCGATTTTACCACCTCTAAAGAGCGCCATAATTTTGAAAAGTAAATAATAGCATCTGATTCTTGTTCTTGATAGGAGGAACCTAGTGTGCGAACCACTCAATTGCATGATGATGGGTCAAGACATGGATGAGCATATATACCAACCAATAACCTTGTTCATTTGCCAAGGAGAACACTTGTCGACGCGGAGTATAGGGGACTTGATGGAACCTACCATTTTTCCCCATTGGACCCAAAAATTCACTACAAGGGGTTTGAAAGGTAGAGAGAAATAGTCTTTACATCTTATCCTCCATGTCTTATAGAGAGCTGGTAGGAGCCGTGATTTCACAAGATTAGTTGTATCAGTGTATTAACGAGTAGTTTCCATACCAATGAGTCGAGTTAATGTGTGGTTCAACATGTGAAAATCAGAAGTTAGAATGAGCATATGTAAACATCTATATTGTTGTAAAAAGGTTGTGGAATGGAATTATTTGAGTCATATGAATATGTTTCTTGGACTTGGTTGGATTTTTGTAGATCATTGGTTAGTGGTATTTGTTTTACGCAGTGTGGCAGTGGCTTACTGAGGTTTTCAGTTTTCGGTTTTCAGATATTTAAGGTAATCCCACTAAACTGCAATTCTATCAGTCCACAGGTCACTGCAATGTGCATCCCAAAATGGGTCTCAATCTTAATGCTTCTAGAAGGTTTATGGTCTTTTATATATATATAAGTGATCCCTCACAAGATATATATGTAATACTCAAACAATTATGACAATACCCTAGAATTGTTTCTTCAACCATTCTCTCTCTCAAATATCGACGACTCTTACCATCCTTGGGCTAGATTTTCATCTTGGTTGATTGTTATTCACGTCAACTGGATTTTCTTCAACTCAAATATGGAGACGGGGACAGTAGCTTGTTTTCATGACATCCATAGCACTGGCCGATTGCAATTGTCTTATGTTTAGGTTTGTAATAAACACCGGATAAATATATAATCATACTTACGATGATGATTCTAGTTGACTTGAAATGTTACATAAATATATTTTTATGAAGACTTTGTTATTTAGATTCATAACTTGCAAATTACTGCACAACTGAAACTGACAGAAGAAGTTTCACAGCACTCCGAACCTTCTCATTGTTATCAACTTTGATTAAGAAGAACAATACATGATTTTGATAGAGAGTGATATTTACACCATCTTTTTTGATAAATATACCAAAATATCGCATTAACAGGTACAATGTTTAATTGTATACATAAGCAATGCAAAATTTTGATGTATTTATCAAAAATAACTGTAAAAATCATTGCCCTTTCAATATAGTAAACTACCCTGTGGATATAGGGCCACAGGACACGTCCCCTTTAGATTGTTCCAGCCAAACCCTGGATATCCACTTGTCACCTCAGCAAAAAACAAAAATACATGATCCATCGTTGTGGTTTGCAGTTACTAGTAATCACTATAGCTATGGTCTGTAGGCAGGAATGGGTTCGACTTTCACATACCTAACAACTAAATATATGTTCCCATAGCCTTCGACGAGACATCATCCTACACAAGAAATGCATCAATGCAGTAAAACTAAAATCATACAAACTTGCATAATCTGTACATGCAAATTTCAACAACGAAAGCAGAATAATAAAAAATCTTGTTTGAAGCACTGCATCATGAATCCCCTTCTCCCCAAGGGAAACAAGTGCACACTCACACACAGTATTTATAAGCTAAGGTTTATAACCATCCATGACAGACTTCTACCACCATAGGTACATAAAAAACCACCTTCAACTGGCAGAGATGAGAATGTGGATTTAGCAACCACAACACTTGTAAACTGATCAACAATTGGTGTAACCACCATGAGTGAATGCTGGTCTAAATTATCCTCTTACTGATTCAGGAGCAACCTGACCACCACTTTTATGACCACTGAATCCGCCCACATGCATTGACCTTTGAGAAAAGTCAACCAGCATTTTTCTCTGATTATCATCTGTATGAGGTAGACTAGCACGAAGAAGTTCCACAGGCATTTCTCTACTAATCTCCTTTGCAGCTTCGGAAAACACAATCTCTGTGCTTGGTGGAATCTGTGCATACATAGCTTGCACCAAACTATCATACTTACTTAAACAATACTTGGTCAAAAGCCCAAAAAACGCGTCAAAAGAAGCTTGCCAAAGTGTTGGATTTTGCAGAGCAGAATTAGCACCGGTTAACAGCTGAGTAGCTCTTTCTAGAACCGATTTTAGGATGATGGAAGCTCCGTCACCAGCCGGACTACCAAGTGGGCGAAGTGGCGGTTGCTCTGGAGAACACACCACAGCAGCAAGACAAGCACTCAATGAATTGAGATCCATTGCACTTATACAGGTTCTCACTATCTTTGCTAGTGAGGTAACGGTCTCAGATGCTTCAAGTTCATTAGGAAGTCCCCCAAATAAAAATCTTAAGTGACGGAAAATGGTCATGCATACTATTCGCGCAAGTTCACTACTTGGGGAAAGAAGTTGAAGATACCTAGAAATAAGTTTCCGACCTTTTGGAAGAGATACGACTCGTAAGAACACGATATCATCTTTAGGAGCCAACCCAGAAGTCGTGCTTGAACTTACACCAAGCGGGTCTACGAGTTGAAGGGCTGCCGCCAGGCCTTCTAGAAGAATCTGCCTCCTCTGCCTCGCCTGGGAACCGCCATCTTGTGATTGAGCTGACTGCAGGAGGCGATCAATATCGTCTACATCTAGAAGTACAGAGAGTCCATCTTCAATCATGATTCTAGCTGCAAGCATCGGTTCTTGTTCCAAGGGTTTCTCAGATCCTTTTTGTTCAGAACTTTTATCACCAGAACCAGATTGCGGATCAACTTCAAGGAGCGGCTGTGGCCTACGAATGAGGGAGAACGAAATTCTTCCATGAGAATCGACATTAATATGAGGTTGTGAATCTGAACTATTACGGGATCGTTGCGGCGAATCTCTTAGGTGAGCCGGGCAGAACCGATTTTTGGAAGATTTTTTTGCAAGACGAGCTTGGTGATAATAATCATTGATATATGGATCGTTGCTATGTGTTGCAGCATGCTGCATATTTAGAATGCCCTCAATCTCTTCAGATGTCATGTATTTGGATCTGAATTGTATCCGACATTTATCACTCTTCTGGTTGCTACCATCAGACCCCTGACGAGAGATACGTGCATTGTTTTTACTCTTTTGTTTCACTCTCTTATCTCTTGTATCAGCCACGCCATATTTGCTTAGTAACGGATGAGAAGGGAGTGGATCATATAAATATGGCTGGAGCGCAAAAGGACTGTATCGTAGAGAATGAGGTGACATATATTGTGGGGATAAGAATGTGTTTTGAAGCAACTTTTGTTGAATGGTATTATTGAATAGTTCAGCATGATCCACACGCAGTGCGTGGTTAGCCCATTGGTTTTGAGCCTGAGAGTATTGGGTCAAGCCATGATGGACCATGTGGGATCGGTTTCCACTATAACGAGACCCATGAGGTACACCGCCTAAAGGTGAAAGATTTGGTTCCGAGAAGGGTATCTGGGAACTGCCAAGGCTAGATGGACGGTTTAAATGAGAATGATGACGTGGCAAGGGTGAACTATTATGGCCACCAGGAGAAACTGAAGGCAATGATGAGCTTGGTACCAGAACAGGTTCACTGAAGAATTGGTGTTTCTCATGAGGGTATGAGGATGCTCGGTATAATGGTTTAGAATCTGAGATATGAGATTGTGAAGACCATCTCCTGCTTCCGTGGCTACTTTCGGTGTCAGATATATGTTGATCTAACCACTCAGGTAGATCTCGATCCTGTATCCAGTCAGATGCAGATGAACCTGCATATATTCCATTAATAAACCATAGCAAACATGAACCCTAATAAAACAAATAATAAAAGATACAAGTACCAGTACAATAAATGAAATGACTAAATCATAATGATGAGAAAAATTGGTTCGATGTGTACTCACTTTCCCTTGAAATAGAACCTGACCCTCGATCACCAATAACTCCAGGATGTCTAGGTCCGCTAACTGTTCTGTTCAACTGCAAAACATAACAAATTTTATAACACACAATCAGTGAAACACAAGCACGCAAATTATAAGAGTGTGAATATGAACTTAGGGTACATAATAATACAACTGAAAGTGTGAATAAAAATCACAAACTAGATGCTACTGCAAACATTTTTATGAGTAGAAGGAAGCTGACCTTCGAAAATATAGTCGAAAGATCATCTAAATCTGAAAGAGAGCCTGCACCTGGTTCCTGTAAAAAAATCAGATTTAGAAAAAAACTGGATGACTGAAGTTCAAGAATCTGGATTGATGAACTTAACTGAAGATACTGCAAAAAAATTGAAGTTCAAAATGTAGACTGATGAACAAGCTAACCAGCAATCAACTCTATTTGTTTGAATGCAAAATATGGCATCCCAAGCATTCAGATTTAAAGCCAATATAAGAACAGATAAGCAAACTGAGGATATTTATATATAAGATAAGATGCATAATCTATAATTAACTAAATTAATTTATACCAAGAATATATCACTTGTTACTGTCCTGCATGTATAAAAATCAAGTTTCATATTAGCTTTACATGCACCAAGTTAAGATCAGAATATACGGCATAAATGATCATTAAGGAAACAAACGATCATTAAGTGCCAATCTTAGTTTTTTTTCTTATTGTTTAGTCCTCTAATGGTTTATAATTCGATACATCATATATAATTTGCTTTTTCTTTTTTCACTAACTGATCCAACTTTGCGTTACTCATTTCCTTCATGGAGTCTGTATCATTTTCAACATTTATCATATATGAATAATCCAAATTATTGCATATGAAGATAATCCTCGTGATGCAATAACACACAACAACATTTGACTATCCATCACTTCATATCATAATACCTAATACTGGTTAGCTTCGTATTACAACTAAATTAGACTGTGATAGGTTATAAAACTACAAAATTGAAATATACATTTTGCAAATCTATAACTTTAGTTTAAAAAACTAAGCTCATATTCGAATTCCAGTACTATTTGCAGCACAATGCCACGAATCAAGTCAACCAACTTAATTAAATTATTAGAGCTTTTTCATAATTGAAAATGTGTATGTTAACTACAATTTCAATTCAAGATCATGATATACATACACTATAGTTTAAACACTCTACCCTAACTCCACACCTTATTCTTAAATTCAATTCAAATCCTTTCAAAATTGAAATTGTTCATAACAAACAAATCACAACTTACGACTAATAAGCATATAAATCATTAGCAAATTATGTAATCAACAAGAAACGTTACCTCTTCTCGGTCAAACAAATGATATTCATCATCAACAATTCCACTTGAAAAATTATTATTATCATCATTTTCTTCTTCCAAACACCCAAAGTCAACTTTTTCCATACTTTTTTGACCAAAAAAAGCATATTGTGAAGCATCAAACACTTTACCATCTGTACGCCAATAAGAAAAACATCAATCACAAAAATGAAAAAATGAAAAATCTTAAGCAAACCCTAAATAACAAAATCGATATTCAGCTCATTAGAACTATATAATTCAAATCGAAACATAATAAAACAGTAAAACCAAAGTGATTAAGTCAGGTGCGAAAGAACACTTACTATCAGATCTCTCCATTGAAACGGCGAAAATTAGGGTTTCGAGAGGAAAAAGTGTGTGTGGTTGTTGGGTGAAATTGATTGAATTGAAATTGCGTTTGCGTATGAAGTTGACGTTCGTGTAGCAGAAGAAGCACAGCTACAGTTCTTGATGTGATGATTTGTTAGTTGTGACAGTGGTGGAATGAACCGAGGTCCGAACGTAATCATTTTGTAACCTAACAAAATATGATTTATTTCATTTCAAGAAAGAAAAAAAAAAATTTAGAGTAAATTATATTTTTGGTCCCTGTGAGTTTGTTTTTTTTGGTTTAGTCTCTTTATCCGGTTTTTATTTAGTTGTCGGTCTGTAATCGAATTGATTCTTAAATTATTTCATTGCATCATATAGATCGGGTATGTAATATGGGTAATTGATATTTCTTATGTTATACATATTTTTAGTTGCAATATCGTTTTTGGTTGTATATCATTTAAGTTGATTTCATGAACATAAGATACTTATTTTGAGAGAAGGAGAAAAGATGAAAGAATGGATGATGTTGTAGTTTTGGTGAGGTTCCACCATCTTGGCTGTAACTTCCTCATACGAAGGACTACAACTTTCAAAAAATGGATAGTTGTCAAAACAGAAGTACCTGATGGGTAGTGGCATAGTACCAGCCAGGTATTATGCCTTTACGGGTTTTTTTCCCTTTTAACACAAAATAAAACCCTAATTCGTTGATGCTTGATTCTTGGACGATTTTGGGCGACTTTGTACAACTTTTGAAAAGATCCTAGTCTACCAATCATCATCCTAATCATTAAGGAAGCTAGAGTGAATCATCAAACATATGAACAACATTGATTTCTTCGGTTAATTCTTGTTTCTATCAACTATGAATTCTCCATTGATTATTGCTCTTTGTATGTTTGAGTCCACGATTATAGGCTAAAATTCCTTATGTTCATTTAGACTAATAACCCTAGATGTTGGACATACTTTATTGATTGATTATTGTTCATGTGCCGATTTGATGTTTAATCAACGAACGATTTGTATTGCAATTTATTTATTTCATTTAGTTGATGTTGTATTTGTTCCAATGAGAGAAAACTCTTGTATTTAGTGTTTCGTTTACATTGATTGATCATATTAATCTTGTGTTTTTGATTGGATATGATAAAATAATTGAATTGGTTTAAGTTAATTGTAATATAGGTGGATGGTGCGAAAAAGAATCTTATATGATTGTTGATGTTTATGAAAGTAAGATCACACGATTAAATCATCATATCAATTGAATTGTCTAGTTATAATTAAGAGTTTTAAGGTTTCAAAGTGAATGCATTTTGTAATCTTAGTTAGGTGAATGCGTTGTGAAAACAAGTAGTCCAACTAATAATTCTCGCATGTTAATTATCAATCTAGTTCCTAATCAAAAACGTCTGACACTAGGGGTAAAAGGTCTAAATGAACATGCTTCTCAATTCTGAGATTAAACTATCTTTAGTTTATGCTGATGATGTTGTTTTCATGGGTCAGTGGAGTGACTCAAATATCGTTACTATAGTCCAAGTGTTGGAATGCTTATATCGTGCATCTGGTCTACGCATTAATATGAACAAAAGTAAACTAATGGGTTTAGCAGTGGACAATGGTAAAGTGAATCGTGCAGCTCAGAAGATTGGTTGTTTGACTTTTCAAGCTCCATTCTCTTTTTTAGGGATTAAAGTTGGTGGTTCTCTGTCTCGTATACAATCTTGGAATAAGATTGTAAACAAGATGTTAACGCGGCTTTCTAAATGGAAGATGAAGACTTTATCAATCGGTGGTCGGTTAACTCTTCTTAAGTCGGTTTTGGGGTCTATTCCTATTTATTCTATGTCGATGTTTAAAGTTCCCATGCAGATTTTAAAAAGAATGGAATCTATTAGTTGTCATTTTTTTAACGGAGTAGAACATAATGTTAAGAAAGCGATGTGGGTGAAATGGAGTAAAGTGTTGGCTTCGAAAGCGAAAGGAGGTCTAGGTGTGTCGAGTATTTATGCATTGAATCGAGCTCTTATGTTTAAATGGGTGTGGCGTTTTCATAATCAAAATTCTTCATTATGGGCTAAGGTTATTAAAGTGTTGCGTGGCGAGGATGGTAAACTTGGCGATATGTCGATATCTTCTCATTCGTCTATATAGTTGGATATTGTTCGTAAAGTGGCTCATTTTAAGAAACTAGGTATTGACCTGTTATGTTATTTCAAGAAAAAGCTGGGAAATGGAGTTAATACTCTTTTTTGGGAGGATGTTTGGAGGGGTGATGTTGCTTTCAAAACGTTAGATCCTAGAGTGTATGTTTTGGAGTCTTGCAAGAACATTTCTGTTGCATTAAAGTTATCGTAAGATAATATGGGTTCTTCTTTGCGCCGTATGCCGAGGGGTGGAGCTGAACAAGCTCAGTTTTTTGAGATGTGTGCAAACATGGAGGGCATTCTTCTTCCTGCCATGAGTGATAGGTGGGTGTGGTCGTTGACAGGCTCAGGAGAGTTTTCTGTGGCTTCGGTTAGAAGGCTATTAGATGATAGTATGTTAGCGGAGGTTTCGTCTAAAACTCGTTGGATTAATGCAATTCCAATTAAAGTCAATGTTCATGCATGGAAAGTAAGAATGGATTGTTTACCTACTAGGCTCAATATCTCTCGAAGAGGTATGGATATTGATTCCATTTTTTGTCCAAATTGCGGTCAGGCGGTGGAATCTACTAGTCATATTTTCTTTGCTTGTCCGTTAGCGAGAGAGGTTTTTCGTAAGATTGTAGTTAGGTGGGATTGTAATCTTGTGGAGGTTTCTTCGTACGAGGAATGGTTGGATTGGATTTCTAATCTTCGAATTCATTCTAATCTTAAACATTTGTTGGAAGGAGTTTGCTATATTATGTGGTAGACTATTTGGAGTTTTCGCAACAAAGCTATCTTTGGTTCGGGTAGTCCTTCGAAAGCGGTTTTATTCGATGATATAGTAGCTCGTTCTTTTTATTGGTGTAGATTTAGATGCAAAGCCTCTTATAGTTGGGTAGATTGGCTTAAAAATCCTTATCTTGTTTCTTTGTAATTTCCTAGCTCATTGCTAGCTTTTTTTTTAATATAACCGCCGTTCAAAAAAAAAACTATCTTTAGTTGTTTTATTTACTTATTTGTTAGTTTTTAAAAACTCAACTAACCATCTGTCGTTAAGAGGCACAAAACTCCCACTTTTACTTACATTAATTTATTTAACAATAAACCATATAAACAATATTCAAAATACATTATCTGTTTTTGCAATATAATAACCATGAAACTTATCTTTGTTGTACTACTACTCAATTAGATACACTTATCTAGTTGTATAATAACTTATTATTTGATGATTTTATATATTTTTTTATAACTCAGTATTTACACATAAGAAATACTATACAGACGAAAAACATAGTTTACTCAAATTATTATAAGTGTTTGATATAAATAAGAGAAAATCGTGAAATGAGAAAAGTTTGGGGGTTGTGGCTCGTTTGAGCATCTTTGTTTTCAAGATCCGAAGTCTTGAATGAAGCATTTGAATTCTTGTTAAATACTTTACAACCACATGTGAATCTAATAAGAGATTGTTGGTGATATTTTTTATTGTTTAATCTTTGATGTTGTTTTTGAAGTTTGCAGAGTTGTCGAAAAAAATGGAGGAAGTTACAAATGAGAGTGAAAGAAGAATGGGTACTTGCAGGTAAGGTGTAAAAAAGGTCGGGTCTATTCGACCCAGCCCAAAATGGAACTCGATATGACGTTTTAGGTTCGAATTGATTAGGGTCGCGTAATGTTTTTGAGTTGTGTGACCTAGCCCGATAAACTCGATGTTCTTATAGGGTCGGGTTTAAACCAATTAGACATTATTATTAGATTATTTGGTCTACCCGATAACAACATAAAAATAATTTATATTCTTTTAAAAAGGCTCAGTACTCCATATCCATTAATCATTCATGTAATGATGTAAAATTTAAAATCCATCTTTTATTCTTTATTGCATATCGATCCATGTTATTTATGTTGACAAGTTCCACCGATACAGGTTATCACTTATATATGCCCACTTCTTGAGCCATATAGCCTTTCGACAAGTTCCAGTGTTCCACTATTGCAAGTAAATTATTAAAATCGTAACAAGGAAATACGTGATGAAGTTAGTCTGTTTCGTGTTTATGTGCTACTGTAAAGTGTAATTTTATATAGATGGGAACACTAGAAAAATAAATAAGTATTAATAGTTTTGTATGTAGCTCCGTAAACATGTGTACTTGAAGTTCTTTATGTGTTTCATATTGTAAATGGCTAACCCAACAACTACGTAAACCAACCTGATTGAACCCGAACCCGAAAACCCGTGTCCTTATGATGTCTTGTTAATTCAGGTTACCTTTTTTGAACCTTCAACCTGATTCAACTCGATCCAAATGGACCCGAAACTCGAATATCAAAAATACTCAAAACCGGCAAGGAAAACTAAACTCGAAATATTTGGGTAGGAGCGGGTTGGCGGCTTTAGATGCGGTTCGGGTAAATATAAGTTTATTTGGCGGGTAAGGGTTTAGTGACGGGTTTTGATAATACCCACCCGACTGCTTGTACCCTTTTATCCAAACTCTCATGCTTTATACTAATTTTAGTTTTTTTTTTTAAATTATCTATATATATTATTTATATATAAGACGCAAATCACAACCCTCATAGCCTCGTGCTTTATATCAATTCTCTACGCTTTTATATTTGAATTTTGTATGATTATTATATTTGTATTTTGTATTTAACCAAAACATGAAATTGTTCTAGTTAACGCTTCAAAACTGTAAATTAGTTAATTAAATATCGAAAGGATTTTCTTTAATATTTAAAATCTTGATCATATACTTTAACTTATGGTAGTATGGTTCTTTTTTAGCCGGAGTTTCATTTTGTACTTTGCACCCGTGCGTGAACCTGAAAAATCGATGAGTATTATTAACAGGGTCCCGTCTGGTATTGGGCTTGGTATGAATATTATAAATATGTTCGAGTACAATTACACTAAAATCTCCCTAAACCTGGCTCGTTAGCCATCACTAGGTGAGAGAGGGAGATAATGAGGGTTAGGATGGGAAATTGAAAGAGATGAACATATAAAAAGGGAGTAAATTACCAAAAATGGTCAGTGCAGTATACCTCTTAGACCTTGTCTCTCGAGAAAACTGAACATGTTATATTTGTCCTCAGAGAAATTTAAGAATAGATTAGACAAGAGACTGGAAATAAAATGAAAACTCGGATAAAGGAACTGAACTCGTGAAAAACTGACTCAAAAACTGAGTCTATTGTGTAGAGAATATACCACATAGACTAACAATATAGTTGACTCAAATTTAAGAATGAAAAACACACATAATTATATAATAGTTCATGTCGATAATAAAGTATTTTAAAAAGTTTGTTATATATATATATACAATAACAGTTGCTAGAAAGAAAAAAGTTTTGAGGGAGAAATTTTTTTTTTAAATCAAAAACAATTATGATTCAGTAAAAAAATAAATATGATTTCAAAAAAATATTTTATATAATTCAATAAATACTTATCTGTGATTCAAAAAATATATTCATTAATAAACACTTTTTTGGAATCAAATGGTTAATTTGATTAATCAAAGAGTTAATTTGCTTAATCAAAAGGTTAAATGAACATTTCTTTTATTTCTCCACCAATTTTTCTTTCTCTCTTGAACCTACTCCAATATACATAACTTATGACATATGCGGTAATTAATCAAATAATTGTAAGAGGATAAAAAGAATATATAAAATTTATTTTATTTGTACTACATGCATTTACAAATATATAATATACAAATAAAATAAAAGGAGAAGAGAATGAGCTAGCTAAGATTTATAAAATATTATTGTTTTTAAGGTAATATAAAATTATTGTTGGAGTAATGTCTTCTATTGTTTGAGTAATGTCTTATATCAATTTTGTTTGGAAGTCTGATCCGATCGTGTTTTTATTAAATCTTCAATATTATTTCTCTCAACCAAATAGATTTAGTTCATATATGTTTTGTTTGGAAAATATAAAGTAAGGATTATACCGATAGTAATTACGAGGAAGGATCAACTCAGAATCACATACTTATTAAACAGAGTCGGCCAGCTAATTTCGGTGGCCCTGTTAGAGGTGAACAAAAACTGGGTTCCTGAAAAATCAGTTCGGGTTCAAAAACCGAACCGGGTTTTATAAGCCAAGCAAAAACCGGTTTTTCCAAAAACCGGGTTGGAACCGGTTCGGGTTTGGAGGGGGAAAAACCCTACCCGGGTGAAACCGGTTTGGACCGGGTTGGAACCGGTTCGGGTTCAAAAACCGGGTTCAAAAACCGGTTTTTTCATAAAGTGTCGGTTTTTGCGAGCGTTAAGCGTTTTAAGGAAAAACAATGTATTTTTCAAATTTTTTTCGATAGAATGCTAGTACATTAGGTATGGAAACATAACTTAACAATAACTTAAAACAAAGTCTTCTAAATCTTCATAAAAATATTATTTAAACCAATAATTCTATATAATTCAATATTCTTCGAGCGTTAAGCGTTTTAAGGAAAAACAATGTATTTTTCAAAAAAATTTTGATAGAATGCTAGTACATTAGGTATGGAAACATAACTTAACAATAACTTAAAACAAAGTTTTCTAAATCTTCATAAAAATATTATTTAAACCAATAATTCTATATAATTCAATATTCTTCGAGCGTTAAGCGTTTTAGGGAAAAACAATGTATTTTTCAAAAAAAATTCGATAGAATGCTAGTACATTAGGTATGGAAACATAACTTAACAATAACTTAAAACAAAGTCTTCTAAATCTTCATAAAAATATTATTGAAACCAATAATTCTATATAATTCAATTTTCTTCGAGCGTTAAGCGTTTTAGAGAAAACTAACTTATTCTTCAAATTTGTTTGGATAGAATGCTAGTACATTAGGAATGGAAACATGTCTTGACAATAACTTAAAACAAAGTCTTCTAAATCTTCATAAAAATATTCTTGAACCAAATAAGTCTTCATAATCTTCAAAATCATCAAAAATCTTCAACTTTTATTAATCTTCAATTCTTCTAACATCTTCAATTTGGGTAGTCTTCAAATGTCGAAATCTTCTTCGGAGGAAGCCTCTCGCGAAGCTTCATCGAGAGCAATTTCTTCATCGGAAAGTGATATTGCCATACCCGCTTCCACCTCGATATCGTGTATATCTCCTTCGTATTCCATTTCACCTTCAAGATTTGAAACGTTTTGTATACGTTCCGCGGCGTCTAAGTGATCCTTCAAGCATATACACATCTCTAATGAGGCCGGTGTGAGTTTTGTTCTTCGTATAGATAGTACCCTGCCACTAAGAGAAAAAGCGGATTCCGAAGCTACCGTAGAAGCTTGGACGGTTAGTAAATCTCGGGCCATGATGGTTAGAATGGGAAATTGAGATTCCCTCCTTTTCCACCAAGCCAAAATATCAAAATTTGCGAATTCTTCGGTAGGTATTGAGGACAAAAAGTCCGTTCCGGTATACCTCCCATATTCGCTAGTGGCACTTTGGTCACCATCACCCCTTGCCCGTTTATGGTTTTCTTGTCTTAAACTATTATATAAGTTAATTTCAGGATCTTGGGATGAAGATGAAGCAAACATTGTGGAAGCCGGATTTGTAGAAACCATTGTTGTTGAACTAAATTTTTGAAAATAATGACCAAATAACTCTTTAAAAGATTTGTTAAAATATTTTATTGTGTTTTGTGCAAAAAATGGATCCGCATCATTCAAATCCAGATTATGACAAATGTTACCGATAAGTAATTCCACCCCGGAAATGTTCAAACATGGGTTTAAGGCGGCGGCACAAGTAATTACCGGTAGTATTTCTTGAAAAATTTTTCTTAGTTTTTCTTTCATGGGAGCCACCATTATTGCATATACATCACCACAAAATTCGTATTCGTTTAGTTTTGAACTCATTAAATATATTTGCTTAAGTACCAAATGACTCGTGGGATAATAAACACCCGATAATAAAGTAGTTGCCGTTTTAAAAACTTTGAGCAATTCGGTTATCTTTTGAATAACCTCCTAAAATTCGGAGGAAAATGATGTTGCAAGACCTTTTTGAACAAGTAGATCATGAAAAACGGTTAAAGTGTCGCGTTGCCTTAAACCACATATAAACATGTTGTAAGTCGAATTCCATCTTACGGGCATGTCCCAATTAGGGGTTAAAAAAATGGAATCCGTTTCTTTACATAATCTCATATAATGTTTGTATCTAGCCTTACCCGAACAAAATATATCTTGTAACATAGTTTTATACGCATTTTTTACAACCATTATTTGTGGAACCGCTAGTCCGTCTTGCACAACCAAGTTAATGATGTGTGCAACACATCTACTATGGTAGAAAATGCCTTTCAAAGGTGGTTGGTATTTTATAATTAACCTTTGAACGGCGTTTGTATTATTACTTGCATTATCAAACGAGATTGAAAAAACCTTTTGTTCTAGTTTAAACATTTTCATTACATCTCGTAACATGTAAAATAAGTTTTTACCCGTGTGAGGATAGTCAAAGTTTTCAAAAGCAATGGTACGTTTCATCATTTGCCAAGTTGAGGGATCAACCCAATGTGCGGTAACACAAAGGTACGAACCGGGCAAACTATGAGGAGCCGACCAAACATCGGTTGTTAATGATACATTTGTATTTAAGTTTTCAAAACCGATTATTAGTTGAGTTTTAGCATTTTTCCACAATTTAAGAGCATCACGTCTAAGAGTAAGACGACTTACATGATTATATCGCGGTTGAAGAGTATCTTGAATGACCTTAGTAAGACGAGGGTTGTCGAAGTGGTTGAACGGCAAAGCTTCTTGAATCACAAAGCCGGCAAATGCTTCTCGACACCGCTCTGCTTGATATGCAAAAATACCCCCATCCCGTGACATAGTTGCTTGACCCGACTCGGGATTACTTTTGAGTCCATCACAATACTTTGCAGTATGTGATTTCAAAGTAGTGTTTGAGTCGGCTTTCAAAAATTTACCACAACTTTTACAAAATGCCTTCGTGGAACCATCCGACAATAACACTTTGTCGAAATTACACCAAATCTCCGGATTTCGTTTGGTTATCAAAACTTGAACAATAGTTGGTGCATTTGAAGAACCAACACCGGTGGAAGTTGAAGAAGATTGAGTTGCCATTTTAATAGCGTTTCGAGAGCGTTTTGAGAGGAGTAGAGAATTTTTTGAGAGTTTCGTACGTAAATTGTAAGTGTTTTGATTGTTTAAAGACTAGAATAAGCAAGATTGAGTGTTGTGAATAAACCAAACCCAAGGTATCTATTTATACTAGTTTTAGGATGGCAAAATTGTAAAAAAAACAACAAAAAAACGGTCAAATTTTGAAAAAAAACGGCTAGTGTCCCAACAGCTAAAAACCGGTTTTCCAACCCGGTTTTGGAAAACCCGGTTTCAACCCGGTTTTGCAACAGAAACATACAAACCGGTTTCCAACCCGGCGGTTTTTGAAAAACCCGAACCGGTTTTTTCAAAAACCGGTTTCTCTCGGTTTCGGTTTCGGGTTTTTTTCGGTTTCGGTTTCGGTTTCGGGTTCGGTTTTTTTGTTCACGCCTAGGCCTGTACCCCAAAAATCAATTAAGCCCTTAACCATAAAAAACTTTCATTTATTAATAATACAAAAATTGTAATTTTAAATACACAAGTGAAAGAACATATGTTATTTATCCCCGTCAAGTATACATTTGAATCGTAATTCATTTGATAAAGAAATATTATTCTTTTAGCGAATTATTAACGTAAACTTTTATAATCATGTAGCAAATTGGTAGCAAAGATACTTTACTTATTTTTTTAAACTAAACAAAACAAAATAATAAAATATCAAACTAGCCGAGACAAAATGATGCTTGAACGGTGCAAAAATAAATAAATAAGTAGAAAAAAAGGTACAGGGATCATGGAGAATATAACCCTAGCCTAACGTGTGGAGGTGGTACCCGTACCACTCAATCGCATTTATATCAAAGTCTAGAAACACTGTGTTATTTGTTGTAGGGTCTATATATTTGTTCACCATATATATATATATACAATTAATCATATATGTATGAGTATGATATAACAAAGTGAAATTACACTTTCAAGTGTCAAACAATTTTATATACTTATATTCAAAAAATTAAAACACTTACAGAATTAAAAAGATTTAGATGTTTATAACTTCTATGTACATATAATGTTAATGATAAAATGTATTTGCAAAAGATTTAGTTGAATTATCATATTATCTTATATAGTTACAAATAATAACTATTAAATTCTAAACAACTATTAATTATTATCTTTTTGGTAAATATTTATATCCACAATTTATTTTTAGTCTAACACTACTACTTAACATTCATCATTAAATAAAACAAAATTTTCAGAAAAATATTAACTTTGTATTTTTTTTTATGGTTAATCGTTATTTTGAATTCACTATACACTAAAACAAACGGATAAATTGTATTGGATTTTGAATTCTTGTTTCGTATCATATATATTTATTATTTTTTTGTATAAATAGGTTTAGTTAATTTTTTATTTTCCAATTAAAGTTTGAGTTGAATTCATAGATTCTTTAATTAATTATATTATATCAAATATTATATAAATCTAATTATTGATTTAATTTATATTAAAATTCTTAGAGTTTTCGGTTATCTTGACCGATAATTGATGTTAGTTGTCTTTATTTGCGTTACTCAATCAACAGTTTAATTGGTTTGTTAACTTATTTATTTCTCCAATGGATTTGATGTGCATACTAATTTGATATCGTTATTGCATTAAAGCTATTCAATAATATGTTTGAAAGGTTGAACAAATTTGTTTTTAGGTGATTTTTTCAAAGATCCCTGATGTATCTCAACCGATGATCGTTAATGAATAGAAAAACTAAGAAGGTGGGTTGTTTTCTTGAACTATGTCTTAATAGTATAAAATTTGAAGTTCTAATGTGGTTGTTAGGAGTGTATTTGCACATGCGTTTATCATTATTAGTTGTTGCAAAATGGGATGTACTTGAATATCGTATATATTATTAACCAATTCAGTTATGTTGATAATGAACAATGTTCAAAACGTTTAAGTTTCTCGTTATACCAATACCAACAAACTTTCCACTTGATGATCTTAAAATCCTTTACCAAATTAGGGAGGAAGTAAAACGCAATTATAGTTCGTGATTCCGACCACAACACCACTCAAAAACAGACTAATGACCTAAATCAAAACTACAAAATTTCAGCTCAAATATGAATGATTCGTATTCATAGACATAACTTTGATATTAATATATTTGGTTTAGGAACAAATTATTATTGTGGTCGGAAAAGGTCAGGTCAACCCGTTACTATTTCACCTATTAGATTTAGTAAACACGTAGTATTGTTATATTTATTTTTCTAAAACACCAATGACATAAATCAAAACTACAAAACTTTAGGTCAATGGCAGATTTTAATAGGGGCGGGGAGGGGCCATGGCCCCCCAAAAAGTTTGAGCAAGTAATGATTTACAATGAAAAATAATATGTATTATATAATTTTGAACCAATTTTATGAAGGAAAATAAGAAAGCTTTGATCTTTAATAGAGGAATATTGATTTGGAGAAGGTGACTCAAATCCCAATGTACAACTTTTATTTTCACTAAAACCCATTCTTTTAAGTAAAAGTTATACTTAGCGCTTACTAGTTACTATTATTATTCATTATACAAGATAAGTAAGTTGGTATCTTTTATATTCAACTTGTTTTTGAAAGAGAAATAATAAAAGATTAAGTTTTCACGTATACTCAAAAACTATATTTAATTACATTAAGTATCATCTTATACTCAAAAACATTTATTTTATATTTATGTTTCAAGGTAGTACTTTATGTTTTTTATTTCAAAGTTAATTAATTTTAACTTTACATTTTATATTCATAAGATATTGAAAATTAAATTGGTTTTACTCTTTTTATGAATATGACGTAATCAAAATAAAGTTAGTAAATTTTATAATTAGATGAATTTCTCATGTTTTAGGTCTATTTATTTGCTATAACACATGAACATTTAAATCATGAGACAACTATGTGTTCAAATAAGTTTGACGTATCAAATATCTTTCAGCCCCCTCAAAAATTATGTTCAAGATCCGCCACTGCTTTAGGTCAAATATGAATGATTCGCTTTCTTACACATAAGTTTAATAATGTATTTGGTCAAAGAATAAATTATTATTATTATTGGTAACAAACGAGACAAATTCTTACAAATTTCAATTAATAGAAATAATTAGTTTTTGATAATATTAAATTAATAAAATAATCATATGAGAGATAATTTAATTCTAAATAAATGTATCTTTAGATATCAATTATAATTTCTTTATTTAATTCTAAAAAAAGTCACGGAACAAAAGTAAAACAATGTAATTTCAATTATATTATATTATAATTTTAATTTTAATAATAATAAAAGCATTAAAAGAAGTGAAATATGAAGTCTTTACGTGGTAACCCAACACTAAGTCATAGTTATCTATGCAATAAACAAAGGTGCACGTACATATTTGATGTAATAAACTAAATTCAAACCATATACTTTGATCAACTGAACTTAGAATTCAAGTACATAAAATGACTTTGAAAATCTTTGGAATTTCGATCATTTTTCCTTATCTCAAGTTGGGAGTTCAAAAAATAAGCTAGGTACGATTATTAATCTTAAGGTACGGTCATATATTCAAAAAGTATTTAGTATAGTATTATTATTAGTTAATCGCATATGCTTTGCTTTAGAGTAAAAAAGTTTTATTTAAAGGCATGCATGCCAATAAAAAAGTAGCGCAACTATGATAGCATAAAATACAATTATTTATATCATATCTATAAAGTTAATTAATTAGTTATTGTATCCAAATACAACTATTAGGTCATACTATAAATTATAAAATTAATTAAATATTTAATGTAGATATCCGCTACATGTTTCTTTAGCAATATCAATACTACCACTTTATGTTTAATATTTTCCTTTTGTTTCTTATATTTAAGTATGATTATTTATTTAATATTTGATTATGCAAAATTTGTGTCTTTGACCCGCATTATATATTAATTGGGTTATGGGTTTTAGTTCCTAAAATTAAGATTAACCTGCCTAATTGATCTAATGATAAAGAAGTAGGCTAAGTAAAATAGACAGCGCGTCGAGCTATAATTGGGCAATTCCATCGTACTATGGGCGGACAATTCCGAAGAAATGGTAAGATATGGGTAAGAGTTCTCGCGGATCTCCCTATTACTTTCATCGATGATTCCTCTAATCCTCTAAAGGCTTAGAAGGGAGCTGAACCGTTTATCTCTATGAAATTCTTTGGCAGAGGGACTATAAAGTGGCCCCGCCGACGACAACAGATTCAATAGCTGGGGATCTTGCTAAGAATGAAACTCCTATAATGTTTAAATTCACGTGTAGTACATACTGCAGACACTCCTTCTTCAACACCAAAACCTTTTCATATCCAAATCTAACACAAAAATAAAACACGTTATACATACTAATTCATAGTAGGCACCCTTTACACATAGTCTTTTCAAACAAATTCAAAAAACAAGTATTTCACCATCGTTTCTTCCAAAGGTACTTCAAATGTGAAAGGACCAAGAGCATCTTCTTCAAATAACACAAGCAAAACGATCAATAACATCAACTTTCAAAATCAACAATACTCCAACACTAAATTCGGTGGCTTACGAATACAGAATAACTAATCAGTCTCAAAATTACATCCACACTTGCACATCTGCCATGCCGCCTACAATTACAAATTCATAGAACGGTATTACATATTCTTGGGTTAGAGACCCCACTAATGTAATTTATATATGACAATAAACTAAGTGTTTATCAGTCGCTGCATATGTTAGGAATGATCTTAGAATAGACTAAGCAGTTATGTTCGATGCTCATGTTGAACAATGAACAATTTTATACTTAGAATATATACTGAGGTCTATTGGTCATTGCATATGTTAGCAGTGAGATTATTGTAACTTAGATTATCATCATAGTAGATATCACTGGCTAATAAATACTTGTCATTTGAAAAGTTACAATGAGTCTGTCGTTGCTACAAATATCTTAAGCATCTGTTCGAGTCAAAGACTGAAGACAGAAATAGAGAGGAGTACATTGAAGTGAAACTCAATACTCATCTATTAACCAACAGTTCTAGCTATTACCCAGCAAACTACATCGGGTTTGAAAAATACCCAATGTACTAACTCAAAGGTCAACTTACAAAGGATAATAGCATTGCACATATCTTTTAAAAAGATATGTAGAACTAGTTATTGTTCTTTGTTAGAAAAGTGCATCACTTTTATGTTTCCTAGGATTATTAAATTCAACATGCTTTAATCCTAGAATGTAATGTCACTTCCATTCATTGGAAGTTACATTTAGAACTTCTTGAATACAGTATTGACATGTGTAGGGTTTGAGGCTTGATTGCACGTATTTATTGCACTATAATACTCCCCTCAACTATCGTATTCAATGTCAAGAATTTGCAATTACTTCAACATTGATTTAAGCAATCACTCATGGCTGACAACGAGCATTGTGCTCTCACTATAAGTTAAGTGTTGATCACTAAGTGTTATCAGCATACTCTAGTTTGTCTTGTCTTATTCTATAGTAAACTATTGTAAAGTTATTCTTTAATTGAATCAATAAAAAAAACTTTAAGCTTGGACAATTACTTAATAAATCGGGACCAACACATATCATATCATCTTCATAATTGGTTTTCTAATACATTCTATATCTTCTACCATGTAAACATTGTAATTTAAATTTATATAACCTATTACTCTGTTAGTTGCATGGAAAACACAACAAAATACTCGGAGAGTTTACCAAGATGCAAGAAAAAGAAGAAAGGATATAATAAGTACAAACAAACAAAAACACCACTCATCAGGTGTACCGCAACATTATGGATATCCTTCACAAAATCAAAGTCATGGTATGTTGTAAATAATACAACTTTATATATGTATCATCTAGAATAATAACAATTTACAATTCATAACTCATGCATAATACTATGTAGCAACTTATGAGCATCCTCAACAAACATTAATCAAGTTAGTGTGGCTTCCACCACTTCTACTACAAAAACAGCTTTCTCCTACCAACAAAGTATGATTAACATTCATATTAATTACACCTCAACTTATCTACCATATGCCCCAGATCCTGCTTTCAAAACATCAAACGTGAATACTTCTAATGGTATACTATTTATTTAAAATACCCTAACTTTACTAATAATATGAACTATTATCGACAAAACGTAATAAAAAACCAAGTTGTAGGTACCTCACTTAGAGAAACAAGGAATATTGCAGAGTTTATTCCAAATCGTGGTAAACGTAAAGCCACTTATATGACTTCTGATGGAAGCAGACAAATCAGCCCTTTCAATGGAAGTCCTACTGTTTAAACAACAACACTAAACAATAAAACTGATGCTAATTATCTATGTTAGTTTTTGAATTATATATAATACAGTTTGTAGACAATTACTATAAACTGAACTCATAAAACCCAATATTTAATTAAATAACGTACTTGATTATCTTCTTTAAATTTTACCACCCCAATATTTAATTAAATAACGTACTTGATAATCTTATTTAAATTTTACCACCATCAGTCAAACATTATAGATATTGACATCCATTGTTATAGTAAGAGAAAGAAGGCTCAACTGAAGACAAATAATAACAAAAGGAGCAAAACGTAAGGCAATTTCTAAAGCACAAAAATGAAACATAGATTTGAACTTAAATGATAATTCTTCCGTTGGACGTGAGTTTACCGACACAACATGAATATCACCAGGTTAACTCAATATGCAATAAAGTTACTCTATCAATCTTAACTATGAAATTCATGTACCTAAAAGGTGTTCAATATAATATAATATGTAGATGAACGAGACCTTATATACGAGTGTGTTGGTTGTAGGGCATTGTTGTGGCATTACGAGACACTTAGAGGAAAGGGCGGAGGAAAGGATGGATCATTCTCAATTTGTTATATGGGTGGAAAGATCGTTCTCCCAACTTATCCAAAACCACCACCCGTGTTGTTGATGGATCTGTATACAAACTCAAATCCATTGAGTAACATTTTTATTGAAAATATTCGACACTTTAATATGATGTTCGCATTTACATCAATGGGTGGAAAGATTGATAAGAATATCAACTAAGCACATTGGATATATAGACTACAAGGACAAAACTTCCATCTAATGGGGGGTATGCTTCCAAGAGACGGTTTATAACACCCCTCTATTTAGTCAGTATTAATTGTGTCATTTGACTCGGAAGCAATGGATAAAATAATATTATATATTATATTACAAAATGACCATAAACTTTTTCACGAGTTTTACAACATTTAAATATTCCTAAAACAAAACATATATTGTTATTCTTCGAAATCTGCATATATGGTAACTAACAAAACATCTAAAAATATTTATCAGAGTTATGGCACGTGTCAAACATTCCTTCAAAAAGCCCATCTTCCTGCCTAAACCCACAAACTTATACAGAACCTGCAGGAAGAGAAATGGTGGGATTAGCACGAAGCTAAGTGAATGAATGTACAACTAATAATTCAACATAGCATAACAATCTGTTTACATTAAGCACGAAAACACATAAACTCAAGAGGATCGGTGGTTACTGAGGAACCCTACAGCCGCGATGGCCCTCAAATAACGCTTATCACAATCTGTATTGGCCCATACAAGATTTACCGATAACTTGGTACTTCTAAACAACAACACAGTTTCCAGCAACAACACATGTTCCTGGAACCTGTGTTGATCACTATTAGTAACCAAGTCCAATCGCAATTGACCTCTGAACAACACAGATGCCCGAAGGCCACATGTATAACAAGTAGATACACAATCACATATCAGACTAACAGTCTATTTGTAACTACACCGTTACAACTAAATCAAATCATGAGTTGCAGATCCACTCACCTGACTTGTCTCAGCCCACACTCAGAGATCTTATATTACTGAGTCTTCTGCTGATCTGAGAATATAATAATTAAAAAGTTAGTAACTCTTTTCATAATCGTATAACATATTTCACTACTTAGTATCAAATGGCAAACAATCACCAAGTTGAAATTTATCAGTTATAACCGCTCTACAACTATCAATTTATATCAAGTTATAACAATTCGTTTGTTTAACTATTTACTCGATTAACAAATTTCGAAACATTATTATAACATATTTATCCGAGCAGGTGACCCTTGTAATCTAGGAAAAATAAAAGTCCGATCCGTAGTTGATAGGAATCTGTTAAATTTTCGTCGCTAAAAGTATAGCCTTTTACTTATGCACTTTTAAAATTTGCGAAACACAACTCGCAGATCTCAACTCACAGGGCAACTCAACTCGCAAGGCAACTCAACTCGCAGGGCAACTCAACTCGCAAGGAAACTCAACTAGTAGGACGAACCCAAAATTGCGAACTGAACCGCTGTTACAAAAAAAAAACGAACTATTTTTCATCTAACTCAAAATTTCGGTTTCCTAACCATCTAACAAGCTTTCCCACACAATATATACATCAGATAACATCATATAACATCAATTACACACCCAATTCAAGGATTGACCAAATTTCAAGTTTATAACCAAAAATAGCAAAATGCTTACAATGAAAATTAAGAACAAGATGATGATGATTCACAGCAGGTTATAACACACTCAATTGATGTTAAATTCGTGATTTAGGAAAGGAGCTAGAGAAACTTGAAAGGAATTAGTAGATGACTAAAATGAGATGAAGAAGAAGAAGTTTGGTGATTTATGAGAAGAAAAAAGGAAGAGGTTGGTGATTTATATCACCTACCAACTCAAATGCTTGATAATTTTAATCCCGTATTTGGCTTATTGTCTGGAATTTGAAAACCGTTTTGCGAAACAAGTTATTTTATTTTACCGTCAACTAATTTAATTTAAAACCATTAATATTTTACTTGACACAATTAACTATTCGATCTTTAACTAACTTTCCTATCTAATAAACACATTAATAAAATTATAATTAAGTATAAAATTAAGAAATTACCAGATTATCGCTAGGCCACAAGAGTGGGTGTTACACGGTTCCCCTCCTAAATACTCTTAACTTTATATCTATGATATTGCAAACGAAGTTATAAACAGAATCAATGCACTCAGGTTCATTACCACTATATCTCTTAAAGTATTTCAATATTTAGCATATTCTAACTTATCAAGTAATACAAATATATTTTTCAATATAAACTCAACAAAATAGGGGTTCACATTCAGATGCTACAACCTCAAAAAACTACTCAGTTGATCCTGATTTGATAAAGATGATTATGGACCTATTAAATGAGACAAATCCCCTAGTGAAGAGGTTTAGGATGGCCAAGGATCGTATTAGTAACAATCAAAATGAAAGATTCAAATCAAAAGTTATTTCTAGAAGGAACAGAGATAGTCGAAATTACAATCTACCTACAGTTGATGAAGTTCCTACTAGATTATAGGTGATCTTGATATGTCTTTTGATCGAGTGATATTTTAATGGAGAGACATAGTGGAAAACTTAAACGAATCACTGAATCGCATCCACAATATTTAGACCAACAATATGCAGTAGATGGATACTGACCAGATATTTATCATAGGGATGCTAAAGACAGTAGTTCAAAATTAAAAAGAAAAAGGTTATCAATGAGGGAATTTTTCGCATGCAAGATTTAGTCGAGATCTGATCCACTGTTACACAATGCAAGGAAACTATATCAACAATTTTTAGTTGATGCTTATACGATGATCAAGTCTGATAGGATTTCTTATATACGTAATCAACAGAGCAATCTAAGAAGTTCGTACAAAATTTTGACAAACGCGAAAAGTAATGGACAAACAGACAACACTCTTCTTGGAAAGCGCATTATATTGCCATCTTCATCTACCGGTGGTCAAAGGTACATGGTTCTGAATTACTTGGATGC
The DNA here is from genome assembly GCA_963921325.1 of Logfia minima. NCBI lineage: Eukaryota > Viridiplantae > Streptophyta > Magnoliopsida > Asterales > Asteraceae > Logfia > Logfia minima. Next base: position 8,559,481 of record OY992767.1, read on the forward strand.
AATGGCAATTGGTAAGGCATTTGGACATCCCCATCTATTCTTGACCTTCACGTGCACCTCCAAGTGGCCTGAGATAGTAATGTTCATACATAACAAAAACATTAGTACTGAAGACAGAGCGGACATGATATCAAGAATGTTCAAGGTCAAACTTGATTGACTGATTAAAGATCTAAAAGAAAACAAATTATTAGGAAAAATCGAATAAATCATAATTGTTAATAAATAATGCACGTTATCAAAGTTCTCGAACAACAACATATATATTACTAACTGCTTCACTTTTTAAATTAATAAACAATGGTTTATACTATAGAGTTCCAAAACGCAGCTTGCCTCATTCTCATATATGTCTTTTCTTGAATGCTCAGGACGAATTACCTGATCAAGAGCATACATATACGGTAATCTCAGCTGAAATACCAAAGAAGCGAGAAGACCTAGATTTGTATAAACTTGTCAGCGAACTAATAATTCATGGTCCGTGTGGTGAATCTAATAAAAATAGTCCGTGAATGACAGAAAATAGATTTTCAAAAAATTTCACACACACAAAAATATGTCGACAACACCTCATCTATTTTGATGGTTATCCATGCTATCAAAGAAGGGATAACGACATAATTGTTAAGAAAAAAGGGGTTCACTTGGACACCATGTACGTCGTCGGCTACAACCCAACACTTTCTAAAAAAAATCAAACTGACCTGAATGTGGAGTGGTGTAACCAGTTAGGTTTCATCAAATATCTCTGTTAGTATATCAACAAAGGAAACGACAGGGTAACAACTACTATTTGCGATGAAGAACGAGATGAAATTCAAGCTTCCTGCGACTATAGATATATATCCGCTCATGTATCAGTTTGGAGAATATTTTGTTTTGATATTCATTACCGAACACCTTACGTTGAGCGACTACCTTTTCACCTACCGGATGAACAAAATGTAATATTCGATGAAGACACTATGCTTCAATACATCCTTGAAAGTCCCTCCGGGAATCACAAAAAGTTTTTGGAATGCATGAAATGAAACAAAGTCAACTCATTAACTCGGACACTGACATACGTTGAGTTCCCTAAGCACTTTGTTTGGAAACATTACAAAAAGAAATGGAGTTGTCGCAGAAAACGTGTTGTTGTTGGGAGGATACATCACATGTCCCCAAACACAGGTGAACTAGTTTATCTAAGAATCTTACTGAATCATGTGAAGGGACCAACATCGTGTAATGAAATTTGGACGCATAAAGGAGAACAATATAACTCCTTTAACGAGACTTTTTTCGCAATGCAATTGTTAGATAATGACAAAGACTACATTGATGCAATCGAAGAAGCAAGTCGCGCTGGGCCGGCCCGAGTTTGTTTGGGATAAGTCACGAACCCATCTGAGGAAGACATTCTTAATAGGAAAAGAAACAAATCTAAAAGACAAAGTCAGATAATTACTACATATCTATTTATCTAATATTACTAGATATCACATCATGTTTACATTTCATATACATCAATCTATCGTCATTACTTAACAATTGTGTACGCATCACAGTTACTCCTGAATAGAAATTATCTGGCTTTAGTTGATGTCGAGAAAATGCTGCAAAGTAATGGAAGTACCCGAAAGAAATTCGATAAACTGCCTTATGAAACATGAGAGCAATATACTATGGAGGGAATCGACTTATCAATGATGAGCTCTCTTATAAAAGGACAAAATTAAAACAGAACATGATAATCTATTTCACGCGTTGATGGAAGAACATAAAAACATCTATCAAACAGTCCTGACTAATGTTGACAAAAAAGAGGGTGAAGTATTTTTTATATACGGTTTTGGTGGCGTCGGAAAAACGTTTGTTTCGAAGTCCCTATCAGCCGCCTTGCGCTCAAAAGAAAACATCGTATTAAATGTACCATCAAGTGGAATTGCAACCCTTTTATTGGAAGGTGGTAGGACCGCTCATTCTCGATTCACAATTCCAATAAATACCTTTGAGGACTCTCTTAATAGCATTACTCTTGATAACAACTTGGTAATGTTATTGAGGAAAACAAAACTAATGATATGGGATGAGGCGCCAATGGTAAACAAACATTCTTTAGAAGCTTTAGATATGACAATGCATGATGTTTTACGATCAACTAACCCGTGTAGCATGGAGATACCATTCGTAGGAAAAGTCTAGTTTTCGGAGGCGACTTTAGACAAACACTTTCGATTGTATAAAAAGGTTCAGGAGATGATATAGTAAATGGATCACTCAAATCGTCTTACCTATGGAAACATTGTAAGGTACTTAAACTGACAGTTAACATGAGACTACAAACTGGATCAAATCTAGTTGAAATAGATGAGATCAAAGACTTTGCAGACTGGATATTGAATATCAGAGATGGTAATATCGACACACCAAATGACAGTGAAACAACAGTTGAAATGCCAGACGATATCTTAATCAATGATGTGAAAGATCCAGTTGTTTCACTGATCTCATATGTATATCCATATCTCCTTGAAAATTATTCAAATCTAGCGACATGGCATTGTTGGCTCCAAGAAATGACATTGTTAACGAACTCAATGATCATATCATGGAATTGATTCTCGGTGAGGAAAAAGTCTAGATGAGTTTAAACAACATATGTGAATCTGATCTTCCTGGAGGTTTTAAAAAAGATTTGTACAACCCCGAATTCCTCAACAACATAAAATTGGGAGGCCTTCCAAATCACAATTTGAGGCTATAAAAGACGTACCAGTCATGCTACTTAGAAATATTGACCAAACAAATGGTCTATGCAACAACACTAGATTACAGGTTGTTAACCTTGGAGAACGTGTCATCGAAGCAAAGATTATCTCAGGTAACAACATTGGAATGAAAAAACATTTATACCGAGAATAATGTTACGTCCTTCTGACACGAGATAAAAGCCAAAGACAATTGTTGTCTCAAGGGGGTTTATTTGTTAAACTTCCCATGTTTACACATGGACAGTTATACATAACATAGCCATTTCGAGAGTCATGAGTAAAAAGGGGTTGAAAGTGTTGATTTACGACATAGATGGCAAAGTTACTAACTCAACTACGAATGTAGTATACAAAGAAGTCTTACAAGATATGTAATCTTTTATTATTTCAAATATTAGCTTTTCAAATAATATTGCTCTCAGTTTTGTAGCACGATTTAATAATTACTATACAGATTCTTTTTTTAATTTCATTTGACATTTATTATCTACATTTAATCGCATTCACAAATACACTAAACAACTTATTTTCTTTACTACATTTCGTACTACTAATTTTACATTTAATCGCATTTCGTTAAGCAAAAAAATCAATACAAATGCGCAACATTGTACAACAAACGTATAAAAATAAACAGTAATACGCAATGAGCAAATTTGAACTTTAAAACTATTAAATATACCAATAGGAAACATACTGATCCTCTAAAATGTAACCCATTTCATGAGTTCAATTAGAAACCTAGTATTTGGCATACAATCCAAATTTAGCCAGCAAGTCCAAAAATCAGGCAGCAATAGAAATATATCGAATATACATGATAATCTCTCATAGAATTCAAAATTGAGCAAATAATTAACAATCAAAATGCACAAAATCCAATTTTTGGCATAACTAATTGTTAAATCGTATTGTATACCTGTTGGTGATCAAGTTGAACCTTCAATTAAGCAAACAAATCGGCCTCATGAACCTTCCATAGCAATATGACCCCTACTTTTACAAACGAGGTAGATAGAATGTTTAAGTATATCACTTTTATCTTTTTTTTCTTTTTATATCCTTTCATAGATATATTTAAAAAACCATTCAACATGGATGCAAAGAGACTCGATGATTAAACTAGGTTTTGATCATCTAAAAAATTATACTTCAACATATACAATATAGATTAGTTATCATTAAACAATGACATAATACATAAAATTGTTCCATGACATAATACGTAAATTTGTTCCTTGAGATTGTCGTGCATCGCATGGGTCTCCACCTAGTGTGTGTGTGTGTGTGTGTATACATACAAAGGTTCAATTTTTATATCAATGCCAAATCATAAAAAGTTAGTTTTGATCAATCATGACTACTCTCTTAGAAGCCTTCATCAAATTTCCCTATATGTGATATCACCCTTCTTGACTTAGAATCGATTGACGAGGTCCTAGAAACCCATCAATGATTACAATTCGACAAACCCCTTCAAAAGATTCAAACCCCAAATATTCAAGATACTCTAAATATACCTGTTATCGATCTCAATGATCCCATTGTGATGGATCTTATGAGACAAGCATCCAAAACTTTAGGTATCTTCCAAGTCATTAACCATGGAGTACCATTCGAGTTGGTCAAAAGCATCGAGTCCAAGTCACTAAAGCTTTTACGTCTCTCAACTAACGAAAAGAACAAGGTTTTGAGATCTATCGTTGGAAGCGTTGGTAATGGTTCAGCTCATACATTGCCCTACTTTAACAAGTTTATGTGGCATGAAGGGTTCACCATTTATGGGTTCTTGTGTTGATGATGCTATGACGTATGCATACAATTAGTTATATACAACACAAAATATTAAAATGGTTCATTTTTTGGTAAGGGTATGATGGTTCATTTTCTAGCAAGGCTATCAAAGTTCGTTTTCCAGGAAGGGTTTTATGGTTCTTTTTATGTGGTTAATATATGCATCAGGTACTCGGTTTTCAAGAAAATATTTTATGGTCGTTCTTTGGTTCCCGATACTTATACCGTAGGTGGTGGTTTCGCATTAGAGTAACTTATAGCAGGTTTTGGTTTACAATATGTGGTCTTTTTCCCGACAGGTGTTTTCCGGCAAGTTTTAAGGGTCGATTTTATGTTCAAGGTGTACGATCGATGTTTATAGGGGTATGTTAAGTGGTGCTTATGGTGGTTTCTCCTATTTTGGTTTTGGGTGGTTCATGGTGGTTGTTTCCGATGGGTCACGTTGTTGGTTTCAAGCAGTTGGAGTTGCTGGTTTCGAATGGTGGTTTTTGGTGCATTCAAGTGGTTCATATTCGTGGTTTTTGCTCGATCCTAGGTCGTGGTGTTAAGGTGATTTTAGGTGGTTCACGTGGGTGGTTTTTGGTGGTTCACATTGGTGCTTTTAAGTGGTGGTTTTGGGTGGTTTCAGGCGGTGACTCATGGTGCTTCTTGGTGGTGTTTATTGGGTGGTTCCTGTTGGTTTCTTTGGGTGGTTTATGGTTTGGGGTTTGATGGTTTCTAGTCATGGATGGTGGTGGTCTTTGGTGCTTTTGGTTGATCATTATCAGGTAGTTTCAATCTGTTTTGTACGGCGATTGGAACTATTTAGTTTTAGGTCATGGTCAATCTTCCCCTTTTCATGTTTTCTATCGAGTGATTGCCTTTGTGCGGCTGTTTGTAGTGTCGATGGGTTGTAGATGAAGGACTATCCAACGTTGGACCAATGGTTTTGTGTAGTATTTTTAGAGTCATTTGGGTGAATTCAAAGTGTGTAGAATGGTTTTGATTGGAATCAATTGGAAAATTAATAAAAACCTAGAAAAAGAGTATTGGTGAATTGTAACAATGAGACTTCCTTTTCTCTATGTTACAACAATTATAGTTAATTAATTATTAAATTTGATTCTACATATGAGACAATTCAAGAGTATAAGTTAACTAATCGTTTTGCAGTCACCAACTTGTTGGGAAAAAATAATATGGCTTATTATCATGCAGATACAAAAAAATTTATATAATTCTATCCATCAATGGTACGTATTGTATTGTTTACACCGATTAGTTTTTAAGAATGTTTGATCTATATTGTTAAAACTTTAGTTGTTATAAATGCATATTAATTTATCAATAGTAAGCATCCTGCAGATTTGATGTTATAGGGTTTGATTTGATTACAAATAACTTTGATGTTTGCTGATTTTTCATAATTTTGGGAATAAAGAGTGTTATAATAACATATAAGATCTATTATACATCAGTTATGGTGTTTTATGAACCGTAATAGTTACATACTATTTATAGATAACAATTCAATTTATGTTGTAAATAAGTTATTTGATAAATATGGTTATCATATTTATAATTAACATTTATCATCACTAATAATTGTTTATTATCAATAATAATAATAATAACTAAATAAGTAATTAATAATTTAAATTCAATTTAATTTTTTAATCGAAAAAGTCAAGAATTTATCCGATTGCTAGGAATTAAATTAAATTATTGATATTATTAAATTAAATTAAATTAATTAATTTTAAATGATAGAGTTTTTCACGTGGCATGTTTGTCTACATCGCAAAACCTGGAACTTGCGTTTATACTCATATAGTATATGTATATACTGATATAGATAGATAGGTGCAGTATAATAAAACTAGGGAAATTAAAAAAAATACCTTTTTTCAATGTTTAAAAATTTTCCCTAAAAAAAGTTGTCAAAATGCCCCTTTCGGTCGAAAGTCACAATTTGCGACTTGCGAACTGACATTTATGAGTTGCGATCTTGGTGCGTGACCAAGATATTGTTTTGATCGCTAGCCTTAACCCGGCCACGCAAGACGTAAATTGCAACTTGAGACTCGCAATTTGCGACTTGCGTTGCCTGGATGCGACCAACAAATCTCTGCCATGACTGAGATTTTGTGAGTCGTAGCCGAGATCGGTCTCGGTCATAACTCACAGTTGGCCATGACCAAAATGTGTCGATCATGACCAAGAAGGATTTTGGAGATCTCGATCACGATCCATTTTTTTCAATTATTGACTTTTTTTTACCTGGACGACAACTATGTCTTTTTTTTAAAATTGATTGAGGGTTTTATATTTAATGACACTCTATATTGACTATAAATTTAACGAATATGAAATTAAAATTTTTTATAGCAAGTTATGAGTAGTTAAGTACGTTTGAAAGTTAAAATAAGTGTAAATTAATCAAAATTGAAGTTTAATTAGGTCGAATTTTAAAATTCTTTTGGGACAAACCGCCTTCAAAGTTAACAAAAAAACGGTTACTTAATCGAGTTACGATTGAAAAGATGTGATATTTTAAAGTTTACAAGAAACTTATTACAATTTATCAAAGTCAAAATAGGTCAAAATAGTCAAAATTGAAAAAAATGGTTGATGACCGGGATGTCAGAGATCGTTTTCGGTCACAACCAGCAAATTGCAATTTGCATTTGAGCCGCAACTTGTGACTACAAGTTTTCTCGATCAAGTCACGGACTCATAAATCACAAATACAAATTTGCAAGTCGCAATTTGCAACTTGTGAATTAAGGAGGTATATTTGTAATTGTTTGTTTAAGACAAATTCTTTTATAACTTTTAAAAAGGGTACTTTTTGACCAATAAAAATTATTGTTTTCACAGAATTTAGATTATTCCACGCTACACCATCGTTTTTATGATAAAGGGGAAGAATATGATTTCACGTGTGAATTGCTTCTGGCATTCAAGGTCATCTACATATACAAAGAAAAAATGTTTTTCCCGGCTAAAAGAGTTTCTTATAATAATAATAAAAATAATAATAATAATAATAATAATAATAGTTTATGATATGTGTTTTCAAACACATCCCATTTTATAATAGTAGTTTAGCTTTGTGTATACCTATACATACAATAATTCATATATCTTTATTCGAGTATCGCTCATTATTTAACAAAGTAACTACGATACTCATGTATCAACACTGTCACATTCTCATGCGTCTTTGATCGATATCAAGTTGGTTGAATTAACCGATCATTTTATTAATTGCGATGGGCCATTATTTAAACGATATTATGCAAAAGAACGTCACCAATTAATTATTTGATGTTAGTTTCATAAATATTTCATAGCCACTCTCCAAATCACTTTTCACATCTTAAATCCAACCAATTATGAGATTATAAAAGTTCATTTCCTGAAAAAGGTAATTACAACCTTAATAATAAAGACATTATAATATTATGCAAGTGGTGTCATTTAGACACAAATAAGTCAAAATGACTAAAATACATATGGTTCATCTTTAGTTGGTTGTCTGATAAATAAAGTAATAAACGTAAGAAAACAAAAACTATAAATCAAGAAACAACGATTGAAATAGGACGTGAAATGGGGGACCAACGTAAGTAGGCGACCGACATAAGAGGAGTCAATTAAATTAATGCGTAGTGAACCTATACGATACATATGTCAACGATGCATAGAAGTCGACAAAGTTAAAGATTAAATTTAAAAACAAACAAACGAAATTAAGGAGGAAGAACAATTTCGTGCGACTATCAAGAATGAAATTCTTAAAATAAACTATTGAGGATTACAAATTAAAGCATATTAAATGTGTCTTTAAAAAAGTATATTCGTAAAATATATGCAGAATTCAAGAACTTCGACAACGATAACAACGAAAAGAAGACGAAAAACTAGTTTTAGAATTGTTTTTTATTTTCAATTATTGTTATCGTATTGTTTTAATTTTAGCTGTTATAACTTTTTATAGTAATGTAACGTTGTTTTTTTCTTCATTGGTAAATTATTATCTAAATAAAATGTAGTGTTTTATTTAATTAAAAGTATTTGTTTTTTTGAAGAGATGTGAAAATAAAATAAAATAGTGCGTCCTAGATTATTGTCATGAGCATTCGTGACAATTACCACTACGAATGGTCGTCCCACGATATGTAGTCGTGGCTGACATAACTCGCAGTCGTGAAACGGTTACGAATCACCACTGCAAGTGGTCTAACTAACTATCCATGTCACCATTTAGTATCAGTTAACTATCACGTTCAACGTCTTAAATCATGAGTTTTCGTATCAGTTAACTATCCATGTCACCATTTAGTATGATCATATGCTTAAAACTGTTAGATTCGAGCTTCTGACGATGTTCGTCTCAACCATTAAAAATATGGTTGAATTTTTATCCATGTCACCACTTAGTTGTTACATATAGTATTGCATTTGAACATCCTCCTTCAACTATTGTAATCTTTTAAGATCATTTAGGTTAAAGTTATTTTAATTTCTTGTTAGCTATTTCATTATTTACTAGTAGCAAACCTGTGCAATGTAATGGAACTAGTTAATTAAGCTTCGTATGCAAAAAAGTATTAATTGATTAACATCAACTTGTTTGACTCATGTACCATTTGATTTTGAAATATGTAGTTCTTTAAATTAATTTCTTATAGTTTCATAAATATATGTAAGAAAATATTTAATATTGAGTTTATTATTTGATGCACAAAATAAACTTTTAAAACAATTGTATCCATTGATGGTCGAGTTGCAAGTTGCAGGAGTCCGGGTCGCGAGTTGAGAGGTGTGAAGTCGTTGATTGGGTCACGAAGTTTTACTTATGTTTGTTTTTTTATATAACTTTTTCTTTCGTATTATGATACAAATCATTATGAAAATTGTAAATTGTACAAAACAAAATATGTAAAATATAGTACGACAAATGTAATCCTAAAATTTGATCGAAAAATTGAAATTCTCAATTACTGAAATTGACAATATAAAAGTTAAATTAAACATGTAAATTAAATACAAAAAGTGGACAAATCGCCTTTGACGATTTGCGCTACATTCATCTCGTCTCAATCTTTTCGTTTATAATTGACATGTCACATAACTCCTAATTGTTCAAAAGTTATTATAGTATTTATTAATTAAAAGTTTAGTAATAATAGTAATAGTGATAATTTAATGAATATGTGCATGTCAGAAAAAGAAATTATTTATATTAGTTTTTTATTTTTAAAATCTTAAATTTAAACATAGAAAATATAGAATGGTTTATGGGCAAGTAAGAATAATAAAAATATAAAATGGTAATAGTAAAATATATATTTTTTTTAATAATAATTGAAAGACTTCCTTTTATACTATACACAGACACATAAATGCTGATACGACAGAAGTATTTTTGACCATAAAGTGAACTTTTTACTGTATTACATTTTCACCAAAACATCCAACGTGCCTTGATTGAAGGCGATTCATTACCACCACCATCATCTCCCCCCTTTCTCATTTTCTCTCGTTCTTTCTCTCATTCCAAAATTTCATCACTTTTTCACACACACGCTTTCATTACATACATACACCAAACAAGATCTACAAAATCATTACACCAACAGATCTACAATCCTAAATTAATCAAGCATCCTTTTTCCGATTTGTTTCTAATCAATCGATCAATCAATCGATTAATTCATGACCGTGTGTGTTATTATACAAGCAATGTACGGTTGGTTGTTGTGTTAGGGTTACGGTTAGGTTTTCGGATTCTAAAATTAGGATCGATATGATGTTAATCGGAGAATATGCAGATGCAGAAACGAAACGCTAATTGGAATCAATTATTAGATCGGAGGTTATTGATGGAATCACCGCCACATACGAAGCTGTTTGATAATGATTCATCGGTTAGTAGTGGTGGTGGTGGTTCGGGATATATTGAACATACTGTAACCAAATATGATACGCTTGCTGGTGTTGCAATTAAGTATGGCGTTGAGGTATATTTATATTTATTTTTAATTTAATGAAGGAAAATTAATTAAAAAAAAAAATTCGTTTTGGTTATTTCATTTTTACGTAATTCGTGATGTGTTTGAATTGTGTTATGTTATTTATGGAAATCTGGTACATACCTTTTTTTTCTTTGAGTGTTCGCGTGATCAGATGTAGAATTTGGTTCAAGTAGGATGAAAAAACTAAGCAATTTTATGAAATTTTCAATTGTTTTTACCGTGATTGTTGTTGCCTATTGGTGAATAAATCTGTATTGTGTAGGAATAACGCTTGGTTAATGCTACATCTCTTGTTAATAGCAACATTTGTTTATTACAATTTGTTTTTTGTTGTCAAAGTTAGTACTGTCTACTAGAATGTGTTACTTCTGGAGAGGAGGCGTTTGTGAACAACTTTATTGTTGATTTTATGCAAATTAATAAAATGACTGTTTATCATATGGTGTTAGAGGAATAGTATGCTAGGAATGTAAACTTATTGAAATTTGGCAGATAGTTTTTCTTGGGGGACAATGACAAATTGTAAGGTTAGCTGGTTTGTAGGGATGATGACTGATGTACATTGTTAGTTGATGATACTGAATTACTTGTGGACGTTGGGTGACCAGAGGGACTACTAATTTTCAACTTACATTTTTTTTTTGCTTATGCTTGTTACAAAAAGTGCGGTTATCGAGTCTTTTTCAATTTGGAATAATGACATATTTACTATTGATAAAATGAATCATTTGATTTTGTGAAGTTAAAGGGAGGTTTATTTATTTCTATGAATTACACTAGAAGGATATCAAATGAATATTTTTGTAGATGATACTGAAGGAGAGCAATTTAGTGAACAAGGGAGATATAGATTTAGGCTGTTAGTTAAGATTGAAATACTAGAATTACTTAACTTTTAAATACGTTATGATGTACAGTGTTAAAGTACGCCACTCCAAATCTTGACTTACATCTCTACATTCAGATATGATTATACTAATTTATTTTTACTATATTTACCATTGCATCTTACGTCAGGTGACTGACATCAAGAGGATGAATGGCCTGACAACTGATCTACAAATGTTTTCCCGCAAAACGCTTCACATACCACTACCAGGAAGGCATCCACCCTCTCCCATCATGTCAAATGGATATGATAGTCAAGGGTACTGATATGTTATGTCCTTCCTATTTATTTTCTTTCATCATCCAACTTCTCAGCCTGATGTGCTCTTCGTTATGTCTGAATTTTATGAAATATTGTCTATTGTATATGCATATTTACACAGATAGCAAATATTAATATAGCTGACAGCAAGGGGCAAGGGCCAATCTTTTCCTTATTACACTGTCTCACCATTCTATATTAACAATGCATAGTTCTATGCACTTCTTTTGACCATTCTTGTACATTTCTTGCTCCCTTCAGCTCCAAATTGTATGCCAATCTCATAGTGTATATATACCTTTGTATGCGTATAAAAAGTGTTTCTTCAGTTTGTAAGAAGAAATGCCAAGTTATCAGAGAGTCAACTTTACATTCTGAATGAAAAAGTACTCGTAATCATTTTTGGTTCTCATCAATGTAAAATTCCAATGTGATATCATCTTAAGCTGACCTTGAGTTGACATGTCTGTGCTAGTAAATAATGTCCTTGATGCCCTTTTCTTTTATGTGTGGCGTATAGCTTAGTGGTTGATGTATTGGAATCCAATTATAGTAAATTTGAGCCATGAACCAAATCGAACTATTAGCTTTTAAATATAACCTTTTATAATGTATGCAGGCTATTGCGAAAATACATATTTCTGATAAAGAAGGTTTACTTTTATGTTTAGCTAATGAAATACTAATACTATTTTGTGGCCGAAGTGATAGGACCCCTCCATCAGAGTTTGTTTGAGTTTCATTTTGGTCATATTAGATTCTTAGTTAGTTCGTGCTTGCTACAAGTATTTGTGATTCTTCTAATTATATTAATGGATAACAATAATAATTATTATAAAAGGGTGATGCGATTTTCTTGGTTTGAGAAAACAACCAAATTCCTCCAGTGGTATTAACCAATTGACTTAACATGGTGATCTTTTTGCAGGCCAAATAAGTCTGAGATGACACCACCCGACCGTAGACATTCTGACTTATTTGACTCGATCAAATCCCTGAAATTATCCGCTTCTGCTCCCCGAACTGTTTCACCATCCATGGATGCTTTAAGAGACTATTATGGTCTTAAAACAACCTATCAGAATGGTATCGATGAAAGATCTAAAACCGATGCCTATAAAAATAGAGGTGCTTTCAGCTTAGAACAAGGATCCAAACCACCCCAAAGTTCTCAACCGCCACTCGGTCTTCACAGAAAATGCAAAAGCTTAGCTAACGGGTTATCAGAAGAAGGTGCCTTGGATGCTGATGTGCCAGTTCCAAATGGAAATAAACCCAATTCTGATACATGGTATGACAGGTTAATGGGAAGGCGTAGATCAGAAGTGGACCTTCAAAATCACACCCCAGAGATGATGCTTAAGCCCGACACTACCAATGCCACCGGTGCATTTTCAGCAGCTGCCGGAAAAGGCTTAGCACTGAGGCCAAAAGCCGCCAGCCGAACCAACAGTGATGCTGATGGTCTGCCGAACATGCCCCCTTTAAAATTAGGGGATTCAGCGATTACAGATACTTCTGGTGGCGTGAAAAAGTCTTCAAGTTCACCAAGCTTTCATGACTCGTACAGTAACAGTAACAACAGTAATTATTGCACATCTACATCATCAATTTGGCCAACTTCCATGTTGAATTTGACAGCCGATCTTCAAGCATTGTCTACAGCAGCCATCACAAGACCGATCTTTGATGGGTTGCCAAAGCCAATGAGTGGTCGGAAGAACAAAGCGGCCATCGATTAGTAAATTATCGTCTTTTGGTTCCGATATATGGTCCTTCCAGGAATTGAATTCGTTGGACAGAGGAAATAGAAAGAAAGAAAAATAGAAATAAAGCAATCCATTGAAGAAAATTATTTAATTTTTGGGGCTAAAAGTATACATTTAGATAGAAAGTTGTATATTAGATGTTTAGGCTTGTGTATTGAGAAATGCAGTGAGAAGATTGGATGCTGTTTATATGTTTCTATTAGATTCCTATAATTATTTTGAAACCAAATTGGTAACTACTGAATATTATATTCTTTATTAAAATTGCATTCTTACGTTCTTTTGTCCGGAGTTTGTGCTCTTATTGTTTTTGTTAAAGGTTGATAAAAGGCATCGGCAACTCGGCAACTCGGCAATGGAATTGGTTTGACTAGGGTTGCAATTGAAACGAGTTTAACAGGACAGTTAAGAGTCATTTTGGTTAAGTTTGAGTTGGCTAGATGACTAGATGAGACTTCATGATGTAGGTTCGAACTTGGCTCAAAAAACCAGAAGTTATATATAAAAATAACTTTTACCATTCAAGCTTGTTTTACGTATTTAAAATTAAATTTAATTCTCAGAATCATTTCAAATATCAATATCAAATATATATAAAAAGTAAGAACAAAATATATTGGATTTGTTGATTATTAGGGTATGTTTGATACAAAGAAATGAAATTAGAGAAGTGGAAATGAGTTCAATTCCGAGAAATAAGAACACTGAGAAATGGTATTTCTCAGGAAATTGCTTTATTTATATTTTGATTTCCATACTATTAGTCTATTACCATATATACTATCGGGCGAAGTCATCGATGTCGTTTCATTTCAATCCAACATCTTTTCCTAATGTTCATAGGGGTTAGTATAGTCTTTTTATAAAATTTACGTTTCATATATATTTTTGACATGACATTTGAAAAAGAAAACACTCATGAGTTAGACCGGTGCCAATAAACATTTTAGAGGAGCGTCTTTGAAAGATGTCGTTAGTACGCCTGTGTCTTCCTTCATCTTCTGTCTTTCATCTTTCATTTTCTTTCTAGCATCAACGGTCCAAAACGTCCATATCGAGGCCCGAATGCAGAAAACAAAAAAAAAAAAAAATTTTTACAGTTGTCACAAAAAAGATGGTAAGAAAAAAGGGTTAACAATTTTCATAATTTTATTTTTTCATTTTTTTCCTTTTCTATACATATACATACAACTTAGCTATCTTTTCCACACAACTACAACTACAATTCTCTCAACTACAACTACAACTATAACTACAATTCTCATAACCTCTATTATTTACATACAAATTATATCAATTACATATACTCAAAAATGCCTAAAAAACACCACAACTCTCGATCATCACAATCAAACGATATGTGAAACATTTTACTTGACAATTCTATTCCAAATACCAATTTTCACCGACGGGTTCGTCATCCACATCTCAATCGAGCAATACCAACTCTAGTCAAATGGTTTTTGCTCTACACGCACTTCTTGTTAATCCGTGTTCAATCAATAACAACAATTCTGCCAATACCAACAATTCGGCCAATACTCACAATTTAGCCAATACCCACAATTCGACCAATACACTCAAACACCACTAACCCAAAATCAATTCCAAACGTCCAAACACCACCACTCATTGTTGAAGACGAAGCCAAATTCATACCCGAACCTAAACCCAAAAAAGACGAAAAAAAAAATAAAGGAAAAAAAGTTTTTTGGAGCGATAGAGAAAGTAGCATCTTTGGGAACAGTGGATCGACGGGTCCCAAAATGCGGTGCCCTCACAAAAGGGATAGTCTTTGTGGAACACCATCATGTCATGGTACATCTCAATAGTTTAGACCAAAAGATCCATCGATTAAACTAACCAGCAAATCGAATAAAATTCAAAAAGATGTCAAGTGTTTTAATGTCATCTACAAAAAACTTGAAGAAGTGTAGGAAAGTGGAAATGGAAACGTGGACTTTATGTTAGAATGCCCATAACAATTCGAACAACAACAAAAAAAGAACTTCAATTGCGAAGAGGCATGACACATTTTAAAGGATTATCTAAAGTTCTTTTTTCCCGATGGTATTATGAGCAATAAATGACCCATGGAACAAGAACTCGACTGCCTATCAATCTCGAAGATGACGACGAGTACCCGAATCCAAAACCAACTCCGCTGCTTCTTTTCCACTGACAGCTTCTTCTAGGCAGGGGTGGCTCAACGGTAAAGCTAGTAAAGCAACCGCTTTAGGCCCCGTAATTTTTAAGGCCCCATATGTATATATATATATGTGTGTGTTTTTATATATAAAAAAATTTATTATAGTTTATTATTTCTGTATAATTATATATAATGGGTAATTTTTTTTATTTCTTAAGACACTAAATTAGATAAAGAAAAAAATCACACATGTACATTTTATTAAAGCCCATTAGATTAAGGCCTCATTTGATTAATACTCATTTGATTAAGGCCCATTACATCCCATTAGGTAAATAAAAAAAATCACCTTCTTTTTTTCTACAATTTCGAATGGCTGTGAATAACAGATAGCAACAATTGCATTCTGCTGTCACCCGTGTTCTCCGACATCTCCTTTAGGTTCTATCTCATCTTTTTTAAAGTTCTTTATTGTGATTAGTGTCTAATAGGTATTTAGATTTATCAATGAAAACTCATAAATATGAATTTGGTTACTCGAAATTGCAAAAGAAACGAAAAGAAGAAGTTTTAGTGGAATCTCAAATGAGGCCTTAGATAAATTTGTAACAGCCACAAAAAAATATATCAAATAATACTAATGAATGTCTTTCAATTGATCAAACTAGTATAGATGATAATGAAGTGAATGTGGAAGAAGAATTAAATAATCAAAAGAATGATTTTGATCATAAAAATCAAACTAGTATAGATGTTAGAAATAAATATTTTGAGATTGTAAACATTGTAATCGATAAGTAAATGGTTTGTGTGAGGAGTATAAATACTCAAACTTGTACACAAACACTAAGAACGCTTGTATAACTTTTGACCACTTGCAATATAACATATTCAACCAAATTCTCTCTATATACATACATATACATACACATATACATAGATTGTTCTATCACTTAACAATTGGTATCAAAGCAAGGATTATCGAGTTTAGGATTGATTTTAACTAGTTGTTAAACAGATTCAAGTGGAATCAGAGAAATTTGAACAATTTTGACCAAAAATGAGTATTTGAATTGTGAAATTTATTCGATAGAAAGATTCATCTAAGTAAGTAGTAACAGAATCAGTTGAATTATGTTAACTATTCTCGTAATAGTTGCTTCAATATAAAGAAGTTTTTAAAGCTTAAAATTATGAAAAACTATTTAAGATCGACAATGTCACAAGAAAAGTTAAATGAATTAGCTACTATATCAATTGAAAATGCGTTAGTAAACGAAATTGATTTCAATGACGTAATTAAAGATTTTGCATAAAAAAAAGGGAGACAAATAAATTTTATATAAAAAATAAAATAAGTAAAAATTTCTAGTAAAAAATGCCCCATTTTAAAAATTTGCTTTAGGCCCCCGATAGACTTGAGCCGCTTCTGCTTCTAGGATGGTGCTCAACTTCCATCATTCGTACACGGTACACAATATCCTAACCCTCGAATTTCACCCAACTTCTCAAAACATGTTGTATCCAGATTATTTGAGTTACTTGTGTATTCATATCCATTGATAGATAAAAAAAAAAAAAGTAATATTTTGATTCATTGTGCAAAAATACAAAAGCAATTTGCTGGTTAGTTACTGTTTTGGCAACTCCTCTTGCAAAAATGTTGTCGCTTGATATTATAATACTTATTAGAAAAAAGTACCATCTTGAGTATTTGGTGGTATAAGTCCGTATAATTGTTGGTTTCTATGTGTTGATCTGTATGGTTTGTATATGTTTGATTTGTATGTTTTCTTGTTTTGAGTTTTCTTAATTTTATCTAGTAATATGATTACTGTAATTGATATTTATTTAATTTCTCAATCTCGATGTCAATATCGTAATGAACATGCAAAATTTTTATTTTTTATGACAAACCTAATCCACCTATCTCAAACATTATATACATACATCTACATATATATATACATAAATTGTTACCAGCAAGGCTTGAACCAACAACCTCTATGTTGATAGGTTTCTCACATAATGATAGGTCTTATGCCCTTTGCCGATCTCATTTCTTTCCATTCGAATATGAAACAAAAAAAATTGATTTCGTAGCAATTTCTCAGATCAATTCTCTGTAACTAGCGAATAAAAAAATTCTCAATATTTGGTTACATTTTATTTCTCTGATATATTTTATTTCTTTAAATTTCTCTCAACAAAAATGAGCTATTTAAAAATTCACGGGTCAAGATGATAAATTTATAACATGTTGACTAATGAAAAAGAATTTGGGGAATTTGATATTGTTTTCAACATGAACCAGGTACACTTTGTGCTTGGTTAGGGGTATTAGAGAGTTGAAAATGGAAATGATAATTATTAATGGAGCTTAGTTTATTACTATGCAATTAATCATTACCCACTGTTAGATAATACTCCATTATCCACTAATTGGTGGTTATGAAACAAGTTAATTATCTTTTAACCCAGTTTCTCTTATCCCATAATTTTACTCACAACATGTTACACGGTTACATACATATATATTTTATTTATATTTCAATATTTTATTATAATTTTATATAATAACATTCTTTTATATATAATAACAAATAACAGATAATTATCAATTATACTCCTACGCTGTACGTTAACTATATGCGTACTTTCACAATAATATTATCTATAGTATATATACGCACAATATAATTCTCATATAATAACAAATAATTATCAATTATACTACTACACTATACGTTAACTATATATGCGTAATTTCACAATAATGTCCTCTATATAGTATATTTTTGCATAATATAACGCTCATACAGATATATTGATGCTGTTATGAATCTCATACATTATGTCTATATAAGATGAACGTACATAGATATATAGTTATAGGAGAATGATCCATATGGAAGCTCCAAATCTTAGGAAATGAGAGAAGTAAATCTTAGCCCTTGATTTTTTTATAAATAAATGCTTTTAACATTCATTTGTGATGAATATTAAATTTTGAATTTATTTGTGATTTTTAAAATTCATTTATAATGAAATCAAGGGTTGAGGTTTACTTTCCTCCTTCCCTAATTTTTTTGTTTGATCCCATGATAGTTATATATACAGTTAATTCATTTATCAACAGATTTTTTTATTCCGTTTGAATTTATTTCAATAATTCTTTTAGTTGCGTTAATCGGCGCAATTGCTGTAGCTCGTCAATAATAACTCTTTAGAACTGGAAAAATATGAGCTATCACATGCATTTCCTTTTTCTATTTGACTTTGTATATAAAATACATAGAAATTCTTTATTAGTTCGACCTATTCCCAATATATTCCTTTATTCCATTACGTTATTTTATATTCTAGTCAACTAGTGAATCCAATTGGTTAAATTGTTGGTGAAAGTTTCCTTTCATCCGGCTCAAGTAGGTCAAATAAAAAAGGAGTTCTCGCTTTCAAATTATATAAAACTCCAAAAAGATCTACTCCTTACTCAAGTTTCCAGTGAAGACCAAGCAAAACTTTATTGATTCCGTCTTCCTTAATTATTTTTATTTAGATTTTACCGATGGTAAACCAATTAATGTGACTTGTGAGGTACAGCAATTATTAGGAACACATAATATATACTTATATCATATGAGTATATATAATTCAGAAGAATATGGACTGAGACTACTTTATGACCCCACAAGAAGCAAAAGAGTCTGGTATCATAGATGAGAGACCGTTAACTTTGGTGACAGACACTGTCGGGAAGGTCCAGAGTAAAACTTAAGTGAATCCATTGCTGTAACCAGATTTCGGGCTGTCGTTTTTCTTATTGTATTAGTAACAGGGACTAGTGGAAGAAATCAGATGTTTTTCCAAACATCTTTCTTGAAAGAATATTGGCTTCAAGCTTCACCTGTTTTGCTCTCAAATTCTTATCGTTACCTTGGTTAATGTTTGACGATATTTCTGTATTCTCCAGGTTCACTGATTATAAATGGGAAATGACATTGAACTTTAAGACACTATGAGTGGTTATTATAGAATTCATACGATCTAGATGGATCTGGCCGATGGAGGGGTTGGTGATGGGTTAAAGAGGGTGATAGCCTGAAAAGTATGAATCGGACAAAAACCTTATTCAGTTGGATGTGGTAGATTCAAGTGGATTATGTAGATTTTAATTAGATTCGAATTTTGTGAATAAACCCTTGTAAGGAGGTTTAATGCAGGAAAAAACACTTTCGCTGATTTTCAGCCCATTTGACTAAGTTCTTTTTAATGTAACTTTTTTTGCTTGGCGTATTTCATGTATCAAAGACAAACATGACCCGAGTAGATCCGATGGGTTAATAACTAAACTAATAACATCTTTGTACAAAACTAACTT
The DNA here is from genome assembly GCA_963921325.1 of Logfia minima. Classification (NCBI taxonomy): domain Eukaryota; kingdom Viridiplantae; phylum Streptophyta; class Magnoliopsida; order Asterales; family Asteraceae; genus Logfia; species Logfia minima. The sequence goes on from OY992767.1 coordinate 8,579,506, forward strand.
ATATTGTAGAACAGAATTGTTCGATAGGTTATAGACATCCACATATATTCCACGAGTTCAGAGCATCACCATGACGATCTAGGGACCTTTCCAAATAAGATCCAGCTTTAATGACTCGTAAACATAAATATAATTAGCAAAATATGGACATAGAAACTGGTAGAAGGGAAATGAATAAGTTGGTATATTAGTTTCGCTTCATTCCATCTGGAGCTTTAATGATTCGATCCCACCTCTTTCAAGTTTGTTGATAGCACTGTTCCATTCGACTTCACCTATTGGTCAAGAAAACACAACAATAGTTCAAATTATCAAGTCACACAGTAGAATACACAACCTTGATGATCCAGTTTATTCCTTTTTTCACTCAGGTCTATGAAAAGTGTCCGGATTACTTTTGTTTTTTCAATGTATACTAATAAGCTAATTAGTGGCTTGAGTGTTTATCAAATTCTGACTATTTATAGGCCGATACCTCTCCCAATGGAAGAAGCTTCTTCCAAGCTTTTTCCATACCACGTCAGCACTTCTTCAGAAAGACTGACCAAAGACTGAACCATGCCAACCGAATAAATCTTCTTTAGAAAGATTGGAGGACCCCACCATTTAGTTAATTACAACAAATACAATTTCAATTATAATTTTAAAACATAAATTAAATAAAACACATTTATTTAAAAATAAAACATTACATTTAAAATTAAAAATTAAAAATATGATTACACTAATTAAATAAAATAAAACATTACATTTAAGATTAAAAATATGATTACAATAATTAAATAAAATAAAACATTACATCTAAAATTAAAAATACGATTACAATAATTATTAAAAAACTAAACTACTAATCTAGTTGTCCTCGTCTTCGAGTGGTGATGGTGCTCGTGGTCGTCGAAAACGCGAACCATAGTCGCGTTTCACTTCCTCCCTAGCTTGGTAAATCAAATCAAGATAGTCGAGTGGCAAGTTTGTAGGTACCGGCATAGCGAGAAACTTAAACGCGTTAAACATTATTCGTTTATCCGCGAACATTGTTCGTTTCCTCGCCTCCTCCACTATCATTTCCCTACTCATTTGTTGAATTTTTGCGGATGATATAAGTTCTTCTCTAGCTTCCTCACTCGAATAACGTGTGGAAACAGCATCCGGCGACCCCGAACTTTGTTGACTTTTGTTTCGACCTTTTGGACGTCGGATCGCGTCATCGGCAAATAGATTTTCCATCGAAGTCGGAGTAGGGAGACGGATCTCTGCGTCATCGTCGAGATTGATTTGTTCGTCGGGTTCTTGTTCCATGGGTCTTTTGTTGCCCATAACACCATTGGTAGAAAAGAACTTCAGATAATCCTTTAAAACGTTCCATGCGTCTTCGTAACTGGAGTTCCATTTTTGTTGTTCTTTGAATAGTTTACGGGCATGCTTCATAACATCCGTGACCTCGTTCCCGCTTTCTCACATGTCTTCAAGTTTTTTGTAGATAGCGTTAAATAACTTGACATCTCTTTGAACTATATTCCATTTTCTCGTTAGTTGATCCATTGAATGTTTGGTCCTAACTATTGAGTTGTATTGTGACATAATGGTTTGCCACAAAGAATCGGGCGTTTGCTAATATCCAACCAATGCATTTTGCGACACGTCGATCCACCGTTCCGCCAAGATTCGACTTTTTCTATCATTCCAAAAAACCTTTTTTCCTTTGCCTTTACCCTTACGATCTTTTTTTGTGAGGGTTCGGGTACAAAATCGGCTTCGTTCTCGTATGGTGGTGTTTGGACTTGTTGAAATTGATTTTGAGATAGCGGTGTCTGGTCGAATTATTGTTGTTGTTGTTGTTGGAATCATTTTTGTTGTGATTGTTGTTACATATTTAAATAGAATTGGGAACGTAGGTTGTTGGGTGGGATTGAAAACGGGTTAACAATCAGTATGTATGGAGTAAATCTCATTGAACTTGAGTTGGTATTGCTTTGTTGAGATGCGGAATACGAACTCGACGGTGACATATTGATAAGATTTTCGATGAGATTGTTCCACATATCGCTTGATTGTATGGTCAAGCGTTTCGGTTGTTTTTAGACATTCTAGTTGTAGTTGTGGTTGAAAGAGTGGAATTTGTATGTAAATATGTATGCAGTTGTGGTTGAAAGAGTGGAAGTAATATGTAATTAAAATGTGTGTAGTTATAGTTGTGGTTGAAAGAGTGGAAGTAATATGTAATGTGTGTATTTGTAGTTGTGGTTGAAAGAGTGAAAGTAATATGTAATTAAAATGTGTGTAATTGTAGTTGTGGTTGAATAATAGAAAGTGTAACTAAATATAGAGGTTTTTTGTAGATAGAAATTGAAAGAATGAAAGTTGTAGTTGAGATAGTTGTGTGAAAATAAGTACTATGTATGTATATATGTATATAGAAAAAGAAAAAAAATAAAAAATAAAATAAAATTTTTAAAAATAGGGCCACTAAGTTACAGCTTTTAAAATTTTTATATATTTTTTTTCTTTTAGATATTCTCAGTTTGATGAATTAAAAAAAATTAATTTAAATAAATAAAATACAAACATTGCACGCACACTAGAAAACAAAAAAACATAGGTTTTATTTTTATTTTTCAAAAGTGGGGCCCACCCACTCTTCTTGTTCAAGATGGAGATGGAAGGGGAGGACGGCCGGAAGACGCATGCTGCCATTGGTGGACAGGAGGACGGGGTTTGAAGACAGTTCAAAGACGTGTCCGTTGAGACGGGTCTTATATATCTCGTTGAAGTTTTCAAAGATATAATATGAAGATGAAGAATTATTTCGACCGATTAATACACAAAAAGAGTAATAAAAATAAATTTATTATCAACACTTCTTTAAATGAGTATAGTATATACTCAATCCCAACAGTTTAATTTCTTAGCAGTACTATAAACAATGAAACTGAGAATAGATATATAGGGGTATACAAGTAATCCCAGTATTTTCTATAAAAATCAGTTTCACTGCAAAAGGTACGAAACTGATTATTTAAAATTGACTATTTGGGGCTTCGAGTCCTAAATAATCTGATAATCATAATCAAAACTATGTCGAAACAAGGAAAATATAAAGACTAAAACCATTACCTAATATAAACTTTACAAGTTAATATCACATAATTACATAACATATCAGCTCTCACCTGCCAGCAATTCCAATTGGCAATAGAGGCTTCATGTCGTCATACTTAAGTTTCAGACTATGTACCTGCAATTTATTCCATTGTAGTCTAGCATAAAGAAAAATTACAAAAATGAAAAAGATAGAGATCTTTAATCCCCAAATGAGATGGAAATTACTTACATTATCCTGCAGCAAAGACTGGACAATTGAATCGGTCTGAATCGCTATCACCCCCTTCTAACGAAATTTTTGTATAGTAAAAAGTGGACCACAATTGAAAGAATTCAGACTCCAATAACAACCATTGATGTCCAAACAACCAGCATGCCACTTAATCTCATATGAACCCAAAGGAAACATAGAAACGTCAAGAACACAAGTAGCGAATCCTTGCCCTTTCCCATTCGGTCTAAAACAGACAATTGTTTCTGCAGTCTGCCCATCAAAAGTATCATCTTTCTCACAGTTGTTGACATGCTTGAGTAGCTTTTCATTCAATTCTAAAATGTCATCACCTGTCCCATCGTGAAACTCCATCCGTGTTTGACTTTTACCGTTTCCACTTTGACTAGGTTGCTTATAAGACGATCTACATTGAAGGATGCAATAAAGTTTGGTAAGACGAGCTCGGATTTCTGGTAAAATGTCATTTAATTGAAGGCATAAATCTAGATGGAGATGATATCCTGGCAGAACCGATATCTTCTCACCGTTTCCAGAGTCTCTGTTCATGGTAAACAGCTGACAAGAGACACAAGGCCTGTAACATGTGTGAAAACGGAATTAGTACAACCCCATTAACAAAGACCAGAGGTGGCAAAACACCATTAACAAAGACTAGAGGTGGCAAAATGGGCAGGTTGGGTAATGGGTTGATACACGGAATTCTTTGGTATGGATTTTATAAGCAATATATTATTTCATTAACAACCAAACTTTTTGAATACGATGATTTAGTATGCTACTATGCATTAAAGATACAATCTTGCGCAACTTTGACCCATTTCCTTTTAAGCTATATTTAGTTATCTATTTGACCATATATATAAAACATAGCCCGAGTCGGCCCATTCGTTAGTGAACGGGTCAAAAATGCCACCACTATAAAAAATATACACTTTTGGTTAGCAACATAAAAAAACACAATGTGATCATTTGACATACCTTACTCTGAAGAAATACGTTGGAGTCCTGACAAAGATGTTCAACCAGTTCCTTAAAACATCTAATTGAAGCTTTAGTCCATCATTAATTAATTGCAATCGAACCTCATCATCATTTTCAAGCATTATTTTTGCTGTATTTTGTAGGCCAACAACTCCCCTGACCGCGAGACGACATATCTTAATAATACTTCTAACTTCATACGTAAGTTCCAACCTCCGAGTTTTGGATTGTTGACCAACACAACTCTTAGATTGACCAAAACAAGTCTTTTGAAGCAACACGAGCTCTTTACTAGTCTCATCGTCTATATGCCAAACCCGCCCTAAAAGATCATGTATAAGCATTGCATGTAAGTTACTCCGTAAATTCTCCGGACCAAGATACTCAAAATCAAGGTTTGCAAAGAACAGAGAGAATCCAGTAACGAAGGCCAAAACTGAACAACTTAGCGCGTGTGCGGAAATGATCATCGTATTCACGGGGTCCATGCTGATAATTGATGTGGCGACCAGATCATATTCTCGTGCTAGTTTCATTAAACGGGTCGATAGTTGCGCAAGTGGTTCAACCAAAGACTCACCATGATTGTTTTGCCCACCGATAAAAGAGTTATTACGCAAAAGCTTAAAGAAATGAATTATTGTTTCTACAACGTTTGCCCTTAGAGACAAAAACTGAATCTGGAAATAGTGTCGTCCACGCGCCGTGACATCATTGGCTAACAACAATTCCTTTGAAACCCGAAGAATTTTACAAACACCATCAAGATTTTCGAGTTCGTCGTCTGTCAGTTTGCCTATTTCACCTAGAACTCCGATTATCGGTAAATCAGATCTGTTTTTGACTAACCAATCTAACAAAACTGACCGTTCTTTTGGTAAACCGCAATACAGGATTTTCACTTCTGAATACGCGAATAAAGTCAACGATGTTAACCATTGATGGCAGGAACCCGAATGAACCGTTGCTATTAACTCTCCGAAAATAAAAGCAGCTGTAAACCATGCTCCCTGAGAAACCGCATATTTTCCAGCCTTATAAGCACACCAATAGTCTTTCATTTCTATAAGGATTTTTGCTTTCTCGAGGGCACGAATTTCATTGTTAACCAGGTAGACGTGATCTGAATTGCGTTCTTCTATTTCTTTTAGCGTGTAATAGAAGTCGGGAACAGGATGAAATATAAGATAATAGATAATGTGTACAGAGCAATCAAAATAGCTGCATTCACATACGTCTTTGATCATAAGCCTCACCACGTTCTTTATTTGGCTACTCAGAGTTCCACCTTTCACCATGCTTATTAGGCACACAACCACCACTCTGGATACACATACTGCAAACTTTGACCCGATTGTTCTATGATCCTTATTCAGTAGGCATTTAATAAAACGATAGAGCTTATTTAGAGTAAATTCACCCATATCAGGGCATTTGTTCAGCACGAGATTAATGGTTTTAAATAAGCTCCAAATTTCTTGCTCCATCTCTATATCAGGTTGTTTAACATTCAAAACCGAGTTTGTCAGCAAAGTGATCCGAGCCATGAGAAATGAGATTGCTTGGGATGCTAGAGCGTTATCATCTCCATCATATGGCATGCCTATTCTTCTTGTGAACTTCACGGATATATTTGCTAGAAAGTGAACGGCAAAGACTCTGTTGGATACTGATGGAGATTGCATTGAAATCTCAACAACGGTTAATATCTTGGTGAAACACTCGTTTATTTCTGAAGAATTCAAACTTAATATCTTGCACATCAGGATCTGAAAATTTCCTCAAATACATAAGAAACAATACTAAAATTTTCTATTAATATTATTGATGATGATAAAGATAAGCAGAGGGGGTCAAATGAGTGGGCTGGGTAACGGGTCAAAAAGGGTAAATATTTGTGTGAGGCAACACTGTTCGGGCTCGTTTTAATATTATTTTAATAATTTTAACATTTTTAACATTTCTTGAATTAAAGGATTTAGGAGCTATGATGCATTAAAAATACATTGTGGGCAATGTTCGGCCCGTTCGACCCCTTTCCGTCAAAGTTAATTCTTAAATCTGTTTGACATGTCAACGATACAGCATGACACGTATCGATCCATTCATAAGTAGTTGGATTGAAAATCCTACCTCTAATGACATAACCAGTGACTTAAGAACTATACCAACCTCGTATAAAATATGAAGAGCATCCCAATGCATCACAGGTAACAGTTCCCCATTTAGCATGTTGAACATTGCACTGATAAGCTCTGTAGAAGGAGAAAAACGAAAGCGACTTCTTGATAATACAATATGTAGACATCTTAATGATGTTGCTTGCTGTAACAATGACTTCTCTTGACTTAAAAATGAAAGAAGCAGATCTACCTGAACCAGGAAGTTACATATACATTAACTTTAATCAAATAAATTTAAAAGAATAATTCACATATTTCACTTTTATACATTAAAAATTCTTTTTTACTCCTCCATGTCAGAATAAATGCAACATTTGACTTGGCTCAACGTTCTATTAGTATTAGAGTTAACAGTGTTGGTGCATCGAAACTAGAGGTATTGTCAAGGGGGAGTCTGTTGGTGCATCTTGTGTGACAACAACATCTAGTTTGTAATTAGTCATTTTGTTAATTATTGTAATCATTAACTTTTGTCTTATATGCAAGTTCGTACGAACTTAGAAGTAGGTACGAACTTAGGAAGCCCTACGAACTTAGCAAAGTTCGTATGGGCCTTCGAAGTTGCCTAAGTTCGTAGGGCCCAGCCCATACGAACTTAGGAGCTTATATATACTCATGTCCATAGGTTGAAAAAAACTAAGATTTCGGGGGTTGAAAGTTCGAAACTCAGTCTTAGCCTTAGTGCAAGTTCGCAGAAAGGAGAAAGAGAGAGTTTGTATCCTAGTTTGAATGTAATACTTGTTTACGTTCAATAAAAGTGTTTTTTACATATTCGTGTTAACTTGTTTATTATCGTTGTGTATATTTGAGGATTCCGCACTCGAATATACTAGTTTACCTCATGGATCCAGTCCCCGGGAACCTACAAACAGGCATGTAAATCAAATGATGAACAGAGTAATACCTGCCTAGAAATCAAGAGTGCTGATCTGGAAGCAATTATCGAGAGTGAAATCAGCATAGTCATAACAATATCATCTTTCACCGGACCTAAAATCAGCTTTCGCCCCTCCTGCAATAAGCTAACAGTGAGTTTTGGAGCATCATGATAATAAATTTGTTCACGACTGCCGAAAAAACATGATAGCTAACAGCGATAACAGTAAATTCTTATACGTATACACTGCTAATTTTCAAAGACAGAAACATGAAGGAGAAAATATACAAACCTCATAAGCTTTACTAGATATAGCTGAAGAGCTTCTTAGTTTTGCAAAAGCACGAACTCCTGCTAGCTTGCCAGCAATTGGCATATCAGATGATGAAACCATATTTACTAACATCTCAAGGAGTACACAAGCAAAGTCATCTGAAAACTCACAAAAGCATCCAGCAGCAAATAACGAAGCCTTAACCTAACATAAGACGTATATAATAAAAGCATTAATCGTGCACCTTAATTTTAGTTCAAGACACTTTCAAAAGTGACAAAGGCTCATATTATAGAACAAATGATAATCCTACCTCTAGAACATGGCATGATACAATACTAGATAGTATAAGATATCGAATGTCGGCATTATCTTTAGCAAAATCAGACCAGCAACCAAAAAGAGCCAATGACAATGCTCTAACATCCTCGTCACCAGAGTTAAAACACACCTTTATTCTCCTTAAAAGTTCGAGGTGATTCTCTACTTTATAAATCGACAAAATTCCTTTGTTATTCTTATCAAAACTTTTCTTTTTATTCCTGTGCTTCATCTCTGAAAAGAAAATCTTTACAATACAAAGTTTGGTATGTTTGTCACCGGACATAAACGTGTCAGCCAACCGTAAAAGAATAGCATTTGCAAATAGCTTATCTTCTCCAGGGACCAACCCAAACATATCATATTCGGCCATGGAAAGCTCGGGTTCCTTACTCCACCATTCCAGCCTAGCTCCAACTTCTTGAATTGCTAATACACGTTTCCCTGAAAATACATGAATTTACATTTGAGAAGTATTTTTTAAAAACTTATGACATTACAAAGAAAATTATGCCAAAGGACCATTGTCCTAGCGGTATCTAGGTGACCTTCCAACCATGAGGTTGGGGTTCAAGTCCGGCGGATGGGACAAATGTACATATTCGTGGATTAATGTATATATTTGTGGTAGTGGTGTGTGTGAGTACTTGCCTTCTAAAATAAATTACAAAGAAAATTATAACTAATCTGTACATAATTTGCAAAAAATATACACCTAGTTAGCTATTACTTATTATTCGTGAATACCAACTATAACCAAAACCCATAAAAGATTAAACTTTATAATTATGTTTGAAATATAGCTTCAAAAAGTAATCGTTAGTACAAATAAACACTTAGTTCAGTAGAAGACAAGCATGAATATCAACAATGAGCAAAACCCAAGAAAAAAATCACAGCATCTAAAATAATAAGGGATTTTAATAGAAAGAAAGTAAAAAACCAGGGTTGTTGGAGCGTAAGGATTTGTCAAGATGAATGCTCCATTCCATTGCATTAGCTGCTGCACTTTTTTCCATTTTTTAACCAATCTCAGTCGCTGCTTGGTTTAATTCGCCAATGTTATTTAATGATTCATCAACATCCCTTAAAGTTAAACCCTCCGACAATAATAAGTATTCTCTGTGTTTTGTGACTTTTTGAAATTCGCACAACAGGATATAAAATGAACTGAATGATTTGCAAATTCAAATGATTCGTAAACAACGGTATCTTGGTTTTCATATTTCCATTCCTTCGTTGCTCTTGTCTTTCTCCTTTTCTTTATAAAAGGAAAAAACGTCTATTAAACCCTAATTTGTATTTTTGCCGACAGTCTTTTGAGTATAAGTTTTTCAGTTGAGTCCGCATAGTTACACTCTGAGTAGAAAAATAAGGCGACTTAAATCTCTTCTATCCGTGACCCCAGAACTCAACTTCAGGTCAGTTTTTTTTACATCAATTCAAACTAGCTAATAATTGACTTACTACCTTTATCAATTTATTAGTCACTTTTTAATTAACATTTTCAAAACACAATAATTAAAATAAAATATTAACATTAAAATACAAAAACATTACATTAATTAAAAAATATTACATTTCCTAAAAAAACATTACAATAATAAAACAACACACTGAATAATTAAAAAGTAGTCTAAACGAAACTCGATTCTTCGTCTTCGGCTTAGTGTTCATCTTCGTCTGAATCTTCATCTTCTGCCGGAAACATTGAACACTACATTTCTAACACATCTTTCCGAGCGGCTTTGATCATTTTTAGCTCTCTTTTTTACAAAGCTAACTATTTAGTCAAATTTTCGGTAATTGTATGAATTGCGTTTTGTTGAAAGCGAGCGGTTTTCTTAACTTCCTCAAAGACTTCAAGCTTTTCGTCTCGTAAACTTTTTATTGAAGTAGTCGCGTCCGATGGACCCAAATTTTTTTAAGCCTTGGGACCGGGTGGACAACGTAGTGAGTCGTCTTGGAACAACCTTTGCATATTACCCGCAAGAGATGAGTTGACCGGTTGGGAGTCACCCACTTCAAGATTGACGGGTTCCGGGTCGGGTTTGAATGTACGTTTGTTGCTCATTACCCCCGGCTCCATAAAAAAATTATGAGTAATGTTTTAGTAAATTTCAACATTCCTCGTAAATGAATTTACATTTGTTGTTTTGTTGCTTGAAGTGCTTTCGGGTGGCTTCTAAAACGTCTTCATCTCGTCCACCGCTTTGAGAGTGAAGCTCAAAATAGTTTTTGTAGATTGCATTGAATTTTTTTACGTCGCATGCAATTTTGTTCCATTTGCCCGTAAGTTGATTAAGATTAAGTTTTTCCGCAACTAAGGAATTATAGTCTTTTTGTATATATTTTTTTCCAAAAACTCGCATCAGCTTGCGAGTTTCCTTGTACGCCATTTTCGAAACAAGGTACCCACTGTTCAACTAAAATTCGTGCTCCTCGTCGATCCACCAAACTTGCTTTCTTTTTTGTTTCGTATCTTGTTGGGTTTCAATCTCTACTTCGTCTTCACTTTCTTCAACTTTGATGTTGGGAACGGTGAAATTTGTTTGTTGGTATGGGTTCACGAAGTATGGATTTTGTGGGTGTGAGCTTTGTGAATATTGTTGTGTTTGTCAGTATTGTTGTGTTTGGTACCACCCTTGTTGAGCGTAAGGGTTTCCAATGGGTGCATATTGTGCAAACCCGAATTGTTGAGACGGTTGAGACGGTGTCGGAAAGTTTGATTGAGCAAACGAAGAACCGGATAGTGAACTTGCGTTTGGGATTTGAGTGTTTATCAAATTGTTCCACATATCTTGGATATATTTGATGAATATATTTTGTTTTTTCTGTTAGACATTTTGTGTATAAAATAGGTGTAGTAGTGTGTAGTTTTTGTGTATGAAATAGGTGTGGTGGTGTGTAGTTTTTGTGTATGAAATGAGTGTGGTGGTGTGTAGTTTTTGTGTATGAAATGAGTGTGTAATTGTATGAATTATAGAGTGAAGTAGTTGTTTTTGGTGTGAATTATAGAGTGAAGCAGTTGTTTTGTGTGTGAATTATAGTTGTTTGGAGTGGATATATATATAGGAGTAATTGTGTATAAAATTAGTGAGTAAAATAAATAAATAAAATAAAAAATTTTGAAATTTTATTGACGTTAGTGATTTAAGCCGTTACCTTCCCCCTAATTATGAAAATCGTTCGTTGCATGTACAACAAAAAAAAAACAAAATAATAATAAGTGGCAAATCGTCGGTAAATCAAAGGTTTTAAACTGACGGATCTGTGCCATCCGCGTCGGTTTCGTCGGTTGAAACCGACGACAAACCGAAGTTGTTGTTGTGACTGGCCTTAGATATTATACTTTTAAATGACTTTGACATTTACAAGTGTTTATTGACTCTTTAAAGTCGTATGTAACTCTTTTTGGTCTTTTGCGAGTCTTACGAGTCAGAAAAAAAATAAAAAAATAAAAGGACAAAATAGAAAAAAAAATGACTATAATCTATTTTAAATTAAGTCTTTGTGTTGATTGTCGATCAACAACTTAACTATCGACACGTGATCTAACTGTGCGGTGTGAGTGTGTATTTGACACAAAAATCTTAAATAATAATATACATATAAAAAGATTAAGGACAGAAAAATCTTTATATTTCCTTGTAATTGTCGTTAGCTCTTTGCTAACTTGTTAATATATCGCAGCCGTTCTAAAAGAATATAAATATAAATATAAATATATATTTATTGTAAAGTAGTGACTTTTACGAGTCGAACCACGAGTTAAAAATCAAGTTTCGAGTCATGAGTTAACAATTATGGGTATTAGACTAATTATTTGTAGATTATTTATGACTTGTAAAAATAAATGTATGTAGATAGTTCTTAAAAATATTTAAATCTACTTTTATGTTTTAAGATAAACAAAGGGTGATGATTTACACACAAGTTATTTCTTTTCGCAAACCATTAAATATGTTATATTGTTGTACAATACAATATTATAAAACATAATTAGTGGTGAATGAATAAAATATAATAGTGTACAAATTATTCTTTATAATAAAATGATAATAATTTATATACCATTTATTTTTATCAAAATACCACTAAATATGTTTTATAATTTCATACAATATAATACTATAAAATATAGTAAGCATATACTTAGCATACATTATAGAATATTGTAAAATACAGTTAGGGGTGAATAAACACCTCCACCTCACCCAAATATAAACACCTCCGAACCTAGCCCGAATATCAACATCTCCACCTCGTGTGCAGCAAACCATCCCGGGACAATGCATGAAATTGCCCTACGAAAATTATTTTACGTCTACAAAGTTTACTATTATAATCGATATTAAGTTTGGGTTAGATATTATTTCAAAGGATCAATGTGAAGCATGTACATTTTGAAAGTTGAAAATTGTAAATTTGGAAATGATTGAAGCTACGGGGTGTAAAAGCGCATACAAACAAGATCAAACGCAACGTCAACTTCACTCAAATGCTACAATATCGTCCCAAGGTTTAATCTATAACTAGTATCAAATTCCGTACACAATAGCGGATAAAGATTTCGCATATTTATGTTGAAAGACAAATGTTTAATTATGCCTGAATATAAAATCATTAATAATTCTTTAATAAAAGTAATTTTTGTAATAATTTAATTTATTGTAATTATAAATTAAAAAATGTTATACAAAAGAAGAAGAAAAATATTTAAATGTACTATATGAAATATGATATTAATTAAACGATTTATATATTTAATAAGTGGAGAGATAAAATGGTAATTTCCGATCTTAATACTTAAAGATTAAGGAAGAGAGTTAGAAACCATTAATAAGGGTTATAGATTAGACAAATTTAAATTTAATTTATATAAAATAAAAATAAAATCCCAAATCAATTACTTCTGTTGAATGTGTTGCAAGCCAAAATATAAGTTACACACACCAATTATAAAATAGAAAATTTCCCAAATCACACTCGAGGGAAAGCTCACAGCATAAATTAATGTGTTTATACAACAAACTTTTACATAAGGACTTATTTTTATTGACAACGTGACTACTCAGTGAAAATAAAATAAAAATAAAAATAAAAAAATGGCAGCCCATCAAAACACACTCAGAACTATGAAACACCAGGGAAGGAGAGCCGATCTCTGAGAGTATCAAAGATTGATGTAGCCGTGGAATTCTGTTGCAAAGTGTTTTTGAGGCGCTCCAACAACTCCCCGTCTTTAGTCTGTGATGCAGCATCTGCAGCTTCCTTTGCCATTCCTATTCGAGCATAAGCCTGTTTCACACGAACAAACTTTTTCATGCCTACTGTTCGTCATAAAATGCATGGGATGGACTAGTTGGGTAACGGGTCAAAATAGGTTGAGTCTAAGCATGCAATTTGATTTTTGAGTACAGGCCCGATTGATTTGGAACAGTTACTGAAAATCTTTGTCATATAAAAAAAACAGAATGTGTTAAATATGATCACAAGAAACTATAAAACAAGAATGGTGATATTTTTCTGAATGAAGTTGATATTGGAGATTTTATGTACGACAAACAAGTATTTCAAACATAAGCATACCTCGGCTCTTTCTCGAGGATCTGCAAGCTTTGTAATATACTTCAAGGCTTCACCTTTCTCTTCAGCATCAATGCAAGCCTCCACAAATGGCCTAAAACCTATCGTTGCTCACACCAGAAATGATAATTCAATTACATGCCATTAACAACTTGAAATGCCAATGACATTGTTTTCATGATAAAGAAATCAAGGTCTATTTTCTTAAGGTGACTTTTCTCCTTTGAAATATAAAACAAGTAATAAAACAACATACCACTTGGGGGCCTTTTCTCCTTTGAAAACTTTTCCAAGGCGTCCCAGTCCCTAATCGTGACCAAGGCAAAAACTTTGAGCCAATACCAGCGTTTCTCTGAAACCTGATTCAAGCTTTGAAGAATGCAAATGAGCATGTTGCAATGAAAAGAGATTGAGAATTGAAACAAGCATAAATCGTTATCATAATATATGTTTTGAATATTATTATTCTCAAAGAGATGTATATATACAACACATAATTAATTCAAACAGTTGTAAAATTCAGATAAGTGATATCTGACCTTAAATTCGTTTTTAACTTTCAGAGCAGCCCGATGATTGCCCAATACTATGCATGTCCGAATTGTATCACTAATACTCGAATCAACAAATATAGGTTGCTTTGTACTTACTTCTAGCTCATGCTGAATCCTGCATTAGATGTAAAAAATGACACAAAACAAAAGGCCTGTTTTCTTTTACTTAATGCACTTCATTAATATATAGCTTCATTTGGTAGATCATTTAGGTGTGTTTGTTATTGACTTGATAAAAAAGAGACGTCTTAATAATTTAAGTCCTAAAAATGTAAATTTCCATATTAAGTCATGACTTTTTCAAAACATTTGACATAATTGCCCTTACAACTACCTCATGTAGAGGGTTAAATTGGTAATTCTTAGTTATTCAGTCGGTTTATTAAGCACATAAAACAAACAATGATTATTTATTTACGACTTATTCAGAACAAACATTATATATTCACATAGACACGTTATCAATTTAGAACTTAATGAGAAAAAAATACAAACACGCCCCAAACCATATATATCAACAAAGAATCCATGCCTTACATAGCGTAAGTGGTCATAGCTAAACTAAAAATGCAACCCTGATAATAAATTGTAAATGGAAGACGCAAAGAATCTCTTTCAAAACCCCTCAAGTTGTAGCATATATCCAAATGCCCATATATGTCAAACAAGGCCGAACTTGTGGCTCTGATATTATGAAATAGTATTTTGGACTTCGTGTTATATTTAACACAGAGCACAAAGTAAGTCATTGGTCAATATAATGATAAACCTTAAATGTACCCTTAATAATAAAATACGTGAATAATAGACATATAATAGTTGTTGACTAGCTACACAAGTCATATAGATCCCAGTTCTTCAAAGTTAATGGTACAAGTTTACAAAAATTGTAATTTTAAAAATCATAATTAAATAGATCAATTTAGAGAATTTAAGTATATAAGATACAACAAACTAAAGAATATATTGCATTTATTATCTACATTTAATCAGTTAAAGTTTGAGATTGGGCATGGATAAGCAAGTGGGTGACACTATTTTAAAATTTTTGCCAACAAAATAGAAAATAAAGAAAAATAAAAAATCTAATACAAGATTAAAAAAAAATCAACTTTTTTAGCATTCAAAGTCTCAATAAGTGACATGCTTTTCAATTTTCAAAGAAGCTCATACCGTAATAATTTTGCATGCTCTTCAGCAGCCTTCGACTCAAAAACATGCTCCTTTGTTTCACCAAAAAGATTTTGCGCTTTCTCAATGAGTTTTATACGTGGACCATGAAGTGGAGATCCTCTACTTGCCATTGGATTCTTTGCTATTTCCCAAGACTCCTTCCACAACAAGAAAGCAACATCCTACAACATTAAATAACACTTTGTTAGGAAATTGTAGACAGTGGTAAAAATGTGTTATATTTTTTTCATTTGCATAAGAGGGAAAAGAAAATGAGAAAGAATCAAGTTTAAAAGTCAGGATCCAGGCTTACATGAAGCTGACCAGTGGAAAGAAAGAAATCCTTCAAAAACTCATGCGTATAGCACCTATGATAAATAGAGATATACAAAATCCAATTCAATACAAGGTATTATGCAAAGAAACCATAAAAAACTTGAGCCATGATGCCTCACCGTGCATAACGTATAAATAAGTCCCGTGCAAGGGGTCTAGCTTGTATCATCCCGAATAATTCCAATGCTGGTCTCTATACAAAGTCAAAAAACATATAAAGCTGAGAAATTAACATAAAGTGATCTTTCAGCATTTTACCTTTATTCAGTCACTATCAAACAAAAGTATACTAGGAATGGGATTTTCCAGTACCTTTTGCCATATGTGAAACAGAACAAGATAAACAAGATCGGTATCACCACTTTCAGTTGCCTTAGTCAGGGCCGTATCTTCTTCCCCTATGCCGAGTAACAAAGGAACCTGGAAAACTCAGATGTATAATACTCAAACCGTGATATATCTTCTATCACATTTACAAGTTTTTCCGTAAACAATATTTTAAATATCAACAAACAGCAGATATAGAGTACCTGCTTTGAGGAAAGAGGTTCATGTTCAACAAGCATAGCAGCTAACTTCCGGCGGCCAGTTTGATCTGCATGAGCAGCAACTGCAGCATACGAAATGCTTCTAGACAACTTTAACTGAAACTCCCAAAAAGATGGCAAATAAAATTCAAAGAAAATGATAAGTATATATTATTAAGTTCAAGTGTCCATAAAACTCTGCACACCTTATCAAGTAAAATTTCAAGGAGAGTAGCATCAGGAATTGCTGATGACACTGTTAACTTTGAACAAGCCCAATGCATGATAACCACTTCCTGCATAAAGCTCAAAGAATTAAAATCTTTTTATTATATATGAATTTTTAATAGTCATTATCATAGTGAATTTCAAGGAGACTTACTTGATTCATTCCAAGGTAATCTGATATCCTGAGTGCCAGCAGATGTTGGTGGACATTAACCAATCGACCAATCAAAACTGATGGTGTAAGCAACTAAGAGTAGGAAAAATATTAATTTGATGAAAATAATCGAGATCAATCCTGTAACTGAATTCTGATAAGGTGGTTAGAAACCTTGTATTGATGTATACTAAGTGGAATGCCGGTCTCCATGCTGCGTACCGCATTTAAGACTCGCAATGTTTTGCTCATCTCCTGAATGCTCTCACGCTGAAATTGGCTGCCAAAGCCAACTGGATATCACTACCGTAAACAAAAATTAGAAAATCTTATAATCTATTGTAGGAACCTATAAGGTCAATAGCTAGCAATATATGAGTATGATTGTCACTTGTCAAGTTCGAAAACCTAAGGTAACATCAGAAATTTGATGGGAGCATGCAACATACAAGCATATGTTGGCAACTATCCTATCATAACAGTAGTTGTTACAGATTGGATACGGTTGTACAGAGCATATTAGCTGTTACAGATTGTATATAGAAGTATCAAAAAACCTAGCTTAGCTCTCCATTCTAGTTAGTATTCCCTGATTTCATGGGGCTGCTACTGATTATTTTGTGGGGTAGTTACTACTTTTTGTTCCTAATTTTAAGATAACAGACTTGTGTTTGTATATATATGCAGAATTATGTGAATTAACAGAAATTATTCAAATTCTAAATAATATAGCATTTTCAACTCAAATTCTCAACAATACTCATTTGTTACTTCATATACCTATTTGTTTTGCATTCAATGCCATGTTATCAATATAATCCCAATATATAGAGTTGCCTCACTATCAAATGCACAAATAAAATAACAAATATATACAAAACTTCACCATGCACTATGATAACAATATACTCTCTAAGAATAAATTAGAACTAACCTACAAAATGCTTGTCCATAGCTTGCAGCCCTTAGAAGTGTCTGTTGTAGAGAAGAATCAAATTCATGACCTGCAGCGTCCACACAGGCTTCTACTGCCTCAGGCAGTGATGCACGTATCAGTCTCAAATTTTCATCAGCCTAGAATAAGTTGACGTCAAAATTGAAAATTTTCAACCCAAATTTTAATAATCATAGGTAGCATTACATAACAAGTTTGATTATTACAAAATTCCCTACCTTTGCACTCCGTCTGTCAAAATGATCCAATGCATCATACAATAAAGCTGCTGGTTCTGTGCTCCCAATCTTAAATATGGATTCAGTGGAAGCTGGAACCCGTTGTAGAAACTCCATGTTAGTGTTAGACAATATCCTTGCTCCATCACACTCTGGGATTAGGACAATTGGTTCATCATAAAGGTAGTGAACAGGATCTCCATAGGGACCAACCATCAGAAGCATATCATTCCAATATAGTAACACACTGTCCATTCCACACCAAACAAGTTGTTCTGGAGCAAGAGCAGACTGTGCACATGCAAATTTATGAATAGTTAAAACACTGCATACCATCACATTCTTGATTTTAAAGTCTGATATCCCATTATGCAAATCGTCATATTTGATTTTTTTAATAAAACATCATACAGTAAAAATAAATTAAACATGTGAGTCTCATGTTAACTTGAAGTAGCCATGTATATGGAGTTTTGACACTGCATTTAGAAAGAGATTAATTGATTATACTCTTATAGTGTTTTCAAATTGCAAAAATCAATTTCTAGCGATTAGATATAGTAAAACTAACTTTGATTATCTGATCATTTAGGGTTCCAATAATCAGTTCTCGATTATCAGAATTTGTTAAACACTTAACACCTAATAATCTAACTATAACATCTTCAAACAACATACCAAAAACTATCTTTTGCGGCCCGTTTTCTTACATGATCATCTAGTTCTACTCGATAACCACTTTCAAAACACAATAGCAAATACAAACAGTAAACAAACTACACAACATTCAAAGATCAACAAAAGTTTCTCAAAACGAACCTCACAAGCGTACTCGAAAATGATGCTTGAGAAATCAGTAGGCATGACAAGTAACTGACCGTCGTGAGTAAACGACGCCAACAATTTCCCATTACACGAAACAACCATCTTCTGCAAAGGTCCCAACCCTTCACCAACACTCTGAACACCATCTTCTTCCACTAACAACACATGATCACCAACACCTAACAACACCTCCACGTTTCCTGACATCGTATACTTCGGTTCAATAACCGTCATACACAACGGAAACTCATCAATTCCCGTATCCGCTAACTTACACGCCTTAGGGTTTTTCATATCAGCAATACAAAACAATTCAAACACTTCATTTATACACACAACACCGTTCCCCCAAAACACACATTCAACAACACTATGTTCAAAACACTCATGACCTAAACTAATATTAGGTTCAATTAACTTACAGTGTATATCATAACGATATACGGTGCCGTCTTGTGTGATGCAAACGAGGATTTGTTCATCGGTCCATGATAATCCGATCAATCGGCCGCCGGAGTTGCGCCAGACGGTTTCAGAGAGTTGACGGCCGGCGGAATTGAAGATGCGGAGTTTACGGAGGGCGGATTCGGCGTAAAGTTGAACGATTTTGGAATCGTCACGGATAATGGCGATTGGACCAGAGAATGGAGCGCAGGCGATTTTATTGCGTGAAAGATCTATGTTTTTCCATTGTAATTGGTAAAGTTCAAGTTTACGGTAGTATTTGTCGCCGAGAAGTTGCCATTCGGCGGCGATTGATACGCGGGCCATTTTTACGACTGTGATCGCCGGTGACCTTATGAAGAAGTACAGGGTATGTATGTGTGGATGTATGTATGTATGACCTAATGGGGAACGTTTTTTTATCTATGGTAATTCAGTAACTTATTAATGTGTTTCACACGTGAGTTTATCGTGTTTATAAGAATTTAAATTAGTTTTTTTCTAAGCTCAAATTTGTAACATTATTTAGCATAAAAATTACAAAAACTTATTGAATATTTGAAGGAGCTTATAAAAATGAAGTTCAAACTTATAAAAGAAAAATTACATAAATACTTTTTATATCGTTATTTGTGATGTATTTTTTGTTATCTTTAGCATTCCAGTTAATTTTACGAAATACTAATAAGAAAATAAACTCTAGCTACCAGTTAGTTTTGTTAAACACACCCATACTACTTCATAGTATCTTAATCTTAATTATATATAAATCATCTCTATCTTTTTTCTTAAAATTAGACTCAACAATGGTTAATGTCCAATTTATCCTTAAAAATCATTAATTACTTTCTAAATGAACCACTAATTTATAAATTTCAACCCTTAAGTTTTAAATTTTACATATCCTTAAATTAAATTTTTAACAATATAGTGTAAACAATAAAATCTGCGAATATCAAATTAACTATTTATTCTTGCAGTTATACGCTAGCACACTACTTAATAATAATGCAGTAAACTTTGATCCATTCTTGACCAAATTTAATTCGCCAACTTAATTTGTTGTTGCTATATTTATTTTTATTGTATAGCGTAGTTCTGTTCTAATACCACTTGCTTGCTTCTCTATTTTTCTCTTTTATGGTATATATTTGATGTAATATAATATTTTAAGAAACACTAATGAGATGTGTAATTTTTTATTTAAGCATTCTTATAATTATGATACAGATAAATCCGAGACGTTTTACATATTTAAAATGATTGTTAATGTTTTTTAATTTTTGTAAAATTCTTTCCATTAGTGAATGTATTTTAGTAATTTAAGTTTACATTTTGACCATTTTTTCATGCGTAACTAAAATCTCATATTGAAGTGTATTTCTCTTATATCATCATCATTTCATTTCATTATCATCATTTCATTAGTTATATAATAAAAAGAACTACATGTCCTAATATTTGGACACGTGAAGATTTAATCTCTTAACACATGTTTTTAGTTAAAAACAAAAAATAATAATTTGTTGATTCTACTTGTTTAGAAAAAAAACACATACTTTGTTATTTTTTAAATTTTTAGTCTTAAACTCATCTAACATGTGTAATCTTAAACTTATTATACACATAAAAAAATATATTAACACCTTACCGAAAACATAAATATATTTTAATCTCAAACATGAACTCTTTTATTATAAGAAAATAGAAAAATCTTAATCTTAATTTTTTATCCTCAATAAACTATAAAATCACCCTTAAGTTATTAAAATTGAAACATCCGTCGCACCTAATTTATATATCTCATTATTCATAGATCTCCTTCCTTATCATTGACGGTCTAAGCTAAAGGTTGATTTGATATTTTAACACATAATTATAACCACTAACAAATTTCTCAAGAAACTTAAATAATTCTTCACAAATTTATCTTTATACTTAAAAATAACTAACCCTTTCAGATAGGTCACACTCTTAAAATCGACATTTGTACTAAAAGAAAAATTAAATAGAAAAATATTTAACATTTATAATGAAACAACAAGTAATATCAAACTCAAATTAATAAATGTATTTTTGTTAAACTAATATACAAGTTAAATTAAGGATCATTATGGCATACATTTTTTTTATTTTACAAATATTAATACTTACTTGGATAGTAACACAAAATGCATAAATTCAAAAATTTGAAAAACGAATACCAAATAAAAGGCTACCTAAGAGCATTTACAATTATATTTTTATCAAAAGCTTTTTTTGAAAAAAAGATGTTCCAACAAGATAAAGTTTTTCAAAAGCTTTTTCACAATTATAAATGTATTAAATAATAAGAAAGTACCAGGTCTAGTATAACTATAACTTAATAAATATTAAGTCTTTATTTAATAAATTGTGTAAAGCTTTAGAAAAAGACTTTGTTAAAGATGCTCTAAGATAAGGAGTCCCACATTATTTCTTAAACTTTTTTTTGTTAGTGACTTATAATCATTCATATATCTTGATAAAAATTGACGACAATCCTAGACTATGCATATGCACAATCGGAAATTTTCTAGTCATTACTAAAATAGTGCCATGTATCCTTAATTAACATAATAATAATAATTTAATATTTAACTCTTTTACTTCTCGATTAACAAAAATAAATAAAAGCAAATAAATTTTTAATATTGCACAAAAAATAAACCAAAAGGAACCTTAATATTACATAAATGATTAGCGGATGGTGGTTACCTTTCATTATATGAGCTCTTTTATTACAATTAAATTTTCATAACACTAAACTAAAATAGGGGTAAATGAAGGGTATATATGCCACCAATTCAAGCCTATAAATATGGGTCATTATCTCACCATTTCAAATTATCAAGTCATCCATTACTCACTTAATTCATTATTTTCTCTTTTTAGTTTCTCTCCCTAGATTACTATATTTAATTGAAGAATTAGAAGAAATACTGTAATATTCTTAGAAAATACTGTGAGTTCTGCTTCCGTACTTTTTCAAGTTTATTCAGCTACACATTATTCGCGATTCTTTCTATTCTATATCTATTTTATTAAAATTAATATGCATGCTATTTTTATTTTAATAATGCTAGATCTCGGACTTGTCCTGATTAGTGAGTAGTTATATGTGTCTTTGTTGTGATGTAGTTAGCCGTTATAGTTGGAATAATGTTATATTAAACTTTACAAATGAAAACTCAGTGTTTTGATATGCTTTCCATTTATGATTTTAAACCTCAATTAAACTATCGTCTTTCCACCAATAAACGCGATTCAAGTCCAAGAGATACACATCTCTTTCTCTTTTGACAAGCAATATGGGTTTGCCTTTGAGACCAGAGATGACTACTGCTTTCTTCCTTATTCTTATCTTACTGCCATCATCACAAATTTGACTTGCACTAAACAAATTGTGCTTCAATCCCACTACATAATTAACCATTTTAATCTTCACATTTACTACCCTTACAATCCCATAACCCTTAGTTTTGGCAACAAAGTTGTCACCATACTTAAATGAGGTCAATCCTCTTCTACAAACTCTGACAGGTTTGACAAACTCCTTGTCATATGTCATGAACAGCCACTATGAAGATACAATCATTTTTCACTCTTGTAAGGAAGTGCTTTGTTCCATTATGGATTTCTACTAGCTCTCTTTACTTCTTTGACA
Source organism: Logfia minima (assembly GCA_963921325.1). NCBI lineage: Eukaryota > Viridiplantae > Streptophyta > Magnoliopsida > Asterales > Asteraceae > Logfia > Logfia minima. Next base: position 8,602,167 of record OY992767.1, read on the forward strand.
TTGTTATCAAAGTAGCTCTCAATAGCCATCAAGGACATATCTTCTTGCTCTTCATCATCGTAAGATGAAAGCTTTTCATGCATCCACTCTTCAACAAATAGAGCCTTCTCATTTTTCTTGGGTTGAACGTTATTCTCCATCGTCTTTGAATTCAAGTACTTCTTTTTGTACTTCATAGCTCTATCTGTCGTCTTGTCAACCTGTGAAGCTTCCATAGACTTCACCTTACACTCCGCAACAATGTGACCTATGTTCTGACACCTATAGCAAGTAGCCTTTTTAGTATCAAAAGTGCATTTTGCCTTAGATCCATTATTCTCCTGGTGTTTAACCTCTTTCTCTCATTGGATTCTTCAATGTTTAACAAAATTCCAGATAGACCAGCTAAATCATATTGATCTATACTATCATTTACAACCAATGAGGTTATCATTTCAAAGAATGTATCAGGGATGATATGAAGCAATTTATGGCAAATTTTAGCTTGACCCTTACACACATCAACTCTCTCCATCTTTAACTGCTTCAACAATATTCGCCTCTCCATCAACTCTCTCCATCTTTATGGCAAATTCCAGGAGAAAAAATATTCCCCTCTACATCTTTAACTGCCTCAACAATTTTTCCTGGTACTATAGGTCATTCCCTAATCACCTTAGCATCTCATCATCGATGCTAGCTAAGTGCCACTCCCCTTTGAATTTCCAATGAACAAAGTTTGTGCCATTGAAAATTGGAATTCCTTTTCCAACCGTTACTATAGAGGTTGCCATTGATTATGATTTTTGAGTGAATTGGATGTTGGTTTGTTTTCTGGTTAACTTGTGATCATTAAAGATTATATAGTAAAAATGAAATCTTTATTTGCTCTTGTACTAGTTGTAAGGTCTATAAGTTAAGCCCATAACTTGATTAACGGATTATCGATTATTCAATATGAATTAATCAATTAAAAATTAAGTATTCAATTGTTAATCACAAACACAATAACAATTACAGTTGAATTGATCTTGGCGGAATTAAGAACAAGTAAGAACACAAAGTTCAATCGTCAATTATATATGCTTTTATATCAATTGAACTATGAATGTGAATTACAGAAATTCATAGAATACACAAAGTATAAAAATATTTAGGTTATGAGCTTGCTAAGGTGATGAACTATTTACACAATATAGCATCACCCCCCTTTATACAAGTATACGGTTTAGGAATTGCAATTCTACCGTATCTCTAACTAATAGAGTTTCTAACTACCCACTACGCAAATCGTGGAAAGTATATCAATTACATTAATAATGCAAATCATACTAACTAATAAGATATCTCTGAATCTTCCATAATTATCTCTATGTAGTTTTTACTATGTAGGCCTTTTTGAGTTTGCAATACTTGAGTCTGTATAAGTTGAGTCTATATTATCTGAGTTGGTTAACGTCACACATACTCTACATGAAATAAACATACAAACTAAGAAACACTAAATTATTTTACACTTTGAATTTTGACTTTTTAGATCTATAATTTAGGTTTGACTATTGTTTTTTCTAACAATTATAACCCCTCTTAAATCATTTCAATTAAAATAAAAAGATTTTATATGTGAATGTAATCATGTTAATATATTAGATGATTAGTCTTGATTCATAGTTATGTCTTTTAATTATCATGGTTAGGGCAATTGTAAAGTCTGAACAACCCTACCTTATAATGCCCTTGCTTATAGACTTTTTAGGTGAATCAACCCATTGATTCTACTACTACATAATTCAAAATGTAGTCCCTCTTTCTGGTTTAAGTGAAGTTATTGTGATTTTTTTGTATTTACTTATTTATAAGTTGATATGTTGTTATAACATTGATTCTTTGATTACTAGTTTAGTCTCTGTTTTTTCTATTTGTATGATATATTTTATGAATTAGTTACCTATATATCCTCTTTTTTAGCTACTTCTTTGAGGATGAACATTTTAGGTACTTTGATGGGTGGGCTACATGTTTAGGAAGACAAAATGTAAAAAAGCTCCAACTAATCTATATATGATATAACTATATATAGTATAATATACCTTTACTTGATTGTAGTCATTGAAAATTCATGCAAAGGAGTTACATGGTCAGATTTTAGACGGGGACGTTAGGTGGTGTTTTAGGACTAGATGATACTTGAGTATTTTCAGTTATATGCAATTTTATTACACCTTTTTAGAAGATTGATATTTTTACTATATATCAAAAGTTTATATACTTTAGCTTAACTCTATCATTATACTTATATTAGGATACAAGTATAATAATTATATCTATATTATTGGTTATCGTATTTACTTTTGAACAGTTGTCAATGAAGTGATATGCTTGAATTATAATGAAAATTTTGTTTTACTAAATTTATTAAATTTTGGTACTCGAATGCACAGTCATTGGTTGATAATACATATTTAGGATGAGGTCTATAGATCATTTTGGTCCTAAGAAGGTTTTCTTAGGACACTTTTGTTAGTTTCATGTAACCATCAATTAAAACGCTATATAATTTTTTTTGGGTCAATATGATTTGCTTTATAAAGCTATATCTTATTAGGACCTCTTAAGTTTATCCTACAATTTCCTAGGATACCAAATGTAGTACAATGAGTTTAATAACCAAAAAAGTCGACATTTACAAATTAAGCCCTATGAATTACTAAAAAGTATGTGCTTTGAAGTACGCATTTTTATGGAATTCTTGTAGATGGGAAATATGTAGATTTTCTTAGAGGAAAAGGTACTACACTATGTATTCATAGAGTTAATGTGGCTATATTTAATGGGATATTTGACATTTGTTATATCTTAACTTAACGTTTTTTATGGGTCTGCGGGCTATGATTATCTCCTGTTGTTGCTGCTTTCATGGTCGTACGATGGATGCTATTTCAATGAGTTGTGATAACGATGCCCTTCATGAACTTTGGCTAGTTTTACCTAGTACAAGTGGAAAAAGCCCGTGCGATGCACGAGTCTTGTTTAATTCAATCTTTGGATGATTCATGTTTTGATAATTGTTTGTACTACTAATAATTATATTATGCATTGAGGAATAGAAAGTAGTTAATTAATCACGGGTCTTTAAATTAATATCGTTGTTAACATAAGATATTAAGCATTCAAGAGTGATAACATATTATTGTTTTTAGGAACAAATCCCATAATATATTAAAGATCATAAGTTGTCTTCTCGCACACTCAAGAAGCAAAGTACATATATGATATGACCTGAAAGTACATATTTTTGTTGTTGCCATCACCTCGATATGACATCAATGGCGGCCATCTTCAGATATCTCCGTATGTCTAAGTAAAAACTCATTAATTGTCATGTATAAGAGAATACAAAAGGAAATATTTCAGTAGGTCAATGTCATGGTAGTGTCTATTTATCAATGGTTAATAATTTTACCCCTTTTTAATACATGAATAATAATATTATCACTGTAGTAAACATTGAATTTGAATTTTTATAGGTTAGCAAATTGGTTTTATTAAGACTGATATATTACACGTACATTTTGAGTTTGTATGCACTCGCAAAGTGGTTTCAAGGTACCTAAGTACACTAATGTTGATCTTTTGTATTTTTATGCATGCTACTAATTGGCCTCTTTGACCTCTTAGGAGTAAAATACGCATGTCTTCTTTGTCTTTTGTGTTTACTTACATCTTGACATCCTTTAGGTACATTTATATTTATTTGACAATTTGATACATACTGAGAAATTAAAAATGTATCTTAAAGTATAGGAATGTACTCAGTAAAGATAATTAGGCAATATGTCAAAACACGTCATTGTTGTTTTTCACATCGAACAACCCTCACAACAAAGTAGGTTGAATTCAATTAGTTGTTAGTTTTAATTATAAATTAATTTATTATATGCTTTTAACTCTTTTAATTTTAATCACTTGAACTTTCTAACATATCAAATTGAATTAAGTAGTTAAGGAAAACAAATGTATTCAGCTAATATGTAACCTCTTGATAATTTTAATGCAAATGAAAATGAAACCGATGAATTTGGTTTATGGACTTACTTAACCTCCCAAACTTTATACAATCATTAAAAATCTAATTGTTCATTTATTAAAATTTGACAATTGATATTACACCGTGATGTTATGTAATACACTATTAATGTTTACTTACTTTAATCAATTATATAACAGAAAAAACTAACAATATTAGATTATATAGTCACTAAAATGCATTACTTTACTATTTAGTCAATTTAGCTGTTTATAAATGAATTTATTACTATTACTTCGTGCAAAACTCAATAGCTGGTAGATGTCAGCTGTAATGTTAGTTTTACGGATTAAAATGATTTTAAATATAAATGGAAACCAAATCGAATGTATTTGGGTCAAAATGAAACATGTTAATTAGTTGCTTGTTATTTAGTTAAATATAAATTATATGTACTTTTTAGAGAGCAACGAATTTGATATTGCATAAAATAAAAGTATGAATATTTTGTAATTACATATATTTTCTTCATGCTTTGATAATGGATATATGTTAGGTACACTCATTTGTAAGTTGTTTAATTCATTAGCAATTTCATTACAAAAAAATTTCATCAATAGATTTTCATACATCTTATGACATACAATACAAATACTATCAATGAATCTATCATATACAGAGTAATACATAATAAATAATTAAATAATAACTAACCAAAATCAATATCAATATTCAACATTATGTATAAATTGAAAACTATCATCCTTGCATGGGCATGTTAACAAATTGTTGCCTATACAATGATTAATCGACTAATTATACATTATATAATCAAAAATACATACACCAAAACAATGAGATATTAACTAACAGAGTGAAGTCATCTTAATCGATACGGCGTTCATCTTCGACCCAATTTTCAAATCCTGACACACTAAGTCACCATCTCTTCTCTTTTAATTTTTATAATTCAAAACAGCAAAAAACATCATAACTTGTCGGATCTTCATTTGTGTGATTTCCAAGTTTAGTTTAGATGTTGTGGATTGTCTTCAAATTACTCATCCCAAACACTCACTACCATATTTAAATTGTACATGTGGCGGTGAAGGGGTTAAATTTGGATTTGAGATAAATAACATGTATATGTATATGGTGAGGGCAATTGTTGTCGTAAATGTCAAAGAATTCCCGAGTGGAGTTACATATGTCTCACTTTTATACTAATCCACGTAAAACGGTTTATTTCATTGTACATGTGGCGGTGAAGGGGCTACATCGGTTATAGATCGGTGAGCTTCTCGTCTTTAATTATGTAGACATAAATGTATTAAAAAGAACTTATGACTATTATCTATGAGAAAAAGTACTTAAATGTAACAAATTGCTAATATTGAGTTTAGTATATCTAGAATTTCAACATTCATTACCTTTATTTATTACAAAAGAACTCAAAACTTATAGTATTATTATACTTGAAGTTGACTTTGGAGATGAAGTCTCTCTCAACAAACTTTTTCTAAATTTTTATAATTTTCTATTTTTCTATGTTGGTTATGGCAAGCATATATTTCGTAGCTGTTTGTCTTTGTGATCATTGCCCTATAATTTCTTGCTCTGATGGATGCAGAAAAGGAGAACATATAGCTGGTTTTATATTTGAACCCTAACAAGGAGAGGCTCCGGTATGTACACATTTATTAAAGGGGATAAATGGGCGGGAGGCGGTCTTTAGAGATAGAACCTATATTTTTTATTTTTAGTAGAGGGGTAAAGAGTAGCTGGTCAAAAGGGATAACTTTGGTGCTGGTAGAAGCATGTGGGGTTGGGTTGACCGTCAACACTTCTCTCTAAAATGTTTATGTTAGAACATGTCTTTTTTGTGTCTGAGAACTTTAATCCCACATAGCAGCAAGGAAAAACTATGTGTCTTCTTATAAACCTAAATACCAACTAAATATCAATTTGAACTAAAGTTTATATATGGGCTTGGAATTGGATTGTGTGGGTTGGTTTGAGTTAATTTGCTAGATAATACATATATATTAGATGGGCCTTGGGGTCTTGTGATGAATTTTGACCCGGTTTTACCCTTTTACTAAAACACGAATTCAGTTATTTTGGTGCCTTTTTGCTACAGGCACAATACTTCATGATGGAAGATTCTGTATACTCATACTTATTGATTATATATACATATAGTTATATATATATTGTTGTTGTTTATTATTTTGTAAGTATTGTTTATCTATTTCCTAACAATTTATTCATACCATAGGCTTCTCTTTCTGTTTATGGTATCAAGAGTATTACAGGAAGATATTGGTGTCCCAATCTAAACTATATACATATCTTAAATGCGTTAGGAGACGGACAACTTGATATTGGTCAAAGTTGCTACTTCTAGTATTGTCAAAGGAAGCATGTTCTTGGATGAATGTAAGTAATTCTTAGGGAGTGGTAAAGGTGTCTTGGGTGATCTAACTATATCTATGTAATCATAGATATGAAAATTAGTCGCATTTAATGGTGTTTGTGGTGTAAGCATCATATAAGAGTACCCGAACTCTATTTGGTACGTGTGACTCAGAGATGTAAACAGACATTTATGGTAGAGGACAATCTGTTTGTCACTTCGGTTGATGCCTAAACTGATGGTGTGGAAGATCAAACACTTAGTTAAAAATAATGGAAAATGAAATTGAAAGCATGCTACCTGTTTTAACCCATGCAAAACCTGTTAGAAAAGCTCATCTTGACACCTTTAATGCTTATAACTTTTCAAGAGTAACAACTAATTAGCGTGTTCCTTTTGTTTTCAGCGTATGAAGGATATGTTGAGTGGACATCAATATTCAGATACCTTGAATGATGCCCGGGAAGAGTGGAGATCATATTAAGGCCTATAAATTGTATTTATTGAGTTGGAAAAACTTATACCATTTGCAATGGTCATTAATAAATAAAGTGTTACAATAAAAAAACAAAAATGTTACATTAGAAATAACTAAAACGTTACACTAGAAAAAAAGAAAATGTTACAATAGAAAAAACTAAAATTAAAATAAAATAAAAAGATACAATAGACAATAAAAAGACAATCCTAAAACTATTATTCGTCTTCGCTTTCGTCTTCGAGTTCGGCTTCGTCTTTGTCGAGGTCCACGAATTTCGCATATTTTTCGCGAATAAACTTTTTCATATTCTTAATGCGCCTTTTGTCTTTTGGCTTGTACCCATCGGTTGGTTCTTTTAGACATTTCAAAGACTCAATTGCCGCACACATTTTTTCGGATTCCCTGATCTCACACATAGCTTCTAAACGTTGAGCTTCCATCCTATCTTTATAGGCCGCTATGTGTTTTATCGCATCTTCGAGTCTTGAACCGCTAGTACGAGAAGAAGTCGCCGCGTCGGAGGAGCTTTGACTTTTTGCGGCTTTTGTTGACCGTGCACTCAACCGGCCGGGGGGTCGTGGAATCGCATCATCACCAAAAAGCTCGTCTGTAGTATCTTCTTCAAGATTAACCGCCTCGTTTTCGTCTTCGGCAAATAATCGCTTCGTTAGGCCACCTATTCCCGGTTGCATAAACCTCTTTAGTTTATCTTTTAAGATTTCCCCAAGCCTCCTTCATATTAAACGTCTTTTCATACACTATTGTAAATTCGGCAAGTGCTCGCTCATAGATAATCCGATAGTCTTGCCCGCTTGCCCAAGTGCGGTGTTGTTCATTGTAAATCGCGTTAAATTAACCGCAAATTTGGTTGATGAGTCGCCACTTGGCGGTAATTTGCTTAGCGCCTCGATTATATCCCGCTTCATTGTTGTTGAATTTGTTTACTACTTTTTCTCAAAAGTTGGAGCGTTTTTGAGAGTTGTCATCTTTTGGGTCTTCCGACATATCGATCCAACAAATTGCCAACCACGCTTCTTCCTCGGGCCTCCAAATCTTCTAAGGATACGAGACCGTCACACCTTTAAATCTACCTTTGAGAACTCTTTTTTTACTTGTTTGTGGTTGTTGTGATTGTGGTGGTGGTTGTGATTGTTGTCGTTGTTGTTGTTGTCGTAGGAATTGTTGGAATTGTTCGTGTGATTGTTGCAGATTATACGATTGTTGACCTCCAAAGGATTGTTAGAATTGTTGATATTGGTGGAATTGTTGTTGTTGTGATTGATTCGGGTTTGTTGGTGACGAACCCGGGGTATTTAATGAAAAATTTTCATTTGGGTTAGACATGATTTGAAAAAATTTTGTAGTGTTTTTTGTGTATTTGATTAATGTGTTTGTGTGTTAAAAAATTGTGTAGTTTGTTGAGTATTTATAAGGTTTTAAAATAGATTTTAATTAAAAATATATATATTTTTTTTCTAACCGTTGGAGACTCAAACGGTCAAAAAAATAATTTATTTTTTTACTTTTTTTTTATCCTTGTTACCGTTACACGCCTTTTTCCTTTTTTTATTTATTTAAAATCGAAAAAGAAATGAAAAAGAAAAAAATATATTAAAAAATTTGTGGGTCCCGTGTGTGAGCCGTGCTGCTGCCGTCCTCGGGTCACGATAACAATCCACCACGGCCTGTGTTGCGATCGTGGTGGTCGTGGTGATGCCGTGCAACTGCCTCCACGACAGGGTTGCAAGTGGTCTTACAGTCTGCCATGTTTTAATTGTTGCTACACGATTGTTGAACTTAAGGTACGACTCTTGAAATTCAATTTGTTTTGGGTGTTTCATGAAAGTTGTTGGTGTGGGCTGTCAACATCTTATTATAATTTTCAAGGTGACAGTCTCAATCTATATACTTATGAACGGGTTGATTCGGATTATGCTTCATCTTTAACTGAACAAATAGATAAAAATAAAATAACTAGCTAAAAATGAGATGGGTCAAACAGGTTTAGCGTTCCCTATAGTGTAATTATAATACATACAGTATGTTAAATTGTTGTATTAGAAAATTATATATTTATATTTATAGTTGTCAAAGAGCAATTGGGTTACTGGTAAAATGTTATCAAATACAAGGTTTACCTTTTTTTTTTCTTTTCAAAATTAGCTATGTACTTGTGTTATCATGATTTTAAGTGATGCACATAATTCGTTTAAATGAGTAAATTCATTGTTCACATATTTGTTACTAATTATTTGAAAAACATAAGAATGGCAAAAAGAGAAGTTATGTTGCGTTGGCGGGCTCTAATGGGTTTCAACTTTCCTATAATTTTATAAACTGTCATTTCGATACAGAAGGACGTTATTTCTAAATAGATTATAGAATCATTTTCTTTCAAAAATATGAAATCAACTTGTTAAATTGCGTTATTTTAAAGAGAAAAAAAAAGGATTCCAGGTCTTGTCATACAGGTTGACCCTTAGAGAAGTGCATTTCTTCCTTGATAGCTGTCAAAGGGGTCAATGTCTATATGTGTCAATTTGGTTGTATATTATCTACCATAGGTTTTAATGGGTCAAATATGTACATCTTATGTATCTTAGCTTATATCATAATGCATCAAATGGGTTGAAAGTTACCCAAAATGCCCTCAAATGCTTATGCGAAAAAGGAGAGAAAGCTCTTCGTTCTTGGTTTTCCTGCAGCTGGATTCTATGTAACCACAAAACTCCTTAGTCATAATTAAAATGGGATTCCAATTCGGCACCTATTGAGTGAGATTTAGCCTCATCATTATAAGAACAATAATTTAGAACATTATTTGAGCCTTATTAATTTTAGTCTTACTTAAAATATTATATATTTTTTTAAATGAAGGTGGACAAATAGATTCTTGACGGGTAGACAACCTGTCCTGACCTCTTTGGATCCAGACCAAAAAAATGAACCATTGGTGCCCCTTACCCACCAACCTGACCCACACTTTTTTCTATATCCGAGTTAAAAGGATCATGACATGTTATTGAATAAAACTGTTGAGAAATATATTCACAAAAAATCTAATCACATGTAGTAGCATCGTTGAGGTCTTTTACAGTATTATTCGACTTGGTTAAACTTATAGGGTTTTGTAATTTAAACCGAGGTTAAACTTTTTGGTTAAACTTAGGCTATTTTAAAGTTTTTAATTCCATATACTTTCGACCGCCTTACCTATTACCTAATATCGTTAAACTGAATGAACGTTCAAATTTTATCCCTTTTGGACTATATGTTAGCCAAAAACCGAAATCATGTTCGATTAACGAACATTATAATTGATGTGTAATATCTAATTTTATATTTTACAAACCAATAATATAAATCTAATTAAAACTAGAACACATAGGAAGTAGGTGTCCCGCGCAATGCGGCAGTTATGAATTGAAAATATGATACTGGTCAATAATAATAGTCGTCTTAATGTTAATGATCGTGAATTTTTGTTTCAATTTCATTTGTATTTTATGTTATCACAAACAATTAATGGTCGTCTTATCTTATCCGATATATCTCGTAAGATTTATGACACAATTAAAAAATAAGTATATGTTTACATTTGTGAGATCACGAGCCAATTTTTATTAATAGTTCATAATACGGATATCAAATTATCTTTATTGGAAATAAGTTTATTATATTTCATTACATGAAACAAAAGATTTCATATATAATCTCGCGAAGGTAGAGGTAATAAGCTAGTTAGGATAAAAAGGAGACAATAAATATGCACAAATTAAGGAAATAAAGAAAAGTAGATATAAAACCACAGATTTAGAGATCAAATGGGCACTTTTACAACGACAATGTTTCAATTATCGTATTGTGTTTGAAACATAAGGTATTGTTTCGATCGTTAATTATATAACTCAGTCATATCCGATATAGCCTACCACTTTAATAAATGATAGCCAATCATATTGTGAGAAATTAAAGATGAACATGGCGTGAAGTAAGACGTAAATGGTTATAGAAGGATATGGAGAAGGCACACATGTTGAAACAAAAAGCTCGAATTAAGTGGGATGTCAAGGACGAAAAGACCGAGTTCTTCCAATCGATGATACGCAGAAAAAAAATAACAAAAATAACATTCGGGGTATCTTGGTGAATGGCATGTGGTGCGAAGAACCATGAATCATTAATAAAGAGGTGCCAAGATATTATAAGAGTATTGTCACAGAGAATAGGAAACACATACCGGATTTTTGTGAATGAAAGGTTTTCGAGATTGACCCATGAGGAAATGAACAGATTGAAGACACCATTTACGGAAAAGAAAGTACGGATAGCGATATCACAGTGCGGGAGTTCAAAAGCTCCCAGGCAGAATGCGTTTAATTTCAGATTCATAAAGAACGAGAATCATGGTCAACACACAGGTGCAGAGCGTACAATGACTATTTTTTTGGCAGTCATCCGGCCTCATAAACAAGTTGTAGATTTTTTTAAGTTATTTGACAGGTTTCAGGAGGATTACTTGCTGCTCGAGTTTTATTGGTTCTCTTTTACTTAAATTTGTCGTTAATTATTTTGTTTCTTTGGTGCAACATGAACAGTCGTTTGGTTTCTCACCAATAGTAAGTTTGAAGAAAGTAAAAACATTCAAACTACTAATTACATATAACCGTTAACGAGCATTTGGGTGTTTGATTGCCGTTGTGAAAATTCGTAGGACTTTATGCAGCAGAGGTTGCCTTGAGTTTATCAGCATTCTGTAGATGATATACCTGCTGTTGTCACAACAGTTTAATTCTAGTATAACTATGAAATCGTGACTTGTATATTATGCATACGAAATTTGTAGTTTTGCCCAATTATAGTCGCAACAGAAATGATTGTCTGTTACACAAACGAGCCATGGGTTTATGTTGATGTTGTTAGGAGCCAACAAGGGATGGTTGTACTTTCCAAATTTTGTGTATAAAAAGCCGACGAGTAGAAAGGTGTTTTTAAGGTCTAATGTTGCACATTGCTGGTGAAATATTCTTTAGGGATTAGTGTGTGAGAATGCATTTAACTTTAGCTCGATCTCTATAGTATGTACTTAACTTTATTTGGTCTATAGTATGCGTCAAACTTTCAGTTTTGATCTATTGTGTGCATTCGACATGTTGTTACTTGTAATCGTTGATATGACACCCTTTTGACGACGTGTCAATGATGTGTTAGATAACATGACGACTTATATGATTTTCACGTCATCAAAAATATCAGCTACCGTATGAATCAGTCATTAGATACATACAATAGACTAAACTGAAAGTTTTATAAACACAATAAACCAAAATGAGAGGCACACTATAGAGATTGAACTAAAGTTAAGTGCATTCTCACACACTAATCTCTATTCCTTATATTAATTCATAAACCGCTATAGACGTATGATATTGTACTTTGTATTGTTAATATTATCCATTATTAGGCTGCGTGAAGTAATTCGGTAATGTAGACCACTACATGCTTTTCAATAACCGGCAAGATAAGTTGATTTGCTCGGAATTCGACACATGTATTAATTGGTATGTTTAGTTATGTAAATAGCAAAGGACTAACGCCCAAATCAGAAAGAAAACGGATGGATTATCTACACATGAACATTGAACAATACTTGTTTTCCATGCGAGTTTGCTCTTGATCTAGCTGATCGAGTGGTGAGCCATCATCGATGCTGGATCCAGGCATCCAGCAGCATGTTTTACGTTTCAAGATGCACTCTTGTTCCTGAAACATATTATATGTTTTAGTTCTTGTAGTTTATTTTGTATCGTTTAAGATACACTACAGATACTTGTTGCATAAAAATTAAGAGCATACTCTAAATTCTGAGAGGTGTGCACCACCGAAGTTCTGTCCTTTAAGGCAATTTTCGTAGACAGCTTTTCTTGCACACACTAAATTCAGCTTACCTGAAAACTGTATGAATAAACTTGTATTTTCAGTGCTCTAACATCTTAATTCTCTCAATATTCTGCATATGTTTGTTAACATCGTGCGTTGAGGGATCCCTAGAGACAATCTTGAATTGTTTAAACTTCAAATCTTCACACTTCAAAGCTGCTGTTTTACAGGCTTTGATGTTCCCTGAATCACAAAAATAAAAATAAAAAATAAGTAACAAGAAATAAAATGGGCAAAACAAATCGAAATCACTCATAGACACAGAGTGTATGTTTAACACATAAATCCTCTTAAATCACTGTATTAAAAAAACTAAAGTATTATACGAATCATGTTATCATACTTGAAACAGTAGTTATATGTACTAAATTTGGTTTTGTTGAATAAATAGTGTTTCAGTTCAACTAAACCCCATTGAGACTTGTTGCATGCTACCCAAACCACCGAATTTTCCACCTCTAAAAATAAATTGACTCACCACTAGGGTCCAGTAAGTTGAAAACCACAGGGCAATTCCCTACACTTCTGACCAGAGTAATTGCAGCCCAAACTTTTTGATGCTCATCCCTTGAAGACCTGATAATGCATAATTTGGTGATGTGATTCACGTATTTGACTGCACAATGATGCACCTCAGATGTTAGCATTCGAGCAGGAAGCAAAAGGATATCATTTATTCATAGAGGTGGAAAATGGGCGGGTCGGGGTAGCAGGTCAAACGAGTTCAGGTCAAAATGTGTAAGATTATGTTTGGTTGGGGTTAGGTTGACCCGTAACACTTTTTGTTAGAAACTTATTACTAAAAAGACAAGTACAGAAAGAAAAAAAAGACACATATAAAATATGATTACAAATGTTATGTTATTCTAATAACAAATTAAATGTAAATGTTGAATATAATGATTCAGGATGTTGTACGCATCAAAAGTACATTCTAGGTGACTGTTGACCCACTTTGACACAAAATATTTTGGTGGTGATATATACACCATGTTTTTTGATAAGTTACTGTAATTGTCCATAGAAGGTTGCACTGTACAAATAAACAATTCACACTCTTGGTTTATTTATCAAAAATAGTGGTGTAAATATCACTACCCTTATTTTTTAGCTACAATGTTTACCCATTCAACTCGTTAGAAATTAAACATAACTTGATCAACTCATCATAGGTAAATCAGTCAAAACTAACACCTCTATATATTCATGTTCAGCCTCCCCCAAGAAGTCTATGAAGCCCAAATTTGTAATGGAAATTTAATAGTACATGTTTATTTTCTATAACTTTCTTCTTGTTTTTTCCTTCTTTATCAATTTAAATTCCATAAAATATTAATTTTATTTGCAATATTTAATATAAAGTAAAATTATGAATTGTATTTTTAAAATTGTATTTTTCTAAATGAGAATCTGCGTAGACTAAAATAAGTTGTTTTCAATGTGGTGACAAGATAGCGGTAGCAATCTTAAACTACAATATATTTTGAGTACCATAAGATACCTTCAGTGTTTCTTACCAAACCCAAAAATGGATTTGAGCAAAAGAGCCTTTTCGAGAGTCCAGCCTTGATTACTCGAATCTTTTTTGGAGACCATTTCATTCAGCATACATATAGTGGCAAAAGCAATATGCAACAAAAATCACATTCTTTGTCATCTCAAAACAGTAAAACAAAATATAATTTTTCCATTGAAAGTTTTCATCAAAACAAAGGTTAAAATAATAGATTCAAAACCACTTAGCTTAAAACATATAACTCTACTATAAGTTGGCTATTAAAAAATATATCAAACTACAAAAAACGTAAATATGATCAACCATAAAATGAATCAAACACTTACTAAGCTCATATTAAAAGCACTATATCTACAGATATCCATAACATCTACATCTTAATTATGCATGTTACATCCAAAAGCTAATTTCAATTACTACTAAAAAACATAGCTAGATTATGTAAACTCTTTCAAAATCAAGCACTTATTCTGAATCTAAAACTACTAATTCGATACGTTTAACTAAACATTGTTAGGATCAGTTCACTATATACGAAGCAAAATCGAATTAATTATCTGCAAGCACATACACGAAATCGAGATATACATATACATACATATGGTGTATATAATGATAATCATATAATAAGCTACAATCCTATAATTTTTAAGTTTTTGATACAATTAATGGTGTATTAAATAAATATTTAATTTTTATTATTATTACTTATACTTATGTCATAAACAACCTATAATAACCATAATAATAATAATAGTTTATCTTAAAAGATTGAGCCTTTGTGTAATAATTATAAGGGATTATATATTTTGGAGGCCACCCAAATATATCATTTTATTTTTGTAGGTCATCCATATTTGAAAATGATTTTGTAGGCCACCCAAATATATCATTTTATTTTTCTAGGCCACCCATATTTGAAAACGATTTTGTAGGCCACCCAAATTTGTATATTGTTTCATATATACCAAATTCGACTAAAAACTCATTGGAAAAGTGTAAAAGGACACAAATACCCGTCTATTTGAATAAAACTAAAATAATATAAATAATGTTAATTAACAAATATAGGGGTATATGTGTCCCTTCACAATTTTTTTGATGAATTTTTAGTCGAATTTGGTATACATGAAACAATATACAAATTTGGGTGGCCTACAAAATCGTTTTCAAATATGGGTGGCCTACAAAAACCAAATAATATATTCTGGTGGCCTCCAAATATATAATCCCTAATTATAAATTAGCAATTATATTAGATGATGCTAAAATATAGTAAAAAGGTAAAAGTATTATAATAATAATAATTATTATTATTATTATAATCTATAAAAACTAAGTTTTCAATAATAATAATATTAATACAATATTTAGATAATATAATAAATAAGTATTTATTATATTTCACGTATATATGTATCTATTTAAATTAATTTAATTCTAAAATGTTTATTACTGTTTGTTTTTACCTGCATTCAAATTAAATAATGTATATCTAACATTTATATTGGTATAAACTTTTATTTGAGATGAGTAACGCAAACAAATAATAGTTACAAATATGACTGAACATAAAGAATATTGTTAGTTACATGTACATATAATACATGTGTTTGAAGTTATACCAACATTATAAAGGATTTCGTTTTTACATATATACGAATATAATATTGACTTTTAAATGTTTGAAAACTCAACTTATGCTATTTAATTGTTGTATGCAGTTTTTCTATAGTTTATAAGTATTTATTGGCATTTACAACAATAATTAAATTTTAATCTAAATGTAATTGTAATTTATCATAAATTATGATTAACTCAAAATCATACTTTTTATTACTTCATTTACCATTTTAACTTATTATATCAAATATAGTGTAAAATAATAAATTCCGTACATCACACGGCCAATCATCACTACTATAGGATTATAATTGTAATGATATAATAATGATTTGAATCGCAGAAGTCATTCAGAAGAACATACCTTGAGCGAGAGAGATGTGAGATCAAACTGGGCAGATAGAATGAGCATTTAAACCCAAGCCTAAGCGTATTAGGGTTGGTAACTGGGCCCGAAAATTTAAAATAGGGTTTGGGCCTTGCAAAAACAGGGGCAGCAATTCAGCATACCCATTATCTGTTATTATGTTATTCAAGAACGGATTTAAAAAAATGTAAATTTCAATTGTGAGTTTATAATTTATAATATAAAGTTTAAAATAAAACTTACTATAAGGGTATAAATCTCAAATATGGATTTATGCATCTTTAATCTTTAAGTTGTCATGTCATGGTCCAAAACAATGTCATCAACAAATATACATCGATGATTCTATTATTTACGATGGATTCTTTTTATACCAGTGTTATACACATGACATGTTTACGAAAGCTATCTAAATCAATTGAAAGTCCGTTTGGTTAGTGTTGTGGGATTTTTATGGAATTGGATTTCATTTTCATTTTCTAAACCCATTTCATAGGTGGCTTTTGACATACGTATAGGGTTTATAACCATACTTATGTAATTTATATGTTAGAAAAATAAATTTAAGTGGTTTATTGATCGCTGCATATGTTAGCAACGACCTACTCCTTAGACTATACTTAAGTTTATTAGTCGTTGTATATGTTAAACAGCAACTCTTTATGTACTTAGTTGTATTCAACCCCTTCTACAATTACATTAGTTGTTATTAGTTGTATTAATACGTTATTGATGACCAACAATACGCCAAATACTTAGGGTTTCATTTCAAATTATTGTAGTCAATTGTTGGGATCGACCTCGCTCTTATACCACTTGTTAGATCGATCAACACTACAAAAAATCACACAACCATGTATAAGTCAATAATTAAATGCATACAAAACAAAAAAAAAAACATACACGTAACTTTTTAACATGGAAAACTCTCAACGAAGAGCAAAAACCACAGGATGCGTATAACACCCCTTAAATTAAGATAGGGTTAAATTAGTCATTTGACTCGGAAGCGATGGATAAAGTAAAAGTATATATTATGTTACAAAAAGGATCAAGAAATTTTCACGAGTTTACAACATTTAATATTCCTGAACCAAACATATTTTGTTGTTCTTCAAAATCTATATACATATAATCTAACAAAACATCTATATAATTATCAGAGTTTTGGCGCTCGTCAAACATCCCTTCTAATATCCATCTTCCTGCCCAACCCACAATATAATAACAAAACCTGCAGGAAGAGAAGTGGTGGAATTAGCACAAAGCTAAGTGAATGAATGTACAACTAATAAATCAGTTTAGCATAATAATCTGTTTACATTAAGCACAGTAAACACATAAACTCAAGAGGATCGGTGGTTACTGAGGAACCCTACAGCCGCGGTGGCCCTCAAATAACGCTTATCACAATCTGTATAGGCCCATACAAGATTTACCGATAACTTGGCACTACAACACAACAACACAGTTTCCAGCGACAACACATGTATCTGGAACCTGTGTTGAACACAATAGTAACCAAGTCCAATCGCAATTGACCTCTGAATAACACAGATGCCCGAAGGCCACAATTATAGCAAACAGATATTCACAATCATAAATCAGAATACATAGCCTATCAAGGTCTACATTACTCGTTGTAATCACACTATTACAACTAACTCAAATTATGAGTTGCAGATCCACTCACCTGTCTGCTACTGTCCACCTCTCAGAATTCTAATATTACTGAGTCTTCGACTGATATGAGAATACAACATATAATGAGTTAGTAACTCATTTCGTAATCGTATAACATACCTCAACGCATAGTATCTAGATAATAAACATTTATCAAGTTTAAATCATCATAATAGCACATTCTTACAAGCAGGTAATTCCCTGAAGTCTAAGGAAATAAGAGTTCAATCTGGAACGAAACTCGAAAATCCCGGAACGTCATTTAAAAACTGAAAAATGCCATTTTGAAGCCCAAGACGACCCCGAAAGGCCAAAAACTGACTGGGCTATGGTACATAGTCTCGATTACTTGGTCGATTCCGAGTGACCATGCGAATTTCATCAAAATCCAATTTTTAGTAAGATTTTCACAAAACTTAGTAACACTTGCGCATTACATTAAAAGCGACATTGCCAATATCGCCAAATCACTAGCGATATTGCAAGCGAAATTAATCGCGATATTACCTGCGATATTGGTGGCGATATCACCAATATCGCCTAAACCAGTTCATCTGCGTTTTTGCAGAAAACTGGGCTGATTTCACAAATAAAATCCCAAATCTAAATTCTAACAACGTTTTTCACCAATTGAACGTTCCAACACTTCGTAAATACATAAACAAACACTCGAAATGCATCAATTTAACATAAAAACACATAATTAAATCCAACCTATTATATTTCTCTTTTTTTTTTGTAAAAACCAAAAACTAATCAAAACTAACCTTTAACTTGATTTAATCCACAGAAACGAGTTGTAGGAATGATCTTTGATGAATTCTGAATTAAATGACACAATTTGGAGGTGTTTTGGGCTTGATTTGAGCTTCAATTGCAAATGTGTGTTAGTGTGTGTTCTTGGTGTGTGTGTGTGTTTTTGAGATGAAAATGAAGATGAAATGGGGCTGATTTCTGGATTTTGGTTTATATATATTTGATTTACGTATACTACGATGTATTATTATCATTAATCTAACACACGATGGTATTAGTTCTAATATTTAGGCATATCCGTATTTTAAACTAAAAATACCATAATTCCCATTTAATTATTCCTAACAATTACCCACTCAAACATTTCATATAAATTGATCCAATTAAATAAAGTAAATAAGGAAATGAATTTACCGAAAAATACTAGGCCGATGGGGAGGATGTTACAATGCGTAGGCTACTTAACCCACTATTATTAACAATATTACAAGAATAGACGAATCTCTCAACACTCTTGAATGCACTCATAAATCCTCACGCGAGTCTCAACCATAGATTACAATAACGGAACACTCGACCTTATTGAATGACAGAGACTCACCACTCGGGACGGAGGGAGACGACTCTTATAAAATTTCTCTTTTTCTCTCAACCTCCTCACCAAAACCCTACGAATGACTCATATTCAAATAGGCAAAACTCAACTTAAGCACCAAGTAATTTTTTACCCAAATTAACTTGATTTCCGAAGCACTTTATTTTAGAAATATGACTCATACCCTAACATCAACCCTTTACACTAAACATGTTACTTCACTTATCATTCTCCAATCTCATCTCCAAACCCTTTAACCAAACAACCCTGATTTCGGATAAAAGTAAAAGTATGAAAAAAGTTCCCTTTAAGTTTTTAATATCGAAGCAAGTTGAAACTTGAGTGTCTGTATATCATACAGAATGTCTTATTGGGGTAAATGATAAAAAGAAAAAAAAACTTAATTTTATTTAATGGAATCTGATACGTCCCAAAAGTTTCTACAAAGTTGAAAAGACTTTATAAAAATTTAGAACTTGATCATATGATGCAGTGAAAAGTCTACTACGATACAATATAAGATAAATGTAAATATTTGTTACATCATGAAGGAATGTTAAATGCAGTAGGACCAACATACATTGCATTTAAAATGCAAAAGTGTCACAATGTGATGTTCTTACTAATAAAAGTTGTTTTTTACTATATATCGTATGATGCAGTGAAATAGCTACTATGAAGTAGTTTAAAATAAGTGTGTGCGCATATTTGTTTCAACGTGAGTGAATGTAAAATATAGTAGAATTAACATATAATGTAATTAAAATGTAATAATGTTACACATTTTTAGGGAAAAAATATTTTGAACAAAATGAGGGGGGGAAATGGAAAATACATAAAAGCCCTCATGTGTATGGCGCATGGAACGAGACGTTGGGGGAGGGATGTATTTGCGATAAAAAATGAACCACAAGGATGTTACTTGTAATTAACTCCCAAGAGGGACGATCACTGAAATATAAAAAGACCACATGTACGATTATGTAATTTACTATAAAAAAAAAGGTATGATGCGTTAAGCTCAAAAAAGACAAAACTCTTTCGAAAAAGAAGAGAAAATTGCTTGGATCATCCATTTGTTTGTTAAAAAGGTCACGTTTAATTCTTAACTTCATGAAATGTCATTAGGTGGGGGTGTTAATCGGGTTAACCCGACCCTAATAAAGGTTAGTCAGGTCGGGTTTTTTAGAAATAAAAACTTACCCGCAACCTGACCCCATTAATCAATCGAGTGTTAGGGTTTGGGTTAAACGGGTTGCGGTTTGAACGGGACGGGTTAAATCGGGTTTCGGGTTAACCCGTATAATTTTACGATTAGCTAATAACTATCATAAGTAATAAACATAGTTCGAACATACCATATTCAAACATACTAATATAATCGAAATAAACGTTAACACCAACAGATCATATATATTCATACTAATAGATTCCATATGTATGTGTTTACTCATGAAAAGTGTAAACTTTTTTAACTTACATATCATATATATTCATACTAATAGATTCTATATGTATGTGTTACTCATGAAAAGTGTAAAATTTTTCAACTTATAGTTGAAATTACGTAATTATATGTTAGGGTACTATTAATATGATGAAGTTGGTTTATTACTTACCAACATCTTCCTTTTCTTGGGTTATGAAGAACTATTACTTGTAAGATGATGAACTAGGTTTAAAATGAATAAACAAAGGGAAGAAATTAGCAGCCGTATATTCAATCAAACGTAATGTTAATCTTTAAGGTTTAGAGCTTTTATTCCTAATGGATAATGTTTAGGATGTAAATTAAAAGCAAATAAATAAAAATTAGCCCTTGGCTAAATCGGGTTAATCGGGTCAAACCCGTACCCGATTATAGTTCTCTTATTTAACCCGTAACCCGACCCTAATATATATTCGGGTTAATCGGGTCAACCCACATAACCCTATTATGCATTTTTAACCCTATTAAACCCGACCCTATTAAGCTTAATAGGGTTAGGGTCGGGTCGGATCGGGTCAATTTTTTTTACACCCCTACTTCAGGTAATAAATATACATATAAAATAAATGGTTTATAAAAATATGAATTATCAAGTCATTTCACATATAATCAAGTTTTAAATACAAACGTGTCATACAGTTTACTTATAAAGGCATCCTCAATTATCAATTGTTTCTTTAGTAAAATCCAAAATGTTTCAAAACTCAAGATTAGTTGGAGTGAAAAACTCAAAATTAACAAGGGGATAGGGTGTTAGAAATTATAATTCCTGCTCCTGTGGTTGTTCGTTTTCTCACACATCATTCCTCTCAACTTTCATCCATTCCTCGTTAAATCTAACGAATAGACATTTAACTCATCAAATATGACTAAAATACCCTCATTCTAATTTTTTAATTCTGTTTTCAATTATTACTTCAATTCAATTCATTGGTGTCCAACCATTCAAGGGTTACCTGACAATTTAACTATAAACCCTGCATGTAATTCAAACCAAGACATTAAATTCAACCACCATAAATATCATCATCAACAATAAACCCTTTTTCACCAACATCCCCCATCCTCCTTTCATATTATTCCTTCTTTCATATATCAACAAATGAAACAATATTTTAGTTAAATATTTCAGACAAACCACCACCGCCGACTGTTCCACAGAGATTGATTTGCGAGGTTTGTGCTAGATCTGAAAACCGCCTTATGCTCTCTTCAAAACCGCCATCTCTGTTCGGCGATATATCATAGATATACACTTCATCTAGACCATCACTTCCTCTTTTATCTTCTTCTAAAAAACCTAATTCACTAACAATTACCCCCCTTAATTTGTACTCCTTAAAACACCTACAAACACTCCAAATCGTTCCAGATTATGGCCGGCCACTAGCGCTCCCACCGTTCTAGATTCCAATCACATGATTCAAATCTGATATGATTTCGTCTCCTTTTCCAATCGAAATACAAATCCGACCGTCGGTTACTCCTTCTCCTTCTACGGCCATCGTGCACTCATTCTCCTTATCCACCGGTTGGTCTCATTCTCAACTACAACTTCCATCTATTCAACCACAACTACAACTGAACCTATAGTATTTACATACAACTTCCATCTTTTCAACCCACAACTACAACAACAATGTCTAAAACAAACCGAAACTCTCAACCATCACAATCAAGCGATATGTGGAACAACCTCCTCGAAAATCTTATCAATATGTCACCGTCGGGTTCGTCTTCCGCATCTGAATAAAGCAATACCAACTCAAGTTCAATGGGTTTTATTCCATGCATACCTCTTGTTAACCCGCTTTCAATCCCACCCAACGACCCACGCTCCCAATTCTATTTAAATATGTATCACCAATCACAACAACAACAACAATTCGCCCAAACACCGCTATCCCAAAATCAATTTCAACAAGTCCAAACACCACCACACGAAGACGAAGCCGATTTTGTACCTGAACTCTCACCAAAAAAATATCGTAAGGGTAAAGGTAAAGGAAAAAAAGTTTTTTGGATTGATAGAGAAAGTTGAATCTTGGCGGAACGGTGGATCGACTAGCTCTTGTATGTAGTGTGTCTTACATAGATGGTCAAAAAACATTTAATTGGATATAAGGGGGCATCTGATGACTATAGTTGTACCTAATAGAATCAAAAGAACTGGATCACCAATGACTTCTATGACTTACCAATTATGATCAAATCTCTTGCTTGTAACAAAATGACAGCACGTCAAGTTTATTAACCTAAAAATAAGTACCAATTGAAATCGAAACAAAACAAATTCATATCTTACCGGAGTGAGCGAGACCCCAAGTGTCATGTAATGTGCTCACAAATTGGTGAACACTAATTGTCGCGTTTTAAACTGAAAACAAAGAAAACACAACACTTTTATGAGCTTCTAATTTTCTTGTAACTTGAGTTCAAAAACCTAATATATATGCAATTAAAATAAGAAAATGTGACACTTTTATTTAGCAAAAAATTTAACTGTATTGCACCAATGTCATCTTGAACTGATTTTTTAAAGCTACCTAAGCTTTTGATACATTTCGATTATGGTTAAGCGTCACCACCTATGGGATGTTAGTTAATAAGGAGAATGTCAAAATCCATAAACAGTAGGGGGGGGGGGGTTAAGGCATCAATTGTAACCCGAATCGAAACCCTGACAAATTATTTGTAGAAGTTTCTAACCATCAATGGTCGGGCAGAAGCAGAGACCGAGCCGCCATATTAGGAAGTTAAGAGATAAAATTCAGGCATTCGAAAAGGCATTGAAAGATGAAGAACCACGTCTTGGATGGAAGAAAAGATTTATTCAAGGGGGGTAAATTTTGCGTGAGTGACAGAGAACAATGAGACTGAGGCGGTTGGCTAAAGAGTATAGAAGAAGAAACTGAATAGGGTTATTGTGAACCATGTATGGTGACCAATTATCTTTGGCCATATGTCATTTTTAAAGGGGTGCTAGAGTAAAAAGAGGTGTCTTTCTATATATATATATATATATATATATAAATATATAGATAGATTTATACAAAAATTATTATAAATATTATTATAATTATGTTACATATAACTATAATAACTATAATAATAGGGATAATCACAAATATAGTCCATTGACCAAACCCAATTAACATTCTAATCCGTTGACCAAGTCATTTGCCAAAGTAATCCATGTATGATCGAACATTCTTCGATCCCTTCGATCATAAGACTTATAACCATTAATTACATTAATTAATCAAATTAATCAGTAAGTCAAATATTAAACAAATCAAAGGGGCAAAACATGATTGTAAGATCGAAAAGGTCGATCACCAATAAGACAAAAGAAAATCGAACAATTCGATCAACAAATATATAAAAGTCTCCACAAGATCGAAGGTTCGATCATTGTGATCGAAATTCAAAAAAAAAATCTTAAACCCTAGATCGAATGGTTCGATAAGCCAATAAGAAGGACACACGTGGCATGTTAGATCAAACTTTCGAATGGTTGGATCGAATTTTATAAAAAAAAAAGGGATAAAGCAGATCGATCCCTTTGATCTCTTACTATTTATTTATAAATATATTTTAAAAAGAAAAATAAATATATGTTAACCAATTAGTTGTCAATTATATTTTTAAAAGAATAGTAAGTAAATATTTTAATTATATTATATTAACTTTTTACATAGGATTCTATTTCAATCATCCAACTTTTTACATTGGATTCGACCACTCTTGATCGACTAATTTCATTGGATTCTCATTTTGTGGACGAGAGTCGAAAGAAGAAAAGTAACACTTACAGTTTTATGTTCACTCTATTTATAAGTGAACGGTGTTGTATATTTTACTTCCATTCCTTAATCATTTTATCAATTTATTCATATGTTGAAACAAAAATGAACTCATAAGTTTACAGGGTTAACATTCTTCTTTGTTGGGGGGGTTCCTTGGAATTAATAAATGGCACGTATGAATTTGCCTTTCGGTTTACCTAGATATGCCATAAGTCTACCTATAAATACAAGGTATTCTAAGTTGAAGAAGTTTATAGCCAAAAAGGCTCTCTTAGATATTCAACAGGAGTTCAGATTAGGTTATAAAATGTTAACTTACACACACCCGATTGACATTTTTGACGATGAAGATTTAGGTTTTCTAATCGAAGTCGTCCGTAATAACCCGTATGGTGATTTTACGTTATATGTAGTTCAACAAATCGTTGTTGGTGGAGGAAACAATCAACCAAATCAGGTCGGTTCTTCTAGTTTTATTCCTAATATGTATCATACCCAACTAAGTGACCCGTACAAAAATCAAAATTCTTATGTTTACTCACAAGATCATGTTTCTTCTTATAACGATTTCCATGAAAATCAACACAATCATGTTTCTTCGTATCAAAATCTCTCTCACGATATTAGTGACAGTCAAGATGTCTTTTGCCGCCATTCTTTTTATGTTGAAAATAAATATGCTCAAAATACAAAAAGTCAATTAGGTGGTAAAATAGAGCATCGGGTTTATGTCGATTTAAATTATAACCCCTTAACAGATAAAGATACGACAAACTCTTTTGGTATTTATGAGTCTTTTAGTAGTGATGGGGATGAAGATACGAAAAAACATGATGATGATGGCGAGGATTATGATGATGATGATGATGATGATGATAAGGTACAAGTGCCGCCTAAAATGCAACCTTACTACTTTTGGTCAATGCCCGAGCCCATGCAATGTCCACAATTCGAACAAACACCAATAAATATTAATAGGTATATGTCATCTTCAAAAGTTACTAAATGTCAGTTCTTTAATAACAAAGATGAACTAAAAACAAATTTAGGTATTAAATGTCTCGAAGAAGGTTATGAATTCAGAGTAGCTCAATCACCAACCACAAGATTTGAAGCAAAAT
Organism: Logfia minima; assembly: GCA_963921325.1. Classification (NCBI taxonomy): domain Eukaryota; kingdom Viridiplantae; phylum Streptophyta; class Magnoliopsida; order Asterales; family Asteraceae; genus Logfia; species Logfia minima. Next base: position 8,627,969 of record OY992767.1, read on the forward strand.
GTGTCAATAAGGGTTGTCAATGGTTTTTAAGAGCCACAAAGCTAAAAAATAATAATTCAATTTTTCAAGTAAAAACATTAAAAGACCACCACACATGCTCAAAAACACAAACTAATGCAAATCACCGTAATGCAAACAAACATGTATTGGGGAACATACTTCGTGATCAACTAAAAGATAGTAGCCGGGTATATCGTGGGAAAGATATCATGAAAGATTTAAAATTGATATTTCTTATTCTCAAGCTTGGAGGGGGAAGTGTCGTGCAATAGAATTGTTAAGAGGGACTAACGAGGAATCATTTTCCAACCTACCACTCTACTATCATAATTTGAAGAAGGCGAATCCTGGTACGATCACGCACATTAAGACTGATGACCAACAGAGGTTCGAGTGTCTTTTCGTTGCTATTGGTGTCGCGGTAAGTAAAACTTTTTCCCACCTATGTAAAAGTTGTTTTTTCATATTTAATATAACTCATAAATGTGAATGCAGATTTGAAGTTGGAGTAATTACTTACGACCAATACACATTATAGATGGTGCACATTTAAAAGGACACCACTTAGGAACAATGTTTTTAGCAGTAGGAATGAATGCGAATAATCAAAAAGGGAAAAAAAAATTCCATGCATTATACTGGAATACTTACAAAGCGTACATGGTGTCCAACTTTGAAGAATGGAAGACCCGCTTTGAAGCAGCGATACCTACAGCTAGAACACAACATGATATACATTATCTTATAAATAAAAAATTAGTGACTACTATTTCATTTATAAGCATAAAAAACATTGTTTATTTCAAAAGTAACTCGTATCGTTCTAAAATCTAATTTCTAACATAATTCTACACATAAACCTAATATTTTGACAAATAAGCATTTTTTTAATAGATTTCTCAATTTATAACAAATAAACATCATTTTTCAACAAATAAAAATAAATCAAGCTTATAATAAACATTATTTATTTCAAAACTACTTATTTAATTTCACCTAAAAAATTAAATTTTGCTTATAAAACAAATATACAAAAGTAAATAAACTTAGTTATTTAAAATATGTATCTAATTTTGTAACTTCTTAAAGTTAATCCTTAAAGCCTATAAACTTAAGTTAATATCTAACAAAAAAAATTTATTTCGCAACAAATAAATAACTTATAAAAACATAAATCAAAATTTCAATTTCTTAAAAAACTAACTACCAACATTTAAAAAGTTAACTTTTATCAAAACTATACTTATTCACATTAATATTTTAAGAAAATCTAAAAATTTAAATCATCAACTTAATTTCATTCAAAATTCTACTTATTTAGATAAATATTCATATTTTTATCTCTAAGAAATAATATTACTTTTTAATCAAATAATAATAAATCATGTTTATATCAAACATTATTTATTTCAAAACTACTAATTTAATATGACCTAAACATATATTATGTTTATGAAACAAATATATAAACGTAAGGAGTTAATTTTAAACTAGTAAACTTTATCTTTTATTAATGTATTTCAAAAAGAGTTTACTTATTTAATATCTCCTAAAAATAATTTATGTTTATAGAACAAATATATAAAAGTAAATATTAATTTCTAACCAATAAACTTTATCTAACTTTAATATATTTTAATAATATTTAACTTATTTAATATCACTTAAAAATAAATTATGTTTATAAAACAAATATATAAAAGTAAAGATTAATTTCTAACAAATATTAATCTTTACAAATAATCTAATTTTAACTTATTTCAATAAATAAGTAAAATAAATATCAAATACTTCTTAAAAATAGATATTTAAATTTCTAAAACATAAATTTAATTTTTCAACTTCTTAAAATGAATACTTAAATCCTAAACTTAATGTCTAACTCAACAACTTTATTCATTTTAATAGATATTTTAATTTAATTTCTAAAATATGTATCTAATTTTGCAACTTCTTAAAATTAATACATAAATCCTATAAACTTAAGTTAGTATCTAACAAAAAATCTTAATATATAAGGTGTAATATTTAATTTTTAACAAAACCCTAAATATTTACATACAAATCTTAATATATAAAAAAATAAATAAAAAATTAAATTTATAACAAAACTAACTACAAACATTTAAAAAGTTAACTTTTAATAAAAATATACTTACTTACATACATATTTATATATCACCTTATAATTAAATTAAAAAGTTAATTTTTCACAAAACACTAAATATTTACATACAGATCTTAATATATAAAAAAGTGAATTAAAAATTAAATTTCTAACAAAACTAAATATCAACATTCAATTTTTTTATATCTCCTTACAAAACAAAATTACTAACATTTAAAAAGGTAACTAATAATAAAACTATACTATTAACATTGATATTTTAAGAACATCTAAAATTTAAATCAAAAAGTTAATTAATCACATTAATATTTAAGAACATCTAAAAGTTTTAAATCAAAATTTTAAATTCTTACAAAATTCTAATTATTTAGATAAATATTTATATTTTAATTGCTAAAAATAAATCTAATTTTTTTTAAACAAATATCACCTAAAAGATTAAATTATGCTTATAATTTTAAATTAAACTTAATTTTTAAAACATAATTAATTTTCAAATAAATATACGAAAGTCAAAATTATTTTTTAACAAATAAACTTGATTTTTATAACATTAATTTAAATTTTCAACTTCTAAAAATTAAGACTTAAATCATATACTTAATGTCTAACACACAAACTTTATTTCACAACTAGTAAATAACTTCTAAAACAAATAAATAAGTAAAATTAAATTAAATTAAATTAAATTTACAATCATATAAAAGAAAAAACTTACATTGAGATTGACATTTAAATCTTCCATTGTCACCTTCTTTAAGTTTCAATCAAATTCTACATGAAAAATAAAGAAAAAATGTTAAACCCTAATCCTTTGTATTTTGTAAAGATTAAAATAAGAAAAAGATGTTACCATACCTCAAGAAACCCTAATCTGGTGAGCCTTTCACTTTCACTATTCTTGATCGAGAACCCTGATCGAAACCCTAAAATGGAATGAAGACAGATCGCAAATGGGGAACAAATGTGTCCCGGTAAAAAAAAAATAGAGAAGATGGAAAAAGAGGATGAAAGTGGTAAAAAAAGAAGAAGCTGTATACGTTTATGTAGAACAAATGGTGAACAAATGTTCCTGTTCGATCTCGATTGACCCGTCAATCAACACGTGGCTCTCTTTGAATGGATAGTCAGTGCGGCTGATCGAACATGTGTCATGGTCAAAGTTGAATTTTTGTTTTTGTCGATCAAGACAGATCGCAACCTTCGATCTGTGTCCTATACGTGGCAGAGTTTGGTTGGTTGAGTCCGTAGATTGAAGCCTGACACCTGTTCGATCTGTAATATATGTTTGGTTCTTTGTGGTTGAAGTTTGGAGTGAAATAGTAATTAATTGAATTAATTATTATTTGACCTTCTAATTAAGGTTAACTTAGTCAAGATCGAAAGGATCGCCAAATGTTCGATCAAACTTGAATTAGTTTGGTAAATAACTTAGTCGACGGATTAAAATGTTAATTTGGTTTGGTCAATGGACTATATTTGTGATTATCCCATGATAATATTGAACGAAAGACGGGTAGAGAAGTAATGACACAATAATAAGTAGAACATAAAATAAAATAAATAATGATAAACGAAAACGAAAACGACCAAGGCTTGTATTTAATACAGTTCCCTTAAAATAGATTCGCCGTCTATTTCCCAAGGTACAACGATCAAGCAGTTATACTGTTAGACATAACCTACTTGCCTAATAATAAGCAGAACGAGATGAGATAGTCTTCACTTGAAATCGCATCAAAGAAGGGCAACCTTTCGCCTTTGTGTGTGTATAAATTCGGATTTTTTCAGCCCCCGAATTGAGATGAAAGTTATGTATATATATAGAAAATATCGACACATTAAGCGGCATGCATTGGTTCACAAGCTCGGAGCCAATTTTTCTCATAATCTGCACCCCCCTCGCGAGTGTAGGCAAGGGAGTAAAACACAAGTCAAATGATTTAATAGCCAATAAATCCCTTCACTAATAAACCCTTCAAAAGTTTTGTCCCAAATCCAATAAGGGACAACCTTCAACTCAATTTTATTACTTCCATTTCCGTTTCAAGTAACTTACTTTGAGAGTCGATATCTTATTCACATTAACTTCGTTTTGGACATATAATAGTTCGTTGTGAAGCTCTCTTCAAGGAGTACGCTAATCCACAAAGTATTACTCGTATATATAATATATACACATATTTATTTATGTTCAAAGTTGGTGAAAACTTATATTTCCTACCAGATTTTCCAACACTTTCGACATCAGGTTATTTAATTTGGAAGAATTGAAATAGTAGAGTATTCCTTTCAAAGTATTTTGTTTGTTCTCGTGTTATTTGAAGACATTCAACGGTTGAAGATTTCGTATGTTGATGTTGAGAGACATATATTATGATACCTGAATACAATAATAATTACTACTTCTTTAATGAAAGTGATTTTTTATAATTGTTTAAATTATTGTAATTGTAAATTAAATTACAAATCTATATCTACTAAAAGATTAAGTCCTCCATCATTAATGTTAAGTCTTATTATTTTATTTTAATTTTCAATTTAATTAATTAATATAAAAAAATAAAAAGGTAAACTCAAATTTATTAAGTCCTCCATCATTAATGTTAAGTCTTATTATTTTATTTTAATTTTCAATTTAATTAATTAATATTAAGTCCTCCATCATTAATGTTAAGTCTTATTATTTTATTTTAATTTTCAATTTAATTAATTAATATAAAAAAATAAAAAAGTAAACTCAAATTTATTAAGTCCTCCATCATTAATGTTAAGTCTTATTATTTTATTTTAATTTTCAATTTAATTAATTAATATAAAAAAATAAAAAGGTAAACTCAAATTTCACATATATTATTAATGATATGATATTAACTATTAGTAATTGTCAATATTAAATATTTATTAATAATATAAAATTAAATATTACAATTATTATTGTGTAATAAAATATCACATTTGTAACTGATCATGAAATGATTGTAGTAGGTATATGATCGTACAAACATTTTAGATCATTTTAGTTTTTTAAATTGTCAATATTAGTCCTTATTAGTTTTTTATTTTCATTATTGCATAATGACAATTTTTTGTTAAGCTTTTTTTTTAAAGTCGTATGCGTTTGAGATTCGTTTAACTCAAGTTATTTTATGGCTATTTAACTAAATATTACGATGCACGTTTTAATTAGATGCACCATTATATTTATACTTCAACAATTAACACAAACATTACATAATGAACAATTTTATACAAACTGTGTGCATCGCACGGGTCTGAATGACTCGTATGATATAAAAGAAGAAACAAGATATTTAAATATATATGTGAAATATAATATTAATTGAATTATTTATATATTTAATAAGTAGAGGGATAAATGAAGAGATAAAATAATAATTTTTTGTATTTTTATTTTAAAAATTAAGAAAATAAAGTATAAAATGATTAATAAGGTTTATACTCGTAATATTAATGATTAATTTTTTTTTGACAAAAATCTACACCAATTGAAACGATCAAAATCAAAATCAAGAATCAAAACTAAACCCTTACCTCAACCTCTCTATTTCTCCCCCAAATTTCTTCACAAATGATTTGACCTTTGGCTTTAATTCCATTAACTATGGACGAACAATCATCATCATCACGATCACTTCTATTAGAAGATTTCGGTCAAAAAGTAGATCTAACAAGAAGAATCAGAGAGGTTTTATTAAATTATCCTGAAGGAACCACCGTTTTGAAAGAACTAATTCAAAACGCCGATGACGCCGGTGCTACGAAAGTCTGTTTGTGTTTGGACCGGCGGTCACACGCCACCGGTTCACTGTTGTCACCGAACCTGGCTCAGTGGCAAGGGCCAGCTTTATTGGCGTATAATAATGCTGTGTTTACTGAAGATGATTTTGCTAGTATTTCTAGAATTGGTGGTAGTGGGAAACAACGTCAAACGTGGAAGACCGGTCGTTTTGGGTGAATCTATTATCCATCACTTACTATAATTGAATCTGTTTATATTATGTGATTGTTGTTTTGCATTGTTGTAATTTGTTTTGTTAGTGAGTAATGTGTAACAAAATTTGACAATTAGGATGGTTAGTTTGCTAGGTTGCCATTGCTTTAGTTGAAGTTACTTTAATTCATTTCAAATTAAGAATGTGTTTCAACGTTTTCATCATTATGGTTGTTAGGGAGTATGTAACTAATTCCTAATGGAATTTGAGCATTAGGATAGTTAGATTGTCAGGTTGCCAATGCTTAAGTTGAAGTCACATTAATTTGATATTATAAATGTGTTTTGTTATGTGGTTGTTGTTAGGGAGTATGTAACGATTCGTTTATGTTTTTGAATGTGCAATATGTTTCTTGTGTTTGGTTTTTTTACATGTATATTTGAAATGTTGTAAGTGTTCTCTTTGGAGTGTACATGACTCATTCCTGTATTATGTTGATGGCCTATTCGTTACATGTGATGATAGAAAAGGGGTTGTTGCACTCAATTTTGTTACTGGAGATGAGTTCAAGACTAAAGACTTCAAATCTACCTATTCTTAGGGTTTTGACAGAAATTTGTTGCAGGAAGTATGTGTTTGACATTGATTTCAAGATGAGTATGGTTGAATAAAAGAGATGAATCACCGAGGGTTCTAATGCAAACTATATTCAAATGATGGAGAATTGTTAGATGATCTAGGTATATGTAGGAGGTTTGTACGTAAGGTAAATTGGATTAGTCAAATACATATTGCATTCCAGTTGAATGTTATTAGTTGCCAATGAACTAATCATGGGAGTGTTGGAGTTCACCTACGAAGACACCTTAATAGAGCCTGAGCAAACATTTTGTGTACTATGATCACAAACATACACAAGGTTGTTGGATATCTAGATATGAATTGTGCTATATACTGTCATGGTTGGCGAATAACTACTAGCTATTGTATTCTCCATGGCGAGAACCCTATAGCATTAAAAAGCATGTGGCAGTGTGTAGTCTGATAACGTAGTTTCGCAGCAGATTATCAAGCAATGATTCAAACTGTTTGGAAGTTAATCTTGACCCGTGAAACATGAATTCGTAGACTCTTATGGAAATGTGTTGTGATAACACGCCTATTCATATTCCCTACAATAAAATATTTCGTTATGGCAACAGAATATGTTGAAGTAACTGCTATTATGTTGTGTAAAGGTAAAAGAAACTTTTAGTGAGCCTCCAACTATGAGCCAATATGGAGAGGTCAAATTGAAAAAGTTAACACCATGAGGATCTTTGATTAACCTTGTTTGTACTTGTTAGATATGTTGATGTATGTTCTCTAATCTGAGGATCTTAAGATCAATAAGGTTAATGCATTAGCGATATCTGTTTTTATCATTGCTGTTACTATTCTTATAAAATCTGACTTGGCAGACTAAGATTTTTATAATCTCAATCAATGGCCTACATCATGTAATCTACACAAATGTCAAACGACCATGAATATTAAGAGAATTTTTTTCCAGTATATTGATTCCAAATCCCAGTGTTATCCTATCAAATCATAGAAACCGTCAATTTGGTACTTGTAACACTACATACATAACATCATTTTGTCACTTACAATTCATAACAAGTCAATATTTGATTGTAAATTTCAGTAACCGTAGCTGTTCAGATATATACTTGATAATGATCCTCTTTTTTCTTCCACTAACTTGGTTTTTTGATATTTGCTCTTTTACATTGTATGGTATAAGAATCTATTTAACTATTCATAAACTCAATTATGATTATCAATCTTTAACTAATTGACCCGTAACTTTGCTATCACATTGTTTGTTAGGGTTGGCTTCAACTCGGTGTACCATCTGACTGATTTGCCATCTTTCGTCAGTGACAAATATGTAGTGCTGTTTGATCCTCAGGGTGATTACCTTCCAAACGTTTCCACGTTAAACCCCGGAAAGAGAATCGAGTATGTAACTTCATCTGCCATCTCGAAATACAGAGACCAACTTTCTCCATATTGTGCCTTTGGTTGCAACATGGAAACTTCTTTTCCCGGAACCATATTTCGTTTTCCTCTGAGGAACAAAGACCAGGCAGCAAGTAGTAAACTCTCAAAGCAAGCCTATTTAGCAGACGATATTTCTTTAATGTTTAATCAGCTGTATGAGGAAGGAGTTTTCACACTTCTTTTTCTGAAAAGTGTTGTTTCCGTTGAAATGTTTGTATGGGATACCGATATGCAGAAACCTACAAAAGTTTATTCATGCTCTATTGGGTTGGCAGATAAGGACACTGTTTGGCATCGCCAGGCTCTTTTAAGGTTATCCAAATCTATGAATTCTGCAGATAATATAACGGATGGATTTTTGATGGATTTCATCAGTGAAGATATGAGTGGAGACCAGTCTCAAAAGAGGGTGGATACTTTCTATATAGTGCAGACTATGGCATCAGCATCTAGCAGAATCGGTTCTTTTGCTGCAAGTATGTCAAAAGATTATGACATCCATCTACTACCGTGGGCTGCAGTAGCAGCATGTATATCAGACAATTCGTCCAGAGTAATATTCACTTCATATACACCTTGATTATATGCATAAATTCGGCTTCCATATGTTGGTATTCCTCATTACTGGATTTTACTGATGCTATCTCTTTTATGTCTAACAGGGTAATGTCCTTAAAGATGGTCGGGCATTTTGTTTTCTCCCGTTGCCAGTAAAAACTGGAATGACGGTGCAAATAAATGGATACTTTGAGGTGTCATCAAACCGTCGTGGCATTTGGTATGGTGCTGACATGGACAGAAGTGGAAGAATACGGTCTCTTTGGAACCGGCTTCTGTTAGAGGATGTTGTTTCTTCTTCTTTTGTTACTTTACTGCTTCAAGTACGATCAATTTTGGGTCCCACCAATTTATATTATTCTTTATGGCCTACTGGCTCGTTTGAGGAGCCATGGAACATTTTGGTGGAGCAATTTTATAAAAACTTGGGTGATTCCCCTGTTTTACATTCTGATCTTGATGGCGGGAAGTGGGTCCCTCTAGTGGAAGCTTTTTTTCATGATAATGAGTTCTGTAAGAGTAACGACCTTGGTAAAGCTCTTGTACAGCTGAGATTGCCTATCGTTCATTTACCTATTGAATTGCGAGATATGCTTTTGAAATTTGCATCTAGTGTGCGAGTGAAAGTAGTGACTCCTGATTCAATACGGAAATTTCTAAGGCTATCAAAAGGTATCCACAATATAGACAGATCTTTAAAACTTGTTCTGTTGGAATATTGTCTCGAGGATTTGATTGATGATGATGTTGTTACATATGCATATGATTTGCCTTTGATTCCTTTAGCAAATGGTGAATTTGGATCATTTTCTGAAGCTTCAAAAGGAGTGTCTTGTTTCGTCTGCAATGATTTGGAATACATGCTGCTACAAAAGATTCCCGATAGAGTAATAGATCAAAATATACCTCAGAACTTATTAACTAGACTTGCATCTATTGCTACGATCCCGTCCGTGAATGTTTTCGTTCTCAATGCTGATTTCTTCCTTCAGTTGTTCCCGAAAGTTGTACCAGCTGATTGGAAATATAAAACCGCGGTTTTCTGGGATCCAGAATCTAATCCTGATCATCCTAATACAACATGGTTTCATCTATTCTGGAAGTATCTTCATGGTAGTTGTGACAGCCTATCAATTTTTGGTGATTGGCCTATTTTACCCTCACTTTCTGGTCATCTCTACCGACCATCCCCTCAGCTGAAATTATTAAATGTTGGTAAATTGTCGGAGAAGATGCAAGGTCTTCTCGTTAAAATAGGTTGCAAGATACTTGACACAAGCCATGCGATTGACCACCCGGATTTGGTCAACTACGTTCTTGATGCTGATGGAGCAGGTGTTCTGAAGTCAATCTTCGATGTCGTCTCTTCATATGATGACATTGAAGAAGTTTTTCTTCGAACACTAGAGGCTTTTGAGAGGGATGAGATTCGTCAATTTTTTCTTGATCCAAAATGGTATATTGGACACAATATGTCTGACTCTGATAAAAAAGCATGTATGCGACTTCCAATTTTTAGAGTGTTTGGTGGGGAAGAGAACTTCCGGTACTCTGAATTACAAGATGGGAAATTTTTGCCACCATCTGAATGTCCTGAGTCCTTATTTGGTGATGATTTTGTTAAAAGTTCATCGGGTACTGAAGATGAAATTTTGAGTAAGTACTATGGGATCGAGCGTATGGGGAGGGCTAGATTCTATAAGCAATACGTGTTTAATAAGGTTAAAGATTTTCCACCTGAGTTCCGTGACATCACCATGATGTCAGTTCTTCATGGGTTACCACATTTGTCGGCTGAGGACCCAACTTTCAGGGGACAAGTGGCAAATTTGGAATTTGTTCCTACTTCCAGTGGTACTTTGAAATCTCCAACTGTGCTTTATGATCCTCGAAATGAAGAATTGTATGCTCTGTTGGAAGATTCTGACAGTTTTCCTTCTGGTGTTTTTGAGGAATCTACCATTTTAGACATCTTACAAGGTTTGGGGTTAAGGACATTTGTGTCTCCTGAGGCTGTCATACAAAGTGCTCGACAAGTGGAACGGTTAATGCACGATGATCAACAAAGGGCTCATTTTAGAGGAAAAGTGCTTCTTTCTTATCTGGAAGTAAACGCATTGAAATGGATACCCGATGTGCCTAATGATCAGGGAACGGTGAACCGGATGTTCTCACGAGCTGCTAGTGCATTCAGGTCTCGAAATCTTAAATCTGATTTAGAAAAGTTCTGGAACGATCTACGGTTAATTTCATGGTGCCCAGTACTTATTTCATCTCCATTTCAATCATTACCATGGCCCGTTGTGTCATCCATGGTGGCACCTCCAAAACTTGTGAGACTTTACTCAGATTTATGGCTTGTTTCTGCCAGCATGCGGATATTGGATGGTGGTTGCTCTTCAACATCCTTATCTCTTTATCTCGGGTGGTCATCTCCACCAGGTGGAAGTGTAATTGCCGCCCAACTTCTCGAGCTTGGTAAAAACAACGAAACCGTTAATGATCCCGAGCTTCGCCAGGAATTGGCTTTAGCAATGCCGAGGATATACTCCCTCCTATCAAACATGCTAAATTCAGACGAGATGGACATCGTGAAGGCTGTTCTTGAAGGTTCTAGATGGATTTGGGTAGGAGACGGATTTGCTACGCCGGAAGAAGTCGTCATCAATGGTTCCCTCCATCTAGCCCCTTATATACGCGTCATCCCCGTTGATTTAGCAGTTTTTAGAGATTTATTTCTGGAGCTCGGGATTCGGGAGTTCTTAAATCCTACAGATTATGCTAAAATTTTATGTAGAATGGCTGGAATCAAAGGCTCGACTCCGTTGAATTCACAGGAACTAAGAGCAACGTTACTAATTGCACAACATCTGGCTGAAGTTCAATCATGTGAAGAGCAAATTAAAATCTACTTACCAGATGTTTCATGTATTCTTGTTGACGCCACAGATTTGGTTTACAATGATGCTCCATGGTTGCTTGGTTCAGAAGATGATGCATCTAATGTGGCCTTCAATATGAAAAGAACAGTGCATAAATATGTGCATGGTAACATCTCGAATGATGTGGCGGAAAAACTCGGTGTTCATTCTCTTCGCCGGATGTTACTTGCAGAGAGTGCCGATTCAATGAACTTGAGTTTATCGGGAGCTGCTGAAGCCTTTGGTCAACATGAAGCTTTGACCACCAGACTTAAACATATTCTTGAGATGTATGCGGATGGTCCGGGCACTCTTTTTGAGCTCGTGCAAAATGCGGAAGACGCTAAAGCTACTGAAGTTGCATTTCTGTTAGATAATACTCACTATGGTACTTCATCGGTTCTCTCCCCGGAAATGGCGGAATGGCAAGGGCCTGCTTTGTACTGTTTCAATAACTCTGTTTTCAGTCCACAAGATTTGTATGCCATTTCTCGAATTGGTCAAGAAAGTAAACTCGAGAAGCCGTTTGCGATTGGAAGATTTGGTTTAGGGTTTAATTGTGTTTACCACTTCACTGATATTCCTACATTTGTATCTGGGGAGAATATTGTATTGTTTGATCCTCATGCATGCAACTTACCAGGAATATCTCCTTCTCATCCTGGTTTACGGATCAAATTTGCTGGCAGGAAGATTCTGGAACAGTTCCCTGATCAATTTTCACCATTTCTTCACTTTGGTTGTGACATGCAGCAGGCATTTCCTGGCACACTCTTCCGATTTCCCTTACGAAATGCTAAAGTTGCTTCAAAGAGTCAAATAAAAAAGGAAGCATATTCTCCACAAGATGTCACATCACTCTTATCATCATTTGCTGAAGTTGTTTCCGAAACGTTGCTTTTTTTACGTAACGTGAAAACTATCGCCATATATGCAAAAGAAGGGGCTGGTAGTGAGATGCAGTTAGTACATCGAGTCCATAAGCAACATATCGGTGAACCTGAACCTGGAGCAGAAACAAACACGTTTCAGCTTATGGTTAATTATATGCATGAACATCGAGACGGATCAGATAAAAATCATTTCTTTGACAAATTGAGGAGATCCAGTGACACGAGTCTGCCATGGAGAAGTCAAAAACTTCTGTTGACAGAGAAAAGCTCATCTGAAGAGAAGTCAAATGTCTGGTTAACTAGTGAATGCTTTGATGGTCAACATAGTAAAAGAAACTCTGAAGCCAAAAACAACAAATCTCATAAATATATTCCATGGGCTTGTGTGGCATCATGTTTAACAACTGAGGATTCTCGTGAAGTTAAAAGGAGTTTTCAGGGGCAGGCGTTCTGTTTTTTACCACTTCCAATTAGTACGGGTCTTCCGGTGCATGTTAACGCATATTTTGAGTTATCATCTAATCGAAGGGATATATGGTTTGGGAATGACATGGCGGGTGGTGGCAAAATACGTTCTGAATGGAACGTGTATCTTCTAGAAGAAGTTGCTGCACCTGCTTACGGTCATTTGCTTGAAAAACTCACGTTGGAAATCGAGCACTCTGATTCGTTTTATACTTTTTGGCCAACGACCGCAACATCAGGACCATGGGCTTCAATGGTTCAGAAGCTTTATAACTTTGTTGCTGATTCGAGTCTTCGTGTACTGTATACTAAAGCAAGGGGCGGTCAATGGATATCAACCAAACAAGCCATTTTCCCTGATTTTACATTTGAGAATGTCAGTGGTCTTGTTGATGCATTATCTGATGCAGGTTTACCGTTGACAACGATGCCGAAATCTCATGTGGTAAAATTCATGGAGTTCTCTCCGTCGTTGCATTTTCTCACACCTCAGTTACTAAGGACGTTGTTGGTACGCCGGAAAAGGGAATTTCGTGATCGGAATGGAATGCTCTTGGCACTTGAGTATTGTTTGCTTGATTTGAAAGCCCCTATTCAGGCCGATAGTTTGTACGGGTTGCCTCTTCTGCCTCTTTCAAATGGTTTGTTCACGGGTATTGAGAAACGAGGATTGAGCGATAGAGTTTTTTTGGCACGTGGAGATGCATATAATCTTTTAAAAGATTCTGTTGCAAACCAACTTGTGGATTCCGAAATTTCTGATGCTGTTTATGAGAAATTATGTGAAATAGCCAAAAGTGAATTTTTTAACGTTTCGTTTCTGGATTGCAATTTGCTTGAAAAGCTCTTTCTGAGATTACTTCCTGCAGAATGGATGCACTCGAAGCAGGTGACCTGGATCCCAGGTCAACAAGGTCAACCTACCTTGGAATGGATGAGGTTGTTATGGAATTTTTTAAATTCAAACTGTGACGATCTATCAATATTTTCCAAGTGGCCAATCTTACCCGTCGGAAACAATCATCTTATGCAACTTGTTGAGAGTTCATATGTGATTGAAGATGATGGATGGAGTGAGAACATGTCATCATTGTTGTTGAAAATAGGATGTTTATTATTGAGGCATGACCTGCAATTAGAGCATCCACATTTGAATAAATACGTGCAGTCTCCAACTGCAAGTGGCGTTTTAAATGCATTCTTATCAATTGCCAGTGAACCTGACAAAATAGAACCGCTTTTTATCCATGCATCAGAGGGCGAGTTACATGAGCTTAGAAGTTTCATTCTTCAATCAAAGTGGTTCTCTGGAGGATTAATAAATGATTCTCTCATTAATATCATCAAACAGATTCCAATGTTTGAGTCCTTCAAGAGTAGAAAGTTGGTTTCGTTAACCAAACCTACTAAATGGCTTAAACCAGATGGTATTCTAGAGGATCTTTTGAATGATGACTTCATTCGTATTGACTCAGAGAAAGAAAGAAAATTATTGAAAAAGTATTTAGGTGTTCAAGAACCTTCTCGAGTGCAATTTTATAAAGTTAATGTATTTAATCGCATGCCAGAACTCGTCTCTCAACAGGGGATTCTCTCGGCTATCCTTGACGAAATCCGTGTTTTGATCAAGGAAGATAGCTCCTTCAAAGAAGAACTCATGAGGACACCCTTTGTACTCACGAAGGAGGGTTCTTTACAAGAACCACACAGGTATTTTCTTGACTTACTTTTCTTTGCACGGTTTATAGTGTAGTTTTAATATATTATATGTATGTAGGTATTTATGTTCATGATATGCCTTCTAAATTTACAGGCTATATGATCCTCGTGTAGCCGAGCTACAAAAGTTTCTGCATAAAGACTCGTTCTTCCCTTCTGGAAACTTTTCTGACCCGGAAACATTGGAGACATTAGTTACACTTGGACTAAGGCAAAACTTAGGAATTAAGGGTTTGCTCGACTCTGCTAGGTCAGTGTCCATGTGGCATGATGCAATGGACCCGAATGCTGTTGTGAATGGGAAAAGATTACTTGATCGTTTAAATGGATTGGCACTCAAGCTCTCAACTGAGGAGGTAGAATTCAACTTTAATGAATTTGGGACTGCAGCGGAAAGTGACATCAGCTTGCCAGATGATGATCACAAGGATGCAGATAACCTGTTTGATGAATTGCCTGGAGAGGAGTTTTGGTCTGAACTGAGAGCCATTAGTTGGTGTCCTGTTTATGTTGACCCGCCTTTGAAGGGACTTCCATGGTTGGTACCAGGTCAAGTAATTGCAGCACCGGATACGGTCAGACCAAAATCACAAATGTGGCTAGGTTCATCCATGATGCACATACTGGATGGTGAATGTAATTCGATGTATTTACAACGTATGCTTGGCTGGACAGAGCGGTTACATATAAGTATATTGTCTACTCAACTAGTTTCTCTATCCAAATCCTTTGCACAACTCAAGATCCATTCGGAGTTGGATCCTGAATTTGAAGTTTCTCTACAGGAGCATATGCCCGTACTTTATTCAAATTTGCAAGAATATGTGGGCAGTGAAGAATTTGAGGTTTTAAAAGCTTCTCTTGATGGCGTATCTTGGGTGTGGATTGGAGATGATTTTGTAACTGTTGAAGCTCTTGCGTTTGATTCACCTGTTAAATATAGTCCATATTTGTATGTCGTTCCCTCTGAATTATCGGTTTTTAGAGATTTGCTTCTGGCTCTAGGAGTTAGGCGAAGTTTTGATGTCTTCGACTATGCTAATGTTCTAGTACGCTTACAAAAGGATGTTAAAGGGTCACCACTCTCAGAAGAGCAGCTGAGTTTCGTTCTGTGTGTTCTAGAAGCGCTTGCAGATCGTCAATTAGATAGAGGAATGTTTGAATCTTCTAACAGTCCGTTATTGGTCCCGGATTCTCAAGGAGTTCTTATGGCCGCACAACATGTTATATATAACGATACACCTTGGATGGAAAATAATACCTCGATGGGGAAACATGTCATACACTCTACTATCAGTCATGATCTGGCAAATAGGCTAGGGATTCAATCCCTTAGATCCATCTCTTTGGTCAGTGAGGAAATGACAAAAGATTTACCGTGCATGGACTATGCTAAAATCCGTGATCTTCTTGAGTTGTATGGGAGCAAAGATTTCTTATTATTTGATCTTATTGAGCTGGCAGACTGCTGTAAAGCCAAAAAGCTTCACATAATATTTGACAAGAGGCAACATCCATGCCAGTCATTGCTGCAGCAAAATTTAGGTAAAGTTTGAATTTCAGTTTATTATTATTACTGTATAGGCAATTGACATGAACTTTATATGGTGTGAACATAGTTTCTTATTTGAAGTAAGGTAAGATATAGCAGGTAGTGGGTAATTGTTTTGTAAGGGTCAAAACTGGTCGGGTCCAGTTTACCCAAAACACTTGTCCAAATTTTTGCCATGTCATAATTATGTCGTCAAATTTGATTTTAGAGGTTATGTTAATGGATTTATTTCAATAATTGTTAGAAATCATTTAGGAGTAATGGGTCAAGATTGCTACCTCTACCTGTAAGTTATATTTGTTGATTTATGTCAAAATTATTTATTTTACCAGTTTCCATTTGAGTTGTAGCTTTATATTTGACCAGCCTGATCCGTTAGAGATGGAACATAACAGAATTAATGGGTTAATATTGCTTCATCTACCTGTCACTATTGTAGATTAATTTGCCAGTAGACCATTCACATAGGGCTGGTGAATTGAGGGCCCCAGTTGGTATAATAAAACTGACAGCCCCTTGTGTTTTAGATTCAAAATTCGACAGAACTTTGGAATTTTAGAAATCAAAATTTTCTCGATAATTATCATTTACAGGAGATTTTCAAGGGCCTGCTCTCGTTGCTGTCCTGGAAGGAGCCAGTTTGAGTAGGGAAGAAATATCAAGCCTCCAGTTTCTTCCTCCATGGGGTTTGAGGGGTGACATGCTTAATTATGGGCTAGGGTTGATGAGCTGTTATTCTGTAACTGATCTTCCTTCAGTTTTATCTGGTGGCTATTTATACATGTTTGATCCTCGTGGTATGGCTTTTGCTTTACCTTCAAGTCATTCTCCTGCCGCAAAGATGTTCAATTTGACAGGTATATTTATAGTCTGTCACGTTTGTGCCAACTCTTCCATGTTTTTGTCAGTTAGGTTATCTTATTTTTTCGCTCAACTGCAGGAACGAATCTGACTGAACGATTTCGTGATCAATTTAGCCCAATGTTTGTTGGTCAAAAAGTTCCATGGTCAACTGATTCGACGGTTATACGCATGCCTATTCCATCAAAGTTAATTGAGGACGGGAGTGAATCTGGGTGGACGGAAATAACGCAGATATTTGAAAACTTTGTCGGGCATGCATCTAGAACACTTGTATTTCTGAAGTCAGTTTCGGAGGTAATCAGAACCTTGCTTTTCTTTTTTTATGACATTTTGTTATTGGTTATATATGGTTTGGTTATGGCTTTCTTGTGCGTTATTAAGATGGAAATTTATTAATGGTTTGAGAAGGTAATGTAGGTGATAGTTGTTGTACATGATTAGTAGTGCTCTTATTGTAATTCTGTGCAAATTTCAGGTTTCATTATCAACTTGGGAGGAAAACGACCCGCAACCTTCCCAAGATTTTTTGATATATGTGGATTCGTCACATGCAACATTAAGGAATCCATTCTCAGAGAAGAAATGGAAGAAGTTTCAGTTATCAAATTTATTTGGTACATCAAGTTCTGCGATCAAGTTGCATGTTGTCGATATTAATATGCACCAAAAGGGAACAATAGTTGTGGACCGATGGCTTGTTGTACTTAGCTTGGGTTCTGGTCAAACAAGAAATATGGCTCTTGATAGGTAAATGATTGATTTATGTACACGTTCTCATCTTATACCTGTTTTCGATAAATCTTTATGTTTATCATATATTGCAGGCGATATCTAGCTTATAACCTGACACCGGTCGCTGGTGTGGCGGTACACATTTTAAGAAACGGACATCTTGCTGAGACCCGATCAATGTTCTCCATCATGTCTCCTCTTCCTTTATCTGAGTGTATTAGCATGCCCGTTGCTGTTCTTGGTTGTTTTCTTGTGCGTCATAATCGAGGCCGTTACATTTTTATGTATCAAGATAGTGAGTCATTGGGTAAAGCACAGCCAGATGCAGGAAATCAGTTAATTGAAGCATGGAATCGAGAACTCTTGACTTGTGTCCGGGATTCATACATAAGATTAGTGTTGGAAATGTTTAAAATAAGACGGGACCCATCAACTTCGTCCCTTGAGTCACGAGCAATCCATGCTATTAACATGGCGTTGAATGCATGTGGGAGTCAGATATATTCCTTCTGGCCCACATCTACTGGGAAACCAATACTTACTGATACTGGAGATGGCCATAATTTAGTTTCGGAGAAGATCCTTAAAGCTGACTGGAACTGTTTAGTTGATCGAGTCATAAAACCGTTCTATTCTCGCCTTGTTGATCTTCCTATTTGGCAGTTGTACTCAGGAAATTTAGTCAAAGCTGAAGAGGGTATGTTTCTTTCGCAGCCCGGAAGTAGAATTGGTGGCAATGTGCTTCCGGCTACAGTTTGTGCCTTTGTTAAAGAGCATTATCCGGTATTTTCAGTACCTTGGGAATTGGTGACTGAAATTCATGCAATCGGTTTTAGTATTAGAGAAATAAAACCGAAAATGGTCCGGGAGCTTCTTAGAATGTCTCCAATTTCAATTGCTATTCCATCAATTGACACCTACATGGATGTTCTTGAGTATTGCTTGTCAGATATTCAACTTCTAGAACAATCCAATGCTGATGAGCCTGGTACATCGAGAGAAAGTAACGACCCAGACGTCAATTATATGCCCGCACCTGACCGGAGTAGGTCTTCTGGGTCAGTTCATACTTCACCTGGTCAAGGAGACCCGATAGAGATGGTGGCTAGTATAGGAAAGGCTCTGTTTGATTTTGGGCGAGGGGTTGTTGAAGACATGGGTCGCGGGGGAGGTTCATTAACTGAAAGGTACAACATCTCGGGAGTTGGTCTTGATGGTCGATCCAGAAGTATGGACACTAAGATTTTGAAAGTAGCCACCGAGCTTAAAGGCTTACCATGTCCCACTGCAACGAGTCATCTTACTAAATTGGGAACAACTGAGCTTTGGGTTGGAAACAAGCAGCAGCAATCACTTATGACTCCTTTGGCTGCAAAGTTTGTCCATCCGAATATATTAGAAAGACCAATGTTGGCCCAGATCTTTACCAGTGATAATTTATTATCACTACTGAAAATGCATATATTTTCTCCACGTTTGCTTGCTGATCATATGAGTTCACTCTTTCATGAAAATTGGGTGAACCATGTCATGAATGCAAGTACAGCTCCTTGGTTCTCGTGGGAGAATAATGCAAGTTCAGGCCGTGAAGGTGGGCCATCTCCAGATTGGACAAGACTCTTTTGGAAAAGTTTTAGTGGGTCCCAAGATCTACCACTCTTCTCTGATTGGCCGATTGTTCCTGCTTTCCTTGGTAGACCCGTTTTATGCCGTGGGAAGCATTGTAATCTTATATTCATTCCACCTTTATTAACAGTTTCAGACTCAGAAAATGCTGTTACTGAATGGGGTCTTGGAGTTGATGACGTGGCGTCTATGGATTCTTTACCGGAAGAGGTTCAACCCTATATGTTATCCTTTAAAGTTACTGGTAAAAAATACCCGTGGCTGTACTCATTGCTAAACCAATGCAACATACCAGTACTCGATCCTGCTTTCATGGATTGTGCTCCATCGCTTCATTATTTTCTGGCTGTCGGCCAATCATTGGGACAAGTCATAGCAACAAAGCTTGTTGCAGCAAAAGATGCGGGTTATTTACCCGAACTGACCTCCTTTATAGCTTCAGACAGCGACGAACTCTTTTCCCTTTTGGCTTCTGATTTTTCATCCAACGACTCAGAGTACACTCGAGAAGATCTTGAAGTGTTGCGTGATCTACCTATTTACAAAACTGTTACTGGAACTTACAAAAAGTTGAATATCCAGGAGACGTGTATGATTGCTTCTAATACTTTCCTAAAACCATACGATGATCAGTGTCTCTTTTATGGCCCCGAGTCTACAAAAAGTAAACTGGTCCGAGCCCTTGGGGTCACTGAGTTGCAAGATAAACAAATATTGGTCCGGTTTGCATTACCGGGATTTGAAGAGAAGGCTCAGCCAGAACAGGATGACATATTGATATATCTTTACATGAACTGGCAGGACCTCCAACAAGATTCTTTAGTCATCGAAGCATTAAAAGAGACCAAATTTGTGAGAAGTGCCGATGAACAATCAGGTATCTTATATAAACCCAAAGACTTGTTTGACCCGGGTGATTCATTATTAAGATCGATTTTCTCGGGTGAGGTTCAGAAGTTTCCGGGAGAACGGTTTGTTTCAGATGGATGGCTTAACATATTAAGGAAGGCAGGCCTTCAAAATACTGGTGATGCAGATATTGTTCTGGAATGTGCCAGAAGAGTAGAGTTCCTTGGAGTTGAAAGTATGAAACCTTCAGGGTTTGTTGATGATTTTGAGGAAGATTTTTCTAGCACCAGAAGTGAAGTTTCTTTAGAAGTATGGTCTTTAGCTGAAACTCTTATCGGTGCGATATTTGCAAATTTTGCGGTTCTTTATGGGAATAATTTCTGTAATATTCTTGGCAAGATTGCATGTGTTCCTACAGAGAAAGGGTTTCCCTCTGTAAGCGGGAAGAAAGGTGGTAAAAGAGTGCTTTGTTCATATAGTGAAGCTATTATATTAAAAGATTGGCCACTTGCTTGGAGCGTTGCTCCCATTCTTTCCAAACAAAACATGGTTCCACCAGAGTACTCTTGGGGTGCCCTTCAACTCAGGAGCCCCCCTCCTTTTACCATAGTTTTAAAGCACCTGCAGGTTGTTAAATTATGTTCTCTTTCTTGTCTTAATTAGAGGTGACAAAATGGACGGGTTGGGTAATAAGTCAAAGATGGATCTGGATCAAAATGAGCCGGGTTGAAAAACAAACCTTATGGTAAAACAAATTAGAAGAATGAGAGGGTGACCCATGGCAATTTTTGCATCGTTGTGCATCAAAAATATTGATGCACAATTGCCACGTGTTGCTCTCGCTTATTATCTTACCTGTATAACCATAAGGTTTGTATTAGTTGAACCAGCCCCTGTAATTAATGTGTTGAATTTGTCGCAAAAATCTGTATTATTTGATTTAATAATAATGTAATTCTTTGTATAAAATGATTTACATTCTAAGCATCAAAAATACACTTCAGGCTGCATTCAACCCATTTAATCTGTGTTCTTTTTTGATATTTTGCTGTTTTACCCCTATGACCCAAATTGTAGGCTATTGGAAGAAACTTTGGTGAAGACACTCTAACTCATTGGCCTAATGAGTCGGGCTTAATATCTGTTGAGGAAGCTTCTTTTGAGATATTCAAGTATCTGGACAAAATTTGGGGTACACTATCTTTATCAGGTAACTTTCATGTTTTTTTCCACCTCCGTCCATTTTGAGTACAGGACAGTACTTGCGTATAGAATGATCGAAACCATCTAACATAATTTGTGGTTGCTATTATGGGGTAAATCTGAATATAACGTTGCATACACAGTACTTTATAAGTAAAACTACACTGGAAGAATACCAATCTGATATTTCATCAAATAAAAATTGAATGTTAATTTGATGAAATAGAAGTTCAAATTAGACTGGTTCCATTTAAATATAGTAGCTGAGCAAATGTTGTATCCTACTTTATTTTCTTGTCAGATGTGTCAGAGTTGCAGCGAGTGGCATTCATTCCGGCTGCTAATGGGACCCGTTTAGTTACTTCAAGCTCACTTTTTGCCCGTCTGACGATAAACCTTTCACCATTTGCGTTTGAACTTCCTTCACGCTACCTGCCATTCGTAAAGATTCTCAAAGAACTGGGGCTCCAAGATATGCTTTCTATTACTGGTGCACTGGATCTTCTTACAAATCTACAAAGTTCTTGTGGGTATCAACGTCTTAATCCAAATGAGCTCCGTGCAGTTATGGAGATTCTACATTTCCTCTGCAATGAAACACTAGATTCCAACTTTTTATCAGAGTTGATTGTCCCTGATGATGGTTGCAGACTTGTTCATGCAAATTCGTGTGTTTATATTGATCCCTATGGCTCACGGTATGTGAAATATATTGATTCTTCGAGACTGAGGTTTGTTCATCATGATGTTTCGGAGAAATTGTGTTTGGCCTTCCACATAAGAAAGCTTTCCGATGTTGTTGTGGAGGTACTAGACCTAAATCCTTCATCTCACCTTTATCAATTATCGAGATTATTCGGATTTTAACTATAAGTAGGGTTCTAAGGTTAGAGTTTCATTATGCTTAATTGTATAAGTGGTACTTATATCTCTAGAGAGTTGGTTTACCTGTAGAAAGTAAACCGTGGGGGAGCCGATTGACCTCTTGAACATCGATCCACCTACTTCTTGGCGTTTCAAAATATAAAATACAGTTTTGTTCATTTTCATCATAAAGAAAAAAGTAGGGTCTTATCAAAATACTTCCGCCTTATATAAGATTTTCCTTTGGGCCATATTAGGTACTAAAACTTTAACAATTAGAATTAGTCAATCACGCAAACAAATTGTATGATATTATTTGAACATCATCTCTGCAGCAGTTTTTGTTGCAGCTGGTTATCCAAATCTAAATATACAACCAGTTTCAAATGCACATCCAAATTGTCTTCTAATGCCTACTTGTAAGTGAGAAAAACATAATATACTATATTCTAGGCAAGGGTTTAATTCTGTCCTAGCTACTTCATAAGATTAGTCTTTTCAATACATGTGTTTTTTTTACAATAGGGTGTAATAGCATTAATTTTGTCCAGGAGCTCGATCGTGAAAAACCTCCACAGATTCTTGAAGAGGTTGGGTCGGTTTCATTGGCAGCTGTTAAGCAGAAGTTGTTAAGTAATTCTTTTCAGGTTGCTGTATCAAGTGTTCTCAACACAGTGCCTATCACTACTAATTCCAAAAATCTGGACTTCCCAACACTGCAAAAATCACTTATATCCATTGCTCAAAAGTTGCAATTTGTGCAGTCCCTTCACACCAGGTTTTGGCTCCTCCCAAAATCTTTAGACATAACCCGTGCATCTAAAGATTCTATCATCCCAGAATGGGGAAGTGGGCCCAGTCACCGAGCCCTATACTATGTTGATCGGTCAAACAACTGTATGTCGATTGCCGAACCACCAAGTTACGTGTCAGTTCTTGATCTTGTTTCAATTGTTGTGAGCCATGTTTTGGGTTCTCAGGTCCCACTACCAATCAGTTCATTATTTCTCTGCCCAGAAGACTCTGAAACTGCACTTATTAATATCCTTAAACTTTCATCTAATGAAAGAGTGAACGATGGCATGGGTACAGGGAATGGTTTTCTTGGAAAGGATATCCTTCCACAAGATGCAATGCGAGTGCAACTTCACCCATTACGACCGTTTTATAAAGGTGAGATAGTGGCATGGAGAAGTCAAAATGGAGAAAAGTTGAAGTATGGTAGAATTCCCGAGGATGTAAGACCATCAGCAGGGCAAGCACTTTATAGATTCAATCTTGAAACGTCTCCTGGGAAGACAGAAACTACTCTTTCTTCACATGTATTCTCGTTTAGAAGTTTATCGATTGGGAACGAATCTTCATCACATGCGATGTCAGAAGGCAGTGATAATGTGGATGACCATGTTGACCAACCAGAGGGATCTGGAATTGTGAAGTCGAAAAATCAGGTTATTTGCAAACTTAATTATTTTAACAGTGGAAGTTTATGTAAATATTAGATGCATAGTTTATGATGTGTAGCAACTGAATCTTATAAAGCTTACTAATTTTTTATTTACTTGTTTGTTTTTTCAACAGAAGCAACCAATTAAAGAACTGCAGCATGGTCGTGTATCAGCGGAGGAGTTGGTTCAAGCCGTTCAAGAGATGTTGTCAGCTGCTGGAGTCCGAATGGACACGGAGAAGCTGTCACTTCTTCAGTCAACATTGTCCCTGCAAGAGCGATTGAAGGAATCTCAGGCAGCACTTCTACTTGAGCAGGTCCACATCTTTACTTAATTTAAGATATAGAGAAATTGGTTTCTGTTCCAAACGGGTCGGGTGGGGTCGGTATGCAAACACTACTTTTTTTCTGGAAGTATATAAATAGTTGATGTGCTAAAGATGATTACATAATTATGTAAGATTATTAAGAAAGTGATTCAGCTGCCTATTATGCATTTGAATACACTTCAGATAAGTTTCAACTCGTTTGACCTCTTAGAGAGATGAAAATAAAATATTAACCCAAATGGACTTGGTTAGTGGTGAATGGGTAGAAGTTGCCACCTACAGTTAAGGAAAATGTGTGTGTTTAAACAACCTACTCATTCATATTTCTTGGCAAAATTTCAGGAAAAATCAGAAATGGCAGCAAAAGAAGCGGACACAGCTAAAGCAGCATGGTTATGCCGAATCTGTTTAACAAATGAAGTAGATATTACCATTATTCCGTGTGGTCATGTGCTATGCCGTAGATGCTCGTCTGCTGTTTCCCGATGTCCGTTCTGTCGGCTCCAAGTATCTAAAACGATAAAAATTTATCGGCCATGATGACTTCAAGTGCTAAAGGTGGTTTAGGCCAGATAGAGTTTGTATATCAGAAAAGGCTTTCCAAACACCTTGGAACAACGAGCTGGTTTTGACTATAGTCACGAGTACATAAATTGTTTATATTTTTAGGTGATACCATTATATTAATACTTCCTTGTGCATAGCGGAACTGTAATTTGGAAGCAAATATTTAGATACAGAATTTTGTATAGCACGTATCTAACAGTTTAACATTTCTTCGAGAGAAATGTAAAGGCTTGTACATTGGTGGTCTCACATTCTCTCCTGTTTACCACATTTCATTCTTTTCATAAAGGAAATTGGAGTAAAAAGGCGTTTGATCTAACTAAGAGATGGCCCGTATCATATGAGACAACCGTAAAAGCAATTTGTAGTTGTACATATAACGGGTTCATGCCTTCATGGTGTGTATTTTGATGGTCTTTCTGAAAAAGAAAGTATGAGGTTTAAGTTCAGTATGGATGGTTTACAACCACTTGGTCTGAAGCCAATATGGTGAATCAGATTTAAACTTTTTGTTAGCCGAATCTCCATCATTGAACACCAGATAAACTCTAACGAATCTTTACTGCTTATTGACTTGTAAAAATAGAGAAAATTCAATGTACTGTTGACTGCGTATGCAGTGATATAAAATGAGCACATAATGTGTTTCTCAAAGAAAATTGAGGGGTGTAAAATGAAACAGAGAAGAGTTAAATATATGGCTGATTTTGTGATATATATATGATAACACACCTAGTTTATGTACTTTCATTTTTTGTATTGATAATTCAAAAACACAAAACTTAGGTGTAAAAACGGTCCCTTTCTTTAAGTTTAATATTTCGTCGTTACATACATTAAAACGATTAAAATAATAATATAATTTTCTTGTTTCTTTTGTTCATGATATCTCTTCCCTAAGTTTAAACTTTATTTTTTTTCAAAAGAAATTCCAGGTTCCGGTCGCCACCACCATAATGAGACAAAATTGTGAAAACAATTTGTAATTGTACATGATAAGTGGTTCACGATGCATAAATGTCCGGTCTTACTAAAAAAAGAGATCTATATATATATACATATATACATGTATACGATGTTTTAAGTTTAATATGGATGGATGGTTTTCAATAACTCGTGTCTCAAACCAACTTCATGAATCAAATTCCAACTTTCTGTTAGTCTAATCTATCATCAAAATAACTTGATATGATAAAAGAAGAAAGATCGATGGTTTAACGCGTATCAAACATGAGTCAAACTCTAACGAAAGCTGATATGAAGTATTTTGGTCAAGTTTATGTTTACTTTTTATGGGCTTATAAAAATGGGAAAATCAATTGTGAAAAAGACATAATATGTTTGGTTTTGTTATACCTAAAAACTTGAGGGTGAAACATAAAGACATAATGATATCTATAGAACTTTGGTGTTAGTAAACCTTAAAACCAATGTTTTAAAAATTGATTTTTGAATGACCCGGATGGATCTTTAATTCCGATCGGACTGGTCTCATCAGCCGGCCCAACCGCTTTTGTATTTCAAAATCCAAGTCAGCCCAAGTCATGCTGGTTGCACTTTTAGCCCAAGTCTGAGTCATTTTTATCCTTCAAAGCCCAAACCCAACTTCAGAGTCCAAGTCACTACACACTTGCAACTCTTTTCCACCCATGTGACCACTTGCAAGACTTCAACTCTTTTCCCAAAAAGACATAACTCTTTTCATTTTCTTTTTCTATCATCATCATCATCATCATCATCATCATCCTCATCCTTTTCTTTTTTCATCATCATCATCATCCTCTTCCTCCATCCTCCATCCTCCTCCTCCATGTTTATCTATATTATTTTCTCTCTTTCCCTCGTGAGCACGTCTACTCTTCTCTGTCTCTTTCTTCTGCAACTTCCAGCTAACTTCAAATGGACTCCGACCAACAATTTCCGGCAAGTCAATGGTGGCATTTTTTTACAGATGGAGAAATAACTTTTTCTTCTTCTATTTGGGATTTCTTGGGTATTGTATTTCATTTCTTATTCTATTAATCTTGACCAGATTCATGGCAGTTGTAGGACAAAGGATGGTGATTTCTCTTGATAGTTTTGATACTCCAAAAGCTAAGTACAACCGATGAATTCTAGACACACTACTAATCTTGTTATTTATTTTCAGAAAGTAAAGAAAGTTTAGATCTGGTTTTTTACAAATTAAAAAATATATATGTAACCGGGTCAACACTGGTCCGGGTCATTAGGTCAACCCGATTTGACCGAAAACTCCGTCAGGTTTAACCGAGTTTGACTTGCATATTAACCCATTGTGAGTCAGCACAATCTTGATTTCGAGACGCGGTCTAACAGGTTCAACCGGCCGTTTCGACCCGAATTTCAAAACACTGCTTAAAACCAAACACCCCTTCCCATCAATATCTTGTAAAATAATCACTAGTCAATCAATCAATCAATGGCTACTCGTTCACTCTTCATCACATTTCCCGCCAAACTTAATACTCCCACAAACACACCTCCACTTCACCTTCAACTTGTGTTGTTTTTGTTAACAAATTCTTTACTCACAAATAAACAATAATAATGGCATCTTCTAAAGCTATAACTGATCTCTTCCCACCATCAAAGCGTTCCAAAATTATGACATCAGAAACACCAATTCCTTCTTCGTCATCCTTCAAAGAAACCTGCATTTCAGTTCCCCAAAAACCCACCACCACTGCTACCGCAGCCGCACCGGAATCCATGGACGGCGGTGGACCCACGCCAAACACAGTTCAGGGTTCGTGGAGTTTAAGTGCGGAACAGAAAGTCAGGGTTCAGTTAAATCAGTCATTAGCAAAAGCTAAACCTAATCTCAAAATCTGTAAAGAAAGAGTCTTTACAGGTAATTTTATTTTTACATAGGTTTTTCAATTTAATTTGATAGTATTTAGTAAGTATAAATCATAAAGGTTTTTTTCTATTAATGAATCTTGATTATGCATGACTGACTGTAATGATATCGTGTATGTATAGTTCCACTAAAGGTAACTTCTTTAACTTGGGTTTTCCTAATTTTGACTTGATTTATTTTTTGAAGTATGAAATTGTAAATTGATTGTTCTTTTTTTGATTTATGGTAAAGCTTTTCATGATTGTAATGATATTGTATATAAGTCCACAAGGGCATGTCCAATATATGCTTCAAAAGTTTGATGTAAAAAGAGTACATCAAATTTGGTTTCTACTTCAATGTTTACACCAAATATATACCCCTAATTTAGTTTTTACTCCATTATTTTTCATGATAAAAAACTTATGTTTTATTTTTTAAACCTGTAAGGAAGAAATAAAAAATAAATATCATCGTATCAATTGGTTAATATGAAACTTAATATTTGGAGTGATGTTTAGTTTTGACGTGTTGCATCAGAATTTGGTGTTTTGGTTTGATGCTTAGAGATGGTCTAAAGGTAAATTCTTTGACATGGGCCTTTTTTATATATTTTTTATTGATAGTTAAGGAACTAATATTTTTTATAGGGTTTTTTTTGTTTGTTTATCTTAAAGATTATGTGTTTACGATTTTAAATGATCAGTTTCTATGTCTAGGGGTCAATTAAAGGTAAGTTCTTTGACATGGGGTTTTCTCTAATTTTCGATATGAAATTCTAGAGTGATTCCTTGTTTTATATTGTTCAACATAAGTTTTTCTAAGTTAAATGCTAAGGATAGCTTGAATAAATGTTTAGGTGAGGGGTTGGGACTTGTGAAACTGGAAGAGCTATTGGTGGAAGAAACGTGGTTGGAAGCTCTTCCTGGGGAGTTTCAGAAACCTTATACCAAGAAATTGAGTGAATTTGTGGAGAGTGAAATAAAAGGATCCATGCCAATTTACCCTCCACAACATTTGATCTTTAATGCTTTGAATTCTACCCCTTTTGACAAAGTCAAAGCTGTCATCATTGCGTAGGTAATTCTACTTGAAGCTTGGATCTTTTATATAACTCAAAATGAATACTCTATTTGGATTTGATGAATCTTTTTGACATGATTACAAGATTAATCAGTTCATGTGTGAGTAAAGTCATATTTCTCTGTTAACTATCAGATATGAAAAGAAAAAATAACACTCTGGATTTGTTGTATTTTAGGATCCATATCATGGACCTGGTCAAGCTATGGGTCTTTCTTTTTCTGTTCCCGAAGGAATAAAAGTACCTTCAAGTTTAATGAACATGTACATGGAACTTGAGCAGGATTTGCAGTGCTCAATTCCCACTCATGGGAGTTTAGAACGATGGGTTGTACAGGTGAAACTTGCATTACATTTTATTTAGGGGGTGTATATTTTTTTAGGTGCTGATCCTGAAAAGTAAAAACAATGTCTGCGTGTTATCTAATAATGACACTGTTACATGCAGGGCGTTCTGTTGCTCAATGCTGTTCTCACCGGTAAGACCATTTAACAAGAAAGAAGATAAAATGAAACCAGTATTGACCCGATTTAATATAAATGAGTTGAAATTATCTCACCTTTATTAGAATTTCACATATTTTAGTTGTATGCTAATAAGATTGTGTATTAATATTTTCCCTTAATTCACCAACTCACATCCTCTTTTTATATTATTTTCAGTTAGGCAGCATCAAGCAAATTCTCATGCAAAGAAAGGGTGGGAACAATTCACCGATTCTGTAATCGAGACAATTTCTAAAAAGAAAACGGGGATTGTTTTCCTTCTTTGGGGAAACTATGCACAAGCAAAATTTAGGTACTTCTGATCTTGTGTTGATTCATAATTCTAGAAGTGACAAACTGGCTTGTTAAAAGGGTTTGGGTCAAAATCTGTAAGTTTTGGTATGGATCGAAAGGGATGTAGTTGGGTTGCACAAAAAACTTTCTGTCCAAGATCTTTAGATTATCTATCAACTATCTGTTTGTCAAATGTAATTATAAAAGTTCTGTCTTTTAAATACTAATATACTTTTTTGAATAATTTCATTTAGGAGGTATTATGGCTAAATATTACACTTTAGGTGTTTTTCTACCTGTTTGACCCATT
The DNA here is from genome assembly GCA_963921325.1 of Logfia minima. NCBI lineage: Eukaryota > Viridiplantae > Streptophyta > Magnoliopsida > Asterales > Asteraceae > Logfia > Logfia minima. The sequence goes on from OY992767.1 coordinate 8,657,721, forward strand.
TCCTGTTTAGCTATTGTTTTGTTTTACTTGTTTGACCCACAAGAGATAAAACATACTAGTAAGGCTATCAGTAAATTGGGCGGGGTTTGGGGGAGGTAAGATGTAGACTGCCATACCTCTACCATACCTCTACCAGAGGGTAGGGAGACCTATTCTTAGAGAATAAATAACAATTTTACATACAAAATTTAGTTTATATGACCCTCAAAACTAAAATCTATCTCTTATGGAACATCAGACTAGTGGTAGTATATATTTATCACAATCTGGTTAGACACAAATATTCATTAAGTTTGTAAATGTATGTTGTTGGAATTTTGTACAGGCTGATTGATGAAAGCAAGCACCATATTCTTAAGGCGGCAAATCCTTCTGGTTTATCTGCCCATAGAGGATTCTTTGGATGCAGGTTAGTGTTTTCAACACATATGTTAATCCATGATAATTGTACTTATATAGTGTTGTATTTACATCACAACAACACTAATTTATAATCAGTATTCCGGTAGTAATTAAAACTATTAAATGAACTACAAATGGAAGTAAGATTCTTGATCTCACTTAGACGATGCATGCAAAGCCTACTTTAACTTCTACTTATGAATGGGTTGATGCAGATTACGTTTATTTGTAAGGGAACAGGTTGAAACTTGAAAGTCACCCAAAGTATAGTTATGAAAATAGTTTGTAATCATATTTTTACAAAAAGTAAAAAGGTTTTAACAGATGGTTCGTTTTACTCCGGTATCCAAGTGTCTGTTAAGCCACATCTAATGTTCTTGATAATAACAAATGGCATTGATCAGATAAATTCTTGATGTGCAGACATTTTTCTCGTACCAATAAGATCTTGGAGGAAGCAGGCACTCTCCCCATCGAGTGGCAACTATAATCTGAATATTTGACTCTTGCAATGATGTTAACTTTAAGCTAAAGTTTAGACTAAGTTGATGTGTTTGACTCGCATTTTTGCATTTTAGTACGTGCGGGTCTTATGAAAAGTTACTGTGATTATGGTCTCACTGATCAATACGTCCCTTTTTTTTGTCGAAGTTTTGTTTCATCGTTCGTTTATTTATTTTTTTGTCTAAGCATTCTCACGCGTTTGGACTTTTTCGCTAATTTACTTTCACTTTAACCTCTCTTTTGTTAAAAAAAGCTTTTGAAAACTTTTTACTTCGGAGTAAATAACTTATTTGAAAAGTTCTTTTTTTTTTTTGAAAATTGATATCCCATGTTAAAAATTTTCTAAAAATCTACTTTATTATGATCGTTTACTATTATTTTCTTATTTTGACTAATTAAAAAGTCTAGTTTAACCCTGATTTTATCATTGCTAACTAAATGAATGTACTAATTTAAAATGTATATTTCCAACACATATTTGCATTGAACCTAATATACTGTTTATCAATGTTAATTCTTTAAGGAGTTTTCACATACTTTTTACTTTTTAGACTTATATAAAGTGTTTGGAGTTAACTGCTAGATGCTTTTGTAAGACGGGTGGGCTGACCCATAAACAATCTTTATCAACTCCTTTTTATTGATCCAATCTCACAAACGACAACAACAACAAAAAAGAAGCTAACGAACTAACAAACAATGTTTATACATAAAATGTTACATCGGATCATATCAGGGTATTCAAGGGTTTTGGTGTTTTAGGAACTGAGGGTTCAATTGATTGTGGGTGTCACATTAGAGTAGAGGTGGGCAAAACCGGTTTGGGCCCAAACCGAAACCGGTTTTCAAACCGAACCGGTTTGGGTCAACGCCGGTCAAAACCGGTTTGACAAAAACCGGATCGGATTGAAACCGGTTTCAATCCTAAAAAACCCAAACCGCCCAAACCGGTTTAGGAATCGGTTTCAAACCGGATCGAGATCGGTTTCCCAAAAACCGGTTTGGGAGAAACCGGTTTGGCCCAAACTTGGCAGGCTATCCGCCGGATAGGTCAAGGCTATCCGACGGATAGGCCTTTTCTGTTGAAAAAAAAAACCCCTCTATTGGGCTATCCGCCGGATAGGTAAGGGTATCCGCCGGATAGCGGCACCCTGGTGCGTATTAACAGCCCAAAACCCCTATTTTCTTAAAAAAAAAAAACACACACACCTCTTTTTTTCTCTCTAGTCGACTTCAATCTTGTTTTTGGTGATTTTTCCCCTGATTCCATCCACATTTGCTTGGGTTTTTCATCTTCAAATCATAGGTATGATTACTACTACGATACGTTTAATAGATTTCTTGATTTTGAAACTTTTATTGATGATGAATTGTGATGAATTAGGCTTTTAATCATTAGGGTTATGTTGTATTATGTTTGTAATAGTTAATTGATACTTGATTATCAAGTTTCACGGTTTAATTTGTTGTAATTAGGGTTTATAACCGTTTTGTGATAATTAGGGTTTATAACACAATTTGGGGGTTTTGTTCAAAACTTGTTTGTGATGGTTAATTTGAGTTGTAGTTGTATATAATTGGTTGAATTGCTTGATTTTGAAATTACACGGTTGAATTTGTTGTAATTACATTGTTTAATTATATATATAATGTTTAATTGGATTTGTAATTGTATAATTGGTTTATGGTAATTGGTAATTGTATATATGAGAACGTATGGATTTGTAATTGTATAATTGGTTTATGGTAATTGAATTGTAATTGTATAATTGTATAATTGAATTGAACGTATGGATCTTAATATGTGCTATTGGTAATTTGAATGTATAGATACGTGCTCGGTTTATATTTTTGTTTTAATGAGTTTAGGTTTGATAAATGTTATATTTTTGCAGACATGGCGCCAAAGAAGTCACGAAAACGTGGGGAACCATCTACAAGCCACAATGAGGAGGCAACGGAAGTGTATGACCTTCCGGTGCCAGCAATAATAAGGAATCACCAATTTTTAAAGTTTAATAACCGGCATTATAGTTCAAGAGAAAAAGCTGAGTTTAAGTCGATGTTGGACATCAACATCAACAAAACAATTCAATGTGCTGATGTTGTGGATTGGGCTGTTCTTGATCAAATAAGTGCAAGACAGTCTAATACTACCGGTTCCGAAGAAATTAGAAACATTTTGCGGATGGAGTATCGGTTAGCTGATGGTAGGTTATGTTTTACCTCGAGAGCTTGGTCGAGGTTATTTAGTATTCGGGAGTATATATATTGGGAGGCAACTCTCGAGTTTTTCAGCACTTACTTGTTTGATGATGTCAATACGGATGTCGAGGCACGTACCATTCGGTTCCAATTGTGTGGGGTGCCTCGAGAGATGAGTGTGTCCGAATTTGGTTTGGCTTTAGGTTTGTATACTCCGGAGGAGGTACGTATGGATTATTATATAGATCACTTGTTTAATGGGATTCGGCAACCACAAGATTGTGATCTACCGGCTCTTTGGAATCAGATTTCGTCGTATCCGTGGACATCTAAGCCTAAGTCTTCTACACAGCTTTATGATCCAGTGATGAGAGTTATTCACCGGATGATTTCTACATCTCTCACCTGTCGGAAAGAAAGCCCAGAGAAAGTCACCCAAACAGATTTGTATTATCTTGGGTGTATCGTGAATAGAGGGTTGGTGAATGTTCCGGGTTGTCTTGCCCGGTCTTTGTGGAATATGGCTCGCGCGTCACGCCGAACTAGTAGCATCACTGGCGGGCAGTATGTGACCCGTTTGGCCCGCTACTTTGGTAACCAAACAGGATTGGCAACGTGCATGATTGTGCAACCAGAAATGCGGTTATTGGGTGTGAATTGGTTTAGGCATTGTCGGTTGGTAGATGGAACTATAAACCTACAATGGGCTCCGTGGGTATATAATCATGATCAAGAGGAACAAGATGATGATGATCAAGAGGAGGAGGAGGCACCTGCCCAACATGCCGGCCCTGCCCAACAGGCCGGCCCGGCACCATCTTTATCTCTTGACCAACGTTTTGATTATTTTGAGAATAAATTCGATAATTTTCAAAGTACTGTTGAAAACCAGTTTAATTGGCAACGAGACATGATGGAATCGCTTTTCGGGCATATGGGTATTGATTACTCGGCTACTAATGCTCGTTATGGATATGGACCAGGATCATCTTCTCAACATCCGGACGAACGGCAGTGATTAACTTATTTTTATTATTGTTTGTTTTTGGTAGTTTGTTGTCTTTGTTTGACTTTCATTGACTCTCATTGACTTTGGTTGACTATGTTGACTTTGGTAGACTCTCATTGACTTTGGTTGACTCTCATTGACTCTCATTGACTTTGTTTGACTATGGTTGACTCTCATTGACTTTGGTTGACTATGTTGACTTTGGTTGACTCTCATTGACTCTCATTGACTTTGGTTGACTCTCATTGACTTTGTTTGACTATGGTTGACTCTCATTGACTTTGGTTGACTATGTTGACTTTGGTTGACTCTCATTGACTATCATTGACTTTGGTTGACTTTCATTGACTTTGGTTGACTCTCATTGACTATCATTGACTTTGGTTGACTTTCATTGACTTTGGTTGACTCTCATTGACTATCATTGACTTTGGTTGACTTTCATTGACTTTGGTTGACTCTCATTGACTATCATTGACTTTGGTTGACTTTCATTGACTATGGTTGACTTTCATTGACTATGGTTGACTTAGAAGTATAATTGACAAATTACTAAGAAATGTTAAGCACTAAATTTGCAAAAATATAAGATTTCTCAAAGTGATTTTACATAATACAATAATAAAATTTTAAATATGTTACAAAGTATCCTTGACTAATCGTCGGTATGAAAGTTGTGTAACTCTTCTTGATAAGTAAGCTCTTGTGCAGTAAGTGGTACCGACATGCCCATTGCTATCTCTTCCTCATGTATCTCTTGTTCAACCTTTTCCAATTCTCCTTCGAGCGGTGAAATGTTTTGTATCCGTTCAATCCCATCTAGATAGTCTTTTAAACAAATGCATACTTCCACCGACAAAGGGGTGAGTTTTGTTCTTCTTGGTGAAATTACCCGACCACAAACCGAAAAAGCGGACTCCGAAGCAACCGTAGAAGCTTGAACGGTTAATAGGTCACGTGCCATAGCCGCTAATATTGAAAATTGGGATTCATGATCTCTCCACCAACCCAACACATCCAACTTCCCAAACTCTTGAACCGACATAAACATTATAAAGTTGGATTTTGTATATCTTGAAAGTTCGCTACTAGGAACGGTTCCTCGGGCTCTTTTCGAAGCATCATTTATCAATGTGTTGTATAATATTATGTCATCATTGTTGGTGTGCGAACTTGAACCACTTGCGCCTTCATTCCTTATAAACTCTTGAACGGGTGTGGAATCCCCATACTTCGTAGCATAAACATCAAACAAACTTGCAAAAAAATCGTTAAATGCATTTATTTCATTGTCCGCCCAAGCCGGCTTGATAGCCGTCAAACCCAAATCATTTGCAATGTTGGTTAGTAAAGTTTCAACTCCATTAACGTTTAAAACGGGGTTTAAAGCGGCAGCACAACTTATAACCGGAGGCATATTTTTAAAATATTTTACTAATTTTTCCTTCATCGGTTGTACCATATTTTCAAATATTTCGCCTTTCATTTCAAAAGCGCTTAATTTTTGACACATTAACCATATTTGTCTTAATACTAAAGGACTAGTCGGATAATAAACACCCGACAATAAAGTGGTTGCTTCTTTAAAAACTACAAGCATATCGGTTAGAACTTGGATAGTATACCAACTTGATTCGGGAAAAGGTGTAACAAATCTATTACGGTCCGCAAGCAAGTCATGGAACAACCTTAAGGTGTCCTTTTGTCTTAAGGCACTTTCAAACATGTTACAAGTCGAATTCCATCTAGTAGGTACGTCCCAATTGGGACCTAACCAAAGTGCATTCGAATCAACACAAAATTTCATGTATCTATGGTATCTAGCGTTTGAAGAACTAAAAATATCACGTAGCATTTGTTTAAAAGCTTCTTTTATTTGTGCAATAAAACTAAGTCCATCTTGCACAACCAAGTTAATGATATGTGCAACACATCGACTATGAAAAAATGCACCTTCGCAAGCCGGTTTGTATTTTAGTTTTAGTTGATTAACGGCGGCGGTGTTATTGGATGCATTATCAAAAGATATTGAAAATACTTTTCCTTCCAATTTAAAACTCTTAATCACGTAATCTAAAATTTGATATAAATTTTCGCCGGTATGCGGATATCCAAATAATTCAAACGCAATCGTACGCTTCATCATTTGCCACGTTTTGGGATTAACCCAATGAGAGGTAACGCAAAGGTACGAATCCGGTGAACCATGTGGAGCCGTCCAAACATCACAAGTTAAATTTACACCGGTTTCTAAAGATTGAAAACCTAAAATCATTTCATCTTTAGCGATTTTCCACATTTTAATTACATCTCGTCTAAGAGTCGAACGACTTACATTGTTATAACGAGGTTGGAGAGTTTCTTGGATGAGTCGAGTCAACCGAGGATTGTCAAAGTGGTCAAATGGCAAGCTTTCTTGAATCACGAACTTCGCCATTCTATCCCGCACCTTAGAGGCTTCGTATTGCCACGTTGTACCATCATTCGCCATTGTTGATTGACTACGCCCCACTCCATATTTCACCGCTTTACAATACGTGTTTGCATGATTTTTCAAAGTAGTATTGCCGGTTTCTTTGAAAAATGCCCCACATTTCTTGCACCGAGCTTTTCTAATACCGTTCGACATTTCACACAAGTCGTAATTGCACCAAACCGCCGGGTTTCTTTTTGTTTCTATTATAGAAACAACCGTAGCATTGCTAGATGACTCTCCAACACCGACGGAAGATTGTGATTGCCCACATGATGATGCCATTGTGTTAATAAGTATAAATTTGAGAATTAAAACTAAAAGTGGAGTGTTGAGACTTGAGTTTGAGTGTATACAATTATAGATTGCAATTTGAGAATTGAGAGTATATGCTTATATTGAGAGTGTTGTAAGTTGTGAGTAAACATCAATATCACATTTACATATATAGTGATTTTTCTGGAGGTTTGGCTCCACAAAGAGTCCAAAAAAAGGGCCAAAAATGGGGATAGCCGTTTGAGAAAACGGCTAGTTTTCTGTGCAGAGATTTCTGCAGAAAGCAACTATCCGGCGGATAGGGTAGGCTATCCGGCGGATAGCTTCAATTACAACGGCTACTTGGCAACAGAAAAGGCCTATCCGCCGGATAGCCTTAACCTATCCGCCGGATAGGTCAATCCGGTTTCAATCCTGTTTCATCCGGTTTGAGACCGGTTTCAAACCAAACCGGTTTCAAACCGGTTTTTGAACCTAAAAACTCAAACCGGTCCAATCCGGTCGGACCGGATTCAAACCGATCCGGTTTGGTCAAAACCGGTTTTGACCAAACCGGTTTCCGGTTTGAAAACCGGTTTCGGATCATAAACCGGTTTTTTTGCCCAGCTCTACATTAGAGTTTAAGCAGCAAGAAGAAAGATAAAATGATATGACTAATTTTTTCTAAGTTAACGATTTATTTGTTAAGTTCACTGAAATAGGATAAAATTATGAAATAAAGGAACCACTAGTATGGCACCAATTAAGAGAGTTTAAGGTGTGTGGAAATGATTGGTAGTTGCTTGTCTTCGGCTTCGATCTTGATTTTGATCAATGGCTCTCCTTTCAAAGAATTCGTTATGGAAAGAGAATTTCATAAGGGATCCTCTTTCACCTCTTCTATTTCTCTTAGTCGTTGAAACTTTACAAGTCACTATGCTTGAAGCTAGTCACAAGAATAACTTCAAGGGTATTGTGCTTGGTAGCAACCTCCTACCTGCATCTATTTCAATCTTATTTCCTTAACTTTGTAATCTTTCTCCTTATTGAGGTTGTTCTTTATATATATATATATATATGGGAGTGATCAACGGGGAAGCTTCAATCTTGGGGAAAGGGGAAGTAAATCTGAACCGTCCGTTAACATTCACCTAGGAGAATGTTAACATTAACATTCCCCGTGAAGAATGTTAATTAACATTCTATGAATAATGTTAACATTCATGAATGTTAATTGTAACGAATGTTAATTAACATTCTTCACGGGGAATGTTAATGTTAACATTCTCCTAGGTGAATGTTAACGGACGGTCCAGATTTACTTCCCCCTTTCCCCAAGATTAAAACTTCCCTATAGATCATTCCTCTCTCTCTATATATATATATAGAAATTCTTTTGCTGTCAAAAAAAGATTAACTTAGTCACACACATATAAAAGAAAAGTTTCGTGGATAGCCAAATTTGACCTTTTATGTATTAATTTGGAGAAAATCTAAAAAGTGTCATTATGTCTAATAATTTCGCTCTCAACATGTAATTTAGGGAGGAATTGTCAAAAGTGTTGATTGGATTTCGCTCAAATGAAGTTAACATGCAATTACGCTCTAATTTATTTTTTCAGTGAAATTTTTAACCACATTATATATTTTTTAAGATTTAATCTAAAATAAAATTTTAAATGTCGGTTTTGATCATCTATATAGTTTTTTTAGAAAAGAAAAAAAAGTATGATTAAAACAAGGGTTAAAGCATTTTGTCACCAACGTATTTTTCTTCATTTTCCGAGATCACCATCCTACTCATTTTAATACTAATGTCACTAACATACTTGTTAGTTAATTGTTAAGTCACCAACGTTAATGATTAATTTGCAATCATAATTGTGTAAACACATGAAGATTAGTTTCAAAAATTACCAAACTTTATTCTCATAACCTAATATTAGATATAAACTTTATGTAAAAATTTGGAAAGTTTTATAATTGTATTTTATTTATTCTCAATTTAATACAAAACTATTACTAAAATGGAGTGTTTAATCATTAAAATTAGTTTCCAAAGCCAAAAATTATTGAAACTTTTTCTAAGGTGTTTATATTAGTAAATAACACCCCACAACAAAAATTATATCATTTTTGAATTCTTTTTAGTATTTATTTTAATTTGTGTGCTTTTAATCTTAAAATATTGAAAAATCGGGTTTTATTGCTCCAAATGACTTAAAATGTTACAAAAGTCTTAAAATAATTAGAAACTGAGATAGTAAAACTTTCATAATTTTTCATGAATATTTGCTATTTTATTTGAATTTCCATCACATTTTGGACATAAATTGAGAATAAATAAAATACAATTATAAAAATTCTCAAATTTTTACAGAAAGTCTATATCCAATATTAGGTTATGAAAATAAATTTGGTAATTTTTGAAACTAATCTTCATATGTTTACACAATTATGATTGCAAATTAATCATTAACGTTGGTGACCTCAACAATTAACTAACAAGTATGTTGGTGACATTAGTATTAAAATGAGTAGAATGGTGATCTTGGAAAATGAAGGAGAGTACGTTGGTGACGAAATGCTTTAACCCTTAAAACAATAGTCTTTAGCTTACATATAAACTAGCTGTTGGTGCGTGGTAAGTTCGTACGAACCTAGAAGCAGCTAAGTGATTATAAATACAAACTTGTAACACTTTATTTGGACGTTTTTTTATCTGATATATTCGAATATACTCTGCTAAGTTCGAATACATACAAAGTTATATTGATAAACACTTATATTACACTTGTTTTATTGTTGTTTTGTGTATTAAAGGATTCCACGCTCTAATACACGTTACAATCTCGTTTGGATCCGTTCAAAGGGGACTTTCAATTGGTATCAGAGCTAAACAAGTCTTTGTTTGGGTTCGGGATTGGAAAAACACAAAGTAAACAAGTTTGAGAGTGTTTTGGAAGATAAAAGTTGTACTTTTGGCTTCCTTGTGTGTTAGTGGTTCATATTCTTCAAGTATCATTCGAATTTGTCGGTTGAAACTTCATAGATCTGAGTTTTTGTTCAAATCTGAGTTTCAACAGCAAGTTCGTACGAACAAGAAAGTAGCGTACGAACCTACCTGATTTAGCCTTCGAACTTAGACAGCTGCAAGTTCGTACGAACCTACAGCTTCGAACCTAGTAAGTTCGAACTTTTGAATTTTGAAAATTCTGTTGACCAGAAGTTTGACTTATTCGAACTTAGATAGTCTTCGAACTTAGTAAGTTCGAATCAATCTAAGTTCGTACAAACTTAATCTGTTTGACTTCTGTTGACTTTTCAGTTTGACTTTCTGTTGACTTTTTAGGTTTGACTTTTGTTGACTTTTTGAAAAATGTCTAACCTAAGTAAAATGATAGAAATGGATCATGAGGTGGGCAAATTCGCCTCACCACCGAAACTTCTCAAAGGAGAAGACTATTTCTGGTGGAAGGATCGATTTGAGTCATTCGCTAAATACAATGATGTGAGAATGTGGATTTGCATCAAAGATGGTTATGAAGCACCAACTTATGATTTTGAAGGAAAACAGAGAGTTGTGCAATATTCATCTTTGAAGGAGGAAGAACGTAAAATGTATGAAGCAGAAAATAAAGCATTGTCTGCTCTCACCATGTGTTTGCCTCAGGAAATCAAACACACGTTCAAGAAATTTGACCTCTCTAGAGAGCTTTGGTTATCTTTGAAGAAGAGGTTTGAAGGAAATGAACAAATAAAGGAAGGCCGAGCTGACTTGCTTACAAAACAGTTCTATGTTTTTAAGCACTTGAAAAATGAATCATTAGAGGATATTATCACCCGATACTATCACCTGATGACTGAGATGGAAAGTATTGGCCTAAAATTTAATGACACCATGAAGAACAACAAACTTCTTGAAGCTTTACCTACAAAGTGGGATATTTACACTTTGATGGTTCAGGAGAGTAATGATTACAAGACTCTCACACTTGATGAAGTTATCGGGAAATTGCGTGTTTACGACCTGAACATGCAAAGGAAGGAGACCGGATCCGATCAGGTTCGGGATCCTAGCGTTTACCACAGTAAACGGTCTGATTCCATTGCATCAACGAGTACTGGACAACATTTTATACTGGTGAGGTTGAGACAGACTCGGCTATCAGAAATTCTGGTAGCAATGTCTGTTACATTGCCTCGTCTGAAGACTCAGGGATTGATAGGAGACCAAAGCCTGGGACAACAAATGGTCTCAAATCAATGCCCATGAGCATCAAGTCCACCGAAGAGGAAATTGCCCTACTTGCCTCTTTCATAGCCTCACGTGAAAACTTCATCAAGGGTAAAATCACGGATCCTGATTTAAAAAACGAGGATTATGATCAATTGGACCAAGATGATTTAGAGGAGATCGACTTGCAGTGGCAAAAGGCCATGATTGCAAGAAGAGTTCAACGATTCATGAATAGGACTGGGAGAAAATTTGTGAGTAGCAAACTAGGTTTTGACAAGTCCAAAGTTAAATGCTATAACTGTGATGGTTTTGGGCATTTTGCAAGGGAATGTCAACGACCTAAGAAGGAACAAACTCCGAGTCATAATGGACAGAGATACTTCAGTCAAGGCTCTTCTGATAACCACCAGAACTCGGGAAGTAATCAGACTTCAAAAGCTCTGGTGGTACAGTCACAAGAAGGAGAGTATGATTGGAGTTCTAAAACAAAAGAACCACAATCATTCATGGCCCCATTGATGCAGAAAATGAGGAAAGCAATGCAGGATCTGATTCAGAAAAGGACATTGCGACTGAAATGGAGATTGAGGTGCCAGCTGATGAAACAAGGATCAAGCAAATCTGGATGCTGAAAAGCAAAAGGTACTACTCAATCTAGATTTGGTTGTTAAAGCATGTGTTCTTTGTACTAACTTTCAGGAACAAGCTGAGAAGTTGGTAGAATCATCTGATATGATAAGATCTCAACTAAATTCTCTAAAAGAAGAGAACACTATTTTGAAAATCAGAAACTCAGAGCTTTTAAACAAATCAAAATTTGAGAAAGCAGATATGAAAATTTTAAAAGATAGGGTAAATGATACTGAGATGTCAACATTAGATGATACTGTCAATCACTCAGTAGTTCCAGGTCTAATGCAATTTGTTAGACCTGCGAAAGCTGAAACCGTAACTGAACCTGAATCAACCTTGGCTGACACTTCTAAGACACCCATTTCTGAAATGAAGATAAATTTTGTAAAAGTGGGTGTGATGGAAACAGAAAGTGCCATGGAGACCTTAACTAAAACTACTAAATTTGTTTCACTCCAATCTGAAATTGAAAATGAAAATACTAAACTCAATAAGGGTAAACAAACAGAAACTGTCTCCTCTCCAAGTTTGCCTAACTTGGACAATCAAGCGATTCAAAAGGCCTCAAATAGGGCCTTCATGAAACGTTCTTGCTTCGTGTGCCATCAAAAGGGACATATTGCAAGTATTTGTCCAACCAAGGGCAAAAGTGGAAAGTCACAGGTGAAGAAAGACCAATCACCTGTGAAATCTGTTTCGTCTCCTAAAAGGAAAAAGTCTCCTGAGACGACTAATATAGAACAGAGATTGTCCAGCGACAATGCAGGGACATCTGGGAGGAACGGGTTGGGATTTAAGAGAACTTCAAGTTCTCAAAGAACACAACCTTCACAAAAATCTGTGAAGTTCACGACCAATGACGGTACTAGGAGCACTACTCTTGTTACAGGAAGCTCTCATGGACAGTCATCCACGTCAAAAACTCCACAGAGATTTCAAACTCCCAACAATAGATTTACTAACCCGAATAGTAATAATAGGAATTATAATAATTCAAATTATAACTATCCATCTAGGGTTATGTCTACTTCGAACCCTAGACCTGTTAATCCGACACTCTTCCAAAAGTCTCCCGAGCGAAAGCCTAGTGGCAGTTCATCCCATGCTCCAACGAGTGCGATTCCCAAAGCATCTAGCTCTATTGATAAGAGTAATGGATACTTGAAGGAGTTTACATTCGTTGATGAGAATGGCCGACCCAAGACCGTAGTGGCTTGGGTTCCCATTTATGACTAATTGTTTTCCATTAATGTGCAGGAGTTAATCAGACGTGCTACAAACTGGTGGTATGTAGATAGTGGTTGCTCTAGACACATGACGGGAGAAAAGAAGCTTCTTGTGGACTTCATACACAAGAAAGGAGGATATGTAAACTTCGTCGGAGCAAAAGGTGGCCAAATCACAGGATGACGCAATGTAACGAATGAGAAGATAATGCTAGAGCATGTCAACTATGTTGAGGAGCTAAAGCACAATCTTATGAGTATATCTCAGATTTGTGACAAAGGACATCCTGTCCATTTCACAGATAGAGAAGCACTTATATTAAAACCAGGATTTGCCATTCCAGAATAGTGGATAGTCATGAGGGCTCCTAGGAAAAATGACACTTATGTGATGGATATGAGTGTTACTAAATCTTTTAAGGAGTCAACATGTCTTATATCCAAAGCATCTAAAACTAACTCACAGTTGTGGCACAGGAAAATGGCACACTTGCACTTTAGAAAGATGAATTTCATAGTAAAAAATGGACTAGTGCTAGGTACCATTGCAGAGATTTGGGCTAGAGGATAGATATGTGCCGTCTCAGAAAGGAAAATAGTACAAGAAACATCATAAATCCTAGGCTTAAAATTCAATTGCCTCAACTTTTGAACTCCTTCACATGGATCTGTTCGGTCCTGTGAATGCAAGGAGTATAGGAGGTAAACATTACTGCCTGGTGGTAACTGATGACTACTCGCGATTACTGCCTGGTTGAAGAGAGGACAAATAGATAATACCTTATTTATTCAGTGGAAAAAGGATGATTTCCTACTTGTACAAGTCTACGTCGATGACATCATCTTTGGTTCATCTGATGAGAATATGTGCAGAGACTTTGAACAAGTAATGAAGCGGCAGTTTGAGATGAGTGCCATGGGCGAATTAAACTTCTTCTTAGGATTACAAGTTGATCAAAAGAAGGAGGGTTTCTTCATTCATCAGACGAAGTATGTGCATTAAATGCTCATTCGTTTTAATATGAAAGATAGTTCATCTTATGGCACTCCGATCCAACAGAATCATAATCTCGAACCAGATGCAGAGAGTACTAAAGATGTGGATCCGACTCAATATCGGGCCATTATCGGTTCTCACATGTATTTAACTGCTTCCAGACCGGACATAATGTTTGCTGTGATCCTTCGAACTTACATACGAACTTACCATTTTCAACTTGAAATCATTGTTTGGATTGTGTTCTCGGATTCAAAACCGATTAACTTCATCACATTCATTTTCCTAATCTTAGTCAGTACATATTATCAGATTTGAGCCGTTAAACATAACATAATCGGATTTATTTAAAGTTTTTTTTGTAAAAACAAACTTAAAATCAAAATTATACAAGTGTTTATGGCTAAATGTTTGATATTTTTGTTGTAACATGCTATGCGCATGTTGGCGCACCTGTTTCAAGCTCCTGATCATGATTTAATTGATAAAATTTTGAATTTTCTTTTTGGGTTCTTGCGTTCGAACTTACATATTCGTACGAACCTAGCCAAATGTAAGTTCATACGAACTTAAGTTTGACTTGGTCAAACAGTAAGTTTGTACAAACCTACATAGGGCAGTAAGTTCGTACGACTTAAAGGTTCGTACGAACTTATAGGTTCGTACGAACATACTTTTGTTCGAATTTTAAAATTTTAATGATTAATGTTTTGTGACTTGTTTTAATTGTAGCTTCTTCGTTGCAGGACTCTAAATTAATTATGTCTGATATCTAACATTATTATTATCTATTTTTTGGTGTGTTTGTGTTTTCTGTGTAGAAATGGCTGATCAACGTGCTTTCTTCAACAAGCACAACATGGCGATCACTTTTGATCTCAATGATCCAACTACAACACTTTTCGAGGCATGTTGGAGTTTATCATGCGCTCGAGGGTCCATTTTGCATTGACCCACTCGCCGACTTTGAGGTTGCCTTATCTTGAGCAGTTTTGGGCGAATGCAGAGCATGATTGTCGCCCTCAACTTCCGGTTATCAGGTCCATGGTTAATGGGACAGAAATAACTTTTTCGGCTGAGTTTGTAACATCCTCCCCAACGGCCTAGTTTTTTTTTTCGGTAAATTCATTTCCTTATTTACTTTATTTAATTGAATCAATTTATATGAAATGTTGAATGGATAATTGTTAGGAATAATTAAATGGGAATTATGGTATTTTTAGTTTAAAATACGGATAGGCCTAAGTATTAGAACTAATACCATCGTGTGCTAGATTAATGATAATAATACATCGTAGTATACGTAAATCAAATATATAAACAAAAATCCAGAAAATTAATCCTCATTTCCTCACCATCTTCATCTCTAACACACACACACAAGAACACACACTAAACACACACTTGCAATTGAAGGTTGAATCAAGCTCCAAATCACTTCAAATTTCGTTAGTAGATTCGGATTTCATCAAAGATCAGTCCTGCAATTCGTTTTTGTGGTTTTAAGCAAAGAATCAAAGGTTAGTTAGTTTTTTAGTTTTGGGTGTTTAGAAATAAGAGAATCTGGCTTGGAAATCCACTTATGTGTTTTTATGTTAAATTGATGCACTTCGAATGTTTGGTTATGTGTTTATGAGGTGTGGGAACGTTATTTTGGTGAAATATCGAAGTTAGAATTAAGATTTGGATTATTTTGGTGAAAACAGCCCAGTTTTCTGCAAGTTCGCAGGATGAACTGGTTTGGCGATATTGGCAATATCGCCCCCCCAATATCGCGAGTAATATCGTCCCAATATCGCGAGTAATATCGCTTCCAATATCGCCATCCAATATCGCCATCCAATATCGCTTCCAATATCGCATTTAATATCGCTTGTAATGTCACAGCCAGGGGCCAGCCGCTTGGACCCCGTCAGTCGTAGTGTCCCTTAAACCCTCGCTGTTTAGTCGACCCCGAGTGGGTCATTGCGAATACCATATACAGAATGATATATATATATATATGTGTGACTATTTATATAAGTATTAAACATTGAATTATGTTAACAGACTACTGAATTGTATTCTATTTATTCTCAGAAACGCAGAAGACTCAGTGATATAAGACTACTGAGCTTGTGAGCTGATATACTCAGGTGAGTGGATCTGCAACTCATAATTTGAGTTAGTTGTAACGGTGTGATTACAACGAGTAATGTAGACCTTGATAGACTGTTTAGTCTGATTTACAATTATGTGTACCTGCTTGTTGTATATGTGGCCTTCGGGTATCTGTGTTATTCAGAGGTCAATTGCGATTGGACTTGGTTACTACTGTGTTCAACACAGGTTTCAGATACATATGTTGTCACTGGAAACTGTGTTGTATTGTTGTAGTGTCAAGTTATCGGTCTATTCTGTATGGGTTTATACAGATTGTGGTAAGTGTTACTGCGAGCCACCGCGGCTGTAGGGTTCCTCAGTAACCACCGATCCTCTTGAGTTTATGTGTTTGCTGTGCTTATGTAAACATATTGTTATGCTGAATTGAATTATTAGTTGTACATTCATTCACTTAGCTTTGTGCTAATCCCACCATTTCCCTTCCTGCAGGTTATGTTTAAGTTTTGTGGGTTGGGCAGGAAGATGGGCTATGGAAGGAATGTTTGACATGCGCTCACTCTCTGATGAATATGATTTTGTAAATGTGTTTTGTTAACTAATATGTATTCAGATTTCGTAAACAGCTGTATGTATTTGCTGCAGACAGTTTGTTAATTGTTGTAAAACTCGCGAAAAATTATTATGGGTCTTTTGTAATATAATATATAATAGTATCTTTATCCATCACTTCCGAGTCAAATTACATATTTAACCCTGAGTAAATTGTTGGGGTGTTATAGAGTTTCTCCGACAAGTTCTGCAGTTGGGGACCGAGGCTCAGGAAGACGGTCCAACCACTTACCCATTGGAACTTAGGGCTGGCGCTTTTCAGCGCATGGGGTATGCTGGGAATGTCAACCACACCAAATATACCAAAAGCTCTCTATTCAGTCAATGGAGATACCTGATGCACATTTTGTTAGTATCTTTCGGACCCAAGAAAGCAGGTTTTGACACGATGCAAGCTGGCATGATTTCTCTCGTGTATAACAAGTCATACTGCTTTTCTCAATTCTTTTTCGATGAGATGGTGCAACAGATAAAGGGAAGTGTGAAAGATCAGTTCATCTTGTACCCGCGTTTCATTATGATGATCATTAACGCGATGATTCCTAACCTCCCAACTGTTGATTCGGTTGTACATTTGATGCCGGTTGATAAGAAGATTTTTGGGCATTGTCTGAGTCACAACAGCAGATGTGCCATTGCTGAGCGCCCTCAGCTTACAACACTTTTTGGGGCGGTTATCAACGCAAACTATCAGGCCCCACCAAATAATGGTTGGTTGGACGGGCCACAGCCTCAAGCTGGAGATGCAACGAATGCTCTAGAATAACCTCGGTCACCCCCTGCTCAGGCTCAAATTCCAGAACCACCTCAGGCTGACCTTCAACAAGAGGTTCTTGAGGATATTTTGATCCAAGCTGAGCATCCTCAAGGTGTAACACCCAGGTTTTTTTTTTTTTTTTTTTTTTTTTAAACACTTTATTCAATAACACGAATAACACTTTTTATATATACATAAACATTTCATTGTTTACAAACTTTACAAACGGAAGATCTCTCTTACAAAATACCCCCTTACGATATCCGAGCATGATTCAATGGGAGTAAACACTTACTACCAGCAGTAGCAAGTACACCACTACTCGCGCTACGGCTCTTTTCCAAGACCCTCCTTTCCCTTACTCGACCCACCTGTATTATCAGCAATAACAGAACTGGGTAAGCACATCAGCTTAGTAAGTAACAGATTCATGACAATAATATAAGATAGAAATCTTATAAACACTGTAATCACATTTGTCACTTTACTCAATTAAAACTCACAATCTTTCCACCGGGCCATTTATGATCACTCAGCATAACGATGGCCAGTAGTAACACTATTAAGCCAATTGTGATCACTCAACATAAAGAGGCTAACATTTATTCTGCTAGGCCATTTATGACCACTCAGCATAAAGAGGCTCACATCTACACTGTTACGCCATTTATGACCACTCAGCATAGGGAGGGCTCACATCCACACTATTATGCTATTTATGTTCACTCAGCATAAAGAGGGCTCACATTCACACTATTATGCCATTTATGTTCACTCAGTATAAAGAGGGCTCCCATTCACACTACGGCTATTGCTGAATTAATATAGTACACTCAAGTACTCCTGCTGATTTAATACAGTACACTCAAGTACTCCTGCAAATCTGGATATTCTCGTTCAATCAATTAATATCCTTCTATTACTTACCTGGATAATCGTGTGGTTGAATATCCTCGTCTGTCACGTACAGAACACCGGTCTGTAAACCACATATAATATAATTAACTCTTTATAAACTTAGTGACACAACCATTGTGTCGCACCATAAGCTCATGCGATACTACCATTGTGTCGCAGAACAGAATCCTGCGACACCATTGTTATGTCGCAATACTCAATATTGCCGCCTTTAGCGACACAGCCATTTGTGTCGCAGAACATTTATGCGACACAACCTGCGACACTACCTCTGTGTCGCAATGAAGAACAGACCATACCCCAGATTCGAAATTCTTGAATTTAGACATGTAATACTCAAATTAACTCGTTCCAGTCCGTATAATTCACTTATTAACAATTATAACACATAACAATCGAAACCTTACCTCGAATTCACGGTTCAATTGTCTTAATTTGATTCCAAACTTGATTTTTACTTCTTTCTCACTCTTTCCTTCGTTTCTCTCTCTAAAATTGATTTTAGAAGTTATGAAAGAGTCTGGAAACGTTTGGGCGGTGTTAATATATATATATATATATATACTTCCAATTACACTTAAGCTCCTTGATTAATTTCGATCAGATCCGTTCTGCGACACAGTCTTGCGACACAATCACTGTGTCGCACTAACACCCTCTGCGACACTACCCTTGTGTCGCAGAACACCAAAACTTTAAAATTTTGGGATGTTACACAAGGGGGCGAGCAAGTTGATCCCACTGTTGCTGCCGAGTTGGTGCACGATGTCCTTCAGGGCGGCGCGAGCTCAAGTGATGCGGCCGCTAGTTCAGGACCTAATTTTAATGAACTTATCCGGGAGATTGACACATATCTCGCCGACGATGCAACAGGTTCTCCGCCTGCTGATGATGCTGAAAAAGATGCTGCCCAAGATTCTGAGGCAACCGTAAGTGACTCCGATGATGATGGTGATGATGATTCTGGTGAGGACCGACCCACGATCGGGTTCTATGGTTCTCGGGGTATACTACTTGACCCCAGAGCGGCCTCTAAAAAAGAGAAAGGGAAAAGGAAAGTCCAGGAAGACGAGGACTATATTCCAGGAGGGGAGGAAGACTCCAACATAGATGAATTTGAGCTGCGGGCTCGTAAACGCCAGCGCTCAACTGGAGTAGTGATTCGTGAGGGTGGTCCACCTCCTCAAATCATACTTCCAACATCACCACCCGTCACTCCACCCACTGTACAACCACCACCTATCTCAGAACCACCTACTACTACTGAAGCAGCAGTTCAACGTAATAGTGAGGATGAGCCGCATCCTTCACTCACTGCATGTCTTCAGACGGCTTTCATTGTCCCACCAACACAACCATCAGTTACTACAACCACATCTACCACTCTACCTTCAACTCAACCTACCCAGTCTATCTCCAATCTAGGTGCCAGCCTCTCTGATACGGCCAAGTTTGAATATCTTGAGGGCCGGATCACGAACTTAATGGATATGGTAACGGCCTTAACTGCCCTTGTTACGAGACAAGAAATCCGTGTCAATAATTTGATGGCTCTTAACGAACGCTTAGAAGAGCGCAATGCACAGTTAGAAGAGAAAGTAAGGCTGAATGAGATTACTCTCTATCGCCTGAAGCGCCAGACAGTTAGGGGGAGTCAGCTGACAGGGTGCAGGGAAGATGAATTGAGATTCAAAGCAGATAATGACAAAGACGATGATCCGAGTGCACCCAAAGAAGGTGAGCTGCCTGGCTCTTCATCTAGAGAGCAAGGTTCAGCACAGGCTCAAAGGGAGTCTAGTCAGAAGCAAGGAGGAAGTGGAACTGAGGAAACTCTAGTTAATCTAACAGAATCTGACACTATCGAAGCGTTGCTTGGTTTGGACGAGTTTGATAGCTAGGGATCAGAGTTAGAGGAAGGAGAAATCTTGGATAAAGAGGTTGCAGACTGGAAATCAGACGATGAGATCATTCCAGATGACGATGTTGATATTGATGAACATATAGTGTCAAAGTAACCGGTAACTGAAGTTGTTGTTGAAAATGAAGCTGGTGAGAAAGTGATCAACTTAGAGCAGGACTTAGCTCCTGAAGTTGAATTAGATTATGAGGAAATTGAACCAACTCGGGAAGAGTTAAAGAAGTTATGGTTTAAGAAGGTGGAAAAGGAACTAGAAATCAAATATAAAGGTGATATTAGGGTCAGAGGATCAGGCGAGCTGAAGCGAGGCATCATAAGTTGGTTTTATGACAGCGATCTGAAGCTGTTCATACTAAAAAGATATGATGGGATTCAGTACTTGAAGAACAGACTGAAGACCTTTAGCTCGTTGCCGAAGATTGAACTGAAGGAGCTAGCCTGGCTAGACTTGGTAAATATTGGACATGATCCTTACGCTCGTATTTTAGTGAGAATAGTAAAGCGTGAAGGAAGATCAAATAAGTTTGAAGACTTAAAGCCAAAGCCGGGGAAGAGAGTTCCTGATCTGACCAGGATTGATCCTATAACTAACAAGCCTTGGATGAAGATGGTCTATAGACCAGTCAAATGCTTGAAAAGGGTTTTGTTAAAGAGAATGCCACATAACATTCTTAAAGATCTGAAGTGGTGGTATGTTGATAGCAAGACTGCAGAGGCAGTGATGGAAAGGTGCTGCTGAGAGTGTATTACAGTTTACATCTGGTAAACTTGTCGAAGGATGATCTGATGAAGCTTCATGCAAACAAGATCTTATATAGAGACAGTTGGAGGCATGAAGGCCGAAGATATCAGAAGGTCGTGAAGGTGTGCATGGAAAAGAGCTTATGGGCTGAGAGTCGACAGAGTTGATCGAGAATCAAGTTCGGCAGAGCCAGAAGACTAAAGACAGATAGACCTATTGTCAAGGGGGAGTCTATTGGTGCATGTTTTGTGACAACATCTCTTATTTTGTAATGGTTAGTTTTGTTATTAGTTTTGTAGTTAATAATTATATTTTATTAACTTAGCTTTTTATTTGTATTGATGTAAGTTCATACGAACTTATATGTTCGTACGAACCTACGATGTTCGTACGAACATGGTAAGTTCGTACAAACCTACAAGCAGCTAAGTTCGTACGAACTTAGCTGATTATAAATACAAACTTGTAACACTTCATTTGGATGTTTTTTTATTTGATATATTCGAATGTACTCTGCTAAGTTCGAATAAATAAGAAGTTATATTGATAAACACTTATATTACACTTATTTTATTGTCGTTTTGTGTATTAAAGGATTCCGCACTTTAATACACGTTACAATCTCGTTTGGATCCGTTCAAAGGGGACTTTCACTAGCATCCAAACAGGTGTATACACACGGATCGCTTAAGATACTAAAATAAACATTAGATTAAAAGAATTATAAATGATACAGTTAGATTATTTTGTCCAAGCAATTGTCTCAATTCTCAAATCAAAAGTTATAGAGTAGGGATTTTGGTAATCATCTTAAGACATCGATTAATTAAGAATTTAAGATGATAAATGTAATCACATTGAAATTGACATTTTTAATTAAGAATTCTCCTTTTAGATGATAGAATAATAACTTAAATTTATCCTTATTACTAATTTAAATATTTAAGATTATATGTTCGTGAAAACGTTGGAGATTTTTTGACACCTCAAATCTTATCCTAAACTTATAACTTGTAAATTGAAAAGGTTGAATAAACTTACGTGTGGGATTCGATATGTACGTGGAAGTATTTGAAGTAATTTTATTTATCTAAATGTATTTAAAATAATAAATTAGTATAATAAAAGTATATTATATAATTTAACTGAATTAAATGAATGGAGATATATTTTCCCTTAATCTGTAATGATACTTTTATGTAATGCGTATATAGTTTCTCAAATGATACTTTTATGTAATATGTAATATGTAATATTGTGATAGTAGTGGAACAAATAGGTAACATTAATAAAACCTACTATTTTACAATTACTTACGGGTAGTACAACTTTATTTGTACGATTCATACTATTAAAGTATTAGTTAATAATTCTTTTTACAAGATTTAAAATTTAAAATTAAGTAAAATAAGGAATCTGATTGCTTAATTTAAATCTTTTGAAAATTGATGATGTCATTTTTTCCTTAATTTTAATCAATTTGAAAAAATCAAATAATCTTATTGATTAATTGAATATTTGAATAAATAAGATTTTTGTTGACGTGTATCTTAATTTAATAAAAGTTAATTTAAATAAAAGAATAGTTACGTGAATTTCTATGTATATAAAAAAATAGATGTAAGCACACCAGAAATTTATAGACATAAACACAACACAAAGAGATAATATAAATAAAAATAAAAATATATTTGTTGGTGATTTGAATAAAGTTATGTAAAAGTTAGAGAGAACTGTTCGAAATAAGGGTAGATATACATTGATGGTCTAAGAGATAACAATAGATAATGAAATAGATATATAAATATAATAAATATAATTATAATAAAATGTAGGTTACTCTTTTTAATTGAAATTGCATTTTTAAATTGAATATGCATGATGTCATAAACATGATTCGTATATAATTTCTTTACGCATAAAAAACTTAACGTAACGTTTATTGATATAAGTACTCATTTATGTTTGTGAACATATACAAATATATGAAATATATTTTATAAATTTTGATAACGATATGATCTTTCTATTAAGAGTTATATAATTTAAAAAGTTTGGAACTCTAATTTTGAATTGAGCGAAATTAAAGGACTTAATTGACAAAAAATTTAAATTAAATGATGATGGCATAAAATCCATAATTTTACTCAATTTAACAAAATTAAATAATTATATTGGCCTATTGAATATTTTATAATGTCATCGTCCGCTTCTTATATTATATTTAAGATTATCATATTATTTCCCTTACTCATATGTAAAATACTTGCATTACATTTTAGGTAAAGAGAGCTCGACCTCTCAACTTAAACATGTTTTAAAAACCGGTTGTTTATATATATAAATCATAATTATCATACTATTTATCATCCAATGATTCAGAAAAAGGAGGGTAGAAGTGTAAACAACGCATATGACAATCAACATCAGGCCAAAAGAAAAAGCCCAAATGTTTAAACATGTATGAAAAAGGAGGGTTATCTGAAATTTTGCGTATCTGAATTTTGGATGTATGAAAATTTGAAAAAAGAATCTCGATATTCTTATTTGAAATTTGGGATGTTTGAATTCTGTAAATTATAGATACAGATACTGCGTTATACTAATATCCAATATCCAATGTAAGTTAAGAGAATCAACTTTTTGAACTTTTATATTAGACATATAAACATTTATAGTAGGGTACTCATGCTATGCAATGGAAATAAATATAAAACATGAGGTGGGCATACATTCAAATATTACCGAACCAAAAAGTGAAACGACAATTTTATTTTTGATAATGCAATAACGGAAAGATTTCAGTTCGAATCGGGTTTTACTTGAAAACCAGACGATACTAACCGAACCGATATTTAATTACTGATTAATTAGATATTATTATTTTATATTTACTATACAAATTCATGGATTATATTACATGTACAAATGATGTTATCGACCCAACAACTTTAGAAATACATATATAATTTATTATTTCTACCATAAAATTGTTGCTAGCTTATATACTTGATTAAATGTGTTATTAAATTTTTGAATTCGTTTTTGTTGTAGCATGTTCATATCTTTACAAAATACTTCGAAATACATTTTTGTTCAATATTGTAGCACAAATGTTTTAATTAGTTCATAGCGTAAAATTCAGTTATAAACCGAAATAACCGATTAGAAATCGAAACCGAATCCGAAAACTGAAAACTAAATCATAGAGAAATCGAAATCGAACGGTTTTGATTATTCAAAAACTGAAATATTTGGTTAATTTCAATTTTTGTGAAAAACCGAATAAAACCAAACCGTGAACAACCCACAAAACATGGTGATTGTCTCTCACATGTCGTTTTCTAAAGAACATTCAGTTGATACAACTCAATATAAAAGGTTGAATAGCAGTACGATTGTTCATTGTTTTTCTCGTTGACTTTAGGAAGATGTAACATTGTTCTTACAAAATATTTAAAAATTTAAACATTGTTAGAAAATTTACAAAGTGTTATCTTCTTCATTTAACTACACTGACAACATTTTAATAATCATATTAAAAATTCAAATTCATTGTGTGAAAAGTTTAAATTTCAATTAAATCATATATATCATTACATTTATAAGAAAAATTATTTCATGTCAAGTACGGAGTATTAGACATATAAGATCAGTTTTTCTATGTTTTACTATATCTGTTATATTAATATTAATTAATTATCTATATTTAAAATTTTAAGTTCTAAAAAATAGAACGTGAAATAAATTATATGTAATTACATATAACTATTTAACTAATTTAATGAAAATAATGAGTCTAGAATAAATGTACTGCTTAACATATTAACAAATTCCATTTAATATGTGATCCGCACCACAAATTAAGTGTACTCGCATTCATTCGTCGGTTGAAACCGACGGAATTGACACTGATGGCACGACGCCTTAAGTTCGGTCCGTCGGTTTCCTCTGTCCAAAATCCGACGCTCCGTCACCTTTTTTTTCTTTGTGTAACGGTTAAAAAAATATTAAAAAATATATATTTTGAAAATCAAGAAGGTAACGGTTGGATTTTGAAAAAATCAAAGAAATCTTAATTTTTTTTTCTATTATACCTACTAATTCATACACAATCTTTACTATATATATACCCACTCCAAACAACTATAATTCACACCAAAAATAACTACTTCACTCTATAATTCATACAATTACACACTCATTTCATACACAAAAATTGCACACAACCACACTCATTTCATACACAAAAACTACACACCAGCACACCAATTTCATACACAAAATGTATAACAACAAGAACATCTTCATTAAATATATCCCAAGATATGTGGAACAATTTGATAAACACTCAAATCCCAAACGCATGTTCACCATCCGGTTCTTCGTCTGTTCAATCAAACTTTCTGACACTGTCTCAACAATTCGGGTTAGCACAATATGCACCCATTGGAAATCATGACGCTAAACAAGGATGGTACGAAGCTCAACAATACGAAGAAACACAACAATATTCACAAACCTCATACCCACAAAATCCATATTTTGGGAACTCATACCAAGAAAAAAATTTCTTCATTCGCAACACCGAATTGAAGAAAGCAAAGACGAATTAGAAGTTGAAATCCAAAAAGATATGAAGCAAAAATGGAAGGAAGTTCGGTGGACCGACGATGAGGCATGGATTTTAGCCGAATGATAGGTACCTTATTTCGAAAATGGTGTACAAGGAAACTCGCAAACTGACGCAAGTTTTTGGAAAAAAATACAAAAAGACTATAATTCGTTGGTCGCCGAAAAATGTAACGTTAATCAACTTATAGGCAAATGGAACAAAATTTCATTTGACGTCAAAAAGTTCAACGCAATCTACAAAAACTATTTTAAGCTTCACCCTCAAAGCGGTGCGCAAGATGAAGACGTTTTAGAAGTTTCATGAAAGCACTTTAATAAAAAAAACAACAAACGTAAAGTCATTTACGAGAAATCTTAGAATGTACTAAAACCTTACTCGAAATTTTTTATGGAGCCGGGGGTAATGAGCAACAAACTTACATTCGAACCTGCTCGCCTTCATCAAACCACAATTCAACCAAAAAGTTAGCTTTCAAAGCGTTGAATTTTCTATGTTAAAAACATTACATTTTCTGAAAAAACTGACGTGACATTGAGTTGGCAGTAGTCAATCAGTTGTTAATCAGTTTTGAAAAAACTGATGTGACATTGAGTTGGCAGCAACTGACCGGTCAGTTTCAGTTACGGATGAGAGAAACCTAACTAACTACAAGATTAAAATTGTATTATTAGAATTTATAACTTAGAATGTAGTATTATAGAAATTATAAAATTACGAATCGAAACATAATTTTTAATTATTTGAATATATGAATTATTGAGAAATTTTAATAATCTGCGATTAGATTTATCATATATTAGGATGGGGATATTCTAAACATGTACCTCTACTTGCTTGAAATTTTTTCTCAATAAATGAAAACAATGACTAGCATAGGGAGTAGGTGGCAGTTTTTGGAGCGATCACTCCGCTTTCGTCATGGTCTCACCGTGGTCGGCTCCATGATAATTTTAACGATGTAACTAATGAAATGATAATGTATCCTTTTAATAATGTGTTTTTTAGTTGATGAAGTAAAAAAATTTCATCTTATTTAATTTTTAGTTAAAAGGTGAAATTTAATACGGGAATTAAAAAAAATACCCTTGTTTTTGCAAGTATATAAAAATTTATCCTTTTTACAAAAAAGTTGCAAATATACCCCATTCATATGCAAATCGAAAATGAAAATCGCAAAAGCAAATCGACATTTGCGGCCGCAATTTGCGACCCGGTCATGGCTCGGCCATGGCCCGGCCATGAAATTCCAAGTCGTGACCAAGACAATCCCGGCCATGACCGAGAACGACCCAGTCATGACCGAGAAATTCCAAGTCGTGACCGGGATCGTAGCTATATTTCCGGCATCGTAACCTGATTCTCGGGATCGAGGACCTTCGGTTGACTAAAGTTGACTTTTTTGTAATTTTAGATAACATTTTTGTATATACTTTTTGTATAAGTTTTGGATAACATTTTTTATTTTTCCGTTTCGTTTTGCGTTTGTGATTCATCCAGTAGGTCAAGATAAGATATATTATCCCGTCAGCCAGATTTTAGATAAGATTTTATAGATTTTATAGATTTTTTTCGGATAAGATTTTTACCTTATCCGACAAAAATCTCTTAAAAATCTTATCTAAAGGGGAAATCTTATCTGCGTATTTGTTTTCATTTTCGTTTTGCGTTTGCATTTCATCCAGTGGGACAAAGATAAGATTTCTTATCTTCAAAGAACATTGTGGATAAGATTTTTTGAGATTTTATGGATTTTTGTCGGATAAGATTTTCCCTTTTTATAGATGACGAGTAGTATCAGTTCATTTCACAACAAAATCATCAAAATCTCTGAAGCTTCAACATCATCATTTCATATGTTATCTGATAGGTACGATACAAAATCTACAAAGTTGTTATTTATTTTATTTTTTTGATTAAAATGAGTCAATTTTCCGATAAGTTTAAAGTTTATACATGTGCTGGAGGTCGTTTTGAATATGTCAACAACATGTCAATGTATTTACCAATAGAATGCTATAGAGTGCCTTTAAAACTTCCTGTTGCACCAGAAAAACCTTTGACAGGCAGATTGTTGGCAAAAAATGTTTTAAGAAAATTAGGTTTACCACTTGACGCACCAATTTGTATGAAATAGAAGGTTGATCAGTATGTTATTGATATAACTGATGATGCTGAAGATTTTGAAGAGTTTTTGACCCATGCAATTAATAATTCTCCGATAGAGATTTACATTGTTGATAATGTAATAAATGTTTCGGGTACTGGTAGCAATCAACCTACAGTAGTAGTAGTGCTGGTTTTCAAGAATATTTTCAACAACTACAAACTCATGATTATAACTAACCACCTCAATATCAAGTACATCCAGAATTTCAGTTTCCTTATAAACCACAACCACAATATCAATTTCAGTATCATGCTGCCCCACAATACCCATCAAATACCACACAATTTAACGTACCTAAACAGACCCAACATTTGTCGGATGTTCAACATATTGTTGAACTTCCGCCTAATGATGAGCATTATGATGAAGAAAACGTCAATGAAGCTAAACCATTTGATTATCCGTTTGATAATCATATCATTGGGGATGATGAGAATAAGGAGGAGGAAGAGGAAGATGAGGAGGCAGAAGAAGAAGATCCAAGAGATATGTATGACAAACCAACACCAGCTACATCACAAAAAAAGAATATATTCTGGAATATGCCACCATTGTTAAGCGATAACCTCCCAGAAAGTATAAAACGTCTAGTTACAATGTATGAAACCTCTTTAAGGGTTCAAATTGGACAAATATTTGAAACTAAAGAGGAGTTTCTTCTTCAATTGCATACCAAATGTCTTGAAGAGAGTTTTCAGATAAAGCCAAAGAAGTCGGACAAGACAAGGTATACAGTAACATGTATATTGCCTAGTTGTGACTAGAAAGTAGCTGGACACCGTATTAAAGATAGTAACAACTTCTAAGTTAGGAAGCTAGTTGACGTTCACACTTGTTCTCGTACACAAATCATGGCGAATAACCGACATGCCAACAAAAAGGTTCTTGGTCACATATCAAAGAAATCAAACTCGATATGACACAACGCTTTAAAATTAGCCTTTCATACAACCAAGCGTGGAGAGCAAAGTGTTATGCTATAGAGTTGCTGAGAGGTAGTCCGAAAGATTCATTTCAAATGCTTCCACTTTACCTACACAACCTGAAGCTACATGACCCGGGGAGCAAAACCAATCTACTTACCGATGACAAGGATAAATTCCTAATGTGTTACATGTCCATTGGTGCAGTTGTAAGTATATTTTATTCCTAATGTTTTCGTTTTGCGTTTTGCGTTTTCGTTTTGCATTTTCGTTTTGCGTTTTCGTTTTCGTTTTGCATTTTCGTTTTGCGTTTTCGTTTTGCGTTTTCGTTTTACACATTATACTATCATTGATATTTATCTTGCCTTATTGCAGATACGTACATTTGTTAACTATACTCACCCACTGATTATCATAGATGGGGCACATTTGAAAGGTGGTTACTTGGGAACAAATTTACTTGCTGTTGCAATGGATGACAATAATGGCATCTTGCCACTAGCCTATGGAATCGGGGCATCAGAAACAATCGATGTTTGGACCTGGTTCTTGGGAAACCTACGTGACACCCTTGAATCAGCTGGTTTTTGTGTAGACAACCTGACCTTTGTTTCTGATGGGGCTACTTCAATTGCAGTCGCTATTTCAAGTGTCTTTCCAGAGGCATTTCATTCCCTATGTTGTCGCCATTGTTGATGAACTTGAGATCCAAATCTTCCAAAGTAAACCACTACGAATGGCATTACTGGAAGATGTGTAAGGCGTACCGTCAATCAGATTTTGATCACCATTTTGGTGTGATTTCTAGACGCTTACAAGCTGCGGCTAAGGTTCTTACAGATGTTGGACTGGAAAGGTGGTCAAGGCATCATGCTACCTGTTCAAGATATGATTACTTGACAAGTAATAACACAGAGTCCATCAACGCCTTGAGCAAGCATGCAAGGAGACTCCCTGTCACAATGTTGTTGGAATTTTTTCGATCCTCGGTACAACAGTGGTATTATAAACATCGGAACACTGCGGTCGAAGTTAAAACACCTGTTACACCATATGCCGAACACAAAATCAGAAAAAGGAATGGGAGATCACGTGGTTGGATTGTGAATCCATCCACAAATATGATTTGTGAGGTGGTGGATGGAAACAAGAATGAGACTGTAAACTTGGAAGATAGAACATGCACTTGCTTGCAATGGCAGTTGTCCAGTTTACCTTGCGGCCACGTTATGGCAGTAGCCCGTTTTTTCAAGCAGGATGACGTAAGCTGCAATGCGGAGAGTTATTTCACGACAGAAACATATCGAGCGGCTTACACAAAGCCTATAAACCCAATGGCTCATCCTTCGGAATGGATTGATTTAGGTGATCTCCAAACTGTCTTACCACCAATCCTTGTGAAAAAGGCAATTTGGTAGACCACCTGGTCGTGCTCGTTTTCCTTCGAAAAGAGAGGGGAAAACCGAATCAAAGCAACAATGTAGTCGTTGCAAAGAAAGATGTCATAGCTGATCGGCTTGTATGGGCCCTTATGATAAAACAGACGAGCATAGCGGATCAAGAACCAAATCAAGATCAACCTCAACGTCACACGGAAAAGTAAAGATTGAAGAATTAGAATATAACCCGTCTCAATCTTTTCCAAGTGTTCATTTAGGACATCATTGAATTATTGTGTATTACTTCAAGATATATTATCAATGAATCATTTCTACAAGTTTATTTTATTTTAATTATGTTATGTCTTAAAAAATATTATAAATTACTTTAAACATAAGTACATATTATAAATTAGGAACTGTGGCGTATAACTCTTCAGTTTTTGGTTTTTCATTTAGAGATCGAAAATGCCAAAAATGATCAGTGTCAACCATGATTAAGGTGAGGTGAAATAATCTGATAACAATAAAACTATTTAGGGACTATTTATAGAAATTAAAATATCATATCCAAAATTGCAAAAATCTCATAAAATATTATCGAAAATCACAGAAAAGGTTATTCAAAAAGTATATACAAAAATGTGATCTAAAATTACAAAAAAGTCAACTTTAGTCAACCAAAAGTCTTCGATCTCGGGAATCAGGTTACGATGCCGGAAATATGACTACGATCCCATATACCATGCCACGATCCCGGTCATGACTTGGAATTTCTCGGTCATGACCCGGTCGTTTTTGGTCATGACCGGGTCGTTCTCGGTCATTGCCGAAAATTTCTCGGTCACGACTTGGAATTTCTCGGTAATGGCCGGGTCATGGCCGAGTCATGACCGGGTCGCAAATTGCGGCCACAAATTTTGATTTGCGTTTGCGATTTGCGATTTGGGTTTTTGATTTGCGTATGGATGGGGTATATTTGCAACTTTTTTTAAAAAAGGATAAATTTTTATATATTTGCAAAAAAAAAGGTTACTTTTTTTAATTTCCCATTTGTAGTAGGTTTAATTTTTCAATACGATGATTAGGGGTATAAAATATGTTGGATTGGTCCTGATCTGGTAACATTTTTGAAAATAGTCGGGCTCTAAAGGTTTATAAAGAGTTTTTTTTTTAACTTTTGATAAATCACCAGTAATAAGAGAACATTTCATAATAGATCGTCTGAGAGTAAAGTAAACTCAAAGAGATCACTAAATTAATCATGATATAGAATAACATAAATGATAAACCACTGAACTCATGAAGAGACTTTCTCGGCGAATTGCTTTTCCACTCGTGAAGAGACTTTCTTTTTCTATTTTCTATGGTTATTTATTTGAACTAGCTCAAAAAAATTCATGAATATTCCGTTTCTTTTCGACTGAGTACATATTTCTGGCCGATTCATGCAGGCTCTCACAAAAGTTGGATCTCCTTTCTTAATCTCACATATATAGCAGGCCCATTGTTATTAGATAATCTAATTTTGAACCCAGCCCATATTAATTAGGTTAAGGAAAATATGAAGCGCGCTTGTTAAAGAGAACATTCAAGAATACATCGAGTTTTTTGGATTAGAGATAATGATAAGAGGTTTCTTAAGTTAAGGTGTAGCTAGTGGATTAGGAAGACGGGAAACATTTGAAAAGTATCCCAAGCTCAGTCCCAATAGGATCCAATCAGTCTCTTGATTACCATCTGATTGGCTGTTAGTTGAGCTAGATTTAAACATATCTGCATTGGCCTGACCCATATCAAGCCCTGTTTTATCTAAATCATTTCACATTCATAAGGATTATATCATAATCCAGTCAGCTTAATTAGTTTCGCCATTACAGATTAACGTGTTGCAGGTTTTATTTATGACTTAATCTCCTTTTCCTTTCTTGTGTACAAAACTATATTTTTATAATTTGGGATAAAGACATATTAGTTGATGGTACATTGGTATGTTTCTTCATATTGTTTTTTGTCCAGGTCGAAAATGATGATGGATAGGACATGTTTTCTATATTAAATTAGTAGGAAACTCTTGGAATCAAATGAGTCTACTTTGACTTGACTTATTCTCCTTCATATACATGGCTCATCTAGTACATTTTTTTTAGATTTTAGATATCTATCTATATATATACTAAAAGATAATAAAAGGTTGCTCTATATTTACGATAAATGACACGTGACGGCTTCTTATAATTTAAAAATAAATAATTATTTAAATT
This sequence comes from Logfia minima, assembly GCA_963921325.1. Taxonomy (NCBI): domain Eukaryota; kingdom Viridiplantae; phylum Streptophyta; class Magnoliopsida; order Asterales; family Asteraceae; genus Logfia; species Logfia minima. Next base: position 8,690,081 of record OY992767.1, read on the forward strand.
TAAAAGATAAACTACAAAATAGATTTAGATATAGTTAGATAATATTTGAATGTAATATTATATAATTAAAACATCTATGAATCCTACTCAAACACTAATTGAAAAATAATATTAAACTATTAAACTTATAAAAATTGCGATAAAAATTACTTAACTTAAGAAATATCAATAATAAAACAACAAATATTCCATAATCTATATTACCGTGCATCGCACGGGATTGAAACTAGTATATATATATCATGTCTTCAATTCATATCTTCTTTCTGATGTTATTGATCAATAATCATATAGTCGATCTTTATGTGTTCCGTAATGCTGTGGATTCCTTGTTTTTTGTTTGTGTTGGTAATTTTAGTGTCACTTTAACATTTTAGTATAATGGAAATGATAATTGTGTTAGGGGGTTCAATTTTAGTTATAATACAAGTTAGCAGGTGCAGAATGCAAACTTGAATTAGTCTAAGTGGATCCCGGTACCACTAAAATTGCGGGGTACTGCGGAGAACATATAGTTGAGGGACCATATATGAAATATAGATTCCAATCGCCAACCGATAACCGCCAACCGTTTCTGGTTTCTAAACAAGAAAATGGATACATTTTGACACACATACAACATCGAATTTTCTAATATAAACTTGTATTACATTTAAACTAAGAAACAAATACACAAAGTATACAATCTAGTCTCTCTAGAAACTCAATTCTAAACTCACAACTCTAAAACTTCGGACTTGTGTACATATAAGCACCTAAGTTCGTACGAATTTAGGCAACTTTGAAGCCCATACGAACTTAGCTAAGTTCGTAGGGCTTCCTAAGTTCGTACCTACTTCTAAGTTCGTACGAACTTACAAAATACACATATAAAACTAAAGTTAACAATTACAATGATTAACAAATAAGACTAATTACAAACTAGACGCTGTTGTCACACAAGATGCACCAACATATGTTAAAATTAATAAGAGTACAATATGACTTTGCTAAAGTTTAAATTGTGTGATAACTTAGGGTTTTAGGTTATGACTTGAAAAACCACGTGCATGTTTTTCTGTTGCAAGTGGTTGCACTTAATACAGAGCATTAAATCATATTGGGCTTATTTCAGTATGATTGTGTGGTCAGTCAAATCTTTGTGGTACCTTTAATGGATGATTGTTGAAACTCATGGCAGATGATGACAGAAATTTGCAACCACTGTCTGCACTTAACCCAAAGAGATTATTGGGCCGGAACAAATATGTCAGGATTGTAGAATATAGACCGTGGAGGCAGTGTGTAATTTTTTGAAGTATATAAAATGAATTACATGGTTTAGGAACATGTTTTTCATAGTGTTAGCCTATGGAGCCACAAACTGGGTAAGACTAGGATTCTTACCCTTTAGCAGTATCCATTTAGGAGTCATAATAATTTATAAGAGTTCAACTTACATTATGACTCCCTTTTTTCCCTTAAAAAAATTAACTTACATTATGACTTCTTAGGGACTACTTCAATATAGATGTGCCAGGGATAGGATATGTTTGGGGCAGTTTTGGTCATTTGCTATATGGTTTACCCTGCACCAGATTGTAAGACCTACTATTTTGATTTGAGTTGCTCCAACGGTGGGGGACTGGGAGCTCTTTACCAGAAGCCTTTGCTTTGTGATTTAGTCTGCTGTAGATCAAACATAGGTTAGCAATCCGGATCCTATGGAGATAAAATTTAGAAGGGGTACTTGTTCAGACTATTATTACTAACAAGTCTGGGTTCTTTTGTGGGTTTTACAAAGCTCAGAGGCATTTTGCAATCGAGTAATCATAATGAATGAACTTTTTAAGACTTTGAACATATCTTCCCTTTTTTCTTTAAATATTATTTTTCATTTATATGCAATGTTATTTTTGCTGGAAGCTAATGTCAATTATAACCGAAATCAGAAGATGGTTGTTATTCGGGTTTGGGCCATGGGCCAACAAACCAATTACAGCAGTTAGTTATTATGAAGGTAGTTATAAGCTAGTTATTAATAAACAGTTGCAATGGTTCGAATGGTTAAAATACCGTTTCGACTTGTATATATATCTGTATATGTTCAATAAAATCATCCGTTGCATTAAGTAACTGCTGTGCCTGTTTCTTCTGTTTTATATATATACTTACTGTTTTCTGTTACTGCACACATACACATACACACAAACTGAAAACTTGACTTCAACCATGAAACACAATCGATTATATACACGAAGGATTGGCATTGTGAACACAAATCAATCGGACATGGATTCTCAACAATTTTATTGATATAAGTTCATAATGTGCAAGGCTGTGGTTGCATTAATCATGTTGTACTTGATCACAATTCTAGAAAATGTTCTTCGACTTGCATATATATCTTATTTATTGTATTGCCTTTGTGCTTTGTTTTTTAAAACGGGTGAAGAAGCCAGCTGGTTCAGCTGAAGAAATTGAAAGACACTTTGGATGTGATGCATCAAAACTCATAATGGTACTCTTATTATTTTCTGAAGTTTTTTAATACAGTGTTAATATAATTTGAACAAAACACTAAAACGGCATTACATGTTTCAGGTGGGTGATCGTCCCTTCACAGCATCGTTTATGGAAACATAAATGGTTTTCTTACTATATTAAATGCACTATTGAGTCTTGCAGAGGAGCCTTTCATTGTTAAGCAGGTATGTTTTCCATTTATAATTTTTATGAAATTTTAGTTTGACCCCCAAACCAAATTGTTTTAAACTATGACAGTTTGATATTAAAATACGAAACAGATTAAGTTGCTACATAGATAATATCATATCTCAAAGTACATTTAAGAAACAAAATTGTCTTAATTACTTATACATCATGCATAGATATGAATGCTGATCATTCTTACTGGGTTGCTTCTATGCTATTTCTTTTGAAACTGGTCATAAAATAAATAATGTTTTAAATCATAGTCACATCAAGGGATACTAGTATAAAGTAAAGAATAAGTACCTTTAATAGAAGTGACTACTAAACCGATGGTACATGCATTGTCTCACTTGGATCCTCTGATTAATCAACTTTCTGATGTATTTATTGGCCTTATTCATGTACCCCTAGAAGTTATCTAACCTATTATTGTTAGTACTTTTGTTAGAGCTCGAGGAGTGGTGACACTGAGTTTTCAGTGTTCTGAGGAGAATGAGGAGAACAACTGAAGCTGAGAATTGGGGGAGCAGAGGATTTTGAGTTTTCAGTGTTCTAAAAAAAAATAAAAACAAAAAAATAAAGTGTGTTTTCAGCGTCCAGGCCATGCGCTGACCGGGAACGCCATCGGACGGCGTTCTCAAGCTTGAACGGCGAAAAAAACTGACCCACTCCGCATGCTCTTACAATCTATGCTAATATAGATAATGTTAAAATTCAGGTTAAAATTTGGCTCCACTTCAGCTGCAAACACTTTGATTTTACCCGTTGTTACCATATAGAACGCTTTGGTCTATTGATGCCAGCAAAGAAGGATCTAATAAGATTGTTTACAGGTGTGGAGAATTGAACTGGCGTTGTTAAACCGGTGGTTGAAAAAGGGTTTAAAACCAGCCAATGAGAGGCTTCTTCTTGAAGCTTTGGATTGTGTAAAAGAGATACCACCTGTGTGAGGAATGTAGAAGTAAATGGGAAATTTAAGTCATTTTATTTGGCACAAGTCGCCTATGATTCTTTTTGTCACGTTATATGATCAGTGAAAGCTTATGCTGTGTGTGTGTTAGCTAACTAAATACAATGCAGAATGTTGTCTCTCTCTCTCTCTCTCTGCAAAAAAAATACGAAGTATTCTTTTGATATCGGGCCTTAAATGATCCATGCAGTTGTAGGATGCAGGATGGCCTCCGAAAATTACATTGTTTGTCAGCTGACAACATATTTAACGTGCAACAAATGCTTCATGAAAAACCCCAAATAGCAACTCCAATTGAACTTAAACTTGTATAGACTTGAACTTCTCACTTGCAATTTATGATCTTACTTGTTTATCTTATGCCCTGTGCATATTGAAAGTTACAAGCCGTAAAAGAATGTATATGGAGTCTATTAAGGGCTCAAGGTCAACTATCATATTTTTTAGCACTACATGAATGGGAAAAAAATCACAAAGAACTAGTATTCCAGTTGATCTAGATAATAGGAATTATTAAAACAGTAAGAGGGTTCATAAAAGTCATACATAAGAACCTCATGGTCATCTTGGGCCAGACAAAACAGAAGGAAACAATGGTGTTTCATCTTTCTCATCTTCAACTATTGTTTTCTGCAGTCTTGGATCTGTGAAGTTGTAGTCCAAATTTGATTCAACTTCCAACATCCCTTCTAATACCTTAATCACCGTTGACATTGATGGCCTTTTCATAAAATCAGTTTGTAAACACCATGAAGCCGCTTTCATCATCTCCGTGACTTCTGTACCATGTACCTGCATATCTTCACTCTTCTTGTCAACAATCTCTAACAACGTCTTTTGTTCCCAACATTTTTGAAAGACAAACAGTAAGTGCCAACTTTCTTCCGGCTGAGATCTGTCAAAATTCTTCCTCCCACATAAAATCTCTAAGAGAACAATCCCAAAACTATATACGTCAACCTTTTCAGTAATTACCGAGCTCAACCATTCTGGAGCTAGATAACCAGGGGTTCCTCTCATCGTAGTCATCACTTCGGTTTCATTTCTTTCAATGAGCTTAGACAACCCGAAATCAGATACTTTCGCGTTAAAATCTTTGTCAAGGAGTATGTTTTGAGGTTTAATATCAAGGTGGATAATTTTTTGCCTACAATCTTCATGGAGATATGCTAAACCCTTGGCTATATCAAGAATGATTTTCTTTCTGCATTCCCATTCTAATACGTGCTCTTGATCTCCATGGTAGATCCACCGATCTAATGATCCATTACTCATGAAATCATACACGAGAAATCATTCTGATCTCCATGCACAGAATCCTCTAAGTCTAACCAAATTGACATGGTGAATGCTTCCAATGGATTCAACCTCAGCCAAAAAAGACTTGTTAACATGCCCAAGACCCTCAAGACATTTTACTGCAATTTTTGTACCATCTTCAAGAGTCCCTTCAAAAACTGATCCAAATCCTCCTTGACCAAGCTTTTTACTGAAGTTTTCTGTTGCGTTTTTCAGTTTTGCATAGGAGAACCGAGTGGGCATTCCTGGTACCTCATTTATATACTCTTCATCCATTTTAGCGTTACTTCTCCGCTTGTGAATTATGCATATAATAAAACCTAAAACCACAAACAGAAACAAAACACTTCCAAAAATGTAACCTATAAGTGTCACCCAACTTGGTTGAGAGTAAGAGTAAGAGTAAGCATCCAGTCCTACATTCTGGACTTTAATGAAAGCTGAAGAAGCACCGTAATTGTCACCAATTACATCAGGATCAGTATTCATCATTGTAAAAAGGTCAGAAGGTAAATAGCAATCTCCTTCTGAAGAATTCAAACCATACTGAAACAGAGCTGCTTTACACGAGCAATTGTTGAGACATGCTTTTTTGCAAGTCTCAATATTCACCGACTCCATTTCTGCGATAAAGGTGAAGTACTTGACATTTGCAAATGCAATAAACGTTTGATCTTGAGTGTCGTTACATGTAAGAGCAGTAACTTCAGAGCAACCCAAGTTGGGTTGCCTGTTGTCTACTGGTCTAAAATAATCAATCCCAGGATATTGTGATGCTGGACAAGTAAATTGTTGACTAACCGAGCACAATGCATTTCTTCCGCAAGCTAAAGGATAACCACAATCTTCAACATCATATTTAAAAAGATCATCAACCAGTGCCCACCCTTGTTTCCATTCAAACACTTGTAAATGCCCATTTGGCATTAGTTTCATATACTGAGTTGATGATGTAGGAGCGATATTAAGATAACCATCAGGATGATTCGGTTCTGCAGAACCAATAAAAAGAGACAAACTCCCATTCAAGAACCTAACATAACTTCTTTCTGTACTTATATTTCTCCTATCGGCCCAATAGCTGTAATACGTTTGAGATGGATTAGTTCCAACATAAGAAAACAAACCTTTATCAGTGACCTGAAGAGAGATCAAATCCTTTTGAGCTGTCCAATTGGTTGCGGAAACACTAGGTACCAGTTGCTGTCCTTGAAACAGTTTTTGCCCCAGTACCAAACAGTCTGTTGGGTGATCAAAAGATTGCCAAACTACAGAGCTATTAGCATTAAATAATACTAGGTTTCCTTTGTCAGTTAATTTCAGACCAGTAACAGATTTCCCAGCAGTGTTGGTAGTCCAAACTGTGCTTCCATCTACATCACGTAAGATCAATTCTCCAGTTGCAGTGAGATTTAATATTGCACCATGCCCGACTGGATGGTCTCGGTTTGCTGACCAAACAACTTGAGGGAACTCAAAATCTGGGAGCGCGTTATTAGACGTAAGGTTGATTGTCACAATGAAGATGGCAAATATGTAAGAGGTGCAGTCTCCATTACAGAAGAACCCACATGCAAATTTTGGTGCCAAAGTTCCTACAAGAAGGACGGGTCTAAGGCTTGAGGTATATGTGAAATTCATTAAGTGGGAAAGAGATTCATCGTTGGTCCATGTGGTTGAAATATTAGCAGTAGCGTAGTCCATGGGCTGACCCATTGCGGAGTAGCAGTTTAATAAGAGATATAAGGTAAACAATAACCAAGGACCCCATGGTGCTTTCATCACAGATGAACACTTGAAGAGCTACTAGATTACTGATCAATTACATATGCAAGAAGATATGAATAAAATGCATCATTGAAGTATGTAGATCTAGTATACGAGCCTTGATGAAGGAGTCAAGTCAATGCCAATGTTGACTCATATAATTCCATCAGTTTCCAACTAATATATTAGAAAAACCATGTTATTCATCATCATTTCAGACAAGGCCGCCAAAAAATATATTCCAATGTACCATCAACCAATCAGATGTATGAGTTATTTGACTTAGAAAAATTATGTCTCTCTCCGAGATTAAATATATGAAATTTTATACGTACAAGAAGGGAGGGTGTTATGTCTTAAAGTAGATCCCTATAATTTGATCAATAGACTAAATTAAGTATTCAATTTTTAATATCAAGTTAGGGTTGAATTCTAGTCATCGATTTGGCAAAATTCAATTTTTCCCCCAAGTTAAATATCTCATAAACGGCTAATCAAAATTATTATAAAAATTGCATAATAAAAATCAGCGTTCTTTTCTCTACGATTAGACATCCCTCATGATATACTTTCGACGAATTTTTTTTTGTGGGATTGAAAACTTGTAACGCATGTGTTACTGGTTGGTAACACATATGTGACTAGCGACTAACACATGTGTTACCAATGACTAACTGTTACGGCAACTAACACATGTGTTATCAGTGACTAACACATGTGTTACCTAGTTATTGGTAACATATGAGTTACTTGCGACTAACACATGTATTACCAACAACTAACACATGTGTTACGAAAACTAACACATGTGTTACAAGTTTTCGAAACCCACCAAAAAATGAAGAAAAAAAAATTCGTTAAAAGTATACCTTGTGAGATGTCTAATCGAAGAGAAATTTTTTTATATTTTTTTACTAGTCGTTTGTGAGATATTCAATTTTAAAAATGTTGGGGGTATTATTATCTTGATGAAATGGATGGTTGAGATTGATTCCTCCATTCTCACAAAAAAATCTCATTCTCATTTGAACTTCATTTTATCAAGTTAATAACAAATCACGATATTGAACTTAAGAGACTCAAGAACAATATGAAACACACAATTTGAATGTCTAATGAATATATTATTTATCAATAACTCAATTCGTATGAACATAAAACTTTCTCTATATGTTACGTGCAGCAATTCAATGAATTGTATATCACCTATTATACAAGGATTATGGCTAGGAAACACAATCCTAGTGTATCTCTAACTACTAGAGATTTGTACCTAACTCATACAAGGATTATTTTCTTTTGAGTAATGGTAGCAAGAATGTGAAATTATCAGTGTTTTTTTTGTATATTGAAAGATTGACAACTTTTTGTATAAAATTTTCAGTGATTTTTTTTCGTTTTCATACGAAGAAATGTCCAGTTTTCACAAAACTAACTTAACCGAAGATGTCGAATTCTCCATGAGAACACCAGAATTTGCCACTGATAATGTACATTATCTATCATTATACTTCTATATTTTCTTTAAATTCCTTCGCTATAATTAAATTCATTTTTAGGTTTTCGAATCTCGTGAAGAATTGATGGATTGGGTCCTAAACACGGGCCGCTCTCTTGGTGTTGTAATCGTCACTAAAAGATCAAATAAAATTTCAAGTGGTTTCGTGAATAAAGTTGTACTAATGTGTGATCGTAGCGGCGAGTATAGAGTTAAGGATTCAAGTAGAGTTACTGGCACCAAAAAATGTAAATGTCCATTCGAGTTAGAAGAAAATTTTTCAAAAGAACATGAATACTGGACGTTACGCGTCCTATGTGATGAACATATCATCAACCTATAAAGTATATGGAGGGGCATCCATATGTAAAACGATTATCTGAGAATGAGATTAGTTTGGTGGAAGATTTGTCAAGGAAAAATGTGGCACCACGAGATATTCTAGCGATACTAAAGGAGCGAAATGTAAATAATGTGTCCACAATAAAAAACATTTACAATATACGCCAAAAACTTCGCATGGTGGAGCAAGTAGGCAAATCTCCGATGCAAGTTCTTATGTCCCATTCTACATTCGAATGGTTATGTCTACGAATTTTGTACGAATGATTCAAATGAGTTAGAGATTTTATTTTTCGTGCATCCAACATCATTCGATATTTGGCGTGCATTTCCGCATGTATTGCTTATTGATGCCACATATCAGACAAACAAGTACAATATGCCATTTGTTCAAATTGTTGGCGTAACTTCTACCAGGATGACATTTTCTATTGGTTTTGCCTTCATAGAAAATGAAAGAGAGGCTAACTAAACTTGGGAATTAAACTGCCTAAAATTGACACTAGACGCGTGCATGCATCCACGTGTTATAGTTATAGACAGAGAGTTGGCTTTGATGAATACATGCGAACGAGTGTTTCCGAATGCGACTCAATTACTTTGTAGATGGCACATATGTAATAATATTATCAAGAACTGCAGGCAATCTTTCAATTCGCATCATGATTGGGACTCTTTTATGTCATCTTGGAAGTTGCTAGAAGAATCCCCAACATTGATATCTTACAATGAAAACTACAAGCAACTTCAATCAACGTTGATAAAATATCAGCGTATGTTTTCTATATTTTCACATATGTTTTCTATATTTCACGTATGTTTTCTTTATATATTTCTGATCCATGTTTTTCTTACTTTTCAGGTGTTTTAAATTATGTTGATCAAGTGTGGTTGAACAAATATAAAGAAAAATTTGTGTCTATTTAGATTGATCAACATCTCAACTTTGGAAATCGCACAACAAATAGAGTTGAGAGTCAGCATTCAAGATTGAAAAAATACTTGAAATCTGCATAGTGTACTCTAGAATGATTTGTGAGGTGTATTAATCAAATCGTACAAGATCAGTTTAGAGAAATTAAAGGAAGCTTTGAAAAAAGCAGAATTTATCGCATTCATCAACACAACCTACCGTGTTTCGAACTATTACGGGGGGTTGTCTCGAATGAAGCTCTAGAGTTAATGCATAAAGAACTTCAACAGTCAAACGGTCTTCAGTGCTCTTCAAACTGTGGTTATCAACTTCGTCACAGTAGTGGGTTACCATGCGCTTGTGAACTTTTAATGTATATAAACTCAGCTCAGTATATTAGTATATTCATCTGCAACAAACTTCTTTTTTACAAATATTGAACTAAAAAACAATTGTGAAAGATACTTGCTTATTTTTTGAATGCAGGTCAACGTATTCCTTTGGATTCAATTGACATATTTAGGAGGAACATTGATATTTCACCGTCAACAACTATACCAAATGATGATATTAGTTGTGACGATGAACTAAAACATTTTAGATAAAACTTTAACAAGCAACCCAAAGTTGTGAAAAGAAGTTTGTTACAAAAGTTGAGGGATATATTCCGTCAAAGTACAACTGATGTTCAAGAACCTAAGGTTAAAAAAATTACTCGCAGACGGCCAAGATTGAAGAACAAACAACAACAAAAATGAGTTGATCCCACTACTCAAGAACCGCGTAGATACAGTTATTCAGCTGCATCAAATTTTGTTGAGTTAGATTCGATCAAGAAGCCGATGAGACATAGTTCATATGTGATGGATCTGAACCAGGAATCGATGGGGGATTGTTCATACGTGATTGACTTGAATGAAGAACCGACAAGAAATAATCCATTCGTGATTGATTTGAACAAAGAACCAACCAATGATAATTCATACTTGAACTTCCAGACATACTATTCACACTCGTTAATGTCTCAAATTCCAAATATGTTTCATCCTTACATCACACGTATACAAAATGTGATGAGTGAGGGGAATTGTGGATTTCGAGCAATTTCTGTTTGTCTCGGGTATGGTGAAGATCAGTGGCTTAACATTCTCCATCAGTTGCTAGATGAGTTGAACAATGGAAAAGACGCTTACACTCAGGTTTTTACTGCGGATTTCGATAATGTATATCGATCGTTGTGTTTCTCATCATCGCCGGCACCAAAAGAACATTGGATGATTATGCCTTTGACAGGTCTTTTAATTGGAAACAAGTTTGGTGTGATTGTACATTGTTTAAGTCTTCAGGGTATTACCACATGCTTCCCTCTATGGAAAGGTCCGGGAAAGTTTCAACACCACCAAGCTTTAACAATTGCACATATATACGATAATCATTTTGTGATGGTACAATTGCAAGGACAGTACCCAATGCCTCTCATTACTGCATATTGGAATTACTATAAATCTCCTTATGCAGTTGGATGAGAAATTATGTATGCTGAACGTCTAAATTCATATGGAGTCTTGTAATTTTGAAAAAACCTTTCGATAATAGAAGCTACCTTTTTATCTAAAATTTTCGATTTTAGTTATGATACTATTGTAATGGAAGTTACTTTTTTTTTTTTATCTTTTATAATATTTGTCTCATAATTCCGTTTATTTATTTCATTTTACTTTGTTGTGACAACCGTCAAAATCTCAGATCAACAACGCAATTAAAATCTTAGTACTTTTAATTTCTTTTATAGCACTCTAAGATTCTAGTGAAAAAGTCTAGGATCGACTCCTTAAGTACCTAGTCCGTAAGTTACTGAAATCGCATAATGTCTTAGAAGATTGCTTAGCGAACTTTAAAGACCTTGAAGAACATTAAAATAGGTTACAAAGTGCCAAAGAAAACAAATGAAATTAAATTTCATAAGTCGTCACAAAATATTTATCATATCACAAAAATCGGAAAATTTCTGTAAATCGGTAATCACGATCGTAAATCGATTAATTAATTCGCAAAAATCATTATAGGTAAAATAAATACATTATGATGAATGTCATGAACTTATAAAAATAAAGATCCGTAACTCAAGTTAAACCGCAAAGAAATCCCAATTAAACATCTATAAACTCACAAAACTAGTACAAATTAATTATATAAACCTTGAGACTTTTATATAACACATTTTATAAAAACAAAAAAAATTTTAAAAATGCAGCCCCCCCCCCCCCCCCCCCTTCTCTTGTCTTTTCCACTCCCCAATTTCTTGATTACATGCACACTCTACCTCCCCATTTCCCCAACACTTCTCATCATTTCTTTCATTCTCTCAAGGAAAAACACACACTAATTCTCTCTACACTCTCCAAATTTCTAGCCATATTTTGAATTAATAATCTCATCTTGAAGGTGTTCATCCCCCTAAATCAACCCTCCAAAGGTATAATCATCATCTCTAGTCTCCATTCTTGTAATTTCTTGCTTTAAAACTTGAAGAAATAAGGATTTTATGCCCTTTCCATGGCTAAAACCCTCAATGCAAGGTTTGTAAGTTTGTAGGTTCCCTTACACTTGTTTAAGTGTCAAAACAAAGGGTAACCCATGATCAAACCGAAAACAAACCGAAAATCATCTTTTTCTTTATGTTTTGATGTTATTTACTAGTTCTAGTTGGAATAAAATGTTTAAACTACTAAAAATCACTTCTAACACATCTTGAATGTATTTTAACACCAAGAATGTGTTAGATCAAAGATTTAAATGAATAAATAAGATTTAGAACTTGGTAGCAAGTGGTGTTCTTGAAAAAGAGCCAAAAACCCGATTTTTGGGCTTGCATGCACCACTTTCGTGTCTAAATCTTATTTTATGTTAAATTATATTTTTATTTTTATAAAAGTACATATTTATGCATATAAGACAAAGCCTCAATCATTGGATGAGGTCTAAAAATCGTCGGTTGTGGAAACACACCAAAAAGATTTCTATTGTCTCATATGAATCTGTCCAGATTTTTAACCTCACTTGAAACGACCATAACTCAGTGAATAATGGTCCAAAAATCTTGATTTTTCTTCTGGAATTTAGTTCAATGTCTTAACTTTAAAAGCCCACTGGTCTCATTCAAATCCATTGAGTTTAAGACCTCCAAATGTACCAAACAAAACTGGTGCGCAAACAGTAATTTTTCTGTTAACATCATGTATTGATATTTGTTTAAGGGTCTTACACTATTCAAAAACATTTGAGAAAATTATTTTATATTCCTAACACATATATCTCAGTATTATAAAAAGATAGGATTTTATTTTGTTGATTAAGTATTTTTAGAAAATGCATGTATAACATTTATAATCTTAGCCTTGTAAAAGTATGAATGATGTTGTTGTGATGAATGTAAAATGAAACTTTTTTAGATAAAATGTGTTTAAAATTTGAGGATGATTTTTCTCAGTATCTATATCTTAAAAAGAACCTTGAAAATAAAAATGAGAATTTTTGGGAAAACTTAAGCATTTTTCTAGGATTAATGCAAATAAAGTCTCTAAAAAGGGAAAATATTCATGAAAAATACTTTTTGACGTCAGAAAAATATGGGAAAATTACTGTGTCATTTTCCACATAAAGTGACACCATCCTCAAAATTTAACACTCATTGGAATTGTTTTGATATGTTTTCGGACGTACAAATTGTTAAATCACATACTATTGGGAACCAATGTTTCAGTGCCTGAAATGGCATGAAATTTCTATACAAACTTAAAAATGAGTTAAAACTGATCCAGTAAAAATTTCGGAAATTTTCAAGAATAATTACTATTTTTCTCATATTTATTCTACTCATTTGGTCAAGAAATGATTAAAAATAATCTATAAATCTAAAAATTCCCAAATTTTCACAGAAAATTTTTGAATCATTTTCCATGTTGTATACCAAGTTTGGTAATTTTTGGAATCTTTTTTCAAGTGTTTACATTATTTTAATCACAACTCGAGTAATTACCGGCGGCGACAAATCAAACTCTAACGGCACTTTGTAACACAAACGACTAGCTAAGCAATCTTAACAAGCCATCTTAGTCAAGAATCTAATTAGGAACCTTGTATTCGTAGGTCTTGGATAGGAGTCACTTTTGGTCGAATCGCGCTTTACAACCATTTCCGTACGCTTACTTACGATTGTGAGTACTCAGCCCCTATTTTAATGCTTTAATTCAATATTTGGGGTGAAAAGCATGCATGAATGACTTGAATGATTTTATTTACTTGCAAATGACATGTTTATTATACTTGATTTACAATGTTGTGAATACTTATTGATGCTACATGATTATATGCTTGGTTTCTATCGTATCTAAAGTCCCCGGTATTATACACGACCATTAACTCTATGTGAGCCAAATGATGCACATGAATAGTACTATTTGGGAGCGAGACCACCTCCCCACTCACGCGGCCACGTGAGTGCATTCCATCATCCTAAATGCCAACGATAGGGCATCACTATTTGGGGCAAGGGTTATCGGTTGTAGGTTTGGTTGTGGACTCAAGCATAATTAAATTATGGACTTTATAAACAAAAATGTATTAAAATAACGATATCACAATGTTTAATCTCGTATGACGTTTTGACGTCTTCTTTGAAACTACCAACCTGTGGCACGAGCTCTAGGATGACTTAGATATTTGAAACAGTTCCTCATTAAAAATCGTAAACACCATGATTGAACCTTACTCTGATGTTGTCAATTAAAACATTCATTCTTGGAGAATTATTGAATCGTAATCGGAGTATTTAAAAGGTAATCATGACGGTCTTGACGATCATAGGCATAGCCTTAAAGCAATGCCCCTTTTTCTCATGACACCGATAGGATAAACCACCTAAAATATGAACGTTTTGACGTTAATAAAATAAACCCATCATTTTATGAACTTTACTTGAATCTATAAAATGTTAGCAAGTGGGTCTTATGTACCAAATCACTCTTATACTACATTAGATAACACTTTTCTATCGTCAAGACTTGAATTCACATGAACAACAAATATTTATCCCCGTCCTATGAACTCGACACCAAATAATTTTTCTTTATTAATCCCGTATGACGTATTACAATAACTTTAATGAAGGTCTATCTTTGCATAAAACCTGGGTACTCACCAACTATGTTTCATAGTTGACCTGTATTTTACATGCTTTTCAGGAACTTGTCACAATCTGACAATTGAAGCTAAACCTGCTGTCTGATTTTATGTTCTATTAGCGTACGGAATTTATGTCTTTTGGGATGTATTAGCATGATTCGGATATTACTTTTGTATTTGGAAATGTTGTAAGACTCTATGTATTGTGCTTAATGTAGACCGTTGAACGGTGATGTTTTGTAATTTTCGATTATGAAATCATTGTACTGTTACATCTCGTGTTTCCGCTTTAGCGGGGTGTGACATTTGTATATTTTCAGTCTATAATAATACATGTAAGAAACAAATCAAAATTCATTTTACTTTATATATTTTCAGTTTATAATAATACATTTAAGAAACAAATCAAAAATAATAAAAAAAGTATAATAATTAATAATTAATAATTAATATTAGAAAGTAATCTAATAAATAATTAATGATTGTAGTTTAATAAATACCTACTGATTGATATTTTGATTTTAACTATAGTATAAAAAGAATTTAAATTAAAAATTTAAATGGTATATAAAGCATGAGCGTTAAATGCCTCATTTTCCTAAGTGAGAATTTCTTTGCCATAAGCCATGAATCTTTTAACATCGCTTAATCCCAGGCCCAGTCCAACTCCAAATGAATTTGATTTCCGTTTCAGATTCTGTTCCATCTCTTATGGGTCTTTTCCAAGACAATTTACCCTCTTTAAAAGAATTGAAGCTTCCAGGCCTCTTTCAATCGGTACAAATTTTTTTCAACATATGCATCTTTTCCTACTGTGGAACCCACCCAAAGGTCTTTCCACAAATATGGGTGTGTTTGATTTATGAGAATGAACATAAAAGTAAGGTCTTATTCCCATTCATATTGTTTGAATTGAGGTTGAATTTAAAGATTGAATATTAAATCTCAGTAAATGGGTATTTTCAAACCCATTCAAGAAGAATCAATGTTTGATTCTCGTTCTCATTTTTACACTCATACCCATTATCATTTTTGCTAACAAACCAAAACCCCCTATCACCATTGTCAAATTTTCTTTTAAAACTAGATTTTGTTCTTTGGGTGGTATTGTAATTTCCAATTTTATGTAATTAAGTTTTTCTTGTTTTTCTTTTCTTAAATAAGAATTTAAAAAGAAGGCAGACAAGGCGTATAAAGAAAAATATTATCCTTACACAATTGCAACATCCTTTTTATTGTTTACTTTTTATTTTGAAACTTAGTTTTTATTTAATTTAATATTGGTTCACGTTACATTTATACCATACATTAGTTCTCAAATCAAACTCGTACACGAAAGAAACAAGTCTGTTTTGAATCGACACGTGTGCTTTTGCAAGAAGTTCCATATTTGACTAGCTTTATCCATTTGTTATTTTCTGCAATACATCCTTGTCTTCAATCTATTACACTTTTCAATGATAATAAAATGATAATACAACAACCATATAAACCAAAATCTTATGGTAAGTAATTAAGTAATACAAAATCCACTAAGTTATAAAACATAATACTTTGCATAACATATACGCCACAACGAAATAGAGCGAGTAACCACAGATATATAACACGACGACATACGTACTATTAAATAGGAATAAGTGTAATGAATATCTATAGTTTGTGTAGAATCAAATGAGCACCAAACTGAGGTTGTAGAGTAAGTATAGCGCTCGGAGCATGCGAGTACGATGGAGATAATTCAAAAGAGAAGCGTTGAAGAATCATTGCAAGAGCCAATTTCGCTTCTAGCATAGCAAAGTTCTGACCAATGCATATACGTGGGCCACCACCAAATGGGAGATATGTGGCTCCCTTGGTCACTTTTGAAACACCTTCAGAAAATCTTTCGGGCTTAAACTCGTTCACATCTTCACCCCATGTTTCCTTGTCATGCTGTAAGATCATTGCATTTATTTGGACAAGAGTTCCTGCCGGTATGGTTAAGTTACCTAGTTTAGTTTCTTTGTGTACCAGTCGTCTTAGCATTACTACAGGAGGATATAGTCTAAGAACCTCGTTGAAAATCATGTTGATCTGCAGAAATGAGATAATTAAGATACAAAAATGTACAAGAACCCGAACATATTCCATCAATGTTTTTTAGTAATATATACAGAGGATGTTTGGGTTTGCTTATTTCAATGTTTATCTGCTTATTGTTTATTTTTAGAGCAAATAATCAGATCCATACAGGCTAATAAAAATTGATAAGCATGTTTGCACATACTTATTTATAAGCCGATAAACATTTATAACTAAACCCAAATATAGTACCAAAAACTTACTACTTTTAGATGACTTAAACCATCTATATCTGGTTTCTGATCACCGAAGACACGTAAAACTTCTTCTCTAGCTTGTGTTTGCCATTCGGTATTTAGACCTAATAAAATCATAGTCCAAACAAGCATATTTCCGGTGGTTTCTTGTCCTGCAAAGTAGAAAAGCTTGCATTCTTCGATGACTTCATCTATACTTAATCCAAATTTCTTATTCCCATGTTGCTTAATTTCTTTGTAGTTGGAATCCAAAAGTATGCCCAAAAGGTCGTCGTTGCTAGTTTCTCCAGCTTTCATCGCAACAACTCGTTTATTGATAATGCCTGTTATCAAACTCTTCACTTCTCGTGCGATCTCTTTCATCCTCCTGTTGATTTTTGTGGGCAAAAATCTGTTGAATGTCATTTCATCAGTACGAAATCCAAATACAATGATATCACCACTTTAATCATATAATAGCGTTAATTATTCACCTTGATCCTGGAATGTAAACTGAAGTTGCAATCTTCATAATTAGCTCTCCTTGTTCTCTTTGAAGTTCAAATATCATTCGTCCTTCCTCAAAACTACTCCCAAATGCTGTACGTGAAATTACGTCACTTGTAAAATTCTGAAGATGAGGCCACACATCCACTTCACAAGAGCGTTCTGTGGTCACCAATTTCTCCCAATTGTTGATCATCTCGCTGCAACTCACATAAAATGCGGGCACCATATGCTGTAAATGAGAATTTGAGAGCTATAACAAAAAGGTTGCATGATTAAGAAACATAATCAGTTTAGGATAACAAACCTTGAGTTTTTCGATGTGGAATGCAGGATTGATAATTTTTCTATGTTTTACCCACTGATCAGCCTCAGCGTCGAGTAATCCTTTCACTAGCAACTTTATTAATGGATTACCACCCCTCGGCTTTTGAAATTGCTGATAATTATTTAATACCTCGCGTATGATAGTTGGTTCGGATAAGTGTACCACGGGCTTTGTTCCCATCCATGTAAAACAATTCTTACCTATATAATTAGGATTATAATTACATTATACAATATACAAGTAACAATAATCCAAACATTTTGTACTGCATGGACAAAAATGTTACCTATATAAGGAATATGCAATAATAATTCAAAACATTTACATTATGTACTACATGGATCAAAATGTAGAGAGATGTAATATGAGAGGAAAGTGACAAAATTATTTATCCTTTGAATTAAAGTTTTGCAGATCAAATTGGTATCCACTAAAGCACTACCATTTTGTCCACTGTCATAGATACAGAATCTCTTTTACGTACGCAAGTGTTTATTTATATATACTTAAATTGCTTTATTGAAATGTTTTGTTTTGATTAATATAATACTCCGTAAATTTTACTTAACCCTTCAATTCTACTAACTTGATTAGAAATATGTTTTGTTTTAACCATCGTCAAGATGGTCTAGTGCATTCTGTTTTCTCACAAAAGATACAAATTTAAACTACATTAGATAAACATTTTTAGAGAGATTAAGAAAAAAGTCAAAAACTATGAAAAGGATACTTATTATATCGCATATATCTAAGTAAAAAAAATTCATTTTCCAAAAATAACTCAAAGAATGAAAACCTTATCAATTTACCATTGAATCACTCGATTAACACAAGGCAACATGAAAATATGGTAGGAAATTTGTTTTTCTTATCTATATCAAAAGTACCCCACAAATCATGTAAAACAATATTAGGGGTGAGCAAAGTTAATTGTTAACCTGTCCATAACCAATTAATAGATTTAACCCAACCAAATTAACCGACCCAAACTAATAATCAAAACAGTTCGGTTTTAATTTTTCAATTAACTGACTAATTTGGGTCAATTACGGTAAATCAACCATAAGCGACCCAAATTAATCGAACAACCCAATTATATGTATTTTGTTAGTTTTTCATAAATATATATCTATATACACTTAAATACATATAAGTTAATAAAGGCAATACTATCTAAACAAATATATACGAAGGCACGAAATATCATTTAAAGCAAAATTAAATTGTGCCTTTTTTTTCTCTCAAACGTTAACAGCCTAATCCTCCATCTTTTGCTTTAACGCTTCACACATACACATAAAGTGTTGTTTAACAACTTTTATATACGCCAGTGTTAACGATTCGACGTTTTACAACCAAAAGTTAGGTGTTTTATTTACATTCTAAGTTGTTTTCCTTTCAACATTGTGTTGCATTTTATCTTTTTTTTGTAATTTTATAAAAATCGATAATTAACCATAAACCAACTCATAGTCGAAGGATTAACCGATTTACTAATACACGATTAATTGATAATCAATGAATAAAATTTGACATTAACTAACATATCAATTATTATTAATTTTTTCCCTTAACTAATCCATGACCGATTTATATTCACCCTTATCAATAGCTAAGATACAGCCAAATACAAGCCTTGTGACCGATGTAGAGGTCATCTCCTCTAGAAGTCTCTTGAGATTTTTCTTTATAGAAAGTGAATTGTATTTTAAAAACTCCCTAAAAGATTACTCCATCCGTTCCGATTTTACATTTCATGTTTCTTTCTTAGATTTTCCCAATTTAGTATTTACTTAAATCAAATAGATCTAATTAGTTAAAGTTACTTTATTAACCTTATGACCTTATGTACATATACATATAAAGGGTGACAGACAAAAATTGCCATCTTACAAAATGTGAGACGGAATGATTATATTATCTTCAAAAATGTGTTTTTTTATAATAAATTTGAAGCGAAGCGAGTAACAAATTGTAAAAGTAACATTTTCATTATTAGTCTGTTCATGGCAAAGAAAAAAAAATGAAATCCCCAAACACCATTTTCCATTAAATTACTTTCCTTAACGATAAAGATTGCCTATATGTCTTAAAGAAATCAACTATCTAAAAATAAAACAATACTTAACTTTTAACATAATTAAGATCAAATTTCATACCATGAGTATTGAGAATTTTATGATAGAAGGGCGAGACACGAGGAGCAATATCATGACATAAACTCATGGGTTTAGATTTGGCTTCGTTCATCATCTGCACAATCTCTTTAAGATCTCCGAACAAAAATTTATACGAGCTACCTTTAATACCTTGTTCTTGTAGAAACTTTTCGATCTTTTTCGGTTTGAACCATAACCAATTCAAGATTCTCCATGTATATATCACCAAGATTGCTGTTAGTCCTATAATACAAAAGGTTGTGCTTAACTCCATATTTAATGGGTATATGATTAATAAGAAAGATAATGAGGATATAGGATATTTATTGAGAAGTAAAGTTCAATTTACCGCCTTTTGGATTGAGTAGTTGATGATTATGATACATCTATTTTTTATTGTTGTCATGACATGTCCTCCACTTTAATTGTCAAGGATATTTATGACAAATTCGTATTTAAACAATGAAAAATTCTAATTGCATATTTTATAATTTTTTGAGCGCACATTCTATATGTTTGTGTGTGTATATTCTCGTCTCATCACTCATATGTAAGTCTCATCAACTTCTATTTGTGTGTGTGTCTAAGTCACATCACTTCTTATAGTGTGTGCAAATAGTAAGTTCCTTAGACTATTTGCAATAGTGAGTATCACATCATACACAACTGACACCACATCAGTATGACTCACGTCACGTCAATATGAGTGACTCGTGATTGAAAAACGCGACTATTTGTAGTCATGATAGACCATAACTGAAATCTAGTCTCACATTTTTTTAATTTTCTTTTTTCTTAATTAATAATTGCAATTAAATTAAAATAAAATATTTTAATATATATTTATACAAATTACATTTTTAATATAGTTTTTAATAAAAGATTGGTGATTTGTGCACCACTATATTTAAGTAATAATTACTTAACCATGCATTACATTACTGTACGATACAATACTTTAGATATTATTATTATTTGAAAAACATAAAAGTAATATTGCATAGGATCAAAAAGATCCACTTGAACTGCATCATGACGGAATGAAAAATGTGTACTTGTATACAAAAATTGACTAAACAAACATAACCTTGTTATACAGTAAAACAACTTGAACTAAACAAACATAATATAAACCCTCAACTTCTACACACTAGGACGTATTTCTTCTTGTGTGATGACCGACTTGCAATTGCGACATAAATTTGATACGAATGATGAACACGTTAAAATAACCCTCGGCACCCTAAGTCAAAAAATCTATTCATTGAACCTACCAAACACCTAACTACAAAATGTGAGTGAACACCTAGCTAAGAGACGTGGTCAAAACACGGCGAACCCATCATGACAGAAGCCAAGACTACCAGAAAACCTCAAGAGGTCGAAATAACCTCGAGGACAAAACAGGTTAGCAGAGTTTCTAAATAAACATAAAGGAACCCCTAAATTGCCAAATTGGACGCTTACAAGAGTAAAGAATGGGAATCGAGGCCGAGTGTCAATGTAGCCAAGACCGGTAACGTCGATGCAAACCGAACAAGGTGGTGGATCGACAAGATGTGAGGTTTTCGAGTAGAGAAATAAAATTTGATTGAAGGAGAAAGATAATGCGACGTTTTTCGTGAAGGAATAAGATGGCGTAGATTTTGCAAAAAAAAAAGTACTAGGCTACGATTAGAAGAGGCTAGGGTCGTGGAGAAGCCCTCCGGACCTCTGGCGTGTAGCCGGTGATTGGAGGCAGGACCAAGGAATTTTAGATCTAGGGTTTAGTGAAAAGACAGGGAGGAGCGTCAAACATTATTTATTATTAGACTGCTGCCAACGGAGGGCGTCTTCGGCGGGTCCTCCCTCCGTTCTCCCCGTCTTCCGTTGGCAGCACCACGTCCTCCTCCGTCCTTGTTGCTTCGTCCTCCCCTTCCATCTTGAAGAAGAAACCCGAAGACGGGTTGAGTGGGGCCCACTTGCGAATAAAAAAGAAAAAAAGTATTTTTTTTTGTTTTTTCTTTCCAACGTTCATATTTGCTTTTAATTTGTTTCTATCCACCCTTTCAAACGGCTACTTTGTTTATTTATTTTTATCTTTTTTAACTTTTAACTTTTCAATTTTTCTATATATATACACACCATTTCCTCTTTATTTCACACACACTACTACAATTTCTCTTTCAACTACAACAATAATAACTACAATTCTCATATAATTTATATTATCTATATAATTCAAATAATCATATCGTTATGGATCCACACGAAAATTACGAAAAAAATTCGAGCGAAGAATCCGATATTGAAGATATCAACTCTATGAATGCTTGATTCAATCCGATTGCTATGCTCGATGCTATTGAAATGTTGGAACAAGATGAAGAAAATGAAGCAGAAATGAGCCGACCAAGAGCACCTAGAAGATTATTACCAAGAGATCGTATCGGCGCCGGAGAACATTTGTGGCAAGACTACTTTGCACCTAACCCAACATTCCCGAAAGATTACTTCCGAAGACGTTTTAGGATGAGCAAGGCTTTGTTTATCCGTATATGTCAAGGTATAACATCTTACTTTCAACTACCAATACCTCCGTATTTGAGTTATTTTCGTGAAGGTTATGATGCTACCGGTCTACCTAGTTTTAATGTGTTTCAAAAGTGCACTTCCGCCGTACGGCAATTGGCATACGGTTGTGCCGCCGATGCTTTTGATGAATATTTACACATGGGTCAACAAACGTCATACGATTGTTTAGATAATTTTTGTAAATGTGTATTTCATCTATATTCGACTGAGTACTTGAGAAAACCAACACGACAAGATGTCGAACGTTTACATGCTAAACATCTAGAATTGCATGGTTTTCCGGGGATGATCGGAAGTATCGATTGTATGCATTGGCCTTGGAGAAATTGTCGAGTAGCGTGGAAAGGTCAGTACACACGAGGTGTTCAAGGTTCTCCTACAATAATGCTCGAAGCGGTGACCTCGTATGATTTGTGGATATGGCACGCTTACTTCGGTCCTGCGGATTTAAACAATGACATCAATGTTCTTAATCAATCTGATTTGTTCAACGATTTACTCCAAGATAGAGCTCCTAGAGTATCATATAATGTTGCGGGGACACAATTTACTAAAGGGTATTATCTTGCCGATGGAATTTATCCGGAATGGGCGACTCTTGTGAAGTCGTTTAAATGTCTTATCGAGGAAAAGTTTATAAATTTAAGAGATTCCAAGAATCGGCAAGAAAGGATATTGAACGAGCTTTTGGTGTGCTTCAAGGTCGTTGGGCAATCATTAAAAACCCGGCAAGACCCTATAGTATCAACAAGATACGAAGAATCATGTACAATTGTGTGATTTTACACAACATGATAACCGAAGACAACGGATGCAATATATGTCAACTCGAGGAAGACTACCCCTCAGATCGGAATAATCGTCCGCGGCGACCGTGGCAAGAAAGGGTTGATTTGCAACTTCGTATGGACAGAGAATTACGAGATGCGAGGTACATCATCAACTTCGAAATGCTCTTATCGAACACATTTGGAATCTCCCGGCAAATTTCCGTGTTCGAAATGATTAGTGTGTTTTACTTTATTTAATTATTGTAATCGTATTTTTAATTTCAATGTAGCGTTTTATTTTATTTAACTATTGTAATCGTATTTTTATTTTCAATGTAACGTTTTATTTTATTTAATTATTGTAATCGTATTTTTATTTTCAATGTAACGTTTTATTTATTTAGTTATTGTAATCGTATTTTTAATTTTAAATGTAATGTTTTTATTTATAAGTGAATGTGTTTTATAAAAAATGTTTTAAATTATAAATGTATTTAATGTAATTAAATAATTGGTGGGGTCCTTCAGTCTTTCTGAGGAAGCTGTCTTCTGTTGGCACGGTTCAGTTTTTGGTCAGTCTTTCTGAAGAAGTGCTGACGTGGTGCTGATGTGGCATGGAAGAAACTTACTTTTTCAATTTTTGGTTGGGAGAGGTCTTAGATAACTAAAAACTTCTTTAACAAATGTTTTTTTTTTTAAGTTCTTTGTATACAAAAAGCTTTATAAAAGCTTTTTTTGATTAGAGAAGAATCTTTTTTAATCAAAGGCTTTATATTTTATCAAGATTTTGGTGAAAGATCTTTTAGGCAAAATATTTTCATTTTAAACCTCTAGTGCAATTTTTTCAAAAGCATTTTCATTTTTAAGTAATGACTTTTTTCGAAAGGTTTTTTTGTTGATAAAACATGATTCTTTTAGAAATAAAAGTATTATGAAACAACTACAACAAGAATATATACATGAATTCATAAAAATTTAAATTTTGTCCTATTCTTAAGAATTGAACCCTTAGTTTCAAGGTTGAAAGTCAGCTCGATGCGGATAGTTCAATAACTCTTTAGTGATAACACATGATATGGAATGCAAAAAACTTTTTAATATTTTTATTATTATTTTAGATGCTCTAATTAATTACAATCTTATATACTTAAACGGGCTTCTGTCGGGCTGTACGAGTGCTCGGAACAACGTAGCGACGGATGCTTTAGAAGACTAGGTTCAAGGGCTGTATATCAATCAAAATACCATGAGTTCGAGTATCACATTAGATAAATATATACATGATAACATATTCTGTCGTACTATACAAAACTAAATATAATAAATATGATTTGTGTTTGAGATTCTATATTTTTAATTCATACTTTTAGATCTTTCATTGTTTGACAGATAAAAACATGTGTTTTTTTATCCCTCAGAATCTTCTCGAGTCAATTTAGCGGAAAGATTTGGACTTGTCATCCAAGATATCTTCTAGAAGACCGATGTTTTCTTGGGGAGCAAGGAGATCGACATGCATCTTGTCATTTCTCAGTGTTGCATTTGGTTTTCTCTATCTCTTCCATTATATGATTTT
This sequence comes from Logfia minima, assembly GCA_963921325.1. Lineage (NCBI taxonomy): Eukaryota > Viridiplantae > Streptophyta > Magnoliopsida > Asterales > Asteraceae > Logfia > Logfia minima. The sequence goes on from OY992767.1 coordinate 8,714,962, forward strand.
TAAGTTTGACTTATAAAATAAGAAAAGAAAATAGAATACAAGTTGCAGAATGAAAGAGCTTGTCGACTTCTTTAAAATTTTAGATCCCACAATAGAATACATGTAAATGTAAATCCCACAATTAATTAAGTTTAGAAACTTCCATACTTTGATTCAATCCAAGAGACAAGTTTGATGTTATAATTTATCTAAATCTATCTATATCAATATCTATAACCATTATAAAACATCTAATACTCTCTTTCTTAATCTTTAAAAAAGTATATCGGAAATTACCATTTTATCCCTTCACTTGTCCCTCCATTTATTTAATATATAAATAATTCAATAAATACTATATTTCAGATAATACATTTAAATATCTTCTTTCTTCCTTTATATCACATTTTTTAATTTACATTCATGTACAATTAACATATGTCTGTCAATATAAACATGCGAAATTTTCATTCGCTACTGTGCGCGGGATCTGACGCTAGTTAAATATATGATACTAACACATGGTTATAGAAAAAGGATATTCACTAGCTTATCCTAGTAGAATATATCATACGACCTAATAATCGATTATACGTGCATTACACATTTTACACGGACTTTTTACTTCTTATACTCTTATGGTTTCTCAATACAATATCTTGTAGAATGTACTTCTACTCAAAAGAGTAAATTTAAGGCATAACTTTGACATGTGTAACATCTTGATTTTCAAGATCTCATGTACCCCGATATATCATATTGTAATTGTAATTGTAATAAGATATTATTAGAACTTTAAAATCATATCGGGAAAATGCAATATTTTGAAAGATTCTATTTAAACAGGGTCTATGTTATGTGAAGGCCAAAATTAGTGTTTTGAAAGAGGTGAGGGGTAAGTTGGTAAATGAAGAAAAAAAGACATCTTAGACTGGAGATGGTAAAAGATTTGGTACCTGATTGCGAATTTGATAACTGAATATGATTTGACCAAAACAATTTTTAGTTGACTGGAGATGAGAAGGGGGATGGAGAATCCCCGATGTCAATAATTGGGGAAGGAGTCGGTAAAGGTGTTTAAAGTATTTGTATTTGAATTTATATTTGAATATTCAAAACATTTAATATGAAATTATTTGAAAATTTAGGAATCTGAACTTTCGAATTTGGATATTAGGTAGTGAATTTCAAAAATTCAAGTATTCAGAAATCCAAAAACAGGGTTTTAACTTATATTTATTAGATTTATACTTATTTTATTAAATTTCAGTAATATATTATAAATATTTTAATTAGCTAATTTATTATGTAGTATTTGTGAAGTCAATTCTGAAACAACCATATAAACCAAAGGCCTTCATTGAGTAGCATTAACATGAGAAAGCTTTCTAAGGAATTTAAAATGAGTATTATTATAGCACTGATCTTTTTAAGCGTGTTCAGGCATTGTTGAAAAAATATATACGTCACGGTTTTTAACACTGAACACGTTTTTCAATATTGAACATAACTGATGTATTTGGTAGTGAGATTTTTAAAATTTATTAGGACTTGGACTTCTAGTTTTAAAAGCTCAAGCTCCTACAAAATCTGATTATTGTTTGGCAATCAAATACAAATAGGGCTTATTAGAAAAAGAAGCCGTTAAAATAAAAATATTTTTAAGTAGCTTTTAAAATTCTACAGAGGCTTCTTCAGTTACACCTATAACTACAAGCTTCAACCACCAACTCCACCTTTAAACACAAGCTCCAGTTTCAACTATTTGTTGTCAAACACACCTGACATATGCAAGATGATAATTATTATATAATTATTATATTACAGCATATAATAATATAGATAATACATCATACTACAACTAATTAAACAGATCTGCATAACTATGAATACATAAAACTTTACAACACACTTGAAGATAAACATACATGACGTTAATTGCTTAAAGTTTGTGTAGGATCAAGTGAGCGCCAAACTTGTCACGAAAGAAACAAGTCTATTTTGAATCGACACGTGTGCTTTTGCAAGAAGTTCCATATTTGACTAGCTTTATCCATTTGTTATTTTCTGCACTACATCTTGTCTTCAATCTATTACACTTTCTTGTAATTGTTCGATGATAATAAAATGATAATACAACAACCTTATAAACCAAAATCTTATGGTAAGTAATTAAGTAATACCAAATCCACTAAGTTATAAAAATAAATATAAGTTCAATTTCACCGACTAACAATATCTAGTTCATTTTAAAATATGTACGTGACAGGAAATTATTAATCTTTCTGTTTAGAACTTCCAAGTCACGTTGCTTGAGGAAAAGCTAGGTAGCTTATTTCAGCACGACATTAGGAGGCAAAATTGATTTCAAAACATAATCCTTTGCATAAGATATGCGCCACAATGAAATAGAGCGAGTAACGACAGATATATAACACAACGACATACGTACTATTAAATAGGAATAAGTGTGATGAATACTATAGTTTGTGTAGAATCCGATGAGCACCAAACTGAGGTTGTAGAGTAAGTATAGCATGCCGACCATGCGAGTACGATGGAGATAATTCAAAAGAGATATGTGGTTCCCTTGGTCACTTTTGAAACACCTTCAGAAAATCTTTCGGGCTTAAACTCGTTTACATCTTCACCCCATGTTTCCTTGTCATGCTGTAAGATCATGGCATTTATTTGGACAAGAGTTCCTGCCGGTATGGTTAAGTTACCTAGTTTAGTTTCTTTGTGTACCAGTCGCCTTAGTATTACTGCAGGAGGATATAGTCTAAGAACTTCGTTGAAAATCATGTTGATCTGCAGAAATGAGATAATTATAATACAAAAAGGTACAAGAACCCAAACGTATTCCATCAAGGTTTTTTAGTAATATATAAGGAGGATGTTTGGGTTAGCTTATTTCAATATTTATCCGCTTATTGTTTATTTTGAGAGCGGATAATCAGATCTATATAGACTTACAAAAAATTGATAAGCATGTTAGCACATACTTATTTATAAGCTAATAAACATTTATGACGAAGCAAACCCAAACACCCAATGTTGGACCTTAATGTTGAGTAAACCAAAATTAATCAAGATAGTTAGTTAGGAATAAAGGCTGCTATATTCGAGTTTGGGCCATGGGCCAACAAACTAATAAAGTGGCAGTTATATGTATATAAGTAGTGTGTGTGTTCGAACATATAAAAATCACTTTGCTATATTGAATTTCTGGATATATATATCTGTCTATATACTATTGTTGTTTTTCCTTGCACACATCCTTTACAAAGTAACACAATCTCAATACTCTGTAAACATGAAACACAATCGACTTCATGTTGGAACAAGTGGCCCTATGAATTGCAATCTATCAAATCAGAATTCTCAACATTGGTATCAGAGCACACGGTTCAAACCCTGGACAAGGCCAATTCGAAAGCAGGTTACCATGGGATTCATGAAAAGGAGATTACAACGAAAAATCAGTGAAAGTACACTACCATGGAACCAACAAGTAAAACGAATTTCACATGAATGCAAGGAGATGTTGAAGCAAAAGTTGAAAGAGATTCAAGTATACAACACTTCGAGAAATTCAGTGCCCTTAGAACATAAAGAAGAATTGGAGGCAAAATTGAATAGAAAAGAAAGAAGGATGCGGTGCTTTCAATGTAGAGTAAGGGGACACGCATATTGGGATTGCCCGATCAAGACAGGACACAAGGATGTTCAAACTGAAAACGAGAAGAGATGTGAACCAGAACCCTTAACTGCTACTCAAACCGCCACCACTAGTCTAAAATACCTAGAATCTGTACATGTTCTAACCGATTATATGATAGAAGGAACCGATAGCGAGAATTGGGACAACATATGGTACATCGGTCGGAAGTATCAGAGACATATGAGTCCAAACAAGAAGTTGTTTAAAAGATTAAAATTGAGTTTTGGATTGAATGGAATTCAACATGAGGGTAAGATCATCTTCACTCATGGAACTGGTGAAGGAATTGTCAAGACAAGCAAGAAGGACTTGGTAATTCCCTGTGTTACACCAGAAATAACACTAAATGTGTTAAGCACGAATCAATTGAAGGCACAAGGATTTGAGATCGCTTACAAAGGAAATAGATGTGAAATCCAATATATGTTTGATGATGATAAAGGAAGCAAAGTGAATGAAATTGAGAATGATATGATTAAACAACATAATGAGTATCTTGAAAACTATTTCGAAACCCTTTACCCAAAAGGAAAACATGAAGACTACAAAGGTCTCGAGTGGGACAACACTGAAATCATGGAGTACATAGACACGGACTATGTACGTACAAATGGGAAGATATACTCGGTCAAGGTAAACTCGCTTAATCGCTTTATATCATTCATCAATTTGATCAAAAGTGATAGTATAGTATATCCGAATTCAAATATGTTTAGAGGCAAATTCGATGACATGCTTAGATGGTTTTATATGGTTTATTTGGAAAGGAGTAGTACGGATACCATACCACCAATCATTGGAAATGTGGAGATCAATTTGCTTGATCTTTAGAAAGCTGTTGATAGCATGGGAGGCTACATCAACGTGAGTTTTGATAACAATTGGAAGAATATTGCGAACATGTTTGGGCTAACGGAAGATTACAAGGAAGAGATAAGAAAGTGCTATATCAAATACATAGACATAGTAGTTTGCTACTATAACACAGCGCATATACTCCATTCCTGTGAGGAACCACACTCAACCATAGGAGTTGAAGAAGGCAGTGGAAATGCCGACGAAATCGACCCACATAAGGATGATGGGACAATTGAGAAAGAAGGAGTTATGGCTAAGGTTAGTGGAGACAGTGGAGGTCTTCATATAAATACAAGAAACAGGAAGCACTTTGGAGTAATCTTGGAAGACAATCATGAAGATGGAAGTATTAAAGAAAGGATTGGTGAAGATGAAAACGAAACATGCATAAAGAGGAACAAGGAAAGTCATCGAATGAAGGAAAGGACAAGTCAGACGGTGATGACTTCGTCATCATTGTATGAAGGAATACTCGAAAGAACGAAGGTTTTGGTTTCTTGACATTAGGGGGAAAATGTTGGACCTTAATGTCGAGTAAACCAAAATTAATCAAGATAGTTAGTTATGAATAAAGGCTGCTATATTCGAGTTTGGGCAATGGGCTAACAAACTAATAAAGTGGCAGTTAGTTAGGAAGTTAGATAAGGAATCCATGCAATGGGAAAAAATCTGTTGGATATCATTTCATCAGTACGAAATCCAAATACAATGATATCACCACTTTAATCATATAATAGCGTTAATTATTCACCTTGATCCTGGAATGTAAACTGAAGTTGCAATCTTCATAATTAGCTCTCCTTGTTCTCTTTGAAGTTCAAATATCATTCTTCCTTCCTCAAAACTATTACCAAACGTTGTACATGAAATTACGTCACTTGAAAAATTCTGAACATGAGGCCACACATCGACTTCACAAGAGCGTTCTGTGGTCACCAAATTCTCCCAATTGTTGATCATCTCGCTGTAACTCACATAAAATGCGGGCACCATAAGCTGCAAATGAGAATCTGAGAACTATAACAAAAAGGTTGCATGTTTAAGAAACAGAATCATTTTAGGATAACAAACCTTGAGGTTGTGTTTGGTTCACGGAATTGATTGGAATTGGATGGAATTGGAATTGAGATTTCATTCCTTAGTTTGTTTGGTTGACATCAATTATAAGGTTAATTTCCATCAAATTCCTTCCGCTAAAGGAATTGAAATTTCTTTTTCTTTGATGAATTCCAATTCCTTCAAAAAATTCCACGAACCAAACGCAACCTGAGTTTCTTGGGTTTTGATAAATATTGCTCTTAGGGCATTGGTTAAGGTTACCAAACATAGTTTTAAATATTCAATAAAAATTTATAAAACATTTATCAAAACATTTAATGTTAGATGTTCATTAAACATTTATAAATTATTTATGGTAACCTTAACCAGTGCCCTAAGAGCAATATTTATAAAAACCCTTCTTTCTTAAGTGTCACAGTTTAATATTTACTTAAATTAGATAAATCTAATTAATTAAAATTATTCTATTAACCTTATGTACATATACATATGAATGGTGACATCAAAATAAATGACAAAACTGCCGGCTGACAAAATGTGAGTCGTAATGATTATATTATCTTCCAAAACGTGTTTTTTGTATAATACATTGAAGCGACGTGAGTAATAAACTGTAAAAGTAACATTTCCATTATTAGTCTATTCATGGCAAAGAAAAAAGAAATCCCCAAACACCATTTTCAAATAAATTACTTTCCTTAAGGATAAAGATTGGCTATTCGGATCAAGTTTCATACCATTAGTATTGAGAATTTTATGATAGAAGGGCGAGACACGAGGAGCAATATCATGACATAAACTCAAGGGTTTAGATTTGGCTTCGTTCATCATCTGCACAATCTCTTTTAAATCTCCGAACAAAAATTTATACGAGCCACCTTTAATACCTTGTTCTTGAAGAAACTTTTCGGTTTGAACGATAACGAATTCAAAATTCTCCATGTATATATGACCAAGATTGTTGTTACTCCTATAATACAAAAGGTTTTACTTAACTCCATTTTAAATGGGTATAGTAGTAGAAAAAGCCTAATAATTTGTTATTTCAAAGAATGTGACGTGTGATTGATAAGAAAGATAATGAGGATATCGGATATTTATTGAGAAGTAAAGTTCAACTTACCACCTTTTGAATGACTTATAGTGATTTCACACTTCATGTGTGTACGAAGTTATATGCCGTGAGAAGGAAAATGGTGCATTTATTGACATCTCTTTTGGATTGAGTAGTTGATGGTTATGATCTCTATTTTTGGTTGTCGTGACATGTCCTCCACTTTAACTGCTAAAGGTTATTCGTGTTAAATTTGTATTTAGAACGTTTGTAATCGTGACTATCACATCGTCTACGACTGACGTCACATAAAAACGTAACTACTCGAAGTCATCTTGAAAATCTAGTCCCACTATTAATTTTAATTTTAATTTTTATTACAAAAAGTTATATTTAATTAAAATTAAAATATTATAAATTATACGAATAAATTACATTTTTAATATAGATTTTAATAAAAAGTTGGTTATTTATGCACCTTCATATTTTAGTAATACATAACTAATCATGTATCACAATATTATATAGTACAGTATTTTAACGTATAATTGGTGGTGGTCGATTAAAATATAACGATGTATAAACCATCATCAATTGATAAACATAAAAAAGTATTTTTATATTTTATTTAACTTGTTGAGCTTACTAAAAAAACAAAAAGAAGAAGAAAAAAAAAAGCCAATTAGAGAAATTGCCCAATTTAAAAAGCTTCAAAAAAAGTTTAGAGTTATTTCCTCTCCACCATCTCTACATTTGCTTCTTCTTCTTCTTCCTTTCGATGTCGACTTCAAACTTTACATCAATTTTTCTTTTCTCAAGTAAAAAGGTCATTAGCATTTCAAAGAAAAAGAAAAAAGAAAAATGAAGTTCGCTCGTGGCTCTGCAATTTGACTACTAAACGTCGTCTTTATATCTATAATCTATATCTATAATTCTCATAAAGCATTTAACATTCTCTCTCTTAATTCTTAAAAGGGATATTAGAAATTATCATTTTATCCCTCCACTTATCTCTCCATTTATTTAATATATAAAAAATTTAATTAATACTATATTTCACATTATACATTCAAATACCGTCTTTGTTCCTTTATAACATATTTTTAATTTATAATTACAATAATTTAAACTATTATAAAAAATTACTTTCATTTAAAAACTAGCAATTATTCTTGCATTCATGTACCATTAAACATATGTCTGTCAACATCAACATGCGAAATCTTCATTCGCTACTGTGCGCGGAGTTTGACGCTAATTATTGACATATTGACTCATCAAACTTTGACCAGAGTGTTTAAATTTTTATTTTGAAAGATCATTTTATGTTAACTTTATCAAGCATTTTTATAATGTTCTCCTTTTAAGTTTTAATATAAAATATAATGCTTATGTGACGGTACCTTTGAGCACGAAGTCATAATGCAACCTTTTTCCCCCATTTCTTTTGTAATTATTGTAATGTTTAACGATATGCTCTGTTGATTCACTAAGCCATCGATACATAGCACTAAAAAAAAAGGTATCATTTAATGACAATTTTGGTGACACTTTAAAAGTGTCATTATCTATACTTTTAATAATAGATTTTAAAGCGAGTAAAAGTGTATTTTACTAACAAATAATATTAAAAATAATGCCACAAAAAGAAATATTCACACTTTTACTCTCACTATATATATAGGTCTTTACCCATTCTATTTTTAGTTACACTTTTTTCTATTTTTAGTGACACTTTGGGAAAAAAATTTAAAAATGTCACTAAAAGTAGAAAAAAATTTAACTGAAAAACGGATGGGCAAAAACCTATATATAGTGACTGAAAAGGTGTGAGTATTCCTTTTAGTGACACTATTCTTTCATAATTTTTGTTAGTAAAACGTACTTTTACTCGCACTTTTTAGAAAGTGTCATTAATAGTATGGATATAATGACACTTTCAAAGTGTCACTTAAAAATGTGTCACTATATGATACATTTGTTGTAGTGTAGGCTTGTTAGCATGACTACTAAAAATATGGAACTTTGTGTTTGGCATTCGTGTGAAGTTGTAGGCGAGTTTTATATGAATTCTATCTATGGATGTCCATGGTCCAAGTATTAGCATATAGATTATGTAAGGTTAGGATTTTATAAATGGTTCAACTCAAATGTATATGTGTAGGTTAGGATTTTATAAAGAGTTATTTGTTTTTAAATGTATCTAACTTTTTAAAAAAAGCTATTATGTGTATCGTACTTTGAACGCTTCTATTAAATGTATTCTACTCGTAAAAACACACTATTGTATGTAATTTGGCCACGTGTTAGTCATATAAAGTACCTACGTGTCACTCATACAAAGTTTCACGTCAAAATATTACGTACAATTATGTGTTTTTACGAGTTAAGTACATTTAATAAAGCCCCGTAAAATATGATACACACAATAGCTTTTTTGACAAAGTTTGATGCATTTACAAATACTAAGGCCTCTTAAATGGTCCAACTCAAATGTATATGTGGACTCGTTCTCATCTTTTCTCTACGCGCTCCCCGTCCCCGAATCTACACTTCTATATTTTCTTACAATTTCTACTCAACTCTCATATATATCCTTACTAGGCCTTAAGCCCGTGCGATGCACGACGATTTGTAAATTCAGTTAAATTTAGTTTTTAAGTATCCCAATAAGTTAATGTTGTTCACTTAAATCAGCACTTACCATTGAAAATGAAAATGAAAATGATTATTAAGATGAACCAAACTATATAGAAAACAACGAATTTCAAAAATGCTAAACATACTAATAATAAAAAGTATAGACAAAAAATGAAAACTACACATGTTGTCAAACTTCTTTCTGAACTATATTGGTTGAAACCTAAACATTATTCGTCTATGGAAAAGGCATATTAACATTCGTAGGACACAACTGCTTGTTACAACATTGGTCCCCGTCAAGCATTTTTGCCTCAATCATTTTGTCACCAATATGAAATTGTATATGAGTTCCATAATATGAAAATGTTTCTCCCTTCCAAATCCTTTGGCAACAATGCAAGGACCTTAGCAAGAATTCTTTTTAATTTATTGTTTTCCTGCCACCAACAATGCAAGCTTAATGCAAGCTTACTGAAATAAAACACCTAGCTTTGTCATATCGCCTGAAACACAGAGAACATTTAGCAAACATATTTGGACTTCTATACCAACTTACAATCAAACCATTGCATTGAATGGTAAAAGTTGTAGACTTGCACCACTAAAATGAGAACTTGCATAAGAATACGAATCAGAAGCATGAAAATAAAGCATAGAAAACTAAATCAATTGACTTTTTGTTTTACTTTTTGCTAAGGTTGGTTATACCCTGTAAAAATTCTTGGATCCAAGACTCATTGTAGACATGAAAACATTATAAGCTGAAAAGTTCATGTTATCTTATAATGAAATAACATAAATTACCTCGGTTTCCTTTTGTAAAGGAATCAAAGCAGAAACCAATGACTTTGGGTTTGGCCGCTCAAGAGGCTCATATTGCAAACACCTCGAGGCTAAGCGTACTAATTCGGTTCCATCATCATTAGAGATTCGACCTTCCAAGCAAGAGTCAATCAACATTTGAGGATCCGGTCTCTTATCAAATCAAGGGCCTGATAGATTCAGATAATATTTTCAAGTATTAGATGATAAGTGTATCATCTGACACTTTGACTAAACAAAGGGAATCAAACCAAGCACAATCTAGTACTCCATTTTTACTGATAGCAACGAATATAAATAATTTAACTTATTATATTTCCATATTGGTATGACACATGTATCCAAAGTTGGAAGTGCACAACACATACATGGCTAGGTGGGATAGTCTTCCCGCTTAGAAGATCAAGTAAAAGGGTTCCGAAACTGTATATCACACTTTCTGGCGTAACCCTCCCTACACAATCAAGGTAAAATAAAATAAAAAAATATCAAGAGTTCAAGATCATGATATCCCACAATAAAAACTGCAATAAAAAGAACACCCCGAACAAAAAATGACCCATTTCAACCTGAACCCGTTACCAATAAAAAGCAATATTTTTCACACTTTCAAAAATACATAGAACTAATTTTGCCTCGAAAAATAACGATGTCATGAAACAGATAATAATACCAGTCCTCAGATATTCAGGTGGGGTGACTGCCAAGTTTGTACTGTAACTCTTTCCGTCCCTACTGTTCATTATCAACCCAAAGCAAGAAAGTCTTGGATTCTCATCCTACAAATGTATTCCAAAAGCAATCAGGTTAAATTATAATTTTTGTAATAAAATTATTAATGACGGCCAAACAAAATCAACTTGTACAGGTGGCAACCGAAGCAAGACAAGTTAAGATGATTGTTCGACCTATTTGTACCTTTTCCTTTTAAGTTAATCTTTATAAATTTACCCACCCATTAGAGATAAAACATAAATCAAACCGACCCATTGAAAGATTAGCCGGTGGAAATTGCCACCTTTAGCTACAAGAAAGGGTAAAATCATACTTTGTCAAAGACTATTCTATAGGCGTTAAGGTCTGCTAAATAACATGTCCTTTGTTCGTACAATATTCTAGAGCTTCTGCGAGATATAAAGTCACCCGTAACCGCATTGCCCATTGCATAGGTCGTGTTTCCCCTGTTTCAAGATTGAAAAAAATTGGTGACACTCCTTGAAATGTCATAAGTAACTTACTCAAAAAATATGTTTCTACTAACTTACAATGAAATAGGTGCTTAGCAAGGGTCTCATGTGGCATAATTCAGCAACAAGTAATCTTTCATCGCCTTCACAACAACAACTAAGCAGATTGACTAATCTTGGGTTTCAAAGTTGACCAACCGCTCTTGCTTCTTCCTCATTGTACACAGACAATTTCATATATCGACAATCAGTTATCTTACATCTGCTCCTTAACATGATTATTTTACGTAAATAATTGATAAGATCATAATCATAATAAGTTCACCAAAACATTCAAAACTGTACTGTGACATTAAATTGTACATATCAATTTCAATGCACATTATTTGTCATTGTATGTAACACAATGATAAATAAAAAAATCTACATGTGTTTAGATTTAGATATATGAAGTTCATCATTCATTGAGGAAAATCATCGAACACCTGGCACAAATATGAAAAAGTCATAAGTTTGTATATCCTTTTATCAAAAATCATCAAAGAAAATCAAATTCATACACTAACCATCATTCATTCGAAGCATGTTGAGTAATAGTTGGCAGAAAACACATCAATTTCACTTATTTTCATCTCTAATCTGTTGATGAAACTATCGAGTTTAATATCTTGTTACATACGTTACCGATATTATGATTTCACCCAACAACTGATGGATTGTTTCGAGGACAAAAATCGGCTTGAATCGAAACTCTATTCATCCATAAAATTTATGATTTTGGCGATGATTGCAATTGACTAACAGAGGAAGCAAGGAAGTGTAGGTATAATTGAACATTATGGAGGATAGGAAACAATCTTTATCTAAATTATGGATGATTCCTTTTGTTATAGTTTGAATTTTGAAATTTGAAATACAATGTCAGCCAATAATTGAAGATACACGCGATTATCATGGGCGTTTTTTTAGATGCTTAGAAATTAGTGACGTGGCATAATGAAGGTTAAGAGTTAATAATGATTTGACATGTCGGAAACAGAGATAAAACATCAATTAAAAGCTGCCACATCAGATAGAGAAAACTTTGTTTTATAAGTATTGATTGATTGATGATTGATAGATAGATTGATAGATAGATGATTTTTCATCGTTGATTGATAACTTTCTCCACTACTATCTATCTTTCTTAACCTTACAATAATTTTCGTAGGGAAAAAAAACAATTCCGCCCCCTTTCCTGGCTGTTAACACATCGACAGTTTCATTGGGTTAAAACTTCTCTAAAGTTTATTCTTCTGTTCTTTTTCGCAGCCGCTTATTAGTGGTTGGTATATGTTTCTATTGTTTCTCTTATTCATTCTATTTAAATTTTGTTGACTGTAAAAAAAAATAATAATAAAAATCTTCTTTTCACGTACTATATATTCGATTTTGTGCTTCAAAAGCTTACTTCTCTTTTCTATCTATGCTTTGATTTCCTAAATATTTTACTTTTGAAAAGATAGAAAAAATACAAGAAAAAAGAAATCATACTCTCTATCATATTAACCTTTATTTTATTTCATATCTCTTCCTTTTTTATGACTTCTTCTGAAATTACTTCTCATGTATCTCTCTATTATACCGATTCATCTAGTCTACATCTTTTCCTAAAGTACCTTTTTTCGACTATATATTTTTCTCTACTCTTTTTTATTCATAAAGACATCAATCGTCGAATAAATAGTCGTTACCGAATGGACAGCTAATGCTAAACCAATAGCCGATGCAACTATTATTGCTACACATAAAGCCGCTGCTACCCCGTGCCTCCGCACCAAGCCGTCACTTAGTGATATTGAAATCAATCGTCGAATAAATAGTGGTTACCGAATGAATAGCTAATGCTAAACCAATTGCCGATGCAACCACTATTGCTACACAAAGAGCCACTGCTACGCCCATGCCTCTGCACCAAGCCATCTCGCCTTTAATTGTCGCCTTTATTTTTATTTATGTTTCTACTTAAAAAAAAACTTGTTTATATTTAGTTTTCTTTATGTTAGATGTATTTATGCTTCAATTTGAACTTTTGATTTGCTCCCGCTCCAACTGCAGGAGAATATTAAATTATAGATTATGTAAGTTAGGATTTTATATATGGTTCAACTCAAATCTATATGTGGGTTTAGGTTTCCATGTAATCTTCTATCCTATATACTAATAGGTTATCCCCTAGTTTATGTGGATGCATTATACAATCTAAAACATGATGTGGCATCATTTGATGAAATCTTAAAAGTTAGATATGTCATGTAAGAAGAATTAATTTGTCGAAAAATTAATATTGTCATTAAAATGAAACATTTCATGTGAAATCAACATTAAATATTTATAAAAGTTTCTATTATGTTTGAAAATATAAAGGATTTATATCATGATAATTATTTATATATAAGTTTGATGTAGTTCTAATCCCTTTCAATCATTTTATTTATATTAATTGCATTACTTTTTTCTACAATATTTCATTTAAAGGTAACTCTATTGGAATTGTAATCATGTGTTTCATCTTCGTATCTCTCCGATTTCTTCTTCCTTTTTATGTAATCAAAGTATTTGTATAATCTAAATTTTCTACTTGATGTATCAATATGACAAATATTAATGTTTTCGTAGGATTTCATGTTTTAAAGTTCGGTGCCACGTGGTCAAGCACCAAGAAATAAAAATCAAGGAATGAGCTAATAAGATAAAAAAATCTCTAATATATTAGTCTTGAAAAGGAGACTAATAAGCTAGTTTTAATAGCAATAAAATATAATTTAAACGATAATAAAATATCACTTAATACTTATAAGTTTTTTGACATTGTAATGTCCCATTTAGTTATGAAATAAATATTACATTTACTTGCAAACTTGGCCATCAATTGCCATTCAATTGCTATTTTCCAACACAACATTTATCAACAAGAACCGGACTAGACCATAACTGAATCGGAACGATAACTAATAAATGAAAATTCAAGAATCATGAACCCCACCATGTAATTACGGTTTTAGTCCGGTTCGATTCTTTCAGTTTTGATTCAAAATCGAAAAACAAATAATATACGCACAATAAAATTTGTTATTTTACGTTACAAGTAAAAAAGAGAGGTTTAATTTCTTCCTTTCTAAATACCACTTTCTCCCCTTAAATGAAATATTTTATTAGAGCATCTCCAATACGGTGACATGACATCGTGTTAGAGAGAAAGAAATTCGGTATGCACGTTGCATCTTTTACTGTGGGTATGCCACATCATCTCATGCATTAAAAACCATGGGTGTCTGTACATACGAGTACAACAATTGACTAAACGACCATAACCTTGTTGAAATACAGTAAAACCACTTGAACTAAACAAACATAATACAAATGCTCAACTTCTACACACTAGGACGTATTTCCATCTTGTGTGATAACGGACTTGCAATTGCAACATAAACTTGATACAAATTATGAACACACTAATATAACCCTTGGCACCCTAAGTCACAAAATATGCCCATTGAACCCACCAAACACTTAACCACATAATATGGGCCAACACCTATTGGAGAGACATGGAAACAACCCTAATATAGAAACCCGAACCTCCCATGGTCAAACAAGACGAACCCATCATGACAGAAGCCGCGACTACCGGCAAAGCTAAAGATGTCAAAATAACCTCAAGGACAAAATAGGTTACCGGAGTTCGAAATCAATGTAAAGGTCCACCCGAATTGCCAAAAAGATGACGCTTACAAGAGTAAAGAACGGGAATCGAGGCAGAGTGTTGATGTAGCCGAGACCGGTAACATCGACGCAAACCGAACAAGGTGATGGATCGACGAAATGTGAGGTTTTCAAGTTGAGAAATGACCTTTGATTGAAGGAGAAAGATAGTGCGACATTCGTCACGAAGGAAGAAGGTGGTGTATTCTAAAACAACTACCATACAAATATATACATTCACCAGAGAATATTTAGATTTTGTCCCATTCTCAAGAACTAGAACCTCAATCTCAAGGTTGGAAGTCAGTTGGATGCCGCTATGCCACTAACCCTTTATGTTCTTAGTTAAAAACTAAGTAGAAAAGAAGAGAAAGAAAAAAGGAAGAAGAGAAGAGAAAAGAAAAGAAAAGAAATGAAGAGAAGGAAAATTGTGGAGTTGTGTTCTTAAGACGGAAGGAAAGAGATTTTTTCTCAATCATTCCAAATATAAGAGGAAATGATGCATAATCCCCTCCTCTTCAATCCCCTTCTTTTGCCTTCATTCTATTAAAAAGTTCCAAAACAATATTTTATTTTTAAATTTCTTATTTTTTTTTTCATTTCATCCAATAAATAATTTGAGAATAACACATGATATCAAATGCAGAAAACTTTCCAATTTTTTTTTATCATTATTTCATATGCTCTGATTGATTAAAATCTCATTTACTTGAACGGGATTCTGTCGGGGTTATATGAATGTTCGGAACAACGTAGCAACGGATACTTTAGAATGAGAATAGGTTCAAGGGCCGTATATCAATCAAAATACTATGAGTTGCGAGTACCACTTTAGATAAATATACAAAATAAATATTATTAATATAATTTTTTTTTTGAGATTCTATATTTTTAATTCCTACTTTTAGATACTTCAAAGTATCTAAAAATTGTAAATAAATACAAATTCGTTATAGTTGGAACATTGTTAAATAAGTCTAAAAATATAAAAATAAAAAACAAACCCACTTTATTCATTTATTCGTTGTTTGACAGATACAACATGTATTTTTTAAGGCATAACGTTGACATGTCATGTGTAACATCCTGATTATCAAGATCTCATGTAACGTGATATATCATATTGAAATAACATATAACTAGTTCATAAATATGTAATAATGAAGGTCGAATTTAATTTTTATTTTGTCAATTTTCTTATATAGTATATATACTCTCGATAAAGCTTGATGAATTTAACTCTTATAAATGAATAAAATATTTAGTCAATTTTGTTTATATTCTCACCGATTTTTTTAATTTTAAAAAATACATCAAATATTTAAGGGCCGAAAGTGTAATTATACGAAATAAATGTTAATCGTTGTTAGTTTATAGACCCACGATAACACCGGACGAATTTAATTTTTATAAATCAATAAAATATTGTGGCCATCTTTATATAATTTATAGACCCGCGATAACACGGGACTAATTCAATTTTTATAAATGAATAAAATATTTGGTCGACTTTTTTATATTGCGATAATGCACACGAATTTAATTTTTATAAATGAATAATATATTGTGACCAATTTTTTATATAGTTTATAGATCCGCGATGACGCAGGTCGAATTTAATTTTTATTTGATCGATTTTTTTATATAGTTTATAGACCCGCTATAATGCGCGACAAATTTAATTTTAATATAATATTTAATTTTTATTTGGTCAATTTTTTTATATAGTTTATAGACCCGCTATAATGCGAGAAAAAATTAATTTTAATAGAATAAACAAAATATTGTGGTCAATTTTCTTATATAATTTATAGACTCTTTAATTTTTTAATTTAAATAAATACATCAAATATTTAAGGGGCCAAAAGTGTAAATGAAAGAAATTAAGATCGTTGGATCGTAAAGGATGAAGAACAATGAAGAGCTCAAGTTCCTCTATCGTATCCTCTTTTAATTATATATAAAAATTGGAGAGTCGAGTTCAAATGAGAATGAGAAGTTTAGTGAGAATGAAAGAATGAATCTTAGTAATCCATTTGACAAAACTCAATTTTCCCCCCAAGTTAAATATCTCAAAAATGGCTGGTCAAAAAATTCCAAAAATTACATCACAAAAATCAACATTTTTTTTCTCTATGATTAGACATCTTTAACGATATATTTTCGACGAAATAATTTTTTTTTTTTTTTTTGAGGGGGGGGGGGGTTGAAAACCGGTAACACATGTGTTAATTGATTGTAACACATGTGTTACCAGCGACTAAAACATGTGTTATCGGCGACTAACCCCGATATCAATAATCGAGAAATGGGCCAGTAAGAGTGTTTAAAAAATTCGTATATGAATTCATATTTCAATTTCAAAATGTTTGATTCGAAATTATCTAACAATTTAGATATTGAACTATCTGATTTTAATATTAGGTAGTAAATTTCAAGAGTTCGAATATCAAAAAATCCGAATAAGGTTTTTAACTTATATTTTTTTAGATTTATACGTCTTATTTTATTAAATTTCAATAATATATTCTAAATATACTCCGTAGTATTTGTGAAGTCAGAAACAACCATATAAACCAAAGGTCTTCATTGAGTAGCATTAACATGTGAGAGCTTTCTAAGAGCATCTCCAATGAAGGCTTTTTCTAAAGTTTTTTTTATGCAAAAAAGCTTTTGAAAAGCTTTTCTTCATTGGAGGAAAAGCTTTTTTGTGCAAAAGCTTGAGATATCTCAAGTTATACATGAAAAGCTTTTTTGAAAGTGTGTGTGTATGGTTTTTGAAAAGTTTTTTATCATTGGAGACAAAGCTTTTGTTAAAAGCTTTTTTATAAAAAATTGACGTGGCAAGAAAAAAGCTTGTTAAAAGCTTTTCATCTTTGGGGATGCTCTAAGGAGTTTAACATGAGTATTGTTATAGTGCCGATCTTCTAAAGAGTTAATACATTTCTGGTATATTAAATTTTTTGTAAATGTCCGCCAACTATATTATCCTTATTTTGATTCAATCGGATGATTTAACTTTTAAAATTTATTTAACAAGATAAACTATCTAATAAAATTTATTCATCAAGATAAACTATCTTAATAAAATTTATTCATTTACATGAACCCGCCGATCATGTAAATAAACATTTTAGAAGTTCCTAATTGAATTAAAATGAAGATGATTCATATAAGCGAACATTTGCGTAAACTTTAGTACAGTATAAATGTATTAACCCATCTTTTAAAGCTTGTTTCATAAGCATTGTTGAAAAAATATATACGTCACATTTTTCAGCATTGAACAAAACTTGTGTGTTTGGTAGCGAGATTCCTGGAATTTGGACTTCTAGTTTAGAAGCTCAAGCTCCTACAAAAATCTTATCATTGTTTGGTAATCAAATACACGTGAGGCTTATTGGAAAAGATATATACTTCAAGTAGCTTTTAAAATCTCCTAGGGCTTCTTCTACTCCAACTACGAGTTTCAATCACCAACTTAATTCATCTCTAGACATAATCTCCAACTTAAACTAGTTGTTGTCAAACGCATCTAACTAACGTATGCAAAACGATAATTATACAACTTCACATAATAATATGGATAATACATCATGCTACAACTAATTAAATAGATCTGCATAACCATAAATACATATAACTTTACAACACACTTGAAAATAAACGAATACATGACGTTAATTGCTTAAAGTTTGCGTAGGATCAAGTGAGCGCCAAACTGAGGTTGTAGGGTAAGTACATTGTGTGGAGCGTGAGAGTATGACGGAGATAGCTCAAAAGAGAAGCGTTGTAGAATCATTGAAAGAGCCATTTTCGCTTCTAGCATAGCAAAGTTCTGACCAATGCATATACGTGGGCCACCACCAAACGGGAGATACGTGGCTTGTCCCTTGGTCACCTTCAAAACACCTTCAGAAAATCTTTCAGGCTTAAACTGGTTAACATCTTCACCCCACGTATCTTTATCATGGTGTAAAATCAATGGGTTTATCTGGATGAGGGTTCCTGCCGGTAAGGTTAAGTTACCTAATTTGGTCTCTTCATGTACACATCGTCTCAGTGTTGCAGCTGGTGGGTATAGTCTAAGAACCTCACTGAAAATAATGGATATCTGGAAAATGTGATGTTTAAAATAGGGTTATGTACATGAAAATGTAGTAAATCATGTGCTGATTCAGTTATTTGTAATAAATTTAAACGACTTCCATTACAAGTAAAAAGTTAACATATTCAAGAAGTAAACATATATATATAATTACTTACAACTTTTAGGTGGTTTAACTCATTAATATCCGGTTTTTTCTCAGCAAACATCTGTAATACTTCTTCTCTAGCACGAGTTTGCCAATCCGTGTGTTGACCTAGTAAAATCATTGTCCAAACAAGCAAATTTCCTGTGGTATCCTGTCCTGCAAAGTAGAAAAGCTTGCATTCTTCAATTACGTCTTCAGTGCTTAATCCGTAACTGTTATTCCCACGTTGTTTGATTTCCTTGTCATTGGATTTCAAGAGAATGCCTAAAAGGTCATCATTTATCTTTTCACCGGCTTTCATCGCAACCACTCGCTTCTCAATAATGTTCTTTATTGTAGCCTTCACCTCTCTGTCAATAGCTTTCATCCTCTTGTTGATTTTTGTCGGCAAATACCTAATTTTTTTGGTTAGCCAAAAAATACCAAAAAGCGGTACCACAACTTTAAGTATAAGATAAGTAGAACATTTCAAGTCGCATTTACAGTTCTGTTATGTAGACTGATTAAAAAGATTTATAAAAGATTAAATATACCTTGATCCTGGAATATAAACTGAGTCGATAACCTTTGTAACTAATTCTGCTTGTTCTCTTTGAAGTTCAAATATCTTTCTTCCTTCTTTCAGATAACTACCAAAAGCAGTACGTGAAATTACGTCACCCGTAAATGTCTGAATATAAGGCCACACATCTACTTCACACGAGCTTTCTTTCGTTACCATTTCCCCCCATTTATCGATCATTTCACTGCAGCTCACATAAGATGCGGGTACCGTATGCTGCTAAAAATATTAAAGTCTTAATTTCTCAAAAAGGTTTTAGATGAAAAACACATAACCTTAGATCTTGTACGATAATATGGAAGTACATATGAACAAAAAGATACCTTAAGCTTCTCTATATGGAATGCCGGATTGATAATTTTTCTATGTTTAATCCATCGATCACCCTCAGTGTCGAATAATCCCCTTGCTAGCACTTTTCTTAATGGATTGCCTCCACTTGGCTTTTGAAATTGTCGATAGTTCGCGAAGATATCTCGCACCATAGTTGGTTCTGATATATGTAGTATAGGTTTTGTCCCAATCCATGTGAAACAATTTTTACCTATACTATTATATACCCAAAAGCCACAAATGTTTAAGATAAAAACAAGGAATTATATACTTGGAGGCTATATCATTTTGTTTTTGTAGGCCACTCATATTTGAAAATGATTTTGTAGGCCACCCAAATATATCATTTTGTTTTTGTAGGCTACTAATATTTGAAAACGATTTTGTAGGCCACCTAAATTTGTATATTGTTTCATATATACCAAATTCGACTAAAAACTCATCAAAAAAATTGTGAAGGACACAAATACCCCTATATTTGTTAATTAACATTATTTATATTATTTTAGTTTTATTCAAATACATGGATATTTGTATCCTTTTACACTTTCCGGATGAGTTTTTAGTCGAATTTGGTATACATCAAAACAATATACAAATTTAGGTGGCCTACAAAATCGTTTTCAAATATGGGTGGCCTACAAAAACAAAATGATATATTTGGGTGGCCTACAAAATCGTTTTTAAATATGAGTGGCCTACAAAAACAAATTGATATATTTGGGTGGCCTCCAAATATATAATCCCTAAAAACAACTATTTAAATTATAACACTCCCACAAAAAAACATAGTTCAGCAAATAAATCAAGGAAAAGTTCTTGGTGCAGCTAACACAGAAGGTAACTTGCGTGCTGTTAGACTAAAAGCAGAGACTGCTTATGTTTATGTATATATTTGAAAGTTAAAGGTTTATAATGTAAGAAGGAAAAAGAAAATCATACTATGTGCTCCAACTAACATATAAGGGTACTGTCAACAACACATGTTACATGCCCATAATTTAATTTTCAACCAGTAGATACTACGTACCATGAGTAGTGATTGATTCATGGAAAAACGGAAAGACCCGAGGAGCGATATCATGAGTAAGATTCATGGGTTTAGATTTGGCTTCATTTGTCATGTGCACCATCTCATTCAAATCTCCTGAAATGAACCTATAGTTGCTACCTTTGAGCCCTTGATCTCGTAGAATCTTCTCAACCTCCCTCGGTTTGAACCACAACCAATTTGAGATTCTCAACAAATATGACACCATGATTGAAGCTACTGCAAGAACACCTAACATTGCTATTATCTCCATAGATCTTTCGAACCTTGTGGTGATAACAGGAATGGGGATAAGGGAATTTAATGACGAGTAATTTTCGGTTAGCAACTTGACATGACTCCCAATTTTGAATATATAGTATAGGATAATTCTAATTCTATAATAGGAACGAAAAATGATTGATCGTTGTATAAGCTAAATTACGGGACCACCAAGGACGTGCCGTTAAGAGTTCAAGATTAGATAAAGTTCAAAAAGACAAAACTAACTGAGTATAGTTTTTGGCTGAATTGCGTAGAAAATGGGAAGACAAAATTAATTCACAACCATAGATATTTGTCACATAGCATATTAATTGGCAAGCTACATGTGCCATTACTTTTCTCTTAGAATCTCACATTCGGAACATTGCTCATACACTATAATGAGTTTGTTTTGGATTAACTCAATCAACAAACCTAAAATTAAAAAATATGATTAACCATGAAATTGAGATATTAATTATACATCATTGTGGGTATGTTTGGTGAAATAGTTGTTAGCTGTGGTTGTAGTTGTAGTTATAACTTTAACTTTGAAGCTTTTCGTGAAAAGCTACTTTTAGTAGCTTTAAATAGTTCCTAAAAGCTCCATGTCAAACAGGCGGCCCTGTATCTGTTTTACATGATATATTTGATTTTTTGTTTAAGTTTATTTGGGGGTGGTGTTATATGTACGTTCATTTTTAGTGGCCATGTTTAATTAATAAATGTGCTATTTTTGTTACATACAATCATAAAATGTCAGAACATTCATACACTATTACACGAGTATATACATCGTTCGACGAATATTTGTAATACTTCTAACTCAGAACTTGAATTCGGAACCTTATAATTGATAGGTTACCTGTGACTATTTGTTATTCCGGTTCACATTATTATTTTTCAAAAAACTAGCACCTATTTTATGCAATATTATTACAATATGTAACTGCAGTTGTTTTAGATTGATCACATACATCTTTTTCATCTTCCTGCTTTTCATGTTTACTTAGTCAATCCATTAACTATTCACATATTACCTCAACTTGACTTTTTTATTTAACTCATTTCTTCATTCTGATATATCCTTTGGAATATATTGCTTCAAACCTATGGATGGGAATGGCCAATAAATCAACAATTTCTCACCATTGCCAGTTGTTTCAAATCGGGTTTCTCTGTTGAATTATTTTTTTCTTCATATGAACAAGTTGAATCAATTTGATTATTTTAGTTTTGTTGATGGGTTTATATCAATAGAAACGCTGCTTAATTATATATTTAAAAAGCTTCATATAATTTTTGCACTCCAGGTGTTTGTGTTTATGTCTAATGAAATTTAATGTTATTATCTTAAACATTTGCTATTCTCGGTTTACCCACTTTGTTTTCGACCATAATATTTGTGAACGACTTAATTTCTGTTACGATTTCTCATAATTTGGAAGTTAATTAAATGTGTTATGGTTGTTATATGGAAGTATGCAACAAAGTAGTCGGAGTTACATTGTGTTTAATGAACTTCAGTTTATTGCTATTGTATGTATTTTAGTGATAATGTCAATTTGTAACGATGTCACGTGTCACCTAATACAGCTGCCACGCAAGTAAAGTATAAAAAATTGCATACAATAGTAATGCATAACGAGTTCATTACACATAATGGAAGCTCAAATAATTTGATACACTATGAATGTCTGAGTGTAAATAATTACATTTCCGTTCACTTAAGCCAATGTATTATTGTTAGAGAAGTTATTAAGGATTCTGTGTTGACTTATTTACCTGTTAAGAATTTCTTCCATCACCTTGCAATTGAAATTGGAAACCCTTCAATGTTTTTTATTAATAAACTTCCTTCGACGGATGTGCATGCAAAACAGATTAAGAAGGCATTTTCTTACCATGCAGTTGCATATGTGCTCAAATCCCATCAATAACGTGTTACGAAATCTGTTCGGTTGCCAATAGAATAGCTTTACAAGGAACACACGAGCATGAGCCAGAACAAGATTAGTATTGAAGTCCTTATGCCTTTATTGATGGGGGGGAATAAATGCCGCACAACTACAAGTAATTTGTAACTTCACATATTAGTATGACATCAGTGATAAACTAATAGCGGAACAAGCTCTAATCTGCTACTACAATATGCATGTAAATATGGTTATCGACATCACTTTCATATCAAATAGATGTAAGGGTCCAATATTAATAATAAAAACAACTAAAATCATACACTAGTATATTATACTTTTCCCTATAATTCATGTTAAAGGAGTAGCTTTAAAAAAAATGAATGATTATAAAACAGTTTGGAAAACTTAAGGATAAATGATTCTGAACTAAGCACAAACAAAAAAGCCTTTGGTATGGTCGGTTTGCATTCAATTAGGCTTTGTGGTTTTAAATTATCACCACCTGATCAACATCCCTATAAGTATAAATATGAACATGTATAAAAGCATGCATAGATAAATGCTTAGAAATAAGCTGTCTATTACAATTATATATTTCTGATCCAACTGACATATTGATCTTCATTTAAAGTTAAAATAAAAAAGGGACTCTAACGGTATATGTATCATATACCCAACTCATGTGTCCTTGGCCATATGGACCTGTCTCCCCATCGTTAACATGTCTTGTAGATGTTACATGATATGTTAATTTTTGGTACATTTCTTCAAACTTCAGACCGTATGTATCATTCAAATTTGCAATACCTACACCTAGTGGTAGAGATTTTGAACATCAACTGATAACATCAACTAATATATTTTTCTTTAAAGTATCATTATTAATATCATTTTTAGGAGAAAAATAGTTACCGTTATAAGGTGGAGGAACACTGTTATAACCCATCCCAGTTTTAAGTTTGTCATGAATTTGAGTTTTAATCAGATTTTAAACATTTTGAGATGCATTTTCTAAGTCAGTTACTTTTAATTCAATGTCGTCTCTTTCAGTCTTCACAATTTCTAAGTTTTTGTTCAACTCCTCAACTGTATCTTTCAAACAATCTCTCTCCCACCTAGAAAATTCAATATCATATAAGTACTGTGATTCATTCTTTTGATATGCTTTAATTTGTTGCTCTAGATTTTCAATAGCTGCAATTGTGCTTCTATTTCAAATCTCCCATTTTTCAAGTTCTCCACAAATCATTAAATAATGATCTCTATAGTCTTTAACAGTTTCTTGCAAATAGATGAACATAATTTATTTTGTACCTCAATTGGAACTTCACTTGAAGTTTCAGCATTTGAGATAGCCATTAGAGCTTGATTATGTGTTTCTAGATCAGCTTGGTCACTCCAGTCAAATTCAAAACCATCCTGTGATACTAAAGCAGTTGAATTTGAATTGCTTTGAATTGGGATCTTTCTTCTTTGAACTCCATTATATCCCCCAGACCTCTTATCACTTTCTTCCGATCTTCTTGTATTTCTACATTCTCTAGCAAATTGTCCTAATTTGTGACAGTTAAAACACTCTACTTTGCTCTTGACAAACCCTGCTCCATCCTCTTTCTTATAAGCAAAATTATTCCTCTCAGTTCTTTGCATAAATCTTTTGGCCCTAACAGTTAGCATAGCCATTTGCCACTTAATATCAATCTCTTCTAGATCATCTGGATTTAGTTGTTAAAGTTCTTCATTAGTCAATGAAGAATTTCCATGACTAGCAAAGAAAGCTTCCATTACTTGATCACAAGTTTTATCTTTAGATGATGATCCATAGTTTGATGAAGAAAAACTAGATTTGTTTGTATTACTAGCCCGTGATGCACCCCATAGATATAAAAGTTGCATTATTTGAAAATCATGTTGCTTGCTTCTTACTCTCAACTTCTACTTCAAAGGACCTTAGATCATTGTATAGATCATCCAACTCCTTATCATCCAAATCATAGCCTTGTCTTAATGCTACATTATACATTGTCCATGCATCTACTAAAGATCTTAAAAACTTCCTGTTAAGATCATCTTTGTCAATCTTAACATTGTGATTTTCAAGATCACCAACTAGCTTTGAAAATCTGTCAAAGGTTTGAGTCAAAGTTTCTGACTTTACAGAATTAAAATTTTTCAAACTGTTGTTTGAGCATTGATCTTTGGGTCTTTGTGGTGTTATCATTAACACCAAATCTTTTAGCTATGACTATCTATAACTCTTTAGCATCAGCACACTTCTCAAATCTCCTTTGATACTCATTTGGAATAGAAAGTAATAGAGTACTCAAAGCTTTCATCTCAGTTGCTCACTCTTTTCTTTCTGCATCTGTGGTTGGTAATGATCTGGGTTGTCTAACACCATCAACACCTATAACATAGTTTGGTTCATTCTCAATTACCTCCCACATCATGTAATCTGTATGCGATATGTATTGCTTAATTATGTTCTTCCACATATCATACTCATTGGGCTTGAGCATGGGGATCTTGTTAACCTGAATGCCATCTATATTTTCAGAAGTCATCTTTTACTTATGAAACTGTGATTTTCCTGTATTCAAAACTATCCAAGCTCCGATACCACTTGATATGATCAATCTGACCTAATCAAGACTTATAGCTTTGAATAATTATCAAGAAACTTGCGGAATAGTACTTGATAACTTAGGAATAATTAACAAACACAAAATAATGAATTATCAATCAAAAGCTCGAATATCATTAATGATAATAATACGAATACACAGATGTATTAGGGTTTACACCTTGAAGCTTACATGCGTATCTCATTCTATACTATAAGATCTTTATTTATATGTGTATAGAATCCTGAACAACTTTTCCTATAAACTAGGAAACAGATCAAACTCTGTTACTAAAAATACAATATACGTAAACAACACTAATATTGTAAGTGTATATACATAGAAACAGTAGTAATGTTGAAGCAGCATTAATACTGGAACAGTTGTAATCTTTTGAGCTTTATAGTATTAACTCTTCAATCTCTGACAACATTTACTCTGATAGCAGTACTAACTCTGAAAGTAATATTAATCTTTGAACAGCACAAACAATGTTAACAGCAGTAACTTTTGTTCTAACAACACTAACAGATGTAGACCCAACAAACATTGAACTTATTTCATATTGTTAAAATGTTAATCATATTGTTTTGCTAAACAATTATCGTTCTTGTGAATTCGATGAACTTGTAATCGTGATATAAAACTATTTATGACATTCTAAGTATATGTTTGCGATAATCATACGCTCCTCAGTATCGATTGATCGCGTCACGCCCCGTGCTTCCGCCTTAATTAATCATGATAAGATTTTATTGGGGTGTGACAAACGATAATGAGTGTAATCTATCATCTTGTTGCCGCTGACTCGATAGCGGAAAATGCCGCCTAATCATCTCAATGTTAGGAAGACTTTCGACACAAGGAACTCTCTTGATCAACATTGATGAATCGCACCACATCCACGTCACTCATTTAACTCCATCAAACCAAATAGTTCTCCTATAAAATGAAATTTTGCACCGCAATCAACTCTGTGACAACATCATACTTCAGTAGATCAAACAACTCTATAGGCAAATAGATAAGCAGATTCCTACCAGTATTTTTATTGTCTTGATTCGTCTATGCATCTCCCTTTTGGTTGGTTTGATCACTACTAAGTTCGGTCAGAACGTACACCTATGTGTCATAAACCCTCTGTCCAGAAATCATGACGATACAACGGTTAACAAACCCAAAATGATCATTTTCCCACAACTGCACCAAACTCAACGAATTTTCTTCAGCAAACTTCAACAATCAACATGAACAACAACTCCGATCGAAACATCGCAATGGTCAGATCGTGTAACAACCTATTATGAACCGACAGTTAAGTTACAAATTTCTCAAGGATTGGGTGGTTAACAAAAACACAACTTCAATTCTCCGATCACTAGGTAGAATATGATGAACCGTAATATGTTTTCTCCCGTATTGACTTCCTCCAGATTATTTGATTCCTTTCCAAGACCTAACTCTGATACCAATTATTAGTATCGATTAAGGTTTGATACCACTTGTTGGGATCTATCACCACCACATCAAATCACAAAACCATGTATAAGCTAATAACTAATTACACGAAACAGAAAAAGCATAACACACAAACGTTTTTACATGGAAAACCTCTCAAGGGAGAGTAAAAATCACTGGACCATGGGTCACTTAAATTCCACTATAATACGAACGATATTACAAGAATGGACGTTTCTCTAAACACTCTTGAATACCATCACATATCCTCACACTACTCTTAATGGTAGATTACAATAATGAAGGGGCCCTCGACATTATGAATCACCAAAAATTCACCACACATGACCTCTTTCCCTAAAACCCTAACACACAATCCTATTATATAGGCAATCGAAATAACTTGTTTATTAAGTTAAATTCTTTCCTAATTTTACAAGATCTTCAAATCTCACTAATTATAATTGATAATTCATGTTGAATCAAACACTTTTCAAATTATTCCAATAATAGGTGATGATTAATTAATATCATCATTATAGAATATGTGTTTTTGTAAATATTTAGTTAGCATGCTAATTAGTTACTCCCTCCATTTATTTAAGTTATTCACATTATTAGTTTTGTTTGTCCCAAAATAATTGTTCTTTTTAAAAAAACATTTATTATTCACTCATTTACCTATTATTATACCCACAATTAATTACTAATATTACAACTATTTAGAGTCAAATGTGTTGTAGATGTAAGGGTAACTTAGACATTTAATTGAATAAAACTTCACTATTTACACCCATCTAAAAAAACTTATGTTTGGAAGAAAATAACAAGTACACTTCATCAATCCTATGAAAGCTCTCTAGTAGGGATGTTAATGAGGCGGATCTTGATCTAGATCCAACCCGTCGGCTCCATTTATGTAACCCAATAGTTCATAAAAGTTGACACATAGACTCAACAAGTGATTCAATGGGTCGATCCATCTAGATAGATCTCTAGTTGGAGCGACTCATGACCCGTCTAGGTCGACCCATTTAAAATATAATTAAAAAAATATCAAAATTTTAAAATAAATAAGTTTATGTACAACTATTTCTAAAAATTATATACTCTTTATTAGATTACAATTATTATATATGAAAATGATGTTTATGTCAAGTTCTGGTACTATCGGTTGAAATGCAAGTGAATAAATGAAATTTTTCTAAAGATACAATTGTAGGTTGTTTTGTACTAACAAACTCAAATACCACAAGGACCATTTTTTTCATACATTTTGTTAAATAGTTGATATGCACTATTAATATTTACAATGTTTTTATGCATAATACATAGCTAATTATATAACAACTAGTATTTTTTGAAACTCAAGTGAATGATGTTCAAACTCACTAATAAAATAACAAAATTGTTTAATGAAATTGATATAATAAAGAAAAAATATAAAGGTCACCCGAAGAAAAAAAATATCGCAAAGACCCAAACAAATTCATACAATATTGCTGAAATAAATTTTGAATGTTAAGCATTTTATAGTATTAGAGCACATATATAAATTCAATTTAGGTTTATTCATTTTAACTTTTATCTACACTAATAAAAAGAAGTTTTTTTTTACATTAAATAGGTTGACTCATATCCATATCCAATTACATGAATTAGTTGGATCTTGAGTCGGATCACGATCCATTAACAAATGGGCCAAATCCAGACCCATTTAATTGGATCTTGTGATCTACTGAATCAAGACAAGATTTGATCCAACCCGCCCCATTGACAGCCCTACTCTTTGGTACACCATTGCTGGTCATTGCCTTCTTAAAACTTTGAAAGGTGGTGGCATAAATCAAATTGATAAAAACCAATAATTTGAGACTGAAAGAATGAAAGGAAGTATGTTAGAATTGCTAAAACCAAAACTTTCTTTATTTTATAGAGATATATATTTGTGTAATTAACTTGTAAAAGATAGTATAAACAAAACAATATAGCTAGCGCTACATGTATAGTAGATTATATAGAAATGATTCACAGTTTACGCAAAATTAAATGAGCCCCAAATTGAGGTTGAAGAGTGAGGATGGTATGTGGAGCATGCGAATAGGTTGGTGAGAGTTCAAAACAATATTGTTGTAGAATCATAGAGAGTGCCATCTTCGCTTCCAACAGAGCAAAGTTTAATCCAATACATATACGTGGGCCTCCACCGAAGGGGAGGTAAGATGCTTGTCCCTTAGTCACCTTTGATACGCCTTCAGCAAATCTTTCAGGTTTGAACTCCTTCACATCTTCACCCCATATATTCGGGTCATGGTGTAAAAGCATTGTATGCAATTGGAGGAGAGATCCGGCTGGTAAGGTTATGTCCCCTAATTTTGTGTCATTGTGTATCATTCGTCCTATTGCTACCACCGGTGGGTATAGTCTTAAAACCTCGTTAAGAACCATGTTAACCTGTGAAAAGAACAACACACACATACACAAATTATATTGGTTTTATCAGTAAAGTAATAATCTTAGGAAGAAAGGAAATGAAAACTTATAGGATGTTTTATCAAATTAAGTATGAAAAGACTTACAACTTTTAAACTACTCAACCCGTCAATATCTGGTCTTTTATCTCCAAATACTAGTGATATTTCATCCCTAGCGCGTTCTTGCCAATTTGTGTGTTGACTCAACATGATCATAGTCCACACAAGCAAATTTCCCGTCGTCTCTTGTCCTGCAAGGTAGAAAAGCTTACACTCTTCGATGACTTCATCAATGCTTAATCCAAAATTTATATTCCCACGTTTGATTTCTCTGTAATTGGAATCCAAGAGTATTCCCAACAGGTCATCATGACGAGTTTCCCCAGCTTTCATCAGGATCATTCGTTTATCAATGATGCTCCTAATTGCAGCCTTCAGTTCTTGATCAATTTTCTTCATCAACTTATTTCTTTTTGTTGGCAAGAATCTGCAAATTAATATGTATAATGATTTAGGGATAACTGCTAGAAATGTATCTAACTATAACTCAAAGTCTGTTTATGTATGTAGATACAACTTCATCTTAATCTTAGTCTATCGTGTGTATTAAACTTTCATTTATTACTAAGTATTTAAGATAACGTGTCAACTATATAAGTCACCCCCATCTAACACATTATCAAAAAGGGGTGCCACATTAGTGGTTGTAAGTATTAAATGATGTTGGATACATACAATAAAAATAACTAGAAGCTCGATAAACATAATAGATCAAAATAGAACTGGATAGACAATAGACTTTATAACGTTCTAGTTAGATACGTTTACAAACACTAATCCCAATAATTCAATATCCATTATTCACCAAAACAATAATCACTTGAGTGTCCCTTTAATTATCAAAAGATAAACGAGAACTATAGTTTATCTTTACAGTATAAAGTGCTCACCTTGATCCAGGAATGGAGATTGATTGTAAAGCCTCAATAACCAACACCGCTAATTCTCGTTGTAGCTCAAATATTCTTTTTCCTTCTTCAAAGCTACTACCAAAAGCTGTTTGTGAAATTACATCACTCGATAGAGTCTGAAGGTAAGGCCACACATCCACTTCACATGAGCTTTCCTCATTTAAAATTTCATCCCATTTGCTGATCATCTCCGTACAACTTATATAAAATGCAGGCACCATATGCTATCAAAAATAACTTTTTATAATTATTCAATTTTCAAGTCATGTGGAAACTGGGAATGATAGTTTCTTTGACAATCGTGTAAGAACGTGCAAACCTTGAGCTTCTCGACATGGAAAGCAGGCTTAATGATTTTTCTATGCTTAACCCATTGAGTATCCTCAACACCTGCAAGTCCCGGTGCTAGCAACTTTATTAATGGGTTTCCGCCCTTCAGCTTCTGGAATTGAAAGTTATGTGCCAGTATCTCCTTTACCATACTCGGTTCAGTTATATGCACCATTGGTTTTGGCCCCATCCACGTGAAGCAATTTTTGCCTATACAATTAAGTCAAAAATCTCTTTAGATAATTTAATTAATACAACTAAATAGAACCATTACTAGTAACTGCTAATACAATGTTAAATAAAAAATAAAAAATTATCTACACTGCTAATACAATGTTAAATGTTCCGAAAACAAAAAAAGATAAAACATTTGGTTGTTTCATAATTAATTACCACCTATCCATGCCCCTAAAGCGATACATGAAAATTTGGTCATGTCACCTTTTTGTAATTCTCGAGTTGAATCGATACTATGCGACCCCATCCTATACGTACAACTCTTCCATCAAGCCTTACTACTAATGCTCTTAAAACGTAAACTAATTATCCTTCTTTAAATTGATAGATAAGATTCTAATTTTCGAAAGTTAACGAAACATATCTCCATTTTTCATTTTTATAAAGTTTTATGTCCCTCGAAAACTAAAGAAAATTCAGAAAACGCGTTCAAATGTAAGGGATGGAGTTTCTATTTACCATATAAAAATTATAGGAAATCATAGATTATAGATTCAGTTTTCTTAGAAAACTTCTCCGAAAACACTATTTGAACACGTTTTCTAATTTTTTAGTCTTCTTAGAAAATTTTCCGGAAAAGTGAAGTCGTTAAGAGTCAAGTTGTGAGTCTTCCTCCATCACGTGTGGTGAGTGTCCGGTGATTCAATAACGTCGATGGCTGCTTCGTTATCTACCATTGAGAGATATGTGATGGTATTTAAGAGTGTTGAGAAGGCTTTCCTCGTAAAACGTTTGTGTGTTATAATTTGTTTGTTTCGTGTGGTTATTATTGGCTTATTCATGGTTGTGTGATTTATTGTTGTGGTGGTGATCAATCAAAACAAGTGGTATCATAGCGAGGTTTTAGGAGAAAAATCACATAACCAGGAGGAAGCCAATACAAAAGACAACATAGTGTGGTACGTCATATTATGTGTAGCGACGGGAGAATTGATAGTGTGAGTTTGTTAAGTGTGAGATCATTTGTAAATTTGAACTACAAGCTCATAAGACGTCGTTCTACGAGCTGACCATCGGGATTGTCGAGGGCAACTACGTTATCTACCTTTGAGAGAGATGCGATGGTATTCAAGATTATTGAGAGGATGGTCCATTCTTGTAATATTGTTCGTATTATTGTGGAATTTAAGTGGTCTCGTAGTTTTTACCGAAGTTTTTCACGTAAAATATTTGTGTGTTATATTTTCTCTGTTTCGTGTGATTATTATTATCTTACATATGATTTGTATAATTTACTACTGCGGTTGTGATCGATCTCAACAAACTAGTAAAATTTGAGAACTAGTCAAATATGAGAAAAAGGAGCTAAATAGTTAGCGTAGTTACCCTAAAAACAAGGGCCACAAGAAAAAGGGATAGAAATAAAAGAAGCCAAAAATATGTACCATAGGTAGTGACGGATTTATGGTCGAAGGGCAAGATACGTGGAACAATATTGTCGGTTAGATTTATGGGTTTAGATTTAGCCTCCTTTAGCATCTTCACCATCTCGTTCAAGTCTCCAAACAAGAACTTATACGACGTTCCCTTAAGACCTTGCTTTCTTAGACATTTCTCCATCTTCTTTGGTCTGAACCACACCCAATTCAACAATCTCAATGCATACCACGCCAATATTACTAGTACTCCCACGAAGAACCATACTCCAGTTCCTTCCATCTTAGTGGGGTAAATTGGGTGAATCTTGTGCTTGCTTACAAGGGGAAAATAAGACATTTATAGGTGAATAATGTCCACTTCCGTAATATCCTCATATCGAAGTGGGAGGATACAGTAATGATAAACATGTAGCGAACACGTGGAGAGAGTTGAATCGTGAATAGGATGCATGTTTTAGAAGACCTCACTGAGGAAGCACGTGCACAATTGTTTTCATGATAATTAATAAACTTAATTTATCATTTTAATTAATACTCCATCTCAAATTTAATTTATGTTCACATTTTTCTTTTAATATATCTCAAAGTAATTATTGATTTTTAAATTTTAACTAATAAAGATTTTTATTTTGAAAAATAAAATGTTATTGCTTGTGCAAAGTAATTGAAGTAACTTACTCATTTTATTACCAATAAAATTAACAAACTGATAAATTTCGTGTCAAGGTCATAAATGATTTTACTAGTTATTTATATACTTTAAAACTTGAGTTTCATACTATTAATGTGAAGTATTAATGAATACCAAATACATAAATGTGAAGTCTTAATAAATATCAAATATTATGATTTTTAATATCATGTTAAAAATACTTATCAATAATGCTAAAATATCAATACCAAATAATTTTAAAAATGATAAAATTCTTTTTTTTGTTTAAGTTGTTAAATGTAATACAACCTTTAATCGAGGCTCTTAAAGTTTTAGCTAGCAATCTATATACTTTAAAACTTGAGTTTCATGCTATTAATGTGGAGTATTAATGAATACCAAATACATAAATGTGAAGTCTTAATAAATATCAAATATTATGATTTTTAATATCATGTTAAAAATACTTATCAACAATGCTAAAATATCAATACCAAATAATTTTAAAAATGATAAAATTCTTTTTTTTGTTTAAGTTGTTAAATGTAATACAACCTTTAATCGAGACTCTTAAAGTTTTAGCAAGCGATTCTAATCGTAGTTATTTGCGATTAGATTGAGATAATTAAAGGATTAGTCAAAAGTTCCTTTTTGGTTTTGTGTTCGATTAATAATCTTGAGTTATCTTGAAAGTGTTTTTGAATTTATTGTCCATCGGTTGTAAATGTATTGTTATTAAACCAGATTAAACTTAGCAGACAGAGTACGTAAAATTGAACTGAAAATCGTAACACAACCTATTAGTAAACCCCGAGTTGGTGCAACTCGACCCGACTCAATAAATTAATAAGTTATAATTAACAGTTTCAAAAACCCTTTTATCGATATTTTTAACCCTTTATGCTAAATATCATATTTCAAAAAATTTATAGTGCAACGCACGGGTTTGACTGACTAGTAATTTGAAAAGGTTGAGTAGACGCTTA
Organism: Logfia minima; assembly: GCA_963921325.1. Lineage (NCBI taxonomy): Eukaryota > Viridiplantae > Streptophyta > Magnoliopsida > Asterales > Asteraceae > Logfia > Logfia minima. The sequence goes on from OY992767.1 coordinate 8,749,507, forward strand.
TTTGGAAATTTTTAAAACTGAAAAGTTATCTATCTCCAGACAAAATAAGAAATAGATAGCCAATTTATAGTATTCACCCAATTAAGGGCATCGACAATGAGTAAACTATTTCATAGAGTTTTTTTATGACACACAAGCTATTTATCAACTTTGTTTAAACAAATATCTTTTCAATTCAATGCACAAAGTTTTTAAAAAGCTTTTTACAAATAAAGTTCACATATATCTATTGAACCGAGTTATTGAGCTATTCACTAAAATGGAGTTGAGCTTGAAACGGTTTTTTTTTTAAATCCAAAAAAGTTCTTTTTGAAGATACTCTAATTGAAAAAATAATTATTTTTTATTGGTTTAACAAGTAATTCATCACCAATTCACCAAAATACCTGTCTTGATATGAAAATTTACAGGTACATGATTCGTTTATTTTGTATATTTCATAACGAAAAGTTCCAAATTCCAGTACGGTAGCTCGTAAACCCTAGTGTTTAACACGAAAAGTTCAATTTTCCAATAAATTTTGATTTTCTTTAGGAATTGATTAAGAGGAAGTTAAATGTGGCTATACTATAACGATTTAACCAAAAAGCCCCAATTTTAAAAACCCTAATTTCCAAAATTAAAAAAAAAATCAATATTTTTATTTAAATTAATGAAGAGGATGTGAAGTGGGACTATATTATAACGGAGTTATATTTTGTTTTACAGGATTGCGTATTTGTTGGAGATAACAATACATCACGAAGGTATATTTTACCCTAAGCCTCTAAAGTATATACATGGTGATTCTAAGACTTCCGTCATTCGACAATAGAGAAACTTCTGGAGTTCATTTATAGGTGTTGTGTAGCCCCTGTTAAGAAACTGTATTAATGCGTACCTGGTTTATCTCTAAAGTCTGGTTTCAGGGAGATTATGAATGATGCTCATTTACATGAATTTCATAGATTTGGACATGAGAAGGGTGGATAAGGTTAATTTATACATAGAACATCATGGTTATGATATAATATCTTGGTTGTGAAATGATGATAATGAAACGAATGGGTTAGATGATTATGGTTATGATTCTGATTCTGAAATTGAAATTGAGGAGCATGTTATGCCATATCTCAAACTACATAATGAGAGAATTGCCAATCAATTGAGGGTGAAGCTACCCAATGATGGAACTGGTACATCACTTGATAAGCCATTTAAACTGGACGATGAACATTCTGAGAAGTAGGTGGGAAGATGTGGAGAAGCACTGTATGTATTTTAAAGTGATAACTTATTATATGTATTTTCCAAGAAAAACTAATGTGCTTTAGCGGTCCTACTTCTCCAGTTTTTTTTGTTTAATTGTTTTGCTTATATTGGGTTTATAGACAATACCACGTAGGTAGTCACTTTTGGTGGTCCAAGACATTATTTACTTTCTTTTGTTTGGATTGTAGTAACATGATGTACTAACCAGTGTGATGTGAACATTTGTAATTGCAGAATCTAACTTAAATGTAATGACTTTTGTGTTCTACTTTTCCTCTTTGTGATGAATTGTTTATTTAAAGTTTTTAAATTCACTTTTGGTAGTCCAAGACATTCACTCAATGCACCCACCATTTAACTATCTCAAAATACACCAACTACATCTTTCATTAAAAACATATACAACTACTAACACTCACTATTTACACTAGGCATTTAACACCAAAATACACTGCTAAAAGCAAAGACATGAACCAAACTGCTACTGCTTTACGATAACAACAACAATCAACAACGGTAACATCACAGATTTTGATAACGCTTAAAAAGTCACGTTTTAACTCATGTTATCTTATCCATATTAATCAAATAATTAACCTTTTAATCCAAATATTACATTTATTTGGTTAATTGTGTTAATCAGGATATTACGAAGACAACGCAAAAAGAATCGACAAAATCAGACGAATAACGAAAAATCTAGAGCGAAAACAAGCGACGAAGAATTACGATCCCACACACGAGCTCACGACCCCTTACATACGGGCTAAGCCACCCGTATACAGCACAACTTGAACTGTATACAGCCTGCTTGAACCGTATACGGTTCACAAGAAATGCCGTATACGGCCCAAGTGAGCTGTATACGGTTAACTTGACCCATTTCCAAGTAAAGCTTTGTGCTTGATACAGTTTTCCTGATACAATTCGCTCAATACGGTTCGTTTTCATGGTGGTCAAATACGGTTCGAAGGTCAAAAATCCGACCCAAGCATACCCTATGTATATATCTAACTCCTCTTTCACTCAAATCATCCTAATCCACTCACAATTACTTTCAAATTTAGTTTATCTCTCTTTGTGACAACCCTCAAACCGGTACAATTTTCGTACACAATTAACATGCATTCTTACGTTAATTCCTTCTTAATGAAATCAAGCTTGATTTAAACTGAGATGAGTCTAGCACACGCCCACATTGCACGTTTTAGTGCGCACTATTTGAATGCCTGACGCATTACATTTACGTACTTATTGTAAATTATGCGATTCAATCGGATGAATTTCGACAAACACAAACTTTGGTGATAAACTTTCATAAATAACATAAAACTATTTGATACTAAATAGTAAGTTGATTTCTTATATTATTATGATAGAATAACCTTTCGAATGATTTGAAATCAACGCTTATACGTGATTTCTAATGAACACAACAACGTAGAGACACATGAATTTATTAAACAAATTAATTGTAATGTACGTATATTATCGAAACAAATTACAATATTCTAATTCACATTTACATACCTTTAATCTCCCTAAATTACCCTAATTATCTAATTAACACCTAATTGCCTAAATATCTAACCTAAACTACACTTAAACTAACTAGACAAACAAGAGGCAAAAGCCAAAGGGGGACTTGCACTCCCCTTAGCTCTCGTGGCCAAAATTTTCAACCACCAATTATGCCCATGTTTTCTTTTCCTCTATTGGTCACATAAACACTCTAAGCCCCATCCTTTTCCTCTATTGTGATCTTATGCAATCTTGTTAAGTGTTGGACTAGTTGAAATACTACTACTACATCATCTCTACATCACCTTCACACTCATTTGAGCTCTTAAACATGGTTTGATCCTCTTAATCTCAAGGAACCCTTTAAAGGAAAGCAAGCAAATTTGGGTTTTAAATAAAAGAATTTCGGGTTGAAGAATCAAGTTCTTTTCGTTGTTTCTTGTTATAATCATTCATCCTAACTCATTGTAGGGAAATCTCTACTTATCTCTTTATTTCCATAGTTTTGAATGATTATATGCTAGATGTTCACTCGTACGTTAGAATCAACCATATATATATGTTAAAAAGGGTTATTTGAAAGATTTAAACAATTAAAAAATGTGTAAAACACGTTTAAAATGATCAACAACAAGATTAACTTTAAAATGAATGGTTAAACATATGATTATGGTGATATATATGTATGAAATGTTTGGATATGTTAAAAATGAAATTGTTAATATATATATATATATGTATATATGTGTTGTTGATGGTGAAAACTTGTTAAAAAGAACTAAACAAACTCAAAAATCAAAGAAACCTGCTGACAGAAATTTTGGTCTAATTTGGAATGTCATAACTCGGACATAAAATAACCAAATTGAGTGATTCTTGAGTCAAAAACTAAGTTTAAGAAGTTAGGTTTCCAACCCGAGTGGTCTCATGAAATTTGGACAACTTTTAATACCACTAACTGATTTTACAAAAATATGTGTCTAATCTGTCTTCAGGAGACACGATTTGGTCATACTTTGTGATACCATAACTTTTATCAAAGGTTTAAAAGTTGTATGGGCACATTTCGTGAGTAGGAGTCTAAGTCAGTCAAATTTTATCAAAGGTTCAAAAGTTGATGGACCTTTGTGTACAAATAAATAGTTTTGAACCCATTACACATATCTAAAAATTATGAATCGTACATTTTATTCAACCTAAGACATGTAGGCATATGTGATCAAAATTTCATTACAAAATAAGTCCATTTGACTAGTCAAAATGATACCACAAGAAGGGTAAAAAATGGGCATAATCTATTCAAATGAAAATAAACATAATTGGTATTAAAATGAGTTCCTAGATGTATGACTTTCATAATAAGCATATGCTTTAGATAAAATGTATGTTATGTGATTATTTGGAAGTGTTAACTGGATATACAGGTTAAAAATGGTGAAAGACTTGTTAAACGAACGAGAAACGTTGAAAATGTGTTACAATCGGAAAACAAAACATAAGGTTTAAAACGAGAAAGGAAAACCTTAAACTTCATATTTGAACTAACATATTTGACCTTGTTAAAATACTCGAATGTGGTTTAAAATGACAAAAATCATGTTTTAAATATGGAAGTATTTGAATAATAGTTTTATATCTTGAACTTTTAAAGGAACTCATTAAACGACACGTTTTGTAAAACAATACGAGAACCCTAATACTTTGAGAAATATTACCTTATAAAACTATCACCAACGGGTCGTACAATTTTCGAAAATGAAATACATTTTCAATCTACTAGTTGAGTGAACAACTAGCATAGATGAGCGGGTAGCCATCTACTTATACAAACGTTGATGAGCAGGTAGCCATCTACCTTTACAAACATATATATGCGGTTAGCTATTTACTTAGACAAACGACCTCATGCTTATAGGGCGCTAGGAGGCTTTTTGGGCAAACATTCGCTTTTAAACGCTAACACTCACACTACTCTCAGGGTGAGTTCACATCCCCTATTTTACTGCTTTCTAAACTAGGGTGAAAAACATACAAACTGTTGCATATGATGATTGAAAATTTGACAACGAATCCTTGTGCGTACCTACGTTAAACTAGTTGTAGTGCATAGAAGTCCTCATGCTTACAAACTATAACCATTAGCTAGATGACACTAGCCACTAAATATACGGATAGTACTATATGGATGATGTCCCTCCCACCTAGAGTTCGTCAGGTTGCGTCCTAACTGTCGACCTTGTTCGATACAAGGAGTGCATATTTAACCCAACACATAAGGTCTAGCTAACCGTCGGGTGATCACCGTCATCATCTTACGCTTTATTATTTTAACCTTATTTCATCGTACTTTGGCCATGGATGGCATAATATGATTTACGAAACGTTTATTCAATACTCGGTTTAATGACAGAGTCTTAAACCTGTGGATTTCACTCAACAATTTTGTTGACCTTTTAACTATATTTTTTAGGTAATTAGCATCGAAGTAAGATTTACATGCATGTTGGGACCCGCGTCAACCACATCATTTAGGATGCCACTTTTGGAAAACACACGAGATTTCTTTCGTATTACTATAAACTGTTTTAGAAATCTCCAAACAATTGTTATTTTGATAACGCTACCATTTTGACAACTTGATAAGTCGTAACGTTTATAACAAACAATTTATGGCATCTTAAATTTGAACGTTATGTGATAATCATATGCTCTTGATTTAATTATTGATTGATCGTGCCACGCCCCGTTCTTCCGTACTTAATCATGTTTAGATTTTGATGGGGTGTGACACTAGCTTTCTCTCTCTAGATTATGAATTAATTATTATTAGCTTAATAATTAATTAGAGGGTAGCATGTGAAGAATTGTAATACGCTTAGAGTAGGATTGGAGTCTTGCTCTTTTAATTTCAATTTTATTCCAAACTCGTTATAATATATGGTTATTCCTTTCCTTCATTAATTTTAAATACAATGTTTAGTATTACTGTTATTTTGCTAGATTTAGGACTTATCATGATTAACGAGTAGCTACCTTGCGTGTTTGTTATGATGTAGTTAGCTAATTACTTATAGGATAATGTTACGCTATTTAATCAGAAAAGTAGTATTTTAATCGTGCTTTCTATTTATGATTTTAAACCTTAAATATCGTCTTTCCACCAATGAACGTGATTACAACTTTGATATTAAGACTATGTGAACCTTAATATAAAGTAATTAGTAATCTGTGTTTAGGTTTAATTACGACACTATGTAACCACTGTAGGAGTAAATCGTAGATTACTAAAAAGAGGCATCGTGAAGTACTTAAGCAATAAAGCAACTATGGTTAAGATTACAACACGATGTGTTCATCGTAACAGTACATCATAAGATTACTATGGAAACACCAATAGTACATAGTAATTATTATGGAAAACACTATGAACAACATTGTGTAAGTGCTCATAGCAATGGAGCAACTAACTAATAGTTGAGCTACATTGTTAACTACCATAGGAAATTTTCTAAACATGGTTTGAGCTAGAATGTAAGGAAATACCGACAATAGATTACATAGCCAAAAGCTTAGGGATTCCTTGGAACATTTTAGGACCGATTGTTTTTAAATCATAAATATAGTTTTCAAAGTGCCAAAATACAAACTCAACTTATAAATCTAAATGAAAGATCAAGAATCAATGAGTATTCTACTTCTGTCTATGACCTTTAGATTTTACTAGTGCTATGAAAGCAGATTAAAACACCAGACCTTAAGGTTATATTGAATTTTTTATAGTGTTATGAATGATCAGATACAAAAATGGTTTTTGCTACTTTATTCATACACCCATAAATGTTCATATTTCAAGAAGAGTCATTGCTCCCGTTACTGGGAAATGCTGAAAGTTGAGCAACACTATGGGCTTTCAATATAACCAATCAGATAAGTTACCTGATAAACGTTTATGTTAAATACAACTTTAAACGCATTATCCCATAATATAGCTAACAAAGTCATAACAAATATCGCTTCTTTATTATCTGCATTTACATTAATTTTATCTTCTTTATTTTAGTATAATTAAAACCAAAACTTCTCCCACTTTTGATAAACCCCTTCATTAGTTAGAGCACATTCGCCTAAAACGTTTCAGTTTCAATTCAGTTAGTCTTTAAGAACAACACATGAAGTTATACTCGCCACTTACTAGCCCTAGTTAGTGCCTGTACGTAGTAAGTAATTTAGGACACTCCACACTCCACACTACAAACATTAAACACACACTGATATCGCACTGTTCTCTCCCTGTCCGGTAACCCCAACCGACGACTACACGCCGTGACAAAACCGACCGTTCGTGTGAGCATCATATTTGTTCAAAAAAACCACACCTATCCTTGACTTTCTTCACCTTCATTTGCAGTTCCTCACCTCTATTTGCATTGAAACAACTTCTTCTTCCGTTTTCACCTTGTAAAGCTCGAACTCAAAATTCGACCTTTCTAACATTTATCTGTTTCTCATGATTTCTCTATACGCATACCTTTCATCATGTTTCAAACCTTAGTACAATGTTATACACCTTTTCACTATAGACTAAACCACAAAACCCCTAAAGATATTAGCACAAAAGCGAAATCAACATTAAAGTAAAAAACAAAAAAAATACCATGGAATATGGACATGTTATAAAACGACGAGCAGGATTGGTAGCGGTCCATGAAGTACGTAACACCAACAAAAGTGGAGGATATGTCGCAATGTATTGGTAAATCACCCATAAGCTTCGATTTTAAAGAAACTGATGAAGAAGAAGACATGTCGGGTTCAAGAAATTAGGATTGAAATGTGTGAGAAAAAGTTAAGAAAACTGATATATAAAGTTTCATTTATTGACGCGGCGGATACATATATTCAAAACAACAAATATACAGTTGACATGGCTAAAATAATCCACGTGGCACCACACGTGACTACCTAATTATCAAATTCAATTTGCATAAGGTAAAAATCAAGTATGTGAAGAGATGAAAATGATTTCTTTCGATTTGTTACATATCTAAAGTAAAAAGATAAATTGTATACATGGAATAAAAATTGGCATGTGCGAGCTCAATAATTTTTGAGCCGCTATTGTGTAGCATGGAAGCCCGTTGGACTCAGGACTTCTAGAATATTTTTCTTTTCTTTTTCCTATATAATGATGTGCTTACGGATTCAATTTGAAATTTTAAAACAATAAATCTTATGCGCTTTGGTTTCCCCCTTATTGTTGCCAAAACATATCTTCACTAGTGGAACAGGAACACAGATTTACAAGAGCAAATCTCATTCCCACGAAAACTCATTATTTAGTGAAGACCACAAAAAAAAAATTATAAAAAGATTAAACTCCCTCTAAAGAATGATAGATCAATGAAAACCACTTAATTACCATCAACAGATTCCAAGGTTAGTGGACGAAGATAATTGTTGCTTATCATTTTCTAGACCACGAAAACCAATTGGTGGACAAGACATGAGTGAAAGTGATACACAAGTTAAAGTAATTATAGTTTTTAGCTTACCTGTCCAGCCAAATTTGAGTAAGTATATCAGTTCTGTTAAATTTACATTAGACTTAACGCGCCCGGTTATGGGCCTATTCAGACGACCTACCGTACAGGGCCTCAATTTTCTTTGGACACCAAATACCCAGTCCATTAGCCCAGTGTTGAGTAAAATAGTTTTATAGGCCCAACATATGTAGTTTGATTTCTCTTTAAAAGCCCATTAGCCATTATGTTTAAGAAAGGGCAAATTTTAAAAAAGTTAATATGATATACCAAAATGTTGAAAGGGAATGTGATATGCTAAAATACTCGATAAGGGATCGTAAAATGAAATTATACATGTAAAAGGGTTATAATTTCCATTTTGTATAAATAATTAGAATACTCAGACAAAATAAAATTCGTAACCCCTTTAAATATGCAACTTTATTTTACGATCATTTTAGTAAATCACATTCTCTTTTATGAAATTTGCCCTTAACAAAATCCCAACATGTCGAACAACGTAATTCGGATCTTAAGGATGTTGTTTGCTTGTTTTTTTTTTGTTTCTTTCTTTCTTTAACTAACGTCATTAAATGCTTTCTTGTACAGTTTCGTTTGGTGAAATGTAGGAAGCAGAGTAAGACCACATATGCTTTTGATTTGTGCTAAAATTAAGGCATGATTTTCCTAATTTTAGGAATTACTTGGTAGGTGTTTTGATCAAAATTAGTCATAAGCCTCGATCAAGTATGCAAAATCTTCTATACTTTTATTAAAGGGGACTTGTTGAGATCATGAAGTTGAGGTGTTTCTTTTTAAGGTAGGTTTTGTTGCTAATATATCGTGATATGGTGCCTCTGCTGATGTCATAAATCATATATAAATAAATATGATTTTTAAATACCTTCTAAGATTTGGAGTAAATATTGCTATAATCCGTCCAATTCAGTTAAGCGTACTTAGAGTCTGTTAGGTAAGATAGTTAACTATAACTTGTGATGTAGTTGTTGGCTGTAGATGTAAGTTGTAGTTGTAGCTATAAGCTATAAATTTATTTGTTATAAACTATTTGGCAACTAGCTGTAGTTGTAACTTTAAAGTGTAAAATGACATAAAAGAACATCAATATATCAATATAAATATAAATAATAAATTTAACTAAAATAAATTTAGCAAATAATATTTTAGTGTAAAAATCGTAATTCAAATATCACCTCTTAATATCATAACTATATGTATTATATGTATTAAATAGTTGATACAAAAATGATTTTGAGTTAATGTATCAGAACATAATATATTCCATTTTAGTAGTTATACATATAAAACATTTCATTAATACCGTTCGTAACAGGAACTTGTCAACTATTTTTTAAAGTATTTTAAATATTTTGAGGGACATCAATATTATTAATTTATTAAAAATGAAAATGATGATGACTTCAATAAATCATTTCAGTTTTATTGAAAATAAAAAGTTAAAGCTCCAATAATCTTAATAATGGTATCTTTGCAGTTTTATTGGTACCTGCAACTTACATGACAAGCTTTTTATTTTCTCGATTTCTATGTAACTATCCATTCTCCCGGTCTTTCATCTTCATTTGCTTCAGATCTTTAAATTTATTTCTAACAAATTTTTTCAGGTTAAGCTAAAACTATCAATTTAATCCACTCAACTTACTAAAGTAAAACCCATTCATTAAATATTGATTATGTTTTAGTTTTCTTTTTTTTTTTTTTTTTTTTTTTTTTGAACGGCTGATAATATATTAAAAAGCTTCTAGTAAGGCACTAGAAGCAGAAAGATCTAAAAAAAAAATCTAGAAATACACAAATTTACACATTCTAGATTCCTCCCGAAATCTTTAACTACGAGGCCTGCAAAAAGGATGAAAAAAACTCTTGCCAAGTACAGCTAACCAAGACAAGAGAAAAATCCCCACCCATTGAGGCTGAGCCATCGGTTTTCACTCCGGGGTGTTTTTGATGCAAACCCAAACAAGCCACGGGGAAATGAAATAAATACAAAAGAAAAGACATTCTAATAGGCCAAACACCATGAAAAGCACTAAGCAGCCAAGAGAAAGAATAAAGAAACATCAGCTTGTACCACTACTCGAAACCAGCAACGGAGATTCGAGCCAATCGATCCAACTACAAGGCATACGACCTCTATGATGAAGCCAAGAGAATGTAGTAGACCGAATATTATCAAAGATCTTCTCTTAATCAGACGTTGACAAAAAATGATGTTATTACGAAACCTCCAAATCCACCACAAGGTAGTAGTAAAAATAATAGATAAATGCCATTTTTCTCTTTAGTCGCTTGCCAAGAATCGAACAAAGTCTTCCAATGCTAAAACGAAGAAAAAGCAGGAAACTGGACATCACACCAATTACGGACAATATTCCAAATATATTTAGCATTACCACAACCGAAAAAGATGTGGTTAGATGATTCCACATTACCATTACACGAAGGACACGCAATCGTAGGAATGTCAATCCGGCGAGAAGATAGCTTAAGCATATGCGGGAGACGATCAATCATAAAACGCCACACAAAAATATTAACCTTATGAGGCATGGTTTTTTCCCACCGAGTCGGGTTATCTAAAGTAGGCAAAAAAATAGAATCAATATGGTGACGAGTAGAGCTAACTGAAAACATACAGTCATTAATTAAGGTCCAATAGCATACATCCCGTTCGGAGGAGAGCTCAGTAATGCTAGTTTCGTGGATAATATCAGTGATATTTGCTGAATTACGAGCCCCCATGATAGAACGAGACCAATTCCAGGTCCATTGATTGTCTTTGAAACGATCCGATATGAGGCAATCCTTGTCTTGTTCAAGCCGAAAGAGTCTATTATAACGAAGGTATAAAGGAGAACTGTCGGTCCAAAGATCTTTTCAAAAGCGTATCGAGGTACCACATCCTACACGAAACCGAATAGAGTCACTAGGAAGAATCACATTCGAGTGAAGATAATTAGAAGATCCCACAATCTTAGCCCAAATACCATTCGATGAGATGTCATTAAGACCAAAACCGCCTTCTTGACCATGAAAGGCTTTAACAACTTTAACCCATAGAGCATTAGCACTATAAATCATCCTCCAATGCCATTTTTGAAGGAGAGCTAAATTAAAGGCTTTCAAACTCCCGATGCCGAGCCCACCATTGACACGAGAAGCACGGACGATAGGCCATTTTACCCAAGCTAGTTTACGGGAATCATGAGTGCCTCCCCAAAAGAAAGAGGCTCATTTTTTTTCTAGCAACTTCAAGACAGTTTCCGGGACTTTGAAAATAGAAAGATAGTAAATCCCAAGACTTCCAAGAACCGATTTGATTAAAGTAAGACGCCCTCCGATAGAAAGGAGATTAGCTTTCCATTTAGACAACCTAGCATCAAAACCATCGAGAAGAATCTTCCAGTTAACCGTGAGATTCATGTTAGCACCAATAGGTAATCCAAGGTAAATGAAAGGGACGGAACCCGGAGAACATCCAGTATTATTTGCCATAGTATACACCTCATTATCATAAACACCAACACCATGAACATTAGATTTATGAATGTTGATTTTAAGACCCGAAGCAAGATAGAATACTTGAAGAACACGAATAATGTTATCCATATCAAGAGTTAGTCTCACGAAAGGTGAATATCTTAGTATGATGTTCGTTATTAGACCGCCTTCCAACACGGTCTAATTTGCATAACAAAGATATAGATATCTGAGACATCTTATGCCCAATTTGTTCTCTTGAAACGGAAAATTTATCTCATCTGTTCTCCTGTTGTGAAGTGGTTGCTAGGACTTGGAATGCTATTGGCGTTTGGTTAGAGATTGTCCCTTTTGGTGCCCCAATAGTTACGGACATTTTTTCTTGGCTCGACAATACCTCCATGCTATCCAAAAAGAAGTTAATTGAAGCGGTGTTTTTCACCACCTTGTGGGTGGTCTAGAGATTCAGAAATGACACGGTTTTTGGGAATACCACCGCTAGGAAGAATAGAATAGTTGAGTCCATCAAAGAGTATTATTTCCTTTAGGTATCTAATCGTAGAAAAAATTATGTAAAGAGTTGGGTCGATTGGCTTAAAAACCCAATACATTGGTTGTAATTATTTTCTAGCCTCTGGTTAGTTCTCTCTTATAATTAAAAGTCAGTTGTTTCAAAAAAAAAAAGAAATATTAGAGCAAACAGAGTAACAACGTTCCCGTTAAATTTCAGACCGAGAACGATGTCGGACAACATCTGCCACTCCTGAGCAGCGTCCCAGGCAGTGTTCCAGGTCAACGTCCGGGTTGGGACGCTACCTTTTCCTATTTCTTTTTGCTTCCAGCAGCTACAAGCTTTATAAAACTTTAAATTATATCCGTTAATATGATCACTTATACTTGTTTTTAAAAAATATTTAACCATTTTTTCATACTCTCTAAATACCACATTTCAAACACAATTCGAAACACATCAAGACACTCATTCTCATCTTCAAACACTTTAAAATTAATATATTTTGTTATTTTTTTTAATTTCTTATAATTAATTGACTTTATATAAAAAAAATTAAGAACTTGAGAACAGTGAAAAATTAGTATCCTCCACTCCTTCCATTCTCATCTAAAGTGTTCTCACTGGAATACTGAAAAAAATATTGTCACAACTCTTCGTACTTTATTGACGTATTACCTTGGTTTATTACCTTACCTTCGGTAGTTTCCCCCATTTAAAGGGACAAATATACCAAAGTTGTTAAGATCGAGATTAATGTATCTAATATCGTTTTCATCTTCAAATACTTCAAAATAATGAATGTATTCCTTTTATTTAATATATTTTGTTATCTTTTAATGTATTAAATTAATTGAATTTTTATAAAAAATAAAAACTTGAGAACACTCAAAACTTAGTGTCCTCCACTCCCTCCATTCTCATCTAGAATGTTCTCGCTATAATACTGAAAAAGCAGTGTCACCAATCTTCGTACTTTAATTGACGTATTACCTTGGCTTATTACCTTACCTTCAGTAGTTTCCCCTATCTAAAAGGACATTTTATACCAAAGTTGTTAAGATCGAGATTAATGTATCTAATATCATTTTCATCTTTGCAACATTGGAGTCGTAAAGTATGATTGAAATCGTAAAATCCTACACTTTAATGAAATAATTAAAATTAAAAACTAATATAAAAATTAAAACAATCATACAATCTTACTTACGATCATATCATCGATTTTACGATCTTTTATGTTAATGATTCTGTAATCTAATTACAATCCTATAACGATCTTGCTCGTTTATGTGTAGAAAAATCGTTAGATCTATCGTATGATCCTACGATCTAAACCATCTAAATGCACTCATTACTTGACATAGTCCACAAAATTCTCTTAGAAAAACAATTGACACATTTAATTGGTACAAGTATAAAAATTTCTATTTCTCTTTACTATTATCTTTTTTATTTTTATTTTTCATTTTGCCACATAATTCCACTATGTGAATTAATAATCAATGGAAGATAAAAGATGGATAATAAAAGGAGGCTAGGGTTTCATTCTCAGTAACAAAAAAAACTTACAATACAATGGAAGGAAAAGGCTAAATATTTATATATGACCTAATTAGCTAAAGGGGCCAACATAAGGCCCATACCAAATTAGCCTAATAGGTTCTGACTATGGCTCTAAAATTGCGATATATGGTGAAAAAATCAAACTTGTGCTTCATAAGATAAACCCACATATATCGAGTGTAATCATCTATAAATGAAACATAATAAGTGGATCTTGCTTTAGAGGAAACTAGGGAGGGACCCCACACATTGGAATGCACAAGATCAAAAGGAGCAAGAGAACAAGTAACACTTCTATTAAATGGTAAAGAGGAAAATTTTGCCAGTTTACAATCACAACAGTCAAAAATATCATGACTATTCAAAAAACCTAACACACCAGTAGACGCTAAAAACTGTAAACGGGATGCTTACGCATGTCCCAAACGAGAATTCCAAAGATAAAAAACAGAAGACAAATGACTTAAACGAAAAGATGAAAAATCAACACTAGAGGCAACAACATCAGATGCTTGTAGTTGCTACAAAACGTAAAGCTCCCCCATTCTACGGTCGATCCCAATCACCCTTTGAGACTGTTGGTCCTGTACACAACAGAGTGAATCATAAAAGAAGACCCAACACCCAGACTTACACAGCTGACTGACCGAAGAAAGATTCAAAGCAAGTGTGTGAATAAAGTAGACATCAGTTAAAGATATATGTCGAGTAACAATAGAACCAACACCCTCTATTGGCATAGGTGTAGCACTAGCAGACATAATAGAAACAGGGGAACGAGGAGATAACGAAGTAACATATGACAAATGTGGTGATATATGATGAGATGCACCATAGTCCAATATATACAAGGGTGAAGGAATACCTGAAGAATTGGATGAAGACAGACCTAAGTGAGACATAGATGCAGACATGTCAAAAGGATTGGAGGCAAGGAACTGTATGAACTGTTCAAAAACCTGAGGATCCAAGGCTAATGGTGGTGTAACTGTTGGGTGAGCCTCTACTAAAGGTGCAACAGCAACAGTATACTGTGCTAGACGAAATGGTGAAAATGAGGGGCGTCGCTGAAACTGTCCAGGTGGTTTGGTCTGCTATTGCTGCTGAGTTCTTATGTTCAACAGCAAAGGGCACTGAGACTTCCAATGGTTTTTCTTTTTGCAGAAGGCATACTCATCAAATGCAACTTTAGGGTTGTCTTAGACCCTTTGTCAGCTTGAGACTTGATACGAGTTTATTCAGCAATTAACTCGTGAACAACCGAATCAAAAGTAGGAAGTGGGGTGTGATGCAAAATAGATCCACGTAAACCTTCAAAATCAAAATGTAAAGCCATCAAAAACTGAACTAACCGCTACTCCTCCCTTCCGTCAATGTAAGGCTTGAAGGCCTTCAAATCAGCAGGTTCAGTAAGGCCTAATTGATCCCACAAATCAGACATAGAGGCATAAAACTCCTGTATACTTAGGCTGTTCTATTGGAGGGCTCTAATATCAAACTCTAACTGATATTGTTTTGCAAAGTTACACTGAATATACAACATATCCAAGTGATCCCAAACTTCCTTTGTTGTGTCATACTTTGCTGACTGAATTACCGAATTGTTAATCCAAGTGATAATCTTAGAATTATCAGTCTTCCACGATTCCAATAAGGTTGCATAATTTTCAACCTTCTCATCTAAAGGTTTGCCCTTACACCCGTAACCATCCCCCACATATTCTTCCCTCGCAAAAATTTTTTCATAACATAACTCCAGTAGGCATAGTTCTTGCAATCGAGTTGAGTACTAATGGACTGAAGAAAATCATCTCGTGGAGCAATATTGCCAATAGCAATCAAACAAACTTATCCAAAAAGCAACATATACCAAGTAATCGAAACTTAAAACAATAGTAGACATATAAACCAGCGACACTATGTAGTGTCGGTGTCGCTAAGAGTGTCGCTAAGAGTGTCGCTAATTCTGACTGGCTAAGAGTGTCGCCCAAAACGCAGAAACTGTGTAGCCGACAACTAAACCAGCCAAATCGAAACGACGAAACCAAACAAATCAAACCAAACGAAATACATAAACAAAGCAGAAAATCATACCAATAGAGCCAAAAAATCATAAAATAAGGATCAAATGAAGCTCTTGATACAATGTGAATTAATAAACAATAGAAGATAAAAGATGAAGGATAAAAGGAGGCTAGGGTTTCATTCTCATTAACAAAATAAATTTACAATATAATAGAAAAAGGGCCAACATAAGGTCCAAACCAAATTAGTCCAATAGGCTAACACACTCTACGTATTTTCAAGTTGATTTTTATTCATATATATATCAAAAATTAGGCGTGCCGACGATTTTCTATTAATATATATAAAAGTAATATAATATAATTTATAAAAAGTTAACTTGCATATAACGCGGGGAGTGCATCACGGCAAGATATATGATTGGTTTGAAAAAATGTAAGTGAAGACAAAATTGCTGATACGGAAACTAAGTGAGAACATACGATGTTTTGGGTGACGAGCTAAAGATCCCCATAAAATACTATTTACCTCCCTATTTCCGTTGAAATTGACAATAATCTGGTCAATGTTCAAACAACTGTGTGACTATTGGATATATAGATAGGCTATAAATAATAATAACTAGACACATACAATTCATCAAAACTATGGCGCCTTCAATCTTGAAAGGAAGACTTCTTGCCTTCGCTCTCATGATTCTCATAGTTGCCAGCTTATCTTTCCAATCTGTAACAGTGGCTGATGCCCGAAGACCTTATAACCGTGTGCGCCAACTAGGTTCGTATTTTTGTCATTTTATATGCATCATCGAAATAATTAGTTTTCACTACAGAATTGAACACTACGATTGACTAAAATGTTAGGGGCAACTAAATTACCAACAATATGACAGTATATAATACCTGGATTGTTTTAATAGAGAAAATGAATAGTACTTTGAATTTGATATGTATGTGCAGCTACCAATTGCAATTCACCGGTACAAGGAGATATAGCCGGGTGTGGTGGACAAGGTGGAAGTGGTGGATCATCGAGACCAAGGCCGAGTGGTCCAGCACCAGGTTCAAGCCGTTGCAGGAAGGGTTGTTGCGGAAAGAATAAACTTGGACAGTGCGTCTGTTGCTAGCTAGTGGCATGTAAAGTAACCTATGTTTGCAGTTTCTTGATTAGTGTTCAATAACATAATCCCTTGTTACGATTGGCAAATAAGATTTCGTGTCATAGACTTTTTTAACTTTAACTTAAACTTGTCACTCGGCAACCAAAGCTATATCCAGCGCATGTTTGTTATTGTTCAACTTAAGAACGGATACTAGTGCGGAAAAATATTATATTGGTTTGCTATGTTTTATTTTGTATATACTAAAATTGGATCAAGGTTTGTTAGAATTAATTAATCTACACATCATGAGTGCTGATATTACACTAATTTATTAGTTTTCTCTTTACTTTGAAATAAAAAGGGAGTATCACTTGTTAATATGGAAAATATTTCGAAATAAAAAGATGATGAACAGTTAATACCTTGGTTATAATAATGGAATTAACGGAAGATTTGTGCTAACTCTAAAATCATGAGGTGTGTTTCAAAATCAGAGCCCGTTTTTAACCTCACACAGAATGATAGTATAGTAGTCATAGAATTCTTTAACGGCTGGCCCATGATTAATGGACCTTTTCCAGGCCCATTTCACTGATGTAATTAAGCCCATTTCAAGTCTAAACCCTATCAGAGACTACGCATGCACAGACGAGGTTGTATGAAGTTAATTATGTATTGTGGATCCCGGGTGCCAAAATTTTGTTTCATCCCCTTTCGGACCCGATTATAAATAAGGTAAAAGATACTCTCCTGTTACATAAAGTTCATGTTCTCTCACAACAACAATAAATGGGTATCACAGTTTGAAAGTTGAGATTTTGCATCTATAGTTATCTTTGGAGTCCGAAATGTGCTACCAATTCACGCTTTTTATTAGAGTTTGAAAACTTCTAATTAGCAACATAAGAAGAACTTCTACCAAAGGGTGGTATTAAAGTGACATTTTAACCGTTAAGTTGTTGGTTCTTGTTCTCTGGGTCGAGACATATATATCTATTCGTGGATAAATAATTATTTCCATGAGAGTTGCATGTGTAACTATTTGTCAAAAATAAAATAAAATTAAAATTACTTTTGTCTTTTAGTAATCAGCAACTAGATAGAGATAAAGAAATGAGTGAAGCACTATTATATAGTCCCTCCAAATTAGTCAACCGAGAGTCAACAACTTGCAACGTTATTCTAGGAGTATCCACACAACTAACTCAACTTGCTCATCGTGTAGTATGTGTGCACTTTGTCGTTTAGAATGTGTGTACACTGTACAAATACATGATCTTATTCCATATATTCTATGACAAGAATAAGTTATTTCATCTGTTTTGCCTTTGGTTTCTTTCTTATTTTATTGGTATATAAGATAAGATAAGATGTAACATATATAATTTCACAGCTACATTAATTAATTTAGTAGTTACTACTTAGCATGGTATCAAAGAACTCTTTATCCAAATTTAAGCATAGTTTACTCCCAATTGAAGTGGATGCATATCAGCATAATGATACAAACACATATATAAATACTACCTGCATAAATTAATCATTGTGGCCTCAGCTTAATCTCGTAGAACTTGAAATGGTAATATTATCCTGAATAACGTACACAATAAACTGAAATCATCACTGACAACTTCCGTGTTGACGGACTACCAGTGCCTATAGGCTTTGTGACAAATGTAATTGAACGACTAGAATGTACCAAATCTTGCTGCACAAAAATGAACCTCACTGAGCATGAAGTACAAAAAGTACAAAATAAATTATAAACATTCCCCAGATGTAATGACCAAATGAGATATTTTGTTGTTTGGTGATTTATCAATTGTCCCTTTTTACTATATAAAAAATTAAAAAATAAAAAATAAAATAAAAAAATAATAAAAACTTCACGTCAGACCATATAAACGGTATGTTTATTTACATCCCTAAAGGAAATCTTTCCCAAAACAGAACATTGCAATGTAATTCAGACTAAAAGCTACAGGTCATTACTTCTTTCTGTGATACTAACTTGTATTCGTAGGTTAGGAGACTAAAAGTGCAAGGGTTATAACTCAGTCTTTAGCTATGCAATCAAAGGAGAAGACAGATTCATTTACGTAAAAGTAATCGTTGAAGCTGTTTGTTTAAGATTTAGTTATAGTTCTCTAACTCGTGACTCAGAATCATGAATTTCAACTCGTGACTCGTCTCGTGACTCGATTCGTAAGAGTCATAACACGTATACATATGTAAAAATTATACAACAATAAACATCAACATATCTTATAGATTATAATTCTTCAAAATTAATGGACTAGTTTACATAATCTAAAAATCCTAGAAAGTTGAATTTATTAAGTACATTTAAAAAGTTATAAATTTGAAGATTAGGCGTGGTAATCTAGTGTGTGACACTACTGTAAAAACTTGACTACTCAATCAACATCCATTAACTCCCAACCGTTTCGTTAATAAAAACTTTTCATAGTCTCTACGGTGTCTTTAAGATATTACTCAAAGGGACAATCATTGTGTAAGACTTTTATTCTCAAGGAAGTAGAGCAGTACGAGAGTCATTAGTGAAGTCGTCGATTGGCAAAACCACTTCGGCTTAATTCAAAATAAACCATAGCCATTTTTTTTCTATTTTCTTCTTTTTTCAATATTACACTGAAAGTTTGTCAGATTTCTAACTCATGTGAGTAACGATTCGGCACGACTCGGAAGAGTCAAAATCATTTAAGAGTCGGATGTCTGAGTCGCCTTGTTTTTGAGATATTTGACAAGATTCCTAAGAGTCAACTCGTGACTCGTAAGAATCTAACAATTACGGTTTTAATTACTTTGAAGTTCCAAAATCATTTGAACGCGGCAAAAGAATCACTATAAGATTGAGCAAACATCAACCTAGCTAGGAGTGGTGCTTGCTGATAATATAGCTTGGCCTTCTTCTTCTAAGATAACTATATTTAGGAAGCATACTAATTAATCATTTAGTTGTCGTCACAGAGGCCAGATAAGTGGATTACGGCGCCTATATGGTTGATAATAAGGTCAAAAAAAGCTAATAAGTGATGGGTACTTATGAACTGGGTTGGAGACATGTTAACGTAACCTATTTGGTGAAGGGAACAATGAAAGGATTAATGAAGAATGATGTCTAAGTAACATCTGTTACTAGGTTTTTCGAAGAACATAAATTGTGGCCACACAAATTAAATCTATAACATTGAAACATGCCAATTAAAAAATAAATTCTATGTGTTTAGTCTATTGATCGAAGTCATTAGTCTCTAGCTAAAATGTTTTATTTATTTCAAACTTTTGATCTGCCCCATGGAGCTTAGAAACTTGTCAAAAGTTTGTTCTCGCTCATACGTAGAACAAAGTCAAACCCAATTTTTCATTTACTTTTTCGTTTTAGTTATCTCACTTTAAGGGTCAATTTTTCCTTCACCGTAACTCCATTTTTTATATATTTTAATTTATTACGAGGCTCTCATTAAAGAGAACGTAAACCTACATGATATTAGTCATACATGTGACCCATATGTGTGTATATATATATATCAAGGGATAAAGTGTACTAAAATGTAACATACTATTTTCAAAAATTTATTGTCTCACTTACAAACCTTTCATTATTTGTATGTATATAACTTTCGATTATTGCTATTTATATATATAATTTTGCTAGCATATCATCTATATAGATTACCGGATATCCCATACAATTTGCAATGTCAAAAACTTACATATACAAATAGGAATAATCCGAAGTTTGGTACACATAATATAAGTTTTAAAAATTCGATACACACAATATATATTCGATAATAGTTTCTTACATTTTGGGAAACTTAATCCTTTCAATTATATCCGATGAAAAATCATGTTATCGATCAACCAAAATTATCAACACTTCCACATGTCCAGTTTGCTCCGACTTGTATCATCTTTCAACTTCTAAAATATTTTTGTGTTCAGATATCAACTTTGTAAATCGTTTTAGTTTTACAAAAATAGTGACGTTGTCTTGATGAACAAATTGGTTATCGCGGTACATAGACAAGCCTTCAACTCCATCCAATGCATACCAATTCAAATACACACACAAAATGCAGTAACCTGACCAGTTTTCATGAAGAATATGCATCCCCTTTATGGTTAACTCTCCGACAAGAGATTCGTGTTCGACAATATAACTACTTTGTACTGGAAATTAGACGGAATATCTATTTTAAAAGGAATTGCGATGTGCCCGCCACCGGCCATCCTTGAATTGCAATGACATGTAATCAATCGAGTGTTTTATATTTGTAAAGTCGGGACCTAAATTATACAACTACTTGGCCTAAGGCTAGTTAGTGGCAGGTATAATCTAGGGTCATTCTTAATATCGGCTGAATTTGAATCAAGGAAGTTCAGATGATTGGGATCTATCTAGTAAGGGTTTTGAAATAATGGGGATTTGAATTTTTTATTTTCTGTTAAAATGTAGTATGTAATCATACAAGGTAGAATGTAATTAATTCAGATCAAGAAGGTGTTTGTTATGGCTCGTTAGCCTAGTTATGGGATGATGTTGGGTTTTGAGGAAATGTTTGTCAAAAGATTTGTAGTTTATTACCTTGAATATTTGTGGTGTAGGCAACAAGTTCCCTACAAATTGATTACTCAATCAGTATGTTACCAGGAACTAGGCTATGGTGACTCTGATCGGAGTGGTCTGCTCAGCTCTCAACACTTTTCTATTGAGAACTAGTGACCCATCTTGGAATATTGCTATTCCGAGGTGCATGAATAGAGTAACAGATCATCTCGTAACTCGACTGTTCTTAACACCACTGGAGTACTCAATTTAATAATCATTTAAAACAAGACTTGTTTTGAATTGCTTTCTATGAATGGTTTAATGGAATCTAGGCATGATAGACATAACTAGGACCCTTAATGATCACTCATCTACCTTTTCGGGACTCGTAAGCAAAGTTTGTATTTTAGTTTAGAAATTTCATTTACGATTTAAACTAACCATTACTTAAAATTTCCTAATAATTCCCATTGTAATTCACAATGTATTTCACAACTTAACGTTTCCATAGTTCACTGTGTAATTCATTAATAAAAATGTTTCCACAACTCACTATGTATTCTACTCGTTGATGTTTCCATTGCTTCAAGCTCTAAGCATGTACAAAAACGTCTTCGGTAGGAAGCTATGTGGTTAAGTCATAGTTATGTACCTTGACTGATAAGTTTGACACAGATAAACTTGTGTGCACAGTGTAAATCGTATTTGAATAACATTTATGATTAAGTTCTTTTAAGTCTAATCACATGTTGGTCAAAGTTTGCTTATTTCTGCAACACTATAGGGAACTTTTTATTGTCCTTATAAGCATATTGAAGAAAAGATTGATGTATATGATATCAAGCTCAAGTATTACAAGATGTGTGTCAGAAAACTGTTAAAGCTTTCTACATAACATGCCCAAAGGAAATGAAACCAATTAAGCAATCTTGACCATGGCCCCTACACCCCTCAACAAATCTCTTTGTTGATTACATTGAAATCCATTAGAGATTTGTGACCAAAATCAATTCACATACCTAAGGGATACATGCATCGGAACATTAAACTTTAATGAAAAAGAACAACCCACCAACTCTTTGATTATTAGTGACTCTTACTATATACAAATTCTTGTATATTTGCTTTTTATGGGCTCCAAATATTGTTACGAAATGCAAGAAACAAGTAATGGGACCATTATATGGATATATCTCCTGAAATTGGACCCACCAAGGGAACACAACCAAAGAAGCTGGAATTTCCACGTGGTCCTCTAATTTAATTTCTACAGTTTTTCAAGTCTTAAAATTCAATTCAATTCAATCTTTTTTGGATGAATAAGACCGTAATCATTCATATACAGTTCTTTTACCGACATGTCACCATTCAAATCCATTTTGTTTCAAGAACATTGTGAAATTAACTTTAAATGCTATCCTTCACAACTGTTGTATGCACAAGACTTTTTGAAATTTCTTGTATGTAGCTATGTGGTTGCCGATATATATATAATAAAAGATTTTAAGTAAGTTTTATATACATTTGAAACTATAATAATATATTTATTAAAAAATTTCATATACACGATAGAACTTTTGAACACTGATACATACAATAATAAAAATTGTCATCTCTCGTACATTATGATACATGAATCCTTCTTATTTCCCTAATTTAGTTTACTGATAGGAGATTAAATATATAAGTTAGTCATGAACAACTTAAACATGAAAAAAACTTCATGTTTATTTTAGTAAATTAAAAAAATATCATTGTGTTATATCATTTTATTTAATTTCAGTCCCTTGATTATGTTTTATGCATATTTAGTCCATAAAAGACATATTTTATTACACAATCATTCTCTTATTCACATGAAATGACTAAAATACCCCTGACATTTTGTTGTATATTTAGTCCTATGAAAGATTAATTGTATAACAAAACATGTCTTTTAGAAATTGAACATGCAAAAAACACGACCAAATGACTAAACACATAAACTACGTTTATAATTTAATCTATATATTTTGTTAACACGGATTCATTTGGACAATACATTTCTATACTTCATTCCAACCCATCTTCTCTCTTTCTATTAAAACCAAATACAAAAATATTTATAAATAAAAAACACATAAAAAGTGGAACAAAAAGACAAAGTCAATTTAGCATGTATATAAATATAGAGCGACCATACACGAAATACATAGAGAAGAAAACCTCCTTGAGCAAATTTAGTACAACCTTTGATTTTCATCATTTTATTATTAGATAAGATTCAGATTCATATTCATATATGGAGGGTTTTACATCAAATTTCCATAGTTTTAAACCTTCATTTTCTATCCTAGATATTGATCACAACATCGAATTACTCAACCAATTTTCATTTCAATATGACAATACTTCTCAAAGCTTCATGGGGTCTTCTTATGACAATTTCTTATCACAACAAACGTTATTACCATCATTTGATCACCAATTCGTTCAAAACTTTCAACACGGAAATAAGAACGTCATGTTGGTTCAGGAGCCCGTTTCGATGGACCCACTAGTAAATGGGAAGAGAAAGCTTATGGATGTTTCTGCTAGCAGCACTTCTGGGAATTCGTCTTCTCATTCAGTTAGTGAGATTAATGAGAAGAAACATCAGGTAACGTCTTCAGTAAGAACGATTTATTTAAATCATTAATTTAGGATTATGTTAACGTACTTAATTGACATAATCGTTTGACCAGAATACCTCATTTTTGTATACTGTGGTATTAAATTATTTTTGTAACAAACTAAAACGACTACCACTTAGTGACATTATCACCTTTTCAATAAGACTAACTTAATTAGTTGCTTGTACTTAACCTTCTTTTTTTCTTTTTTCTTTTTACAGAGTTCAGGAAAGGGCAAGAAAGCAAAATTGAGTGATAATGGAGAAGCACAAAAGGAAGTGGTACACGTTAGAGCCAGAAGGGGCCAAGCAACTGATAGTCACAGCTTAGCAGAAAGAGTAAGCTCAAAATTTGGATTTTAAGTGCAAAAATCATATTGGAAAGATAAAAATATATATATAATTGCGAAGTCACCAAAAAAAAATGTTTAGAGCGTCAAACAGTACTCACACATTCAGCTCAAAATATGTGATAATATAAGGAACAGTTACCTTTTAGATGACCATTTTAACAAGTATTAATTATTGTGAAGTTTAGTTTACTCAGCGAAAATTCACTCTTGCGACTTAATTGAACAGGTTAGAAGAGGGAAAATCAACGAGCGCTTAAGATGCTTGCAAGACATTGTGCCCGGGTGCTACAAGGTAAATTTTTTGTATTACAATCAATTGGGTGCATTGTTAAATAGTATACATATAACTGCTTCTTAAATTGATTAATTAACTTGGGAATATACATACAGTCAATGGGCATGGCAGTAATGTTGGATGAGATAATCAACTATGTACAGTCTTTGCAGAATCAGGTGGAGGTGAGTTAAATGAACTATTATCATAAAGACTAGTATTTGATGAAATATTACAGAAAAATACCATTGGAGATAGTTGATTATAAAAACCATAAAGACATAAAAATAAAAAATAAAAAATTTCTTGAATTTGCTTTGCAGTTTCTGTCCATGAAACTCACTGAAGCAAGCAGATTTCACAACTTCGATTCAGATTCAACACATATCGATACATTTCAGGTAAGTCGTGACACCTTTTTAACATATTTTTGCGGTTTATTTCTTTTAAATTAACTTCTTTGAACGGTAAACACACATAGATGACTTGCATGATATTTACTTTATTTACATATTTTGTCTCTCACAATCTTTTAATTGATGAGTTAGTCTGATACCACTTAAATATATGTTAGAATACTATGATATGATTGTTGAATGATACTACTATAAATCATAATTTAACTATTTAAGGATGTGTTCAAACATTATTTTAAATTACATATATATTAATTTATTTGGTGCATAAGATTTGGTGATTAAAGACAAAATTTGATTGATGGCAGATGGGAAATGTAATTGAGGGACTGAAGATGCAAATATTGGAGGAAAGAAAACAGAGTGACCCAGTTGACCAGAGTTTTGGCTCTTATCCTTCATTGCCATACCATAGAACATAAAAGAAGATCCTTCTTGTATTTTCATACATATACATACAATTTGTATTATTGTTCCTATACATACAAAATGTATAACCAATTACACAATTATTGAAATATGATCAAAGTTTGCTTGGTATACATATAAATGGTTATTTCCCTTTTCAATTATTAGTAAATACTAGCATTATATACTCGGACAATTCAAAATATGCAGTCAGGTCAGTTAGTAGTGGGTCATTATCAAATAATCGAAATTCTATTTTGTATACATCATATTTTCAAGCGGGTGTAATAATCCAAAGCTAAATATAAGTTACAAATTATCATTTTGCGTTAAATGAAGTAATCGAAAAAGTGCTAAGTGCCCTGAAACGTAAGAAACGATGATCGAAAATTTATTGTATGAAAGAACTTTTAAAACCTTTATTTTATGTATTCAATTTTCAGTTATTACTATTTATATGTAATTTTCTGACGTGATAATTTGTATGAAGGTCACGTAGTAGCTTGTATAAATTACACACTACATATAAATAGTAGGTGAATATATACGACAAATTTTTTAAAATCTGATTCATACATTTGATTTTCAATAATAGTTTGTTATGTTTCAATATACTTAACCCAATAAAAAAGGCTATAAAAGGATTAATAAACATACTATTGTCATCCTACTCATCGACACTAATTAACAATCAAGTAGTCCATTACATGGTTAGATTTTTATTAAAAAGAAAAATAAATCAAAAGTTAAATTATCAATTCATAAATCTAAAAAAATATTGATATTCACAACACATCAACTTAAATGACATAGTGGTTGGAATAAACATTATGGATTTTGTCCCCCTTTCCCTTATTTGCTTTCAGTTGTTATAATGCTTATATCCAATTTTTTAATTCAGGTGCATTGTACTTGGTTTTATTTTGGTAGGGTCCTTTTGTCCATATATAGTGACTTAGTGAGGTTCTATGTTTCTATATTTTATAATAAAATTGTTATAGATTTTGAGTTTTTGGTCAATACTTAATATTCATTGATTAATCAGTTCTAAAATTAAGTTATAGACAAGAAAATCCAACAGCAGACATGTAAAACCATCAGTTTAGTGTCTATTTTGTTTGCATTGAAAAATTAAAATATGGATATAAAGGCAAGACCAACCATCATTTCCTATTATTAATATGAAAAATGATACATGCTAAACATTTACCTAAAAATATGATTGAGGTATATATTAAACTTATTGGTAAAGATTAAGAAAGATAACTACCGAAATACAAGCATAAAAAGATATACTATTAAGCATGTGTTCAGATTTATATTATTATGTGTATGTAGCATTACTCTATCCATATATATATGAATACATAAAAGTTTACCTCTTCTTAATTTAATTTAACATTAACAGATGGAGTCTAAATCTTGAAAACATCAAGATTGTAAGTTCTGTAATACTTGTATTAGTATTAGATTTGGATCCTATCAAATTATATCTTAATATAGGGCATATTTTGTGTTTTGTGAGAAAGAAATAAGATAGGACATTTAGTTTGTTATGAATTTTATTTATTGCTTTCATCTCTTAAAAAAATTTAACATGACCTATGTAATACTTGAGATGTTACAAATCCATTAGTATATTAGTAATTCACTCAAACGTAGTTTATTTTGGTAAATTTAATGTAACTATGATGTACTCGGGACCAAATGTCTTTTGAAGTGAAATATAATATAACGTGTAGCTGGGTCAACGTGTAGCGGCTCTTGCAAGGGGTCTTTGGAGGCCAACTAAGGCCCGTTATAGGTTTTGGTCTTCATTTGAACACACGTAAATATAACATAATATTTGTTTGGCTTAGTTTCGCTATTAAGATTTTAAGTGCAATCGTTATCTTATTTCAATATTAATATCGTGAACGTTAGCAGTAAATAATCGAAATACTCTAAAGTGATCACATGATATAAAAGTTATTCAAAATTATCATCACCCCAATGATCTAACATTTTGAATCTGACACAAAATAAGTATAAACTAAACGAACAGAACCATCAACGATAAAGAGATGCAAAAATCATATATGTCGTTAAACTCGTTTAAACCGTTTTTTATTTCTCTTTAACCTTCAAATATACATAAGAAATAACATCTTTTAGGTGTACTTTTCATCCAAAACATATTATCTCCAATAATATACTTCACGAAACTCAACTCTAAATTTCATTTTAACTTATTCTAACTTTTATACAATACTAGGGTAATACCTTGCGCGCAGCGCCAGACAGTTATTTGTGTGCATCGACGTTTATTAGTTATATTCTTAAAAGTATCATATGTTATGAAATTGAGACAATAGAAAAATTTAATCATTTAACCAGAAAAATGTAACAACTAAAATAGTAGGAGTAATCACCCTTACAACGATAATAATGATATCCAAAAAATTTAAAGTAAAAGTTGAATTAGAAAACGTTATAAAACAAAAATAATGTAATGTATAAAAAAGAAGTTTAAAAGAAATGATAGGCGCAAGATATGAACCTGCTTCTTTCAAAGTTGATGATTCTAATCCAATGGGTGTACAATGGTTCGGGTGTACAACACTGAACCAAGGCAATTATATGTTATACAATAATTGAACTTGAAAATAGATGTTAGAAATCATTTTAGGTATTAAATTGTTTACTAAAAAATATTTATATAAATTTTTGATAGGAATTCGAGTTATATAAGTTTTTAGAACCACATTATTGAAATATATATATATATATATATGGAAGGAATCAATAGGGAAGCAAAAAAATTAGGGAAGAAGGGAAGTAAATCTCAACCACTGATTTCATTATAAATGAATTTTAAAAATTACAAAAAATTTCAAAATTTAACATTCATCATCAATGAATGTTAAAAACGTTTTTTTAATAAAAAAATCAAGGGCTAAGATTTACTTCCCTCCTTCCTTAAATTTTGAAGCTTCCCTATGGATCCTTCCCCTATATATACGTGTATATGCATTTAAGCTTTTGAAAGAACTGTAAATATTTAACATCGATTAAAAAATGGTAGTTTCGATTAAATACTATGACATACACTTAAATAAGTAAAAAAGCTGCTAGATAAGTTGTTAGTAGAAACACTTTCAAGTAGAAATTTAGAGGTTTAAAAGAAGACATTTCAAACTAAAGTTGACAAAAGTAGAATCTATTAAATAATAGTTGAAATTTGTTAAAAGTTACCTATGTTATAAAGCTAAGTAAATTTAAAATAAATTATAAAGAATCGTAAAGTAAGAAGGGTAAATTACAGTCTCTGTCCCTGTGTTCTTCCAGATTCACACGCCGTGTCTTTCAACTTTGATTTTTGCAGTCCCTACCCCCATGATTGCTGTTTTCGTAACAAATCAACACCTCTCTCGTTAAATCTAATGAAATGATCGTTAAGTCATGCAAAATGACGAAAATATCATCATCTTCTATACACTCTTTTCTTTTACCTTCACTTTCTCTCTTCACTTTCTTTCAATTCCGGCAGCCACCATCTTCAGTCGCCACCATCCCTAACCACCTCCATCTCTGGCCAATACCATTTTCCCATCGAATCAAACACCAAATGAGTAGTCAACACAAAACCTAATCGATCAAATGCTTAACCCAGACCGTTAATCGATGGAATCTGAACCAATCTTCAAAACCAAGAAACCTATTTTATTGGCAAACCTGAATGAAATTTTCAAAATCAAAAACCCCTAATGAGTTGAACGTGAACGAAATCACCAAATCCCTGACCAAAATCCGTAATCGGTCAAAACCTGATTTAATTTACTCAAACATTAACAAAATCGTTTTGAACGAAATCATTTACGTAACCTGATTTATGGTTTCTGAAACAAACCTGAACGATATGATGGAAGAAGACAACACCGTTCGGTCATGCGTAAAGAAGCAACGACGTCTGTGACGTTGCCAGAGAAGGAGAGTAGCGACGTTGCCGGTGATCTTGCCGGAGAAAGAGAGAAATGTGTGTGGGAGAAAGAGAGATGTGTTATGATGGCTCCGTCGGATTTAGTCAGTTATATTCATGTTGGGGCATCATGTCTAGGAAAGAAAAAGAAGCAAGATCTGGGTTGCAACCCAACCATCATCCTCCTATCACTGTAGCCCCACCAGTAAGTAGATCAAATCACCGGAGCCACCAGTAAATAGATCTAGGGTTACGGTTTGATGAAGATGAGGAGTGTCAGTAGGTTATTGTGTAGAGGCAGGTGTTGAAAGTCTAGTGCGGTGGTGGTGGATAGAGTTTGGGGAGGTGGTAGTGAGGATGTGAAAAGTCGCAGGTGTTGAGAGGCGCGGTATGTGGGAAGTTAGGGTTTTAAGATGTTGTTTGGTAAATAAAAAAAAAATAATTAAATTGGAATTTTCTAAGATATTGTTTCAATGGATGAGGTTACATAGGGTTTAAGAAAGAAAAAATAAAGGATAAGTGAAAGATGAGGGTATTTTAGTCATTTTGAATGACTTAACGATCATTTCGTTAGATTTAATGATGGAGGGGTTGATTTGCTACGAAAACAACAACCATGGGGGTAGGACTACAAAAATCAAAGTTGAAGGACGCGACGTGTAAATCTGGAAGAACACAGATGCAGGGACTTTAATTTACCCAAGTAAGAAAAAAAAAGTGATTCCTTGACTTTGTAAAAAAAGAAAACAAAAAAAAAAGGAATAAAAATATTAGAGGAGCTACAGTCTATTGAACTTAGGTCATTTAAATGAAGTTTCCTCAATATAGTGGGCAACGCCATCAAGCTAAAGCATTCTTTTGTTGTTCTTTTTGCATTTTAATTATATATTAGATAAAAATTACAGATAAGAAAAAAAGAAAAATATAAATGGCAACAGCTGATCAAACTTGCACCATTTCACACAAAGGGTGTCGAACATGGCGGGCACTAACCACTACTCTGAAGCTATCAAGATTAATATTGTATGCACCTATTAGAGCTCTCTTTAATCTGCTCATGGCTAGATCGATCCGTTTCGGATCACGTGTGTCGCCCAGGGCATAAGGAGCATGATGACTTGACGTCATCCTCGCCTTCCTCCGGCTTATCACCGGCAATATGTTCAGGGTTCCAAACTCAATGATGGCAACTAAACACGAGGGTTGCCCTCGTTGCGAGTCAGTTATAGTGATCCTGTTACTGTCAAAAAGTACGCTAGGCGCGCTCAATTGGGGGAAATTTACTTACATAAGTTCGTGGATTTTAACATATAAAACAATCAAATAATTCAAAATTGTTTTTTTTTTCACAACATACACACACAAACTCACGAAAAAAATTTCGACAATAACTCAACTTTTGCAATCGTATTATATAAAATATTTCAAAGACTTTTTTGACATAAGAACCCACTAATAATTGAATTAATAATCAAGTCGACAAGTACTTAAATGATAAGAATAATAAACAAACTATAGTGATAATAATATTAAGAAATATAAAAAGAAAATAATCACTTACCAGCTATATATCATTTATCAATTTTGAATTGTACATATATATGTGATATGTTAATCACTTATTGTCTATATACATCACTTATCTACTTTAAATTGTATATATATGTGGGATAAATTATAGGATTGTGTGACCAATGATTTACTTTCTGCTCTAATTTGAATATAATACAAAGTCCAAAATATTATCATCATAATATCGGAACGACAATGTCCATGGCAAGTTGGGACTTTGTCGACATATATGGGCATTTGGATATATGATTATATGCTTTACCTCAAGGGCTTTTGAAAGAGTTTTTTTCGCATTCCATTTACAATTTATTATGAGGGTTGCAATTTAAGTTTAGCTATGACCACCTATATTATATGGAAGGAATTAATTCTTATTTGTTTGTTGTCATTTTTTTACGTCGAATGCAATATACAAGATGAGTGAGAAGTAAATACAAAAAATATGATTAATATTTTTTGAATTATATCGATTAATGATTAATGCAGTTACATAATACAAATACTTATACAGCAACGATAATTTGGTACTAATTGATACGATGTTATTAGAAAACAAAAGAGGACCGGGAATTTGTTTGTTTCTACACAGGATCACCACAACAATGAACAAAAAGATAAAAACAATAATGTGTATAAACTTTAACATTACTTTTTGAAAAAAGGTTATTCTTTATAACTACATAAATGCATACACTTATCACACACACATCATGTGGGATATGTCTTAGGATTGTAAAAAAACAACCTTATCATCTATATACATTTTAGCCACATTGTCTTATACATCATGTGAGATATGTTTTAGGATTGTAAAAAAAAAACACCTATCATCTATACATATTTTTGCTAAATTGTATAGTACATCATATGAGATATATTTTAGAATTGTAAAAGAAAATTAATTAAAAAAAGACTACACAAATATTTATACAATGAAAGATAGTAACAATATTGTGTATGAACCCGAAAATTGCTTTGTGACAAAAACATTACTCTTTATAACTTCATAGATGCATACAATTATTATATATATACAATTTATGTACATTGTATTGTACATCACGTGGGATATGTTTTAGGATTGTTCCAAAATTTTACTCTTTATAACTTCATAAATGCATACACTTATCATCTATATACAATTTATCTACATATGTATTGTACATTATTTAAGATATGATTTAGAATTGTAAGAATAAAAACTTATCTATATACAATGTATCAATATTGTATTGTACATCATTCGAGATATCTTTTAAAATTGTAAAAACAAATCAATCATTTATGTACAATTTATCTACATTACATTATACATTATTTAGGATAAGTTATAAGATTATAAAAATAAAAAAAATCATTAAAAAACCAAAAAAAGAGGTTACTGTTCATCTAACTCGTAAATGTTATATATAATGATAATTTTACTTCACTTAGATTATTTAATAAAAGCATGCACGTTATAACTAGTTAAAGTTCTTGTATTTGAAATCATATATTTCGTAAATGGATTAATTACTTAAAAGAAATTACTTTCAATTTTGTCTGTTTTTCCGTCGATGTACTTTCTTATGTCTCATTTTCTCATTAAACTCTCGTAACTGAATATGTAACTTGAATTGCTTATATTATTTGATCCACTGATGATACTCCTCTTTTGGAAGACTTTGAGAGTAATGCTGAATAGCTTTACTTTCACCATTTTCTTCATAATTTCATCACTTCAAGCATTGATCTTTTAGTTTCTTCATTCATTCTTTTGTATGGTTGCATTTCTGTCCAATTCATCACTTTAAAATGTCATTTTATCTCTTTTGCATTCATACTTATTACATACACAACAGCTAATCAAAACACTATCATTCAAGCATAAATATATGCAATTTTATATGAAAAAAGCATAAAGATTATGTATGCAATTAGTACCTATTAGTGGCTCGGGTCAATGGACAACACTGTTGCAGAGTTCGGGGCAGCGCCTCAAAACAACAACGAAAATTATCAAGTTCAATGTACCCTGGAAATAGTTACTCGAACATAACTGTTTGTAACCGCCTTGTTGGTTGGCAGATATTTAGACATAGTTTCAAACAGATTTGAAGAACACCAAACACACATGTGAATTTGAGTTTTGATTGCCATAAACTTGAATATTCACTTGGATTAGCTCATGACGAATTTCATGAACCTAGATATTCTAGGGTCGAAATATTGTCTTCGTACAAGATAATCTTAGTATAGTAGTTCAATCTTAGAACTGTATTGTACTCATGATCTAATGAGAATACCTTAGGATAGTTAACAATTAACAAGTACACAAGATCGACCACTGGTATTTTACAGGGAGATATTTAATTAAATATACAAAATGGGCTTTATATTTTAAATATTATCGACCCAAGTTTTTGCCCCACAAAGGATCACAAAGTTTCAAGAAAATTGCAAGACTACAATCTCCGTTTCGCAACATCATTTCACTATATATGGGTTTTATATTACGAAATCCTCAAATCATATACAAAAATGGGTTTAAATCGTTTTTTTAGATCAAAATGTTAGAAAACTAATATAACTTGCATATTAGCCCATCTCTAACATATGAATATAACTAAAACTACAAAATCAATACAATTGATTTTCTTGCAATAAGTAGAAGGAGGGGCACAGCCACCAAGAAGTTGGGGTAACACATATTAGAGGCTCGTTTAACATATGAACATATGAAGTGTAATTTATTTTTAATAATATTAATTTTTCTATTAGTGTTACGGTCAAAACAACTTTTGTTACCTATTACAAATGATTAGCTCGTTTTATATGTTATTAAATTTAAAATTAATAATTAGATCATTTTATTTTGAAATCGTATATGTTCAAAATTCTTTTAATTTATTTGATAGTAAAAAAAATCATACTACGAATCACTTTTAAATTCTGGATCCACTACTGAAAATGCAAAAGTGGTGAGTATGTTAGGGGAGATGGCATTAGGCAAAAGTGTGAATTCGCAAGAAAAGTTGGTGGGGCAATCGCAAAGGAAAATGGAAAAAACGCAAGGACCTTTTTGAAATGGTTAATTTTTTTTAAAAATTTTTGTGAAGGTTAACAATTTCTAATATGTGGGTGTCCATTTAATGATTTGAATAATAGGGTAATTATCCCTTTCACAAAACATTGACGATCAATCCAGTAATAATTACGTTTATCAGATAATCATTACTAGATTATACTTTATTTATGTTACACTAGTAGTCTGACTATCGTATATTCTATAATTTTTGAATTCTTATATAATTAATGATGTAATAAATAAGTATTTAATCTTTATTATTATTACTTATACTTGTACTTATGTTATAAACAATCTATAATAATAATAAATAATAAATTTACATCAATTTTTTTATATGACATGCCACTATTTTATTATAGGTATTGTGCTAAAGTACCTATAACTTACACCAATTTTTTCATATATTTCTTCATTTTTCATAAATTACAAATTCATGTGAAATAATATGTTCTAATCGTTTTATAACAATAAAATACCAGTAAACAAATTATAACGTGTGTGTGACTTTTTAGTGGAGCAAATGATTAAGTTTTGTTGATTAAACAAATTTCTTGAATATCACAATGGATTATTCTAATGGTGGGTGTTTGTTAATCATATAAGGTTAGATGTATAATAGTCACCGTAATATTATCTTAGTAAAAAATATAACAATAGAGAAATATGACTATAAAGTGTCTTAGATGAGTATATTTGGATAATATAATATCTAACTTGATATTATTACTTTGTTATAAAATTTATTAACTATGTCTAAAGTCATCAAATAAATATATAATAATTAAAATTGTGACCATGCAAGAAGATGATTAGCAACAAGTAATTGACAATTGATAAGTTAAAAAGACACGTACATTGTACGGGTCAAAAATACTATTTAAAATTAAGGATTAAGTGATTTGAAGTATTAGTAATTAGACGTTGAATTATATTATGTCTAATAATTTACGTTTATCACATATTGACTTTTTCTATTGCTACTACAATGTTGTCGCTGATGCTTTTCAATTTTTATTTTTGACTTTTCGATTGGAGTCAAAATGAAAATAAATTCCGCATACGCTTAGGTGATGACATTGTTCGTAGCTAATACTTTTTTCTTTTTTGATTTTTTTTGGAGCTAAAGAGAAAAAAAGATCTCGCCAAAGCTTTAGCGATAACATTGTGGTCGCCAACTCTTTTTTAAATTTTTTAAAAGTAGTTTAAGTTAAATAATACGTAGGTTTATTATATGTATAATTAAGTTTATTTAAATTTTAACTTAATGTTACCTAATTTTAAGCTATAAACTAAACATTAAACCCTAAACCCTAAGTCACACTACAACAAAATTGGTTTTTTAGGACCTTTTCATGCGACACTATATAAAGAGCGTCCTAAAAAAGTATTTAATAGGACACTTTCATTTCTTGTTCTAATTTTGATGTAATTTAATAGGACCCCTGTAGATGTGTCCTATAATATTACATTTTATAGGACATATAATCGTTGAGGTCTTATTACAATGGACTTTAATAAGACATTTAATAAAAGTGTCCTATAATATTAAGTTTTATAGGACACTTATTTATTAGGTCATATTATGATGTAACATTATAGGACACTTGATGTATATGTCCTATTATATTGAGTTTTATAGGACATTTTTTTCTCTATGGTCTTATCATGAAGTGACTTAGGGCATTGCCAGTGGTTCGTCACTTCCTTCGTCACTTTGGACCGACGAAACCGAAGTCAATGGTACGGTTTCGTCGGTCGGTTTACAGTTAGTAATCCGGCACTTGTTTGCCCATTTCTTTTTTTTTTCTTTTCTCGTTTGTTTTCTTGTCCAACGGCCACATTCATTTTGAAATTTCAAAATTTAGGAAATGTAATTTTTTTTTTAATTATTGTAATGTTTTTATTTTAATGAAATGTGTTTTATTTTGATTATTGTGTTTTAAATATGTTAATTAAATAGTGGGAAAAAAAACTGATCGTGACAATTGGCATGGGTCAGTAATTGTTAGTCAGTTTCAGTCGGTTTTGAAGAAAGCTGACGTGGCGCTGAGTTGGCAGAAAGTGACCAGTTAGTTTCAGTCACGATTGGGAGTGGTCTTGGTCGGACGTTTGACGCATAGGTCCTCTTTACTAAGTTTATATGACACTTATTCTTATATGACTTATTTTTAGTAACCAAATATGACACTTAATACATATATATGTCCATATATATTAAGTATTATATAACATTTAGTTATTGAAGTATGTGGTATTATATTTAATTTTAGGGCTAAGTGTTTAAAAATGTATCTAACTTTGTATTTAATTTTTTGATACAGGGCCTTTGTTTGAACGACACGTTGATGCTTTAGATGGATGACACACCAATTAAAATCATACAATTAAAAATAATTGAAAATTAGATACACATAATAGAGGTTTTGAAAGTTGATACAAATAATAACTTTTTTGAGAAAGTTGAATACATTTTGAAACACTTAGGTTTAAATTTTATAATGAGCTTTTACATTGGGATTAACACAAACTAATAAGTTACTTGATACATTAGTGACATTATATTCTCAAACTCAATCAATGACTTAAACTGATTTGGTTTTGTCAATTAGACACTTTTTATTTTTTATTTTTTAGTTCAGTCGTTATTAAATAAATAAAGCAAAAATATCATTTCAAATGTTGGGTACAAAATCATTTCTCACATTAGAAACTAAAAGAAAATATATGTCCAACATATAAGTTTATATTAGGCTCAACTTTAAAATTAATTGGTGATAGAGAGAGCGACCCAAACATATATGAATACAATGTTTTCTTTAGTTTCTGATCTGGGACATTGGTTTGCACCCAACAATCCTGTATGCGTGTTTAATTGTTACATTATATATGAGTGTGTGATTTATTGATGTGATAGTAATCGATCCCAACGAAATGGTTCAAGAGTATGAGAATAATGAAACGGGAATGAAAATGACGTGACGTTTGTGTTATGTAAATGAGTATCAAAGAGTATCGAAAACTAAACCAATTTGAATTGTGTTATTTGGTTTGGTTTTTTCACAATTTTAAAGTGTTTGGTTTGGACTTTGGTTAGCGTGTTAAAATATTTTTAAACTAAAAAAATTGAATTGATAAATACAATAAAACTAAAAGCTGAACTCATGAACATCTATAAAGAGTATAATAGATCGCAAGAAATATATAAATAAGAGCATTTTCAATTCTAGGTTTTTAAAAGTTTTTTTTTTTTTTTTTTTGTGTAAAAAATAAAAAAGATAAAAATATTTCTAAAGTACTTTTAGTTTTTTTTTATATCGTTTGAGCTAATGATTTATCTTATCAATAGGTCAATAAAAATAAGCCTTGGCCCGATGTATTTCTATTTTTGTAATTTATGTCTATCTTTTAAAACATGACTTTCAAATAAAAGAATTAATAAAAAGTTACTAGATATCAACTAAAAAATCATTATACTGAGCAATATTTCATAGTAACCAAACATTTACTCCTTAGATGATCGATTCTCAAGAGACCCTGTATCCACATATATACGAAAAATATTTGACTTATCTCCAAAAATTTGGATTCCCCCCAATTCCTTTTTAATTGTTTAAAACTCACCGCCAAAATTTCAATTTATCACCCACACTTTTATTCCCAATTTTAATAGGGATATGCAGTTCACACTTTGCGATCTCCTCGTCTCTCCTATATTGTTTTCTCTTTATTAAACTTTTTTCTTAACTGCCATATGTTTCTCGTTTATCCTAATTATCGTCTTTTTCAATCTGCAATTGGAGGAATGGGTCACAAGTTTCACTCACCGCTTCTTACTAATTGTCGGACCGCTGTAATTCTCGACTACTTAACTAAACGACTTGCCAGGTTACAGGTTAGCAATTTCAGGTCTTATTTAAACACTTGATGAATATTCTATCACAAGGTTTATATTTTAAACCCTCTGATTTGGCAATGGTATTTTGGTTTGATGGTGAATTTGGAAGGAGGCATTTTACTGTTGCACATGTTAATTACGAGATGAAAATGGAATACACGACAAAAAGTGGAGTGAATGTAGAACTAAGAGAGAGTATATGTTGCCAATTTATTTTTGAGGTATTTTATTTTTCCAATTTTCTATGGTTTTGATATAAGTTTCACTTCCGCTACTATATCTATGTATGTATACGCATAATCACATGTATGTAAAATTTGTTGTTATACGATTATTATGTTTTTTGTTACTCTTGATTTATATGAAAATTCCTCTTTACTAGTTCAATGGTAGTTCTTGCTGCTTATATTATTACCTATGAAGTTGTTGGTGATTGTTCTATGAGAGATGATATTTGCTAATGAAGCACAAGGACATCATGGACTCACTAATCACTATTAATTTCATTGATATGTTGCTTTACTCTAAGATTGTCGATGAATTTAGGAAGAAAGTGACGGGATTGAGTGTACAACCAATTTATTGATTACACAATCACACTATCTTCTCTTTTGATTATCTTTTATCAAAGCAATAAACTCATATTTATGTACTATTGGTGTTTCAATAATTCCTTACAGGAAGTGCCCTCAATAGACTAGAACTAGTTACAAGGTACAAAATGTTTACCTCTTCAAACTTTGTATCAATCAATTGAGTTGGTTATGATTAGAAGATTCGTTTGGGCTAAAGTGAATGGATAACTAACTGAACTCTTTTTGCAGGTCAAGATCATGGGGTACTGGATTTCATCTCGTTGTTACTTAACCCTATGGGATGTCAAACCTAGAGATGCCATGGTATTAAGTAAATGTTTTACATTACTTAATGTTTTAAGTTAATATGCATCTCTTATTTATGTTCTTTGCTAGAGCATCTAAGTTCATCATGTAGATTATGAAATATGAAATCATATCAACGGAATGATTAGTGAAACTATGTTCTGCAGACCAGAGACTATTAATCATGAAATAACTTTGATTGATTAATTGTTCATAACTTATATCCAAAAATGATTAACACAACTATATAAATGTTGTGATGATATTCTACCATAGCATGATTTGGTAAGATGTTACCAATTATTCTAACGTATGTGATTTTCTGATGTATAGTGGCACAAGACTATCTTGAAGACATTTTGTTTCAAGTCATGTTCAATGAAGATTGACATCTCGCTTATGTGTTAGGAGTCTCTATGTATTTTTACTACACACATTCTGTTATCTTGTAAATGTTTGTTTGTTTCATTACGTATGATTATCGTATGTGATCAGTGTTCAAGCATACAATTCAATGATTTCAATAAATTAGTTTTAATATTTTTAATATTTTATGTATTTCTGGTTTATATTCTTGTCAAAACCTTTCAGAAATGATATGATATGTAATATTATAACAAAAATAAATGTCGTATAATACGATATATTAGGACACTATGTCCATTTTATAGGACACTAACATTTGTTCTATCAAGTTAATTATTGTTAGGATGCTTACCTTTGTCATATTAATATTGTTTGTGATAGGTATGTCTTAGGACACATATTTTAGTCTGGATACAGGTAGGTAATGCAACACTAGGTTTTGTCGTATAAAGTATGTTAATAGGACGCTATAATCTATTACAACGCCTTTACATAGGACACTTGATTTTTGGTCCTATTAGATGAAAGGTCCTATAAAGTAACTTTTTAGGACACTAGTGAGTGTCCTATATGATCATTTTTGTTGTAGTGTCAGTTGCAAAATGACCCAATTAACAATATGAGATCGTGTTGTCTTCTTTCCAACCTTCAAATCTGTATTTGCAAATCAATGTTTTTCATAGACTAATCATCGTCAGCACCATGCATAATATTGGACGTAGATCATTATTTATGAAATAAGTGAGTTATATGAAACAAGTGTTTTACTATTCACTCGAGAGTAATCATTACATTTCGTTACCGATTAATAAAGTTGAACTCAAATACTATTTAGTTCAAACATAATTATAATATTCGTGAAACGTTAAAGGTAGTACAAAATCAGCAATAGTTAGACGTTTTCACTATACTTGTCATAAGCTTTTAGAAGTTTAATAATAAAAAATGAATGGTCCAACAAGGCTAAACCAAAAACAATTTACATCAACTAATCATATCGTTATCATATCCGAATAGTTGAGTCATTACATATCATCGCCAATGACGTTGACCCCAAAGACAATTCAAGTTCGTGAAACCCTAAGGTGTTTATATGTCATAAACTTTATGTTGGTGAATGTGTTTGTGACTATATTGGTGAGCTTTAAGAAGATACATAAACTCTAAAATGAACTGGTAACGATGAGTATGGGTTCAGGCGTCAACGATGTTCAAACCTTCTAATGATTGGGATGAACCCTAAGGCGTTAACCCTCGGTATGTCTTCGTGATATAAAGAAAAAAAGTATTGGATGGTATACTATCAATTGAAACTAATACATATTCCATATGTAGTTGTTCACCTACCATAAGTACCATAGTTGTTCATCGAACCCTAAGACGTTTACACTCAATATATCTTTGTGATATAAAGAAAAAGTTTCATATTATATATTATCGATTGAGACAAGTCATTATCAAATTTCAATAGACGAATAATTTAATAAAATAGTTTTAATAAATTGAGAATTATTTAAAAGTTATATTTATTTGTTTATATATTAATTAAAGAGTAATTTAAATTTAAAAGTATAGGATTAATTATCAAATTTAAATTTATAACTTTTTTATAAAAATAGTTAAATACTAACTTATAAATTTGTGGTCACTAAAGGGTATTAGGGACGACATGTCTTCGCAAATAAAAATAAAACTTCATGAAAAAAATCAAAATTCCCTCCATCAAAATAGTGTTCCGAGTTTTATTAATAGTGTTGTCGTTGAAGGCCTATAGCGCCGACAATGTTGTCGTTAAAGCCTCCTGAAATATTTTTTCGTGTTTTAACCCTATCTTCTTCTCCATTGTCACAAAACGCTATCTCTCCCTATTTCTCTCCATAGCCGCCATACCCACTTAGTTTCCACACCAAAACTCACCATATCTAATAAAAAAAAACCCTACATTCACCATCACATTTACCCCTAATTTCACCATCACACCCTCACTACCTCACCACCAGCAAAACCCACCCCCCCCCCCCCATATTCCTAACATCCCCATCACCTCCGGCGGACCACCAAAGTTTACCACTACTACTAAAGGTTTTTCTTACTTGTAAATTTTGTTACTATTTCTTAATTTATTGAATTGATAAACTTAGTGTATGTTATAATTTTGTGAATTTGTTAGAATGATTTTGTGAACTAGCTAAATTGACGCAATGTATTTATTTGTTAAGCATATGGTTAAATTGATTTAGTGTATGTATTTGTTAAGTATATAAATTTTGTTAAAGTGTTTGTATTGTTAAAGTATATACATTTTTAAAGTGTTTGTATTTGTTAAAGTGTGTAGATTTATTAAAGTGTATGTATTTTTAAAGGTGTATAAGTTATTAAATTGTATGTATTTGTTAAGTATATATAAGTAAAATGTATGAATTTGTTAAAATGTAAGTAATTGTGTAGAATAACATAACTCGTATTTGTGTAAGTAATTAATAGTACAAAGATGAGCTATGCTTTCTTGCAACACAAGTAAAACAAGTCTTTTACCTTGAAGACCAGTCTAGAAAATTACTTTGGATGGTCGTCCAACAGGTGAATTATCGAAAGATCTAAGACCGACAAGTCGTGGAAGAAAATGAAGAAGATGATATACATGATACCAGTTCATCCGATCTTGCATTATATGCTAATTTGGATACTTTGACTTATACGAGCTTGAGTGGAGATGGCCAAATGGGTCATGAAATATACAGGTCAAATGGAAGAAATGAGTCATGGTTAATGTTTGAGTGTAAAAAGTGTTAATTGTTGATTTAGAGTTGTATAAGTTTGTTAAAATGTTGAATTGTGAGATAGATTTAGAATTATATAGATTTTTTAATTGTTAATAAATTATTGTTCCCCCTAACTTTTAGGGGAGAATGGTGGCCAAGTTGGAAAAACAAAAGCAGTGTTCCATTCTTATTGATGAGGATGCTATTGTGGATGAAGTCTTGGTGACCCGTCTGGGTGGAAGAAATGAGGGGTTAGAATCTTATCGATTGGGGAGTCAAGTACAATAGATAACCAATCACAAGGACCAAAGATGTTTACTCAAGAAGAAGTCAAGCAAATGTTGATTGCTTAACGAAAACAAGTTAAAACCCGGGAAAACTCTATAAAGAGCAAAGTTCAACCAAAATGTACGATTGCTATTACGATGACATGTCATCGCTAAGCCCTACTGTAACGACACTTAAAAATTTAATAAAAATAATATTTAATTCATTTTTATAATTATTCTAAAAGATAAAAAAATTGTTCTAGCCACAAATTTTTCATCTTAATAGATTTTTTAGTTTGACATACACTTTTTTACTTTCAAGTTTGCTATTTAATTTTAAAAATGGGTTAATTGTTTCGTTATGTATGGAATTTTACACTTTTTACTATTGTATGTAACCACCTTTTAAAAGTGTTATTGTGTGTATCGAACTTGTGATTTTCGTATATTGTATGTTGACTTGCCTTTTTTAGCTTTGCCAAAAAAGAAAACTTTCCTTTGTTGTAGTGGTCAAAAAAGGAAATATTACATACAATATACGAAAATTACAAGTTCCATACATACAATAGCACTTTTGAAAGGTGATTACACACAATAGTAAAAAGTATAAAGTTTGATACATAACGAAACAATTAACCCTTTAAAAATCTTTAGTGAGGACAACTTTAATATATCAAAAAGGTGTGTGGGCCCCACATGTATCGTCGCAATAGTCTACTCATGCAAGCTTACATTGACGACTTTTTGGCAACGACTTATCGTCACAGAAGATTTTTTACGATAACATTTTGGACTTTAGTGGCAACCTTTGTCAGTCGCTAAAACCCTTTATTCTTGTAGAGACAGAAGTTGTCTATCTACTGCGAATAGATTTCTACGTAACGTGTCTGATCCTAATTACCCAATTATATTAAATAAAATGAGAACCCCACAAGTAGACGGGGGTTGGACATATAAATCCTGACGGAGTTGCCAATTCAAGAAGTTGATGATTGAGTATTTTAGTCCATTGTAATTTTCTCTCTCTATGTATCGTTTAAATGCAAAGTGGAAATTGGAGGCGGATGCAATGGATGGGTGATTGCCCTACCAAAAGATTACAGCTTATATTTGGCCCACTCGGGGATGGGCAATATGTGGACTGTGGAGACTCACCCTCAACTTCTAGTTCTTTTACATGATCGGAACTTCTCACTCTTTTATAAGTTCATTCCCCACTCGTGTACATATGTCTTGGGCTTAATTAGAATATGTACAATCATGACAAAAATGTAGTGCAAAACGGACCCACGACTGAAAAATTATTTGTAGTCGTGACAGCTTAAATTTAAACTTCACTATTTTCTTTAATTTTCATCTTTCTTAAAAAATTGCTACATTACATTTAATTAAATAAAACTAATACGACAATAAGGATAACACTTCATTATTAATAATAATAAAAACATTATAATACTAGAAAAAAGTTATATTAATTTTTTAAAAAGAAGCACGTTACACGAATAACTGAAAAACATAAAATTATGATTAAATAATTTCGAAATTTGTTTAAAACCTACAAATGTGTTGGGTAAGATCACTTCGAAGTTTGTCCTGCACTTCTTTATCCCGTTGTCTCTTTGTCTTCGATCGAGCGTCTCGACTCTTTCCCTAAATGTGCGACAGACTATGTTAGTTGAATTGACGAGAAACTATTACTCAATAGGACTTATTGCAACCTGTTGAAAAGTGAATCGTAGAATTGAAATGGGTATTTATAGAATTTGGAAAGTGAAAAACACATTAAAAACAAATTTTTATAAAAAGTAGTCAGTTAAACGGCTATATTCAAATAATAAATTTCTAATAGCCTTTGGAAAAAAAAGGATAAAGGAAATTAAAATCCTTTGTGGGCCTTGACCGATTTCTAGGAGTCGGAGATTGATCTCTCATTCGATCATCCCGTTTTCTTGTTCTTGCTTGTTCCGTGCCTGATGATAGTCGACCATGAAGCGCCGGTTGCGATCGTGATAAACCGTTCTCTTGAAAGGATTATATGCTTTAATATTATTATAAATGTCACATCCAACTTCATATGAATACCACATGGTCACACTAGCGAGCACAACCAGACAAGTAGTGTAAAACAATTAAAATGATTAATAAAATTTGATATTATTTAGTAATTCATTTAGGTGAAATGAATAGCTAGACGTATTGTATAGAACGTGAATAACGTAACAAGACATTTTAGTATTTATTATTATATGATAATATAAAGTTAAACATATTAATATATTTAGTTTTATTTATAAATAATTAGTGTAATCATTTATTTAATAAACATATATATTAAGGATTCATTTGTTATTAAATTAATATATACTAACTAGTTTTATTTAGATAGTTTAAGTGTTATATTTATAAATAATGTTGGGTAAGTTTATAAAAGATTAAACTTAAAAGTTTAACGTGTAAATA
Source organism: Logfia minima (assembly GCA_963921325.1). NCBI lineage: Eukaryota > Viridiplantae > Streptophyta > Magnoliopsida > Asterales > Asteraceae > Logfia > Logfia minima. The sequence continues at coordinate 8,794,437 of OY992767.1, forward strand.
TAAGTGTTTGACTTATATAGAAACTGCACTAGTGAGAAACATATATAAAGGGGTTTCGGGTTATATTTTAAACATAACCTTGAACTCGAAAGAAACCCCAAACCCTTCCAATTTTGTCCCCCTCCCCCTAGTTTACATGAATTTGTTTGGATACTAAAGGGTAAGCATAAACTTAGAGTCTACCACCATTCCATCATGAATTACCCTTGGATACCTAATGTATCCAAAGTGGTTGTTGCTTTCAAGAGAAGATCAAGAACAAGATTCAAGCTTTCAAGATTTGATCATTCCGAACACTCTCAAGTAAATAACACTAAAGCTAGCTTAGTTTATTAATTCGATACATGTTTTATTAATAGTATCATGATCTTGGCTAAAGAGTTAATAAGCAATATGATTGGTTGTCCTAACTTTTCCACATAACTCGTTATTAATTTTGATAAAGATTCAAGTTGTATCGTATTTCACGATCACGTAAAAACCTTCCATCTCTATCCACAATGGAACTGATAACAGACCCACTGCAAGTGGTCTTAGTGAGTATTGCAACAATACTAAGTTGTAGGGTCGAAATTGTTGTTTGGAGTAATCTTGACATTTAGTACCGCTACTAATCGTGAGACGATATACAGTCGTAGATGACGTGACTCGTAGTCGTGAGACGATATCCTATCATGATTGCAAGTGGTCTTAAGTTCAAACAACCTACACTGAAACCACTTCCCCCAAACAACCTTCCTCGGCAACTACCTATCCCAGCCACCACCACAACAATAACGTCTACTCCCTAAACCACATACTGTCACAAACCAACGACTCCTTCCACCACTGTAAACCACTGGCGTAGTACACCACTAACATAAACCATCGGCGGTGTCCACCACTGCCTCAAGACCACCGTTCTTTTTTTTGTGTGAATAATTTCATTTTTCTTTTCTTCTCTTCTTTTCCTTCTTATGGTTTGAACATATCTGAAATGGTTTCTTTTATTTTTCAGATCTGAAATGGTTTCATTAGTTCTAGGGTTCTTAAAGATTTGGATTTCAAGTTTGGTTCTTTCGTATATTCAAATTTCTTCTAAGTTGGTATTTTATGTTTGAAGTTTATTATTGGGATATGACTTATGTTAATATTGTATACGGTGGTTCACGGTTATAGTGGTGGTATATGGCGGTTGACACGGGTGATGGACGGTGATTGTAGAAAGTACTCAAGAACATTGATGTTTTGAATGAATAAGTCAAGAACATATGTGTATAGGTTTGGAAAACAAATGAGTAATTGATCATACTCATGTAGTAACTAATGCAAGAAAAAAGTTCAATAGAAAAAATTAAAGCCAGGTAATTAATAGTAATATAATGTCTTCATAAAAAACATAAATGGTGATGACATGGAATGATGGATCGGTGGTACTTTAGGTTGGATATACAGATTTGGAAAACCATTTATGTTGTTGTTAATTGAATTTTAATTTAATTTAAAATGAAATTCAAAGGTAAAATGGAGTTAGTTTCTTGAACGTAAATAAGTTATACCAAAAATTTATAAAATTTGACAACTTTACGATAAATAAAATGAAAAACATAAAAAAAGAAAAAAGTTTAAAAAGGCGACGTTAGTAATAATATTAAATAAAAGATGTTGGATTATCATGCTTATTGGTTGTTCAAATAACAAATTATCATATTACTTACCTTGACACAAAACTTGCTAGTTTAGTGCTTACCTTAGTACTAAACGGGTAGATTGCTAATCTCGGAATCAAGAGGTATAATACATATGTGACAAAATGTATTTACTCTAGTTCTAATTCTACTATATCTGCCTACGAATCCTCACCAGTAAATTCACACACTTGATCCTATATTCCTGTGAAGGGTGTCTTCTATTTAGTTATAGTCTTCTTCAAATATTTTCAGCCAATTGGACGCCGCGTGTTCACAAATATTTAATATTGTTGGAGGATGTTGTGTCCACTAATTGTTGTACCTGCAGACACGATACCATTTACAGTGTTTTGCGTTCGCAGGGTAGTCCATGCACTAGGATGATTGGGTCAGTTGTGAGTGTAACTACCTTATCTTGAATCGGCCATCTTATTGTATGTAAAAGAGGTACAACCTTACGCCTTAACGATAAAGATTAATGTTTATGAACGGTAATTGTGGTTACATGGCCCTTAATCCAGAAGGCGTAGCGAGCCCACACAATCAGGTTGGGTCCAGCCCAGAAGGCAATGACAACCTTCCCTTTACACACGTGGGGGGAAACTCCTAACGCCCTAGACAAGATTCGAACTTGAGACTTTGCCTAGGAGGGTAAAATCTCCATACCACTAGACTAGAAGGTCTTTTGGTAATTTCTTCGTGTTTTAATACATATTAATATTAATACTAGTAAGTAAAAAGGGATGTGCGATGCACAATTCGTGCCTAATTATGTTGATGAAATTTTCTTAAGATAGATGTATATCATGTTGTAGGTCAACGAATATATATTTGTATCAATATAAGAAAGTGCGAATCAAGACACAAATTATATATCTTCCTTTCATAATAGAAGAAAAATACATATGCAGTTTGTTTTAACGGGGTGTCATTGTAATAGTAAGAAGAACATGTGTACAATTCATATGTATTCCTTTCATGATAAAAGAAAATATATACATCTAGTTTGTTGTTACGAGGGTGTCATTGTAATAAGAAGGATATAAAATTTTTCTTTCATAAATAATATATATATATACTAGTGTTTGAATTGTATTTGATTAGTGAGAATTATAAATTTATAATTACATAGATTTAGATTTATTTTAATATTAAATGTTTTATTTTTTATTTATAGAATAATCTTTGATATTTCATTAAATTGTAAATTTTTTAAAATATTGTATTAGTTTCATAAGGAATGTGACACCCATTTACACGGACTATATCATAATTCTTATTACGTATTTATCAAGAATATCAAAATTATTGAGAATAATCAATTTCTTTTAAATTAATTCTCTATATCGAGAATAATTCTCATTTACACGGACTCCATCTCAATGAATGTAGCACCCATTTAGTGTCGATAACCATTAATTCTCAATAATGTAATTAATTAAATTAATTTAATAATTTTAAAATTTTAAATTATTTCACATAAAATTTAATGACATGACATATTAAATGTGAAAAAATTTAAGAAAATGACACCTATGAATTTTGTGTATTTGACAACATTTGATTGGTGCTACATAAGCATGATTATTTATCTTAAACTTCACTTTTAAATATAATAAAGATATATATATATATATATATAAGGGTGTCATTGTGATAAGGACATAAATTAGATGGTTTCTTTAATAAATAGAATATATATACATATACTAGTTTCAATCCTGTGCGATGCACGGCAATATAAATTATGTAATATTTGTTATTTTATTATTGATACTTTTTCTTTACTGTTATGTTTAATCATAATTGTAATAATAATTAAGAAAATTATTACAAAGTTATAAAGAAAAAATCTTTATAACTCCCATTAAAATATGTAATACTGATGTGTAAATATCTAGTTATAAAAATAGTAAAACAAAGCAAAGCTAACTATTACACAACTAGGCAAGTGTACCTAATCGGATAGTAGTATAGCAGTGATAAGTCTACCGGGTAGTCTCTCACAGGAACAGTTTATATGTATTTTAAGAATATTTATCTAATCTATAGTTAAGGAAAAGGGATAATGCCTCTTAATGACAGGCAGTCAAAAGGGTTTTTAAATTAAAGAAAGCAATTAAATGGATAGAATAACCAAAGGGTAGAAGTATGTTCATCTAGACATTTCACCACTAGAGTTGGACAATAACAAGAAAGGTATTAAACGTATAAGAATTATTAATCTAAATTACTTGTTCTCACAAAATAATCGTTTAACTGAAATCCTAAAATGCAAGTGTCCTTGACAAGTTATTAATTCCAATTATGATCAAACAATTCAATTAACTTGATAATTTAATCTATATAATCCTAGTGTCCTAGAGATTACTAATCATATAAGATGTCTCTAAATATGATCCACTAATATTTTAATTCAATAACCTAGTTCAATTCATTTATTGTCTCCAATCAAATGCACAAGATTTATGATCATGTAAATGTAATACTAAACACAAGAGTTTTCACTCATTGAAACAAATATCACATCAATTGAATAGATTAAATAATTAAATACAAGTCGTTCTACAATTAAACATCAAATCATACGATTAAACAATTCTAAATATCAAAAGTCCAACATCTAGGGTTAATACTCTAGATGAACACACAGTATTTAGTCCATTCTCATGGGTTCAATCAAACAAATACTCATAATAATCAAAGAATAATTCATCATGCAATTACAAATATGAATCAAACATTAACTAAATAAGATTCGGGTGAAAGAGAATTAAACACTAACTTCTATGGTAATTACAAGAGGGTAGATCACTTAGGGTGTCCCCAAAAGCTCTCCAAAACTCCCAAAAATCGTCCTTAATCCGCAGCTAATCCCAAGGTAAAAGATAATTAGGGTTTAGGGGTTAATTTAGGCTAAAAAGCTGTAACCGACCCTTCTACCCGGCGGGAAAGGCAAGTACCCGGCGGGTACTAAGGCCTTCCCACCCGGATCAGACTTCTGTACCCGGCTAGGCAAAACTGGTACTTTTCTTGAGTACCCGGCGGGTACTTTTCATTTTCAGCCCTAGGTCCCTTCTTGAGAGTTGTAGCCCTCTGAGTTCCGGAGATTTGGGCACTTGAATCACCTCAATCGGAGTCCGTATGAGGGAGTTATGGCCAAAACTGTGGAGCCTCGCAAAAGCTGCAAAAATCTATCAACTCTTCATCTTTTCTTCATTTCTTTTCGATCTCTTCTCGATTATTAACCTGAAACTAAATTAGACTAATTAAGTACTAAAAGATTATAAAATAACTAAAATAATATATAATTTGGATCGATATCGCCCCTATAAATATGTGTAATTTAGGCGATATCAAATACGAACATATTTTATTTAATGATAATGTTATTGAATTTAATATAATTAATTGTTTTTAATAGTTTAATATTATTTTTTAATTAGTGTTTGAGTATGATTCGTAGATTCTCTTATTAAATAATATTCAAACATTATCTAACTCTAATAATTTATTTAATTTAATTTAAAAAATTTATAGACCGCCACGTGTCATTTTATCTACGTGGTAAAATATGGAGCAACCATTTATTTTCCTTTAGTATATATAGAGATATGATTTGTTGTTGTGAGAGTGTCCTTGTAATATAAGAGACTTGTATAATGAGGTTTTATTAAGATACATTAACGACTTAAAATGATCTATGTTAGAAATTCTCTTAATTGATTGACATGATCATAACTAATTATTTAGTTTATTCAAAGTATAATTAATTATCGTTTTCTTTAAGAAACTTCAAAATTATTCTATCTTTCAACTATTAGTTTTTTTTTTTCTTTTTTTTTTAAAACAAAAAAAACTTGTACCTACTTATCATACAAGAATAGGACAAGTAGGTTCACTGATAAATGATATTGAATGCATGTGAATTAAAAACAACCTAGATCTTACATCAAATAATTTCTAGAAAGACTTAGAGACATATGCCATGTATCAAGAAGCACAACATTTTCTATCAGAATCAACAATTATTTCTTAAAAGATATTTCTCAAGATAAGGATTCGTTAAATCATAAGCAAATTCTTTTGAATATCAAAGTATTATCTTTTGAACGACAATATACCAAGGGGTACAATATGTTTATTGTGGTAAGTTAATTATAAATAAGTTCTTTTGAATATTAAGGTATGATTTTTCTAAAAACGTTATGTTTAGAGATATATGTCATATATCAAGTGGCACAATATTTTCCTTGTAAGTCAGACTATTTCCTAAAGTGTAGTTTTTAAACTAATTATTTTTTTAAAAAAAACTATTAATATTTGTGTGTCCTCTATTTAAAGTGCTAAAGTCTTGTTTATAATATTTAAATTAAAATTAAGATTTAAGATACAAATGTAAAAAATTAAGGATATAAAATAATTAAATTAAAAAGATTAATTTTTTATTAGTGATACATGCCAATTGTCAAGATGTACATGTGTTAAATTTAAAAGACGCATAGTCTTTTTTATATTATAACTAAAGATAATGTAAATGTAAGACTCTAACAGTGATGATAATGAGAATATAAATATATAGTTTTGTTAAGTATGTCGTTTTTTCAATTGATGAGAAAATTAAGTGTTAAGTGATAAAGAATTATGTGATATAAAAATATATGTGAAGGTAAGATATTAATAGAGATGTAAATGTTAATATAAATATAAATTGTTAAGTAAGTCGTTTTTCAATTGATGAGTAAATTATGTTTTAAGTTTTAAAGGATAATGTGATTTGTATGATATAAAGTATGTATATAGGATTAAGAATTTAAAATTGATATATAAAATTAATGGATTAAGATATAAAAATAAAGTATTATAAATAAATGTTAAAAGAGCATAACATGTGTCTTAATTAGAATGAAATAGGTATGTCTTATATATATATACTTATACTACAAGCGTTGAATCTCGCGTACAATAGCAGGTAAAGATTTAACATATTGATATTGAGAGACAATGTTTAATGGTATGTAAATGCAATAATAATTGATACTTCATTAATGAAAGTAATTTTTTTATAATAATTTAATTAATTGTAATTGTAAGTTCAATATTGTGATATAAAAGAAGAAAGAAGATATTTAAATGTATTATTTTGAAATATAATATTAATTGAATGATTTATATAATTAATAAGTGAAGGGATAAGCGGAGGGATAAAATAGTAATGTCCGATATCTCTTTTTTAAGGATTAAGAAAGAAAATGTTAAATGTTTAATAATGATTATAGATATATATATATATATACTAAAATATGATATTTAAATATACAGGTTCAAAATTTAGTTTTTTAAATACAAAGATACTTTTAATATTATTATACTCTCACTATTAAACTACATCGGTAAACTTATAGTCTTCCCTGCACCTCAAATGTTTTAGGGCCTCCTTTGTGATAACTTGCACATGAGCTCAAAATCTCAAAGACGGTCTTGCATTGGAGTTTAATTTGCAAAACTAACACACTTCATTCTTGGAAGCTGTTTTCAAATAGGATTGTCTTTCACAGTTGAGTCTTGATCATATATCTTCAACTTAATCGTCAATTTGTTGAATGCTATGCATAAACATATACCCCCTTTAGGGAAAAAAAACATTCAATGTGATCATGATCATAGACTTAAAAGCTCAAGTTGTGTGAACGCACAAATAGATTCCATATAGAACTTGCTTTCCGTTAGTCTTCAACTTAGGCAACACATGTTACAAGCTGTATATTCTAACTTAATGGATTATAAGTTATTACATTAATCTTCAAGTACTATTATCATCAAATTATGATGCAGAGAGTTCATGACTCAACAATATGTATGTGCACCTAGCTAGCTGATACATGATATATTGTTTTTCTTGTTTTATCCCTTAATATTTTCAACTATACATATTTAGCCCTTTATATTAGCCTAACATCACGTATCTTTCCGTGCTGTTAATAATACAAGTAGTATTCCAAAATTAAATTAGATGATGTTTATTTAGTGGATTCTCAAGGAATAGAACGGAATTATTTCCTATAATCTTTATTTGGTACAGTACTTCGGAAGTAAAGCTAAGGTATGTTTTTAACATATATTTCTTCTATTTACCTTCACATAACTCGAATCAGTTTTGATTCTCTTTTCATTTTTTATACATACGAAGTAATAATGTTATGTATTTTATTCTCTCTACTCTTTTCTTTTAAACCAATACTATCTCACATTGGGTGGTGTTACTTATAAGTTATTATATCAGGTTAGTTGTCTCAAACTCAATTGTGAGTTAGAGTCTATTAGCTTTTATTCATAATAGACCCAAAATACATTGAGTAGTCTTCAACTAAATGACTTTTTCTTCATAACCAAAACTCTTTTTTACCGTGAGAGATCATTGTCTTCGTCCACAAAAGTTGATCACCAAGATGTCGCTCCTTCATAAAGGCAAAGCAATTCATGACGTAAAGAAATGAAAACGTCACAACTAAAGGAGGAAGCCACCATGCGGTACACAACTCTATTGCCGAATACAAATCCACCTTCATGCAAACAAACAACAAAGAATAGAGAAAAGATGAAAACAAGAAGTGATTTTCAACATTCAAAAAGATGATATCCAAGTTATCAGCTTTCATTCTAGTTTGTACGTTCTAAAGTCTCCCGCTAAAACTGCGGGAGAGTATTAAATGATTAGGTTATTTGGCCCAAACTCAATTATCAATTTATAGTCCATTAAATTTAGGTTTAGGGTTAAATCGTATTGTTATTCTCTAAGCTATGTTCTACTATAATTACAATCCAACGTTATTACTATTTTACAATTTAGCATTACCAATTCTTAGTAATTTATCGTAACAAATTCACCTATTACTTTTTTCCTACCAATAAATAATTTGTATATAGTTTAACTTTTTAATTGCAAGTTCTTTGACGTCTATGACTTTCACTATATATATCTGTGATGTATAACACACTATTTCAAACATTTAATGTAGTATTACTTCTTTTGTTGCAATTGACATGAGATCCCAGGACATAGATAAGCTTATTGACGGAAAGAGGTTAACAACAACACGTCATGACTTTAGGGTCGATATATAGAGGCCTAGTACTTTTATTTCAAATGCACAAAGACTCCTTTTTGACCAAAGTTTGTTGGTTGTCTCTGTTGACCATAAATGAATAAAAGGGGGGACGAACGGGCTAACAGAGATCCCACTTTTGTGACTATCTTCTTTATACTCAAATTATTATATAATGCTATACTTTATTCCAACAAATTTTACAGATATTTTATTAGTACTAAAGTACTAGATAACAACATCAATGTAAAACTGAATCTTGAGGATAATCGTTATTAATCAAAAAAAATATGCAAGTTTTCGGTTCAATTTCATAAAAAGTATATTTTTAGAGAAAATTTATAAATCTTTTACACACACACATATCTTTAACATATAAATAAAAATAACATAAGAATCAGATTGATAAACACCAATTCCGCTAAATGGTTATTTTAAAGGGCTTAGTGTTTTTAAATGTATTCAACTTTATCAAAAAAGCTATTGTGTGTATCTTACTTTACGAGGCTCTATTAAATGTATTGAACTCGTAAAAAACGCAATTGTATGTATCACACCGGCTATAACAAGTAATTCCAAATCTTTAGCCGATTACCATGTTCTCAGGTCATCTTCTCCGGCGAAATTTCGACTGAAACTATTAATTCCGGCCAACTCCCATTAATTCCGTCGAGTTTCAAAATTCTGAAAAACTTTTCCATTATTACACGTCATATGTTTATGTTTTCCTTCACGATACGTACATATAAATACACCAGATTTATTAACTATATATGTTGCTTATTGGTATTTAGTTCCTTCTGAAATACACCACGTCATATGTTCCTTCTGGAAAATTCTGATATACTTGAGCTTTGCTATTTAATGAATTTATATATATAGGAAGAGAGGTGAGTGATGCTCTATTGACTCTACACATTTCCGGCTACAGAAAAGGGAATGTGAAGTGGGAAATTAGATCGATTATTCTACATATTTAAACCAATCCAATTTAATACATTTACATTTGTTTGTTGTTATTGCACCTTTTATCTTTTTAATGAGTTTCTTGTCTATCAAAGTTAACTATTGGTATAAGAAATTTGGGGTTTGAATAAACTATCGAGGAAAAAAGAGAAAAGATCATATGCGAATTAACAAGTTTGGGAAGAGGTGGCCGGAAATTTACCGGAGAAGATGACCGGAGACAAAATGACCGGCTAAGTCTTTGATAGGTCACTGGATACATACAATTTTGTTTTTTACAAGTTCAATACATTTAATAGAGCCTCATACAGTACGATACACACAATAGCTTTTTTGATAAAGTTGAATACATTTAAAAATGCTAAGTCCTATTTTAAAAACTCAATTACTCATAATAAAAGTCGTCTATATTAGTTACAAACAACATACGTCATCAACGCATACTTTAATAGATTTTGGTGTACTTGACCCTTTAAATAATCAGTTAATAACTAATATAATTCAACACTCGTATACTGGGTGACAATCAGGTGAGAACTAATATACCGGTAAGAACTATGTGAACATATGGGGTCGTAAGATTCAAAGACCTAAGTACTCATCTATTTTCGCGGTCCATTCCAAGTCTTCACTCTTACAAAACGAGTGAGCTCCCAATTTTTTTAATTGAACCAATCTTGTATATATTAAACATTTCAATCAAATAATCTATATCAATAAATTCACTTATAAATCCTCTTAAATTTGATACACGTCTTACTAGGTTGTGTAAAAAAAAGAAAGTTGGATGCACATAAATATGATATGCATCCATTACACACAAAAATAATTGAAAGATGAGGAAGAAGTATTATCATATCTAGTTTCATATAAACTTATAAACTTTCGATGTATATGTGTGTAACAAGGGTAAGTAAATCAATGACCGGATATCTTAATAAATCATGTTATCACTTTTCAAAAGTAATTGACTCTATTTGTACGAGTTGCACAAATATCACTTTCGGATAATTTATAGAGTTTGTTCTGGGTTTTGCGCACAAACACAAGAACCTATTTCGTAGAAGAGTATTTCGTTTAGATCACCTAACTAATGCATATTGTTTTCCTTTGTATAAAGAACACCCAATTAATGAGCATTATGAGTATTAATCGGTCAATTAACCTCCCTATAATGTTCCTCTATGATGTTTAAGTGGTTACAATATCATGAGCTATTAAACTAAGTTTAATACTACTCATTGAATAGTTATCATGTTCCTCTATAATGTTCAAAAAGTTACAAGACTAAATCATCATGGGCAATTAAACTAAGTTTATTACTACCGATTGAATAGTCATCATGGGTCATAAAGTACGTTTAATACTCCCCATTGAGTGCTTATGAATATCAAAAGTATCACTCACTAAAGTGAGTCAGCGCCTGAACTCGCTATTTGAGTCTGTAATGTCATTGAGAGTCAACGAGTCTACATTCCGTATCTTCAAACTCATTATACTGTGTTTGGTTGAAAGAATGTTGAAGGCATTTGACGGAATTGGAATTGAATTCCATCTCGTAGAGTGTTTGGTTGGCTAAAATGAAAGAAATTGAATTCCGTAAGAATCTTTATATTCCTTCATTTAAAGAATTGTCATTCTTTACGGGGTGTGATGTAATTTAATTTCATTCATCCCTTGAATCTCCAGTAGACTGAACTACCCTAAATTTGTCAAAGGATTGGAATGTGATTATGTGAATTGACGAAAATACCCTTTTGAGCAATTATTTGTTTTTTTACATTTTTATTCGTTTTTTACGTTTTTTCCATTTTTCTTCGTTTTTTTTACCGTTATTCTTCATTTTTTTTACGTTTTGACGTTTTTTTTTTATTTTTCTTCAAATTTCTTATGTTTTTTTTCGTTTTTCTTCGTTTCTAACGTTATTCTTCATTTTTTTTTACGTTTTTCTTTGTTTTGGTTCGTTTTTTTACGTTTTTCTTCGTTGTGATTCGTTTTCTTCGTTTTTAAGGTCTTTCTTCATTATTTTACATTTTACTTCGTTTTTCTTCGTTTTATAGTACCATGATACACCATATCTTAAAATGAAAAAACGAAAACGTTAAAAAGAGCAATAAAAAGGAGAAAAAAATGGGAAAAAACGTAAATAAACGAAAAAATGTATAAATGGTAATCAAAACGTAAAACGAATAAAAGCGTAAAAAATGAAGAAGGACAAAAAAAAACATAATAAAACGAAAAAAACATGAAAAGAACGTAAAAAAGGAAACCAAAACGTAAAAAAACGAAGAAAAACGTAAAAAATCGAAAAAAGACGTAAAAACTGAAGAAGAGTGAAAAAAAACGTAAAAAAAAACGAAGAAAAACGGAAAAAAATCGAAAAAAGACGTAAAAAGGGAAGAAAATGAAAAAAAAAAAAAGGAAAAAAAGAAGAAGAAGAAAAACGAAAAAAATGTAAATAAAAACAAAGAAAAATGTAAAAAAGAAAAGGAAGAAAAACGGAAAAAAACGTAAAAAAACAAATAATTGCATAAAATGGTATTTTCGTCAATTCACATAATCACATTCTAATTCCTTTGACAAATTGACGAACCAAACAGAAAACAGCAAAGGAATTGAAAATGATTTCATTCCATTTTTTGACAACCAAACAGGATACATAATCTAATTTCTTATAATCTATTCCTTGATAATTCAATTCTTTTGACAAATTTCATTCCTTTCAAAAACATTTTGCTAGCCAAACGGGACCTTAGTATGCATACCTCCATTACATTAAATTACTAACATAAACGGTTACAATTAGTATCAATAGGCTGCAATAACATTTAATTGCATCTAATTTCATTTTTGCATCTAGCTCAACAAATAGTAAATCAAAATCGGATGTTGTTCACATAGTGGCAGTTAGAGTCAATTGTACACAATAAAACGAAACTTCATCTAATTTTCATAATGCATCCAGATCAATGAAAACAATATCACATGTATAATTTAAGGCTCTACGTGATCTATACATATACATTAGTAAGCCACGAGACGCTAATAATCTGTAATTCATATTATCATAATAAACGAAAAATAAGGTAAGTGTATTATGAGATTCAATGAATTCACGATAAAGAGTTGCAAACGTTGCTTGTCAAATTGCTCTATAGACCCTGTACAGAACAACCAGAATAAAAAAACCTATGTTGATGCCAAATATGATAGACCTTAAAACATTATCAACAATGTTGTAGAAAGAGTCGTGATAGTTTACGTCATTTTGATGATAAAGTTGGTTGTTCATGGTCGGCGATAGATTAAGGTTGTCACATTATTGTGATCATTTCTTCATTATCGTTATAGTCGATATATCTAATGTCGTGCACCAGAAAAGCCGTCGAGAAAGGGGACGAGTTTTTGTCAGAGTTAAAGCACATCTTAAATGAAAGATAGATTAATAATTTGTAGTTAGCGATGGAGTGGATCTGAAACGAGGAGAGCAAAAGGACTATTCAAATCTAAATAATAGGAGCAATCTAAATAATAGGAGTGTGATTTGAAGTGGAGACGTTGAGTTTTCAGTGTTATGAGTAAAACACTAAAGTTGAAAATTGGAGGAATAGAAGACACTTAATTTCAGCAACTTGAACTTGATTGTTCAATAACTACGTTATTTCTAGAATCGCTGGAGGATAAAGAAGCTTCATCACTCACTGTAAGCTAACATGCTCTTATAGAGTGATTTGTCTTGATTTCTTCCAGAATTATTTCCTTTTAATATTATTTTAAGTTCAAACTAATTTAATGTGACTTTTACCAACTGACTTTTCTTTAACTATTATAATTATTATTTATATCGATATCTTTAACTTTAATATATAATTAAGAGAAAATACGATGGGGAAATTTGAGCTTTCCATTGTTTTCACCCTTTGTGATTTGATGATCTTAATTTCTTTTGTATAATTATATTTTTGGCCCCTTAAATATTTGATGCATTTTTTTAAATTAAAAAATAGACCAAATATTTTTATTCATTTATAAAAATTAAAGGGTCTATAAACTTTATAAATATATCGGCTACAATATTTTGTTCATTTTATTAAAATCAAATTCGTTCCGCTTTATAACGGGTTTATAAACTATATTAATGTATTTATTTAAATAATATAAAAGACCAAATATTTTATTCATTTTATTAAAATTAAATTCGTCTTGTGTTATAGCGGGTCTATAAACTATATAAAACTATCGACTAAATAAAAATTTAATTCAACCCGCGTCATTCCGGGTCTATAAAATATATAAAACAATCGATCACAATATTGTATTTATTTATAAAAATTAAATTCGTATAACGTTATCGCAGGTTTGTTGACTATATTAAAAAATGGACAAAATATTTTATTCATTTATAAAAATTAAATTCAATATGCGTTATCGCGGGTCTATAAACTATATAAAAAGAATGGCCACGATATTTTATTAATTTATAAAAATTAAATTCGTCCGACATTATCGCGGGTCTATAAACTAGCAACGATCAACATTTCTTTTATATAATTAAACTTTCGGCCCTTAAATATTTAATGTATTTGTTTAAATTAAAAAAGTCAGTCAAAATATAAAAAAATCAAATTTATTTTCTCTTCTCGGATCAAAACCTCCTTTGATAAACCTTAATTTATTCTATATCTAAAATAAACAATGACCGATTCTAATAGTTCCATCTCATTGCTAAATTTTATATAAAATGTAACTGTGTTATCATTTATAACCAACTAAAATTGACTAGCGCTACTGTTATAAAATACTGATGGTAAAGAGGAACAAAAAGGAGAATAAAAATGACGAAGATTTATAGTCGATTTATCAATTCATCCACATCATTTTATATTTTTCCTTTGTTTGTAACCACCTAATTTCACAGTATTTTTCATTTGTTATTTGAAATGCAGATATGAGATTATGCATAATTTCACCCTTATTTATTTATCCGTAAATTGTTTTCATTCTACGAAAAGCAGATATAAAATAATAATACTTATTTTTTTATTTTTTTGGAAAGACCAACACTTTACTTTATGAGAAAATCTTCAAAGTGATTTATGTGAAAGGTTCTCTCATAAAGCACCAGAAGGGCATATGGAATAAGAACGCAATTTGGATTGATATTTCTAGAGTTATATGTAGGTCGTGAAATGCAAAGACGATGTTTACTTCAGTTATGTATTTCATAAAATATAATACTTTTAGGAAATATGTATTTGTATTACCATATATACTATTAGCCGGAGGTTTTAATATCGTTTTGAAGCTTCGAGTGTCTGACACTATTCATTAGGGACTTATTCGCAATTTTCATTGTAACATATTTGTCGAACCTATGATTGACTCCTATGTTGTGGGTCATTTTTGTAGTTGTCCTCAATGCATGTGCAGCCTTTTTTCTTTTTCACTTTCACTTCTTATATTTTAATGATTTTCTTTTTCTTTTTTATTTTCCTTAAACAAATCTATCTACAATATTTTAACATATTCTTTCAAAATGTACGAGATTACCTGATCTTAAAAGACAAATAACTTTCAAATAATAAAACAAAATCAAAAGGCCGCCCTATATTCACCTAGATTCCGAAGCTAACGACAACATCGAAAGTGTAACTTAGATTGAATATGAGTAACATGAATACTAATTTTCAATTTGAGATTGATGAGAATAAAAAAAAGTTAATCCTCCCTATTTGTTGACCAGCCTCCTTACGATCATCGTCCCATAGAACGCTGTTGTTTTCATCACTAGAAGTGGGAAATTGTGGATGAATATGTTTGGATGGGGTTGAGCCATGAAGAAAAGTTTTCGAGTTGTTGTTGTTCAATAGTGGATTGTAGTAGTGTAATGGTGAGGGTGTGGTAGGAGAAGTAGAGTCGTTTGTGGTGGATATGTGGTGGACATTGGTGGTGACGGTGAAAAGAGAGATGTAGATGAATAGGTTTAGGATTCATGAATGACAAAAATAAATATTTATATTCGCGTGTAGTTACAGAACTCTTTAAATAAATATTTTATAACATATATAAAAATAAAATATTTATATTAAATTTGAATACTTGATTTACTTCAAATAAATTTACTTTTTAATTATTTGTAAATTTTGATACATGTTAATATATAACTAAGACATGTGATATTATATTCATTATTAATAAAGTATGTTATAGCTTTTACTTATAATAAAACTAAAAATTTTATAATGACACATATTAATTTTACTATGTAAGTAACAAAATATATTACAATTTTTAGTAAAATATTTAAAGCAAACATACAGATGGAGAATATTGATTTATTTAATACAAATAGATATGTTACCGAATATAAATATATTTACAATAATAAATACATATTATTAGTGTTTTATATCAACAACCGTATGCAATACTAAATAAACTATAACTTATGTTAAAATAAGAAAAGTTGGTTGCTTTTCAAGTTCGATGTATGAAATTTTTAGCTAAATTTTTATGGAGAACCGTAATACATCTTTTTTTACACGGTATGACATCCTTTCTTTGATGTTGAAAACCCTTTATGAATTTGGTATATAAATATTTATATTTTAATAAACTTTATGTTAAATTGTTGACATAAAGCCACAACTTTTTTTTATAGAACTTGTTATATACAACTTGTGTAGTATGTAATTTTATTTAACAATAACTTAAAATATTAATACTTAAATCTTACTGTGAAAACATTATTTGTCTAGCTTCATTAACTAACTTGTTAACTTCAAACTCATATTTTCAAATGCAATATATAAAATTTACAACCATCTTTCTATTTACGTCATCTAATTTATCACCTTAAACATTAACCAATTTGTAGTTAATACCATATCTTCCAACTTCAAATATTTGACAAACATAACAAAAATGAAATCACTCTCTAAAGCTCGAATAAAAAAAATTTATTTATGTATACAGAACAATTCAAATTAAATTCATGATGTAAATCTCGACAATACTAAAATATAAATCTTATTAAAGAGGATAGTGTTCAAATACAAAGTATTTTTCATTTACACTTATAAAATATTTTAATCATTTAAAAAATATATAAGATATATAATTTTATATGCAAAAGAAAAATAAAAAAATATACTATTCATTGCATAATTATATTTATTCCCAATAAATATAGAGACTTCAAATCGAGAGAGTGGCAGTTTTTATTTTGGCACGTGGTATTGGGGATGGTTCATCCAAGTATTTATTTTTTAAATGACTCATTTAATTTTAATATTTAATTTATAGGTAATTGGGCAATTACACATTTCTTTATAAAAATTTGTCTTTGAGTATATATGACTTTTTATTTTATTTTTTAAGGAGGGAGGAATATGTAATTTTCCATAGATGATAAATGGTAGGACTATAAATTGAAATTTAAATTGAAATAGAAGATGAAACGAAAGTCATAATAGTATACATTTAAAGAAAAATGACATTCTCAAGTTTTATTTATTTTGTTATATTTATAAGTATTGTATTGATACTTTTATATATTGAAATAAAGAGTTTTTTAATTGTATCACCAAAAATTATGGTTAAATTTATCATGTATACATATATTATAAACTTAAAAATCATCATTTATGTTAATTTGTTATAAATACTATAGGTTTGATAACATAAAATAGATAAAGGAATAAATTTGTTATAAATACTATAGGTTTGATAACATAAAATAGATAAAGGACTTGACCTAACGGTATGAGAAAGATCAATTAACTAATAAGTTGAAGATTTAAGCGTCACTCGAAGCAATAAGTATATATATTTGTGGTTGTACATAATATGTGAGTTAAACAATAAGATTATCGTTTAAAAAAAATATAGATAAAGAATGTAAATACTTGTGTTTTTATGGTGTGAGTTTTGTTTTTTTTATAGGCATATCTATAGATAGAAGGTATGGTTAGCAACATATTGAAATAATAGGTAAAGGTATAATAATAACATTACACTTCCCTAAATGTTAAATAATAAGATTAATGTAATCAACAAATATTTAAAATTGTAATGTAACACTTTTTTTCTTATTTCATTTCTTTTGTTAGAGCACAATGATTTCTTAATGTTGCTAACAGTTTTAAAAGTAACGATATAAACAAATTTGGTAGTATTTTAGAAGGAAGTGGTTAATATTGAAATAATGTAAAAATGTATCGATCGTTAATGTGTTTGGAATCTCTCTTCTCCTTAATATTGTTATAACATATAGATATAAACTTCAAGCTATACTTGACATATTCTGTTACTAGCAGACTTTTTGTTGTCATGATACATATGTGGTACCGATCTAATAAGTCCGCAGCGAAGCACAAGAGCCACAATCCTTGTTATTGTAAAAGTTAGAAATGCCATATAGTTAGAAATTATTTACAAGATAACCAACAGGGGCACAGGGCAACAGGTAGGCGTTAACCAAAAAACCGAAACCGAAAAAAAAATCGAAACCGAAACCGATCAAAACCGGTTTTTGAATTGGGAACCGGTTTGTAACCGGTTTTTCCAGAACCGGGTTGAAAAACCGGTTTGAAACCGGTTTTTTGAGCTGTTACAATACTAGCCGTTTTTTTGAATTTTTGACCCTTTTTTGAGCTTTTTTTTTACCATTTTGCCATCCTAAAACTAGTATAAATAGATACCTTGGGTTTGGTTTAGTCACAACACTCAATCTTGCTAATTCTAGTCTTTAAACACTCAAAACGCTTACGATTTACATACGAAAACTCTCAAAAAATTCTCTACTCCTCTCAAAACGCTCTCGAAACGCTATCAAAATGGCAACTCAATCTTTTTCAACTTCCACCGGTGTTGGTTCTTCAAATGCACCAACTATTGTTGAAGTTTTGGTAACCAAACGAAATCCGGAGATTTGGGTTAATTACGACAAAGTGTTATTGTCGGATGGTTCGACTAAGGCATTTTGTAAACGTTGCGGGAAATTTTTGAAAGCCGAATCCAACTCTACTTTGAGATCACATTCTACAAAGTATTGTGATGGAATCAAAAGTAATCCCGAGTCGAGTCAAGCAACTATGTAACGGGATGGGGGTATTTTTGCATATCAAGCGGAGTGGTGTCGAGAAGCATTTGCCGGCTTTGTGATTCAAGAAGCTTTGCCGTTCAACCACTTCGACAACCCTCGGCTTACTAAGGTTATTCAAGATACTCTTTAACCGCGATATAATCATGTAAGTCGTCTTACTCTTAGACGTGATGCTTTAAAATTGTGGAAAAATGCAAAAACTCAACTAATAATCGGTTTTGAAAACTTAAATACAAATGTATCATTAACAACCGATGTTTGGTCGGCTCCTCATGGTTTGCCCGGTTCGTACCTTTGTGTTACCGCACATTGGGTTGATCCCTCAACTTAGCAAATGATGAAACGTACCATTGCTTTTGAAAACTTTGACTATCCTCACACGGGTAAAAACTTATTTTACATGTTACGAGATGTAATGAAAATGTTTAAACTAGAACAAAAGGTTTTTTCAATCTCGTTTGATAATGCAACTAATAATACAAACGCCGTTCAAAGGTTAATATTAAAATACCAACCACCTTTGAAAGGCATTTTCTACCATAGTAGATGTGTTGCACACATCATTAACTTGGTTGTGCAAGACGGACTAGCGGTTCCACAAATAATGGTCGTAAAAAACGCGTATAAAACTATGTTACAAGATATATTTTGTTCGGGTAAGGCTAGATACAAACATTATATGAGATTATGTAAAGAAACGGATAACATTTTTTTAACCCCGAATTGGGACATGCCCGTAAGATGGAATTCGACTTACAACATGTTTATATGTAGTTTACGGCAACGCGACACTTTAACCGTTTTTCATGATCTACTTGTTCAAAAAGGCCTTGCAACATCATTTTCCTCCGAATGTTGGGAGGTTATTCAAAAGATAACCGAATTGCTCAAAGTTTTTAAAACGGCAACTACTTTATTATCGGGTGTTTATTATCCCACAAGTCATTTGGTACTTAAGCAAATATATTTAATGAGTTCAAAACTAAACGAATACAAATTTTGGGGTGATGTATATGCAATAATGGTGGCTCCCATGAAAGAAAAACTAAGAAAATATTTTAGAGAAATACCACCGGTAATTAGTTGTGCCGCCGCGTTAAACCCACGTTTGAACATTTCCGGGGTCGAATTACTTATCGATAACATTTGTTTTAATTTGGATTTGAATGATGAGAATCCACTTTTTGCACAAAATACAAAATCATATTTTAACAAATCTTTTAAAGATTTGTTTGGTCATTATTTTCAACAATTTAGTTCAACAACAATGGTTTCTATAAATCCGGCTTCCACAATGTTTGCTTCATCTTCTTCCCAAGATCCCGAGATTAACTTATATAATAGTTTAAGACAAGAAAACCATAAAAGGGCAAGGGGTGATGGTGACCAAAGTGCCACTAGCGAATATGGGAGATATACCGGAACAGATTTTTTATCCTCAATACCTACCGACGAATTCGCAAATTTTGATATTTTGGCTTGGTGGAAAAGGAGGGAATCTCAATTTCCCATTCTAACCATCATGGCCCGAGATTTACTAACCGTCCAAGCTTCTACGGTAGCTTCGGAATCCGCTTTTTCTCTTAGTGGCAGGGTACTATCTATACGAAGAACAAAACTCACACCGGCCTCATTAGAGATGTGTATATGCTTGAAGGATCACTTAGACGCCGCGGAACGCATACAAAACGTTTCCAATCTTGAAGGTGAATTGGAATACGAAGGAGATATACACGATATCGAGGTGGAAGCGGGTATGGCAATATCACTTTCCGATGAAGAGATTGCTCTTGATGAAGCTTCGCGAGAGTCTTCCTCCGAAGAAGATTTCGACATTTGAAGACTACCAAAATTGAAGATTAATAAAAGTTGAAGATTTTTGAAGATTATGAAGAATATGAAGAATTATGAAGACTTATTGGTTTAAATAATATTTTTATGAAGATTTAGAAGACTTTGCTTTAGGTTATTGTTAAGTTATGTTTCCATACATAATGTACTAACATTCTATCGGAAAAAATTTGAAGAATTCGTTGAGTTTCCCTAAAACGCTTAACGCTCGAATAAGATTGAATTATATAGAATTATTGGTTTAAATAATATTTTTATGAAGATTTAGAAGACTTTGCTTTAAGTTATTGTTAAGTTATGTTTCCATACATAATGTACTAACATTCTATCGGAAAAAATTTGAAGAATTCGTTGATTTTCCCTAAAACGCTTAACGCTCGAATAAGATTGAATTATATAGAATTATTGGTTTAAATAATATTTTTATGAAGATTTAGAAGACTTTGCTTTAAGTTATTGTTAAGTTATGTTTCCATACATAATGTACTAACATTCTATCGGAAAAAATTTAAAGAATTCGTTGATTTTCCCTAAAACGCTTAACGCTCGAATAAGATTGAATTATATAGAATTATTGGTTTAAATAATATTTTTATGATGATTTAGAAGACTTTGTTTTAAGTTATTGTTAAGTTATGTTTCCATACATAATGTACTAACATTCTATCGGAAAAATTTTGAAGAATAGGTTGATTTTCCTTAAAACGCTTAACGCTCGAAAAAAACCGAATTATATAGAAAAACCGGTTTCCAACCGGTTTTTCAACCCGAACCGGTTCCAAACCGACCCAAACCGGTTACCATCGGTTAGGGTTTTTCCTCTCCAAAATCCGAACCGGTTACAAACCGGTTTTTGGAAAAACCGGTTTTTGTCTTCAAAAAAAAAACCGGTCCGGTTTGTCAACCCGAACCGGTTTTCCCTAAAACCGGGTTTTGTTCACCCCTAGCAACAGGCCTCAGGCCCATTTCTCAGTTTACTCCTTTAAGCCCAATTCAGTTTTGATTTACAGTCCACTAAGATTTGAGCATCATTTCTTTGTAGCAAAAACTACTTTATGTTTTCTTGGTAATGGACTTATATTTGTTACTTTATGAGTGAGGGAAGCTTCTCAATCTAGATAACTGGGTAATCTTGTCAATAATCCCATTATTAGTTTTCGTACTTGAATCATCGTAACTATGACAGATCCTACTTCGAACAAATTTGAGAAACGTCGAAAAGAAATAATAAGGAACAAGCAAAGAAGTAATTCAATAAAATTCACATTAACATATATCAATACAATTGTATCACGATAACCAAGTTCAAAAATTAAATAGTAAAAGAAAACATACAAATGAAGGTAGGTGGTGCAAGTCTAAGAAAGCTATATATGTTGGCCTTATTGAAGTATAAGAATTAAACATAACTTATGAGTTCTATTTGCGGAACCAGTAAACGCCACTTTCCTCTGCACCCTTATCAGGTTCAACGTAAATGCAATCTCTTGTTTCTCTCCAGAAAGCTTCAAGGATTGGAGTATCATCATATTTGTAGTAGTCGCCTAGAATGGGCTTAATCGCCTTGGTTGCCTCCACGGTGTGATAATGAGGGATACTTGATATCAAATGGTGCACCACATGAGCATTGGTTACATAATGAAAAACATGGTTAAAAATACCATAATCTCTATCGACTGTTGATAAAGCACCTCTAATCCAATCCCACTCCTTTGAGTCAAAGTGGGCTAGAGATGGATGACTATGATGCAAAAAGGTGAAAAAGATGAAATGAGCGTTCATAACCAACAATGGAGCTCCATAGATACAAAATAACCATGTTGCACTTGTGGCCGCTGCAATCTTGTAGAGTGTGTAGTAAGCAACAAGCATTCCAGCATCAGAGAGCCAAATTTGTAGGCGCTCACTATCATTGAATATAGGACTTTGTGGGTAAAAGTGACTTGCAAACCCATTGTATGGTCTTCCGTGAAGATTGAAGGTAAAGTACAAAGGAAAGCTAAGAAGCAACCTCACACAAGTCATGAACATGTTGCCGAGTGGGTTGTTGAGGATTTCAGAATAGAAGGTATCGGCTTTCCTTTTGGGGATCCATACCTCATCATACTCCATTGAATTGGTGTGAGCATGATGGCTACGATGACTATATTTGAACGAAAAGTATGGAGTGAGGAAAGAAGAGTGAACGACGAAACCAATTGCATCGTCAAGCCATTGGTATTCACTAAAGCTATGATGGCCTAAATCGTGACCTATACTCCATATGCCCATAAAACTAGTACCTTGACAGAACCAATAAATCGGCCATGCTATGTACCTAAGGGGACTAGGTAAAAGAGGAATGTAGTTTGATGCGATTTGGTAAAAGGTAAAGCATATGGCTATGTCGGCAAAAAGGTGGTAAAGTGAACGTCCGAGATCTCGTTTGTAACAGTGTAGTGGTATTGCTTTCTTAAGATCACTAATTTCAAACGGAGTTTTCTTAACGGGAACACGTTCCAAGACATTCCTGCCATCAGCAGTATCATTCATGCGACCACCGGCTCCCATCGTATTGGTTGTTATGAAAATAACCTGCAAATCAAAGAAGACGTTAGTATCTATCCTTAAATTAATGAATTTATCAGAAGCATATTTCAAAGGTTAGATAAATAGGTACCTCAAAGAGATACTTTGAGCTTTGTTGCTTGCTTGTTGTAGAATTAGGATATGATGGGTACCTTTTATACTTGTGGGTTGAGTGGCATCCTTTTATTTTTTTCCTTTTAAATTAATTAAATCTATTAATGTTGGTCCTTTTTGGTGTGCTCGTTACATTGTTCAGAGTGTCCAGTCAAAGCAACTAACTACCCATGTTTTGGACGTACAGGACCACTTAATGTGTTATGTATAGATAGGTTGCCTTGACAACTTAATGTTTGATTGTTAGTCCTTTGACATACGATATTTTTTAGTTAACATGTGATATTTTATTTTGATAATTTTATCTTTTTGCAAATAAGTATCCAAATTTATGATATTTCAATAGAGCTACGCCACTCATCAATTAAGAATAGGATTACGAACAGAGTTAAGTCAAAACTCAAAATCGATCCATGAAAAAGTTATGTTTCTATCATCTTGGAATGTTACGATTTTAACGTAGAGAACAAAAATGACGTGGATTAATTAAACCAAAGTAACCATATCGAGTCTCGGTTTACTGTTTTAAAAATTAATAAGGATTTGTTTTATGAAAAATCACATTTGCTATCTCTTAGTTATATATTTCACAAGATGGTTCGTCTAATCAAGTAATCATATTCATAGACAGAGATGAGAAAGATGATGTAAAACTGAAACCAGTTCTAAATTAGAATAAAATTGGTCTTTGAAAAGACTGAACTCGAAAGAAACTGGACTAGTTCAAGATCTACCTAACAGTTCTAATACAGTCCTATTTTCAGTCAAAAGACTAATTAAAGACTTAAACTGGTTCAAGACTGGAAAAAAAATGATTGAAGTATATTCTAAGCTATTATGTTATTTTATTGATGTTTACCTTATTTTATTTTTAAGTATTAGCTTTCAAGTAAACTTTAATTGTTAAATTTTCATCTCTTTATTTGTAAAATTTTGTATTTTTAATTTTAGCTAAACGATCAACAATTTCTAATGTATACATTTTATTTTCACCCATCCTTTAAACTTATTGAACTTCTCATTTAATTTTTAAATTTTCCACCAAGAAATATGAAGTTGTATTTTTGATATAAAATTTGTTGTCAATAACTATATATAAAATATATATAAAAATTAAATAAAATTTCAAAATTAAACTATTAAATATAAAAATATTGACCATGAATAAAAAAGACTGAAATGATCTAAAATTAGTCTGGACTAGACTAGAATTTTAAAAAATACTGAAAAAATTAAGAGAAAACTGGCATGAAATTGATCAAGTCCTATACAGAACTGATTTTTATATTAGAAAAACTGTACTGATTTGGACTAGACTGGAAATTTGATTAAAACTAATGTTTGCTCATCTCTATTCTTAGACAGGGCCATATTCCTTGAACAGGTCTCGTTCCCATAATAATTTTATCAAGAAATAGTATGATTTGTGCGAAATAAAATTTTAAATTTGTCCACTACAACCGATGAATTATGGCAAAAAATGTTGGTAAGACTTAAACAAGGTTTCTGTGTTGGGAAATTTGAATAAGAGTGTGATTATAATCTTAGGATTTTGTTTAAATCATGTACGAAACACTTTTTTTATAAAGTAATTTGACCATTCATTGCCTTGGGTTCACAAAATATTTGCTATGATAAGACAAAGAAAACACTTACAATCTTGACGGATAAATTAAGAAAAACTAAAAAGAACTATTGTGTTTTCTTGTGTAGAAAGCTAGGATAAAATTATTATGTTATATCAAGAATCATTTTGGAGGTTAACACCGGTTGGAAGAAAATCAATAGTCACACCTTTTCGCGAAGAGATGCAACAGGCGAGACCCCAACTAGGGGTGATACAACGTCAAAACGTCAAATCACGTACATTATCTTCCTCATTTTAACATAATAATTGATATTATTGTCTAAATACAACGTGTATCTATATTATTTTGTTAATTAGGTTAAAATATACATGATGTTTCAAGAATTACTAAAAATATATGAAAAACAAGTAAAATAGAGCGAAAATAAAGAAAGATGATTCACTTGCAATTTATTACTTATTTGATAAAATTTAAGAAATTATTCTCAAAATAATTTTAAATTGTCAATCAGGTAATTACGATCGTCTGGGTTTAAAAATCGCAAAAAATATATAAGAAACAAATAAGTTATGATCCTCATCGCAAGGAAGATCCAGTGCATGAGCCGGGGCCACAACTGATCACGAAGCCCGCCATGGCCGAGAAAAGATGGTATATGTGCTGCAAATAGCCTTATACAGATTGTCACAACAGTATATGGTTGTGTCCAAGCCATATATGGTTATGGGAAATCGTATACGGTTGTGTGCAAGGCCTTATACGATTGGGCATGCCATATACAATCCGTTGACCTCATATTTGGCTAAAAATCCGATTTTTCTTACAGGCATGCATATACGGGTTTCATTTTGGCTATTTCATACAAACACATCATCATGTATGGCTTGGACATTTTCCCCTGATAAATACAAGCTCCAACCATCATTCCAACAACTCACAACCAACAAATTACAACTTCCTTTCGTTTCTTTTTTTCTTTTCTTTTTACTTTTATTTTTAGAATAGTTTAGTGAGTTTATTAGTTTAGTAATTAGCTTAATATTTGTAACGTTTGGGATATTATTTGAAAAAAAATACAAGTGTTATTTTGCTCTCATTTTATACGGGTAATATCTTGTTGAATAATAAAGAACGAACAAAGTTCCCGGAAGAACATATTTTGCAGTGTGATAATAATTCTCACAGTACGAGAATCTGGTGGTTTATTTAGTGATACATGAACCCACGTGATCCTAATTACCTGATAAACATTACGAAACTATTTAAGAATGATTTCTCGAGTTATAACAAATAGGTAATTAAAACATGAGTAAATTGACGTTGATTGTTTTTCCTCTACTTTGCAAGATTTTTATTATTTTTGATGATTTTGAAACATCGTCTATATTTTAGTCCACTTAACAAAATAAGATGAATAAATGTTGAAATCACATGTTTATGTTAAGAATTGGACTAAAATGGAGAAAATAATGTATGTAAAAATATAATTTTTTAGGTGTTTTCATGCTCACCACCGCAAGTAGTACACCTTGAAGGTACATGGCATAAATAGGAAGTTCATCGTTCGATGGAATCCACCAAAGATATACATAACACGAAAAGTTTAAAGATTAATTCTCATTACCATAAATTAATAAAACATAAAATGCTTACACTCTGAACAAAACCCGCTTATTTAATTTATAGAAGCTTGGGACATTCGTACTTTGAATCATGAAAAGAGTCGATTAATAAATTTAAAGACTACTGAACATAGATAGACCGCAGATGACTCGTGGAATTAAAAGACTTGGCTCTGTACGGAAGTCCAGATGTCGTTTCTTGCATTAAAACCTAGATTTCTATAGATTTCATGCATTAATGCACAGTATGCATTGTCTCTTGCATTAGTAATTAGCTTAGTATTTGGAAGTCCAGGTGTCGTTTCTTGCATTAAAACCTGGATTGGCCGAGTTATACTTTTTGGAATTGGTTAAATGCAGAGAATGTTCAATTTCTTGAAAATCAGCTTCTTATGTATTGGGTTCTTGTAATATTTCATAATATATATATAATGTTTCAGATAACGTAATCAGCGTAGATTGTGCATTCATATGAAGAATACATTAAAATAATATGTAACTTTAGAACAAATTTTTTATGAGAAACAGTTACATATGATCTATTGCATTGAATAGCTTGTTAGTCCCATGTCCCCAGTTGATCCGTGATGTTCCCTTTTTATTCAAAACGAAGAAGTTCATGAAATTGGATCTTATGATCGATCTATGTTTGGTGTTGCATAAGAAGAAGAAGAAGAAGAAGAAACATAATTACACGAAACAACAACCACAGGAATTTCCCATTAACATATAGCCTTACATGCAGTTACAGACATAAATAAACATAGAGCAAATCTTGGAACACTTATTGTAAACTCATGGGTTATACAAAGCATAAGTTATGAAGTCTACTTTCGGAACCAGTACACACCACTCTGTTCTGCACCTTCATCGGGTTCGACGTATATGCAGTCCCTTGTTTCTCTCCAGAAAGCCTTTAGGATCGGGGTATCATCATATTTGTAGTAGTCGCCAAGAATGGGCTTGACAGCCTTAGTTGCCTCTACAGTATGATAATGAGGGATATGTGATATCAAATGGTGCACCACATGAGCATTGGTTACGTCATGAAATATATGGTTAAAGATTCCGTAATCTCTATCGACAGTTGATAAAGCACCTCTAATCCAATCCCACTCCTTTTTGTCAAAGTGGGCTAGAGACGGATGGCTATGATGCAAAAAGGTGAAAAAGATGAAATGGGCGTTCATAACCAACAATGGAGCTCCATAGATACAAAATAACCATGTTGCACTTGTGGCCGCTGCAATCTTGTAGAGTGTGTAGTAAGCAACAAGCATTCCAGCATCAGAGAGCCAAATTTGTAGGCGCTCACTATCATTGAATATAGGACTTTGTGGGTAAAAGTGACTTGCAAACCCATTGTATGGTCTTCCGTGAAGATTGAAGGTAAAGTACAAAGGAAAGCTAAGAAGCAACCTCACACAAGTCATGAACATGTTGCCGAGTGGGTTGTTGAGGATTTCAGAATAGAAGGTATCGGCTTTCCTTTTGGGGATCCATACCTCATCATACTCCATTGAATTGGTGTGAGCATGATGGCTACGGTGACTGTATTTGAAAGAAAAGTATGGAGTCAGGAAAGAAGAATGAACGACAAAGCCGATCGCATCATCAAGCCATTGGTAATCGCTAAAGCTATGATGTCCCAAATCATGACCTATGCTCCATATGCCCATAAAACTACTACCTTGGATGAACCAATAAATCGGCCATGCTATGTAATTAAGCGGTTTAGGTAGAAGAGGAATGTAATTTGATGCTATATAGTACCAGGTAAAGCATATGGCTATGTCGCCAAAAAGGTAGTAAAGAGAACGTAAGAGATCTCGTTTGTAACATTCTAGTGGTATTGCTTTCTTGAGATCGCTAATCTCAAATGGAGTTTTCTTAACGGGAACACGTTCGAGGACATTCTTGCGATCAGCAGTATCATTCATCCGACCACCTGCTCCCATCTTATCAGTTTTGAAGAATATAACCTGCAAAGTAGAGAGAAAAAAAGTTTAGTGCTTAGCTTGTCCATGAAATTATCTTTTTTGATATATATATTGGATCTTAAAGACCAGAAAGATACCTCAAAGAGAAGCTATGATCGTTATTACTGATTTGATTTCAAAATAGGCGAATCTCCCTGCAATTTATACTTGGGGTTTGGGTGCTTTAGTTTTGTTTTTAGTCTCTTTTCATCATATTATACTAATATTGGTCTATTTAGTTGTGCTGTGCATTATTACAGTGTACAATCAAGGTATTTAGTTAACTACCTATGTCTTGGATGTATATGGAGCAATAGTTTATTATGAAAAATATATTACAAGAGCTTTGATGCTGTTTTGGATGTATATCATATATGATAAATCTACTGAGATGTTTTTATCACCAAAAGAAATATAGCTTCAGTATTTTCTTCTTTTGAAAACTATGCATTAGTTTCGTTGGAGCTAGTTGGAGCTTTGATGCCGTTCCGTATGTATCTGATCGATCATTTGAAATGGTTTTGCCCATCGGTGTCAAGGTGTCTAATAATCAATAAATCGTGGATTAAAGCCATATCGTAAACAGTGATGTACCATAGGATGTGGTTATGTGATTTTCGATCTGCTGTTTTGAAAAAACGGTAAAAGAGAAAATGCAAAAAAAGAACGGAAAAAAAAAACTCAATGTAAATACACAGTATATTGCGGCACTGTTCACATTTTGGAAAATACAATATATCTTACTCCCTTATAATGGGTGTAGGGAGAATTCCCCTCACACACTTTTGAAAAGACTAAAATATATTTCTTTATATTAGTATTTACATCAAACCTACCCATTTTCCCTCACATGCTTTAAAATTAAATATCTCAAAAATAGTTAGTCAAAAAATTATAAAAATTACACCATAATAATCAGAGTTTTTTTTTTCGATTAGACATCTCACATGATATACTTTCGACAAATTAATTTTCTTCATTTTTTGGAATAAAAATTTAGATGTTTTTACATAATGATTCAATTACTAAAAGTTATATGTGTTATCCTGCCTTTTTTATGTCCCTCACATACATGTTATCTAAACATAAAAATACATAATAAACACGATAGAAAAAATATAGATCGAATATCCGACACCGCTGCTTTGTACGGGTACAAAGCTAATTTATTTGAATTATAGCCTTTGAGAAACAAATTTTTTCATGTTCAAGTTATGTCATCTAATGAATGATCAAAACTATGTCCAAACATGTATGGCTCATATGGTCAATGTGGCACAAATTGTAACTTATTGCACTAATTAAAAGACCTTAACCTGCATTCACGAAAAAAAGAAGTCCAAACATGTATTTCTCATATGGGGTTAGTTATTTTACTTATATGGAGATACTTTTAATAAGTTCCTATTCCGAGACATGGTTTTGCATCCAGTAAATGTCATTATCACTTATGGTTATTAACGATCAGTTATACTATAGGTAATGCGTAAAAATGATTTTTATTGACAAATAGCCTTTTACGTAACAACGCTAATATTGATAGCTATATATGAAGTGATTTTATCACGATAAAAGATAGATTCAGAGAGAAGGGCTAATCTTGCAGGAAGGAGAGAAGCAAATCTAAGTTGTTCGTTAACATTTATCATGGTGGATGTTAACTAGTATTCATCACGATAAATGTTAATTTGGTCACGATGAATGTTAATTAATATTCACCGTGATGAATGTTAACGACGATTCATATTTGCTTCTCCCCTTTTCTCGAGATTATCTCTTCCATTATATCAACCCCTTATCATGATCTCTGTTCCAAATATATTATGAAGTATTCGATAGCAATGAATTGATATAGGAATGGTCATCTATCTGATCGACTTGCAAAAATAATATAGTTCCGGAAGTTATAATAACTTGTAATAAAACAGTAAAAGCAAGATTATTGATAGCTATGAATATGAAGTGTTTTTAAACACATACACACGAGAACGGACTAAAGTTCACCAGTAGGTGATATTAACAAAATTGCCATCAGTTGCTTTGTTAATTATTTTCCTTCCACGTGGTTCAGAATTGGCAAGAAAATTAAATTCGTCCATGTTGGTGGCTAACTACCACTCCTTCTGTTGCTATTGTTTTTAATCACTGATAATACACTTTAAGACCCGTAAGTTTTTCTTGCTTCTAATCACTGACAATGATAATTAGTAACAGACGCGATCGAAATAATCTTTTCACTAATCCGGATTTTTCTATAGGAGCATATATATATATATATATATATATAATAATAATAATAATAATAATAATAATAATAATAATAATAATAATAATAATAATAATAATATGTTTGTAACATCTTGTATTTAAGATTTTCTGATTATATATGCTGGTATGATGTAATATCTATTAGAAGATAGGGTTTAGAGATATTTCTTACATTTGTTAGTAATTATATTTAGTTAATATTTGTTTATATTAGTTTGATATTAGTATTAAGTTAGATTACTTGGAAAATGTCTATAAATAAATGTTTCTTAATATATTTTATGAAGTTTAATAATAATATTTTATTCGTAATTAAGCATATCTTTTTAAAAAGCTATTACATTATAAGTTGCACGAAAGCAACAGGGAATTTCTGATCAGCAATTGTTAGCTAGAAATCTTGGGTCTACATCTGGAAATTTATATGTAATACAAAAGAGCAGTGGTTATAGGCATAAAAATATCATGGAAAGTATGTGGAAAAGGGCAGGTAGTAGAACCTTTAGTCCCTACTAAAATTGGATTATAAATCTGTCTTTCTACACTACAGTAAGATTTAATATGATAGATGATCATTAATTGAATACATCTATTATGTTCGTATTTCCTTGCACTAGGTCTCATGTTCAAACTTTTTAGATAAATATTTTCAGAGTGATCAGTTAATATGACGTACAAATTAAACCGTATATATTTGAGTTAAAAAAATACGAACCCTCCTCTAATAATATAAATAAGAAAAACTTACTTCATTGTCCATTTATCATAAAGTGAGTAAAAAAGAAGTGAACTCATATTTATTTATATTTTATGTTAAATAATTTTTTTTGTCATCTTTATCTATGTAATTAAGCTTAATGGTGTAGGATTTATGCAACACTCTATTTATATAGGATTTTAATTAAATTGGGAAAAAATTGTTGATGTAACTAATTTTTTCAATCAGTTCAACAGGTTTTGTGGATTGGTTTGGCTCGATCAATAGATTTCGGGCAATTAATCAATTAATAAGTGTTCAATGTTATTATCGATGTGAATATTGAAACAGCTGTATCGATTGAAATCAGTAATTTACGTACTACACCAATCTTCACAACGTATAAAATGTTTATAACTAGACAAAAGTGTCATAACTGTTTTACTGTTGCTAAGTTGCACTCATTTTGGTCGACATATTCTCTCACTATAACAACAGACCAACTGACTTCAGAGAATGCATGCAAGCCCTTGGTCGTTTGTCACCGATATTGACTTGACCCTTTTAGAATGACCGAAAATGAAAGACGTGCGGAATTACCAAAAAAGGTTTCATTAATTGATTTTATAATATTCGACTACATATAAAGTACATCTATGTGTTATCTACATCTACATATCTATATATAAAACTTATTTTAAATATAATATTAGAAGCCGAATATTATAAAAATTCAATTGTTTCAAATTAATTAAAATTAAAAACAATATACTAAATTAAAAGCTAAGCTAAATTTATATTAAAAATTCCGATTCAAAATATACACAACTTATTATCAATGATAACATTTAAATAAATAAAATAACTTAGACTATTTTATCCAACCTTTTCAATATTTAGTTATAGGCTTAAGATACTATTTGCAGTGTAAAAAAATACACACTTTGATTATTAGCTTGTATTTAAATCGATTATCACTTTCAATACAATACTAAATTTTTAAATTAGTTATTATAATGATAAATATAAGTTATTTCTCTAATATTATTTATTTTATTGTACTATTGGTCAAGGACTATACTTACAAAATCTTAACTTTATCTTTATTATTAAAAGAACTTCTTTAACACTTCACTAAAAATGTTCAATTTGAATTATCCATTCAAAACTTACTAACACATTGTATTCAATTTAATATAGAATATCATTACTCATTAATCATTATTACTACTATGCATATATCACATTTATAAGATTGATTTATGAAAACATATTATAATATCATACTAATACTAAACGGTCCGTGTATATAAACAAATTTAAAACCAACTACCTAATATTATCAATTGTACTCTTTCAAAAAGTACGTATAAGAAAACCAACTACATGACATCATTGATTATGATATTTCAAAAAATGCATATAAATAACTGATTTTAACGGCTAAAAATGAAGTGAAAGATAAAAATAACAGGCTCTATAAGTACAATAAGCTTGATGAAAAAGATAAAAGTTATATGACCTCAATTGATTTTTTTAACAAATATATTGACCCTACAGGCTCATAGTTGTTAGACTCTTACGAGTCATGAGTAGACTATTATGAGTCAAGTCAAAAATTCACAAAATGAGGCAACTGGCATCTCGACTCTTAAATGACTTTGCTTCTTACGAGTCATTTATTGATTCTTCCAAGTCGTGCGTGACTCTTTTGAGTTTTGTGCAACTCTTACGCATCAGAAAATCGGACAATCTTTTTCAATAATTTAACGCAAAAATAAAAGGACAGAATAGAAACAATATGACTATAATCTATTTTAAATTAAGTTTTTGTATTGATAGCAGGTCAATGACTTAACTATAGACTCTCACTATGTTTTATTTCTCTTAAAAACAAAAATGTTAAACAATAGTATACATGTACATATAAATATATATATATAAAAATATATATATATATATATTGTAAAATAGTGACTCTTACGAGTTGAGTTAAGTCGAGTCACGAATCTCGAGTTAAAAATCAAGATTACGAATTACGAGTCGTGTCACGAGTTAACAACTACACCTACAATGTATTAACTCATTTTCTATTTCAAGTAAACGCTAGCAAAATACACTAAGAATAATCGAAATGATAATTTTAATGAAAAATTGATTTTATCCATTACAAAATTAAATTGATTTATTTTTATTAGATCAATCAAGTCGATATGGAATAAGTGACGTTATGCGTATATTTCGATAAGTTATAATGAGTGCACATGTAAAAATTGCTAGTAGAGATAATTGAAAATGAGATCGAAATGTATGATAGAGTTCTATGTATTAAAATTAAAATTGTATTGTTAGATATACTTTTAAGCTCATACTGTCATATCTATCTAACGTTACTCATAAATAACCGATCCAATACACTATGATGATCATATCATAGTTGATTCATTGTATTAACTCTAACATCACTTTGATCAATAAATGACCATGCAACTTAGACTTCTATAATATTTTACGTTCAGACCGTAACTCAATGCACTTTTGAAATAGTGATTGAAATATACTAATTTATTCATATCTAAACTTATTAATGAAAGTGCTAGCTACTAGAGGTTGTCGTTAACTATATACATATTTATTGATAAGATTATAAGATACGATAGTTTTTTGTTCTCGCATTTTAGAACACGTGGAATAATGTTATGTAATAATAGTGTGGCTACAAAATGTTTATCTTTTAAGTTTTGTCCTGTCGATCATTTGAATTTAGATGTAATAGAATATCTTGATGCTTATACAACGGAACTACTGACAATTTGTCGTTAGCGTTAGTCAACACTACACAAAGCCTACGTCTTTTTCATTTTTCGGATCCAAAATATTGGTAGTTACCCCAAGCAGCCCACCTTCTATGACTTGGGGATAATTTTAACATAAACCTATAATGCTAATAAAAAATGTGTACCATCACGTACACATTTAAAATTATTCTTTTAGTCAAACATTCAATGGTACATAGTAACCCATCAACTATAAATAGTTCCACAACTTGAATACCATCCACCAAATTAATATTGAAGCTTTATAATTAATCACTCCACTTACAGGTATCAATTTGAGTGTTTCACTTCCAAACCATATATACCTTTATTATTAAATCTGATCAATGTGTAAGCTGATTTAGTTCTTCTTTTGCAGATTTTTGTTTGTTTGTATAAACGATAATACGATGGGAGCCGGTGGCCGGATGAATGATGTTTCCTCTGGCAACGACGTTCTCAAACGGGTTCCAACCGAAAAAACTCCATTCGAAATTAGTGACCTCAAGAAAGCAATACCACCCCATTGTTTCAAACGATCTCTTGCAACCTCTTCATACTACCTTCTTCGTGACATCGCCATTTGCTTTACTTTTTACCATCTCGCATCAAACTACATTCCTCTTTTACCCAAACCCCTTGCGTACATAGCATGGCCGGTTTATTGGTTTTGTCAAGGTAGTAGCTTTATGGGTATATGGAGCATAGGTCACGATTTAGGACATCATAGCTTTAGCGAATACCAATGGCTTGATGATGCAATTGGTTTCGTCGTCCATTCTTCTTTCCTTACGCCATACTTTTCGTTCAAATATAGTCACCGTAGCCACCACGCTCACACCAATTCGATGGAGTATGATGAGGTATGGATCCCCAAAAGGAAAGCCGATACCTTTTATTCCGAACTTCTCAACAACCCACTCGGCAATATGTTTATGACTGTCGTTAGGTTACTTCTTAGCTTTCCAATGTACTTTACGTTCAACATTCACGGAAGACCGTATGATGGTTTTGCTAGTCACTTTTACCCGCAAAGTCCAATATTCAATGATAGCGAGCGCAAACTAATTTGGCTCTCGGATGTTGGAATGCTTGTTGCTTACTACGCACTATACAAGATTGCCGCAGCAACAAGTGCAACATGGTTATTTTGTATCTATGGTGCGCCATTGTTGGTTATGAATGCTCATTTCATCTTTTTCACTTTTTTACATCACAGTCATCCTTCAATAGCTCATTACGATTCAAGAGAATGGGACTGGATAAGAGGTGCTTTATCGACGGTTGATAGAGATTACGGACTACTTAATACTGTTTTCCATGATGTAACTAATGCTCATGTGGTGCATCATTTGATCTCAACTATTCCACATTATCATACCGTTGAGGCCACAAAAGCGATCAAGCCGATATTAGGTGACTACTACAAATACGATGATACGCCAATTCTAAAGGCTTTTTGGAGAGAAACAAAGGAATGCATTTTTGTTGAACCAGATGAAGGTGCAGAGAAAAGTGGTGTTTATTGGTTCCGGAGGTAGATGCTTTAATAAAAATAGTTGTATCGGCAATGTATTTTAAAAGTTTGTGCACCCCTCGTGCCATTTATTTAGTTTTTGTACCTCGCTCATTTGTTATAAAGGCTAATGATACAAATGTAACTTTTCATGTTAATGTACGTGCGCTAATTTTGTAAGGTATTTTGTTTTATTTCATTTCATTGCGTCAATTGTTTTGTTAAAAGGATCAAATAATCATGGAACATATTATAATTAGTTCTTTATAATTTATAACTAAAGTTTTGTTAAGTGTTTTAGCTGCAAGCACTAAATGAGAACATCTTACATACTTTGGGTCAGAACTAGGTAAGAAGGTAAGTGTACAAGTGTGAGCTTTTATATCTCTTATGCAGGTTTTGTAAGTTTATAAGATCACTCTCATTCGTGACTTAAATCGACTGATTAGTTTCTGTTAATTCAACGTCACATCATCTTTTTTTAAAACTAACTGACCTGTGCCATCAGTCACTGGTCAATTTTTTTTCATTATTTAATTTACATATTTAAAACATAATAATTAAAATAAAATACATTTCATTAATTTAAAAAGCATACAATAATAAATATATAATCCTCTAAAAATATGGACTTTACAAATATTTTGGTCCAAAATAGTTAATAGGACAAGCCCTAGCTATTAAACCCATTATCCAATATGGTTACTAAAAAAACCTCTGTTGCAACAGAAAAACAATAAAAAGGAAAAAAAGCTCGTGAAAAAAAAAAAAAAAACTAAAGCTCCATCGGTTATCCGACGATTTCAACCGACGGCGTCGTGCCATCGATGTCTGCTTCGTCAGTTAAAATCGACTGACAACCAAAATAACCAACGGGAGTGCCCTAAAGTGCAGGGTCAAGAATGCAAATTGAGGATTAAAAAGGAAAATATAAAAGGAGTTTTTAGATTTATTTTTCATTATATTTTTGAGAATATTTTTTTCTCCTATTCGTTTTTACTAGGGTTCGTATTTTCTCTCTTGTATTCGTATGATCATCAAGTGATGATCAAATTAGTCTAGGTATTGAGTGTTGTGTGATTCCCTAGGGAGTTTTACTTATAAAGGAAACATTATTTTTTGTTCTTTGGTGTGATTAACCGCATTACTTTAGAAAGGTTTGGAAATAGTGATGCTTATATGTTTTGATACCAACTTTAACAGGTTTTAACTTTTAACTTAGACAGTCATATTCACTGCTTTAATGATCACTAATCATGGAGAGAATTTATTTATTTTTTAACAGCAAAAAAGACCCTCTAACTTGAGCTTTGACATTGTTATCACTCGAGAAAAGAAAGCCTAAATCTATTAGATAAAAGCTAGTAAGAAACTAGCAACATTACACTGAAATGGCATGAATTAGTTTATTAAGCCAATCAGACCAAGTAGCCCTAATCTTTTTATTTCTATTTACAAACCAAGAAAAAGAAAAATCAACAATAGAATCAACAAAGGTATCTTTTCTAGGCTTCTTCTGTTCAAAGATAGTTGCGTTTATGAATTTTCAAATAACCCAACAGGTAGTCATAACTATAGCTTGTAAAAGATGTCTTTTTGTGCTTGAAACTTAAATGTTGTCCAACCGATAGATGATATCTTTGATAGAAGAAAACAAAGGGATACTTAAGTCACACCATTTACTAATGAAAACCCATAAATTGATTGCAATATCACAAGAGGTAAAAGAATGATTCACAACTTCAATATCATTTTCGCAAATAGGACAAAGAAGAGAGGGAATGTCAATACCTCGGTGAATCAGATTCGGGCGAGAAGGAAGCCTCCAACCGACATCTCCAAAAGAAGATATTAACTTTTCTCCGAAAAAAACGATTCCAAATCGTGAGAATATTACCAGAACGATTCCAGATTTTGCAAATGGAGGGAACTTATGTACACACAAATTCTAAGATGAATATATATATACATATATTAAATTGCTTGTCATACTAATCGGTTACCACTACCCTCTGATCTTGAGGAAATTATAGTTATTTTTTTTGAACGGCTGAGATTTTATAAAAACAAGCTAGAAGATGACTAGCAAATTATACAAATGAATGCAACATTGGGTTTTGAAGCCACAATGTCCATGTAATGTTATTTTTTGAACATCTACTCGAATACCATTCAAACGAATGGGTTACAATTGACTCAAAAATATGACTCTTCTTCATGCTTGTATCTTGGAAAACCACATCATTTCGAAACCTCCATAGAATCTAAATTATTGTATAAAGCAACAACCTCAAGCAATTTGCTACGAATGTACATAATGAGATAAAATAATATTCTTTACTATTGTTGTATCTTCAAACTAGGTTACTTGATTACTTCGTTGCATTTTTACAACTTAGATTTCAAAAAACTATCAAATTTTCAAAGTTGCTTTTTCTAAACACGAGTCAATGAGTCTATAATCTCATATAAGCAATTTGCCTCACTACTATCTGGAGTATATAGAGATTTAGGAATGCGATTATCTTCAAAAATGAGGTGACCCAAAAGGATAGTATTGTAGATTCGATAAAGGAACTTTCTTTTTTATGAATTTG
This sequence comes from Logfia minima, assembly GCA_963921325.1. Classification (NCBI taxonomy): domain Eukaryota; kingdom Viridiplantae; phylum Streptophyta; class Magnoliopsida; order Asterales; family Asteraceae; genus Logfia; species Logfia minima. Next base: position 8,832,902 of record OY992767.1, read on the forward strand.
TAATCGTAGTAAAAAGTTTGATAGTAGTTAGACTAATTGGCTTATAGATCCCAATTAAAGGGATGTTTTATTTTCTAGCCTCTGACTAGTACTTGTTTTATTCTAATTGAAGTTAGCCGTTTAAAAAAATATATAAAAGCATAAAGCACATGTCTATTACATTGCATTTATGGGGTTAATGTAGGGGATGATATCTAACTTACATCTGTTATCTATTATGTGCATCTAACTAAAGAGTATTATCTTTAATAGTTTTAATTTTTTAAAAAGATGTTTTGATTCATTTTGTGACTAGTTTAACCCTTAACTAGTTACTGGCATACTTTTTTCAAATTTTAAGACCACATCACATTTCACGCCAGAAATAATAATCCACCTGAATTATTTTCCTAGTCACAACCATAAAAACAAGGGTGGTGATATATCCACCATTGTTTTTGATAGATCCACTAAACTTATGTATTAAAAACTTGTACTATACACATCAGTAATGCACAATGATAGTGAATTTATCATAAACAATGGTGGATATATCATCACCCTAAAAACAATATCCAGATCTTGAATACTAAAGCCCATCACCAATCAATCATCAAAATCGATATGGGTCATTCAAATACAGTGAATCTTCTACTACTATGTTTGTTTGCGATTGATGATTCATAAAATGGTTGAAACATAATACGAAGCAGATTCAGTTTTTCCAACTGATTATTAATAGTAAAAAGAACTTTGTTCAATGAACAGAGTATGAATTGTAATTACATAAACAAACAACTGAGAGTACAAAATCAATAGCTTAGATGATAAATTTATTAATCACAAATTACATCAAGAATTTAACGCGGAATGATCTAGTCAAAGCTATGATTAATTCAATACAAAGTTACTGTTAAACTCGATAAGGCATATAGACTAGCTGAAAAACAAACTAATTGATTACTCGTCGAAATGAAAATGTACTTAGACATACTTAACGACTAACATACAAATAATCAATACAAAAATGATGTTTAAAGTTGAGTATATACAATAGAACTTTTGAAAGTATAATGTAGCATAATTTTTAAAAAGTTTCATATATTTTAGGGTCATTTACCGTAAGATAAATTTTTGGATCTGCCAACGTCGTACAATTTACATGCCCCATTGTATTTACAAGAAAATTTAAAATCTTATTTTCAAAAATATTAAGACATGACTAATAATAAATGACTACGGTTAGAGGTGGGCAAAACCGGTTTGGGCCCAAACTGAAACCGGTTTTCAAACCGAACCGGTTTGGGTCAACGCCGGTCAAAACCGGTTTGACAAAAACCGGATCGGATTGAAACCGGTTTCAATCCTAAAAAACCCAAACCGCCCAAACCGGTTTAGGAATCGGTTTCAAACCGGATCGAGATCGGTTTCCCAAAAACCGGTTTGGGAGAAACCAGTTTGGCCCAAACTTGCAGGCTATCCGCCGGATAGGTCAAGGCTATCCGGCGGATAGGCCTTTTCTGTTGAAAAAAAAAACCCTTCCACTGGGCTATCCGCCGGATAGGTAAGGGTATCCGCCGGATAGCGGCACCCTGGTGCGTATTAACAGCCCAAAACCCCCCATTTTCTTAAAAAAAAAAACACACACACCTCTTTTTTTCTCTCTAGTCGACTTCAATCTTGTTTTTGGCGATTTTTCCCCTGATTCCATCCACATTTGCTTGGGTTTTTCATCTTCAAATCATAGGTATGATTACTACTACGATACGTTTAATAGATTTCTTGATTTTGAAACTTTTATTGATGATGAATTGTGATGAATTAGGCTTTTAATCATTAGGGTTATGTTGTATTATGTTTGTAATAGTTAATTGATACTTGATTATCAAGTTTCACGGTTTAATTTGTTCTAATTAGGGTTTATAACCGTTTTGTGATAATTAGGGTTTATAACACAATTTGGGGGTTTTGTTCAAAACTTGTTTGTGATGGTTAATTTGAGTTGTAGTTGTATATAATTGGTTGAATTGCTTGATTTTGAAATTACACGGTTGAATTTGTTGTAATTACATTGTTTAATTATATATATAATGTTTAATTGGATTTGTAATTGTATAATTGGTTTATGGTAATTGGTAATTGTATATATGAGAACGTATGGATTTGTAATTGTATAAATTGGTTTATGGTAATTGAATTGTAATTGTATAATTGTATAATTGAATTGAACGTATGGATCTTAATATGTGCTATTGGTAATTTGAATGTATAGATACGTGCTCGGTTTGTATTTTTGTTTTAATGAGTTTAGGTTTGATAAATGTTATATTTTTGCAGACATGGCGCCAAAGAAGTCACGAAAACGTGGGGAACCATCTACAAGCCACAATGAGGAGGCAACGGAAGTGTATGACCTTCCGGTGCCAGCAATAATAAGGAATCACCAATTTTTAAAGTTTAATAATCGGCATTATAGTTCAAGAGAAAAAGCTGAGTTTAAGTCGATGTTGGACATCAACATCAACAAAACAATTCAATGTGCTGATGTTGTGGATTGGGCTGTTCTTGATCAAATAAGTGCAAGACAGTCTAATACTACCGGTTCCGAAGAAATTAGAAACATTTTGCGGATGGAGTATCGGTTAGCTGATGGTAGGTTATGTTTTACCTCGAGAGCTTGGTCGAGGTTATTTAGTATTCGGGAGTATATATATCGGGAGGCAACTCTCGAGTTTTTCAGCACTTACTTGTTTGATGATGTCAATACGGATGTCGAGGCACGTACCATTCGGTTCCAATTGTGTGGGGTGCCTCGAGAGATGAGTGTGTCCGAATATGGTTTGGCTTTAGGTTTGTATACTCCGGAGGAGGTACGTATGGATTATTATATAGATCACTTGTTTAATGGGATTCGGCAACCACAAGATTGTGATCTACCGGCTCTTTGGAATCAGATTTCGTCGTATCCGTGGACATCTAAGCCTAAGTCTTCTACACAGCTTTATGATCCAGTGATGAGAGTTATTCACCGGATGATTTCTACATCTCTCACCTGTCGGAAAGAAAGCCCAGAGAAAGTCACCCAAACATATTTGTATTATCTTGGGTGTATCGTGAATAGAGGGTTGGTGAATGTTCCGGGTTGTCTTGCCCGGTCTTTGTGGAATATGGCTCGCGCGTCACGCCGAACTAGTAGCATCACTGGCGGGCAGTATGTGACCCGTTTGGCCCGCTACTTTGGTAACCAAACAGGATTAGCAACGTGCATGATTGTGCAACCAGAAATGCGGTTATTGGGTGTGAATTGGTTTAGGCATTGTCGGTTGGTAGATGGAACTATAAACCTACAATGGGCTCCGTGGGTATATAATCATGATCAAGAGGAACAAGATGATGATGATCAAGAGGAGGAGGAGGCACCTGCCCAACATGCCGGCCCTGCCCAACAGGCCGGCCCGGCACCATCTTTATCTCTTGACCAACGTTTTGATTATTTTGAGAATAAATTCGATAATTTTCAAAGTACTGTTGAAAACCAGTTTAATTGGCAACGAGACATGATGGAATCGCTTTTCGGGCATATGGGTATTGATTACTCGGCTACTAATGCTCGTTATGGATATGGACCAGGATCATCTTCTCAACATCCGGACGAACGGCAGTGATTAACTTATTTTTATTATTGTTTGTTTTTGGTAGTTTGTTGTCTTTGTTTGACTTTCATTGACTCTCATTGACTTTGGTTGACTATGTTGACTTTGGTAGACTCTCATTGACTTTGGTTGACTCTCATTGACTCTCATTGACTCTCATTGACTTTGTTTGACTATGGTTGACTCTCATTGACTTTGGTTGACTATGTTGACTTTGGTTGACTCTCATTGACTCTCATTGACTTTGGTTGACTCTCATTGACTTTGTTTGACTATGGTTGACTCTCATTGACTTTGGTTGACTATGTTGACTTTGGTTGACTCTCATTGACTATCATTGACTTTGGTTGACTTTCATTGACTTTGGTTGACTCTCATTGACTATCATTGACTTTGGTTGACTTTCATTGACTTTGGTTGACTCTCATTGACTATCATTGACTTTGGTTGACTTTCATTGACTTTGGTTGACTCTCATTGACTATCATTGACTTTGGTTGACTTTCATTGACTATGGTGGACTTTCATTGACTATGGTTGACTTAGAAGTATAATTGACAAATTACTAAGAAATGTTAAGCACTAAATTTGCAAAAATATAAGATTTCTCAAAGTGATTTTACATAATACAATAATAAAATTTTAAATATGTTACAAAGTATCCTTGACTAATCGTCGGTATGAAAGTTGTGTAACTCTTCTTGATAAGTAAGCTCTTGTGCGGTAAGTGGTACCGACATGCCCATTGCTATCTCTTCCTCATGTATCTCTTGTTCAACCTTTTCCAATTCTCCTTCGAGCGGTGAAATGTTTTGTATCCGTTCAATCCCATCTAGATAGTCTTTTAAACAAATGCATACTTCCACCGACAAAGGGGTGAGTTTTGTTCTTCTTGGTGAAATTACCCGACCACAAACCGAAAAAGCGGACTCCGAAGCAACCGTAGAAGCTTGAACGGTTAATAGGTCACGTGCCATAGCCGCTAATATTGAAAATTGGGATTCATGATCTCTCCACCAACCCAACACATCCAACTTCCCAAACTCTTGAACCGACATAAACATTATAAAGTTGGATTTTGAATATCTTGAAAGTTCGCTACTAGGAACGGTTCCTCGGGCTCTTTTCGAAGCATCATTTATCAATGTGTTGTATAATATTATGTCATCATTGTTGGTGTGCGAACTTGAACCACTTGCGCCTTCATTCCTTATAAACTCTTGAACGGGTGTGGAATCCCCATACTTCGTAGCATAAACATCAAACAAACTTGCAAAAAAATCGTTAAATGCATTTATTTCATTGTCCGCCCAAGCCGGCTTGATAGCCGTCAAACCTAAATCATTTGCAATGTTGGTTAGTAAAGTTTCAACTCCATTAACGTTTAAAACGGGGTTTAAAGCGGCGGCACAACTTATAACCGGAGGCATATTTTTAAAATATTTTACTAATTTTTCCTTCATCGGTTGTACCATATTTTCAAATATTTCGCCTTTCATTTCAAAAGCGCTTAATTTTTGACACATTAACCATATTTGTCTTAATACTAAAGGACTAGTCGGATAATAAACACCCGACAATAAAGTGGTTGCTTCTTTAAAAACTACAAGCATATCGGTTAGAACTTGGATAGTATACCAACTTGATTCGGGAAAAGGTGTAACAAATCTATTACGGTCCGCAAGCAAGTCATGGAACAACCTTAAGGTGTCCTTTTGTCTTAAGGCACTTTCAAACATGTTACAAGTCGAATTCCATCTAGTAGGTACGTCCCAATTGGGACCTAACCAAAGTGCATTCGAATCAACACAAAATTTCATGTATCTATGGTATCTAGCGTTTGAAGAACTAAAAATATCACGTAGCATTTGTTTAAAAGCTTCTTTTATTTGTGCAATAAAACTAAGTCCATCTTGCACAACCAAGTTAATGATATGTGCAACACATCGACTATGAAAAAATGCACCTTCGCAAGCCGGTTTGTATTTTAGTTTTAGTTGATTAACGGCGGCGGTGTTATTGGATGCATTATCAAAAGATATTGAAAATACTTTTCCTTCCAATTTAAAACTCTTAATCACGTAATCTAAAATTTGATATAAATTTTCGCCGGTATGCGGATATCCAAATAATTCAAACGCAATCGTACGCTTCATCATTTGCCACGTTTTGGGATTAACCCAATGAGAGGTAACGCAAAGGTACGAATCCGGTGAACCATGTGGAGCCGTCCAAACATCACAAGTTAAATTTACACCGGTTTCTAAAGATTGAAAACCTAAAATCATTTCATCTTTAGCGATTTTCCACATTTTAATTACATCTCGTCTAAGAGTCGAACGACTTACATTGTTATAACGAGGTTGGAGAGTTTCTTGGATGAGTCGAGTCAACCGAGGATTGTCAAAGTGGTCAAATGGCAAGCTTTCTTGAATCACGAACTTCGCCATTCTATCCCGCACCTTAGAGGCTTCGTATTGCCACGTTGTACTATCATTCGCCATTGTTGATTGACTACGCCCCACTCCATATTTCACCGCTTTACAATACGTGTTTGCATGATTTTTCAAAGTAGTATTGCCGGTTTCTTTGAAAAATGCCCCACATTTCTTGCACCGAGCTTTTCTAATACCGTTCGACATTTCACACAAGTCGTAATTGCACCAAACCGCCGGGTTTCTTTTTGTTTCTATTATAGAAACAACCGTAGCATTGCTAGATGACTCTCCAACACCGACGGAAGATTGTGATTGCCCACATGATGATGCCATTGTGTTAATAAGTATAAATTTGAGAATTAAAACTAAAAGTGGAGTGTTGAGACTTGAGTTTGAGTGTATACAATTATAGATTGCAATTTGAGAATTGAGAGTATATGCTTATATTGAGAGTGTTGTAAGTTGTGAGTAAACATCAATATCACATTTACATATATAGTGATTTTTCTGGAGGTTTGGCTCCACAAAGAGTCCAAAAAAAGGGCCAAAAATGGGGATAGCCGTTTGAGAAAACGGCTAGTTTTCTGTGCAGAGATTTCTGCAGAAAGCAACTATCCGGCGGATAGGGTAGGCTATCCGGCGGATAGCTTCAATTACAACGGCTACTTGGCAACAGAAAAGGCCTATCCGCCGGATAGCCTTAACCTATCCGCCGGATAGGTCAATCCGGTTTCAATCCTGTTTCATCCGATTTGAGACCGGTTTCAAACCAAACCGGTTTCAAACCGGTTTTTGAACCTAAAAACTCAAACCGGTCCAATCCGGTCGGACCGGATTCAAACCGATCCGGTTTGGTCAAAACCGGTTTTGACCAAACCGGTTTCGGATCAGAAACTGGTTTTTTTGCCCAGCTCTAACTACGGTAGCGGACTATGACGGTCAGTGATGGAAAATAGGGGTGGAAAAACATCTGAGTGGGCTGAAACATAATGTCCCTGCTCAGAAATTTTCGACGACGGCAACTGTGCCGGCAGTGACAATTAACGTGCAAGAAAATCACCAGAAAAATCAAACCCGTTTTTGGTGTTCCAGATTCCAGCGGAGTGGACGTTGGCGCAGTGTGATGGCGGCAACAGACTAAAGCAGTCAACGTTAATTTCCTTAAGAATGTTACCGTCCTATCAGATACAGAACATAGAGTTCATGAGTTGAATAAGCTTCAATGTCAGCGTATACTATATACACTACATAATAAGTGGCAATGGTACACTATATGTCTATATACATTAATAATTAACAATAATAATAATAATAATATAATTCAAGTTTCTTATATTAGTTTTTATATTAGTGTTACTTTTAGCATGAAACTTCATCCTAAGTTATTAGGCTTATTGAGACCTAGGCTAAGAAGAATCATTCTAAAATATCATTCAGTTAAATAACAACCCCAAAATATTATCTATGGAGTATCATTGTATTTTCTTAGTTTTCACCATAATTTGGTCAACATTCAACTTGGATCTGTATTTCTATTTTTCTTCCTTTCAGTTTTTTTTCTATTTCTTAAAATGTGATATCATTTTAGATATGCGAATTCACTTTCAAGATTTTTATTTTCGCACACATCTATATATTTTTGTTACGAAGATCCATTATTATTGCATTGCTCATACAAAAGGTCAATCATCTGAGCAAAAAAAATAAAATAGCAAAATGTGATAAACAGATATAGTTAGATACAATTGATAACTGAAGCAACAAAAACACTTTTAAAATCCTTACAGTTTATTGTATAAAATATAAAATGAAGAAGAAACTAAACAGGAGCATCAGAGTGAAAATCTTAGCACAAGTATTTTGGATAAATACATCAATCTATTTCTTAAACCAGTAAACGCCTTTTTTCTCTGGGTCTTCTTCAATGAATAGACACTCTTTTGTCTCTCGAAAAATCGCCTTTAGAATCGGAGTATCGTCATAGTTATAGTAGTCACCCAGAATAGGTTTAACAGCTTTTGTGGCCTCTACGATATGATAGTGTGGAATAGTTGAAAATAAATGGTGCACCACATGAGCATTAGGTTCATCATGCCAAAATGTGTTCCATATTCCATAATCCCTATCAACTGTTCCTAAAGCACCTCTTAACCAATCCCATTCCCTTGAATCGTAGTGAGCGACCGAAGGATGGTTGTGGTTTAGATATGTGAACAACATGAAAAACATGCACATAATGATCAAGGGGTATCCGTAGATGTTAAGTAACCAATTGAAACCTTGTTTTGTTCCAATTCGATAAAGTCCATAAAGAACAGCGAAAACTCCAATATCGGATAGAAAAACTTGAGCACGCTCACTATCATTGAAGATAGGACCTAATGGGTTGAAATGACTCGGGAAGCCTTTGTAGATTCTTCCATGAAGATTAAACATAAAGTAGCCAGGATAGCCGAAAACTAACCTAAACATAACAAACAACGCGTTACCTATTGGGTTGGAAAGAATTTCAACAAACCACGTATCATCCTTGAGTTTAGGGACCCAATTTTCATCTTTTTCAAGTGAACTTGTGTTAGCGTGGTGAGTACGGTGACTATATTTGAAAGAAAAGTACGGAGTGAGGACAAGAGAGTGGAAAATTAGGCCAATTGTATCATCAAGCCATTGATATTCACTAAAGCAATGATGACCGCAATCGTGGACGATATTCCATAATCCCACCATAACGCTAGCTTGAGTGATCCAATACATCGGCCATGCTATGTACGAAAAGGGTGGGGAGAGGAGGGTAATGTAATTATTTGCGACGTAGTATAAGGAAAAGATCATGCACAAATCACGGATCAGATAGTAGAAAGAGGTTGTAAGAGATCGATCGAAACAGTGTGGCGGTATTGCTTTCTTGAGATCAGCGATACCGAATGGAGGTTTTTCGACCGGAGCATGTTTGAAGACATCTCTCGGCTTCGTAGACTCGTTCATTCGGCCACCTGCTCCCATTGTGTTTCTGTAAAAAGATCTAAGAACCTGCAGAAGAAGAAACTAGTGATTAGAACACATATTAGTATATATTAATTATTATTATTAATTGTTATATAACTCTTGTTTATGTATAATTAATCAAGTAGTTTTGAGATTCAAAGATCAAACTCATACCTTGAGGCTTTGATGATATTTGCTTCGCTGTTTGATGGTCTCAGAATGAAACGAAACCATTTATAAGTGAAGTATGTTAGAGCAATGTTGACGAAAATACCTGTCTGTTTCTACATTTATGATTAAAATAATACTTGCGGTCAAGTTTGGTAGGCCTTAAGCCAATATGAAAATAATAAGTGTTAGTTAATATAAATAATATCTTAGAATGAATACGTACAAAGTAATTAAAATGATAGGGTTCTATATAGCATAATATATAACCATCATTCTATCTTTATTATGACACATGTTAAGTTTATGAATCTTTTTGGCTTGTTCTATCGAATGTAATTGTTTTCTGATGGCTATTTTCTATAGATAGTCTTCTAATTAAATGTATGCAAGATGAGCAGGTAATAACTCAATATAGTGTCATTATATTAAAAATAAAAAAAAATAAAAAATAAAAAAACTCGGTAATTTCTATAATCTTTTATCGGCAATGATTCGTACATTATATATTATTTTTTATTCGTTCATTACTAATGAATGTATTTTATTATTTTATAGAGTACGACATAATAAATCACATTTATTAGTAAATAATTAATGATGTACAAATTATTTATTTTTTTAATAGTTCTCCTGCAACAACACCTCGTGTGTCGTTGTGTTGGCTTATTTTTTAACCTTTTTATTCTAACAATTATGATCATTTCTAAATAAAAAAAATCCTGCATGTTTAAAAGCATTCACTTAATTATGCATGCCAAATGCATAGGTTTAACATGTGCGGCCTTCAAAGAAGAAGAGAAAAATAATCGCACGTAGCATATGTTCAATTGTTTATTACTACAGCTTATGAAATATGTGTGCTAACTAATCGATATAAGTGTTTGATGTATACAAGTTCATTGTATGTGAATCAAATATTATGTGCTTCAAAATGTTATCAAACTCTTTAATAGAGATACAACAATATAACGTAAGTTAGTTTTATCAACTTATATACTTTAAATTAGATTACAATTAAATTACCGTATTATTTACATGTAATTTATTGATCAATATTTTACAAGTAATATCTTATTGAATTTCTTTTATTTTTAAGGCAGATATATATTTAGTACTACTTATTATAATCTATTATTTTGTGTCGTTTTAAAACTAATAGGACTTTTTGCTTTACACCTTTACCATATCATTTTGTCGGATCTTATAACTTTGGGTAACCAAGCTTTTTTAATTAGTATTTTACATAATTTAGTTATTTCAATAAAGAAATTACACGCATGAATCTTTTTGCTTAACGACCAACACTTTGGATCCAAACGATTTAAATATTGACAAGAGAAAAACTGCGGTTCAGTTTTCAGTTTTATCGGTGTAATCGGTTCAGTTTATTCGGTTTTGAAATTTCTAGGAGCAACACCGAAAACCGAATTCATATTTGAAAACCAAACCGAAAAGCGAATTCGAATTCGGTTCGGTTTAAGTTAAAACCGCATTGAAACCGAAAATTAATAAAAATTTCATAATTTAACCAAAATACACAGTAGCAAACAAAGCTCAAAATATGTAAGATTATATAATACAAAGTACATACATTTAAGCATTAATTAAAGTGCAAACAAATCATATCGATCTGTGATTTTGTGCGTTAATGAGTGTGTGCGTGATTTTGAGAAACCCAAATTTCGTATGCGTGTATGCATTTATAGATGGCGGCCCAAATGTGTTCACAAACCATAATTTTAATAACTATTTATTTAGTAATTTAATACATATTTATATAGAATATATATATACTAATTTGAATTCAGTTTTAAATTCGGTTTTCGTTTAAACCGAATTCAAAATTTTCTAAAATGAATTCAGAATTCGGTATCGGATTTGATCGATCCGAAAATTATTTTTTAACTTCGATTTAATTTTGCACTGATTTTTATTCGATTCGATCTTCTGTTTAAACAATTTTAAACCAAAAATTAAACACCCTAGTTCAGACTCATATTTGTTGACTCGACTTGACATTTTTCTCGTGTTCTGTTTTCTATCACACAAGTAGTCAATTACAAAAAATAATAATAATAATAATAATAATAATAACAATAATAATAATAATAATAATAAAAAAATTGTTGAGAAATTAATGATTTTTTCAACAATTTTTATATAGCAACTAAAGTCAGGAGGGGTGGCTTGGAGTTATATTAAAAGACAAAACGCTAGTAGTTGTTGAAATCAAAGTCGAAGATGCAGCTTCGAAATCAGATATAAATAAGATGGAAATCGGTCGGGTGTGAGGTGAGTTTCAGTGCACTTGTTTAAATATGTAGTATCCTTACTCAGATCAATACCCGATGGGTACCAAGTTAGTATAACCCATTGATATTTCGTGTGTACCCGGGGGTATCAGTTATTCCCGTTTAATTATTCGTCGGACAAAAATGGTTTCAAGGCCTCCGGGATTAAAGACCCTGAAAAAAAAGTTGAAAGTCAACACAACAAATTAATCAAAGTACCGTAATTTAAAGTATATTCATATAGCAAATAAGCAAACGATTTAAATATGTAATTGATTATTTTAAGTTTTGAAGCGTTCATGGTAATGAACAATTCCATGTTTTCAAAACATAATAAATTCGTAACAATCATGAAATTCAAATATAAGAGCATATAAGAAAATTGGTAGTCCATAAGAACGAGACTCACAACTTAATTTGCACCTTATAATATACAAAAAGGTTATATATTATGTATAACAATTATAATTATGTGGGTATGGATACGAGTACAGATAATCTCAAACCCGTCACCAAATTTGTGCCCGTCAAATAAAACTATTTTTACACAAACTCGTCAATTTGACCCCAAACCCAACCCAAATATTTATGGTTCAGTTTTCTTCATCGGTTTCAGGTGTGTTGTCATCCCTACAAATAAATATAACAAATCGAAAAATAATAAATAAATAATAGAAAAAAGGATCAAAACCGAAAAAAATGATATCTTAATAGTTCATATATTTAATATTCATTTTTTCTAAATGTGGTTTCGAGATTATTTTTAAAGAGTCACTATTCTACGGGTACCAAACTCATCATCAAATAGACTAAGTAAAGCTCCTTTAAAGAGACTAATGTGTCCTCTAGACTAGTAGAAGGGTTTTGTACTAAACGTTGGACATCTCTAAATGTAAGTTTTCATTCTTTTAAATTTACTACTTAGTCGACTCATAGGGGTTTGTTCATGTCTTTTGTGTGTAGTTAAATTTTATAGTTCTATGTGACTGTATATTGACATTTTTAAATATGGTGTGTGATTCGAAATGCAGTTGAACTAGAGGTGGCTCAACAGTAAAGCCAATAAGGTAACCGCTTAAAACCTCATAATTTTTAATATATCTATATGTGTGTTTATATATAAAAAAAAAATTGTTATTGTTTATATACTTCTTTATAATATTATATGATGGGTGGACTTTTTCTTTCTTAAAACACTAAATTAGTAGCATATTTGTAAGGCCTCATTTCATAACTTTAACCTCACAAAGCCCATTTGATTAATAGCCCATTAGGTGAAAGAAAAGAACCACGACATTTAGATTTAGTATACAAAATAAAATATAACGTGATTTCTCCATTTATTTTCTAGTTAAGTGATTCCTGATCATAAATTGACGCTTCGTTTCCACAATTTCACGTTCTCTTTTTCCTTTTCCAAACAGCTCTGTGTAATCCTCCATTCTCCATTCATAATAATAAATCAATTATCAAACTCAAAGTTATTAATCTTCTTGCCTTCTTTTTCTTTTGCTTACAAAATCAATCATTAAATGACGCTTTGAAGCAACCTTTGTGTTTTTGTTAATTCACATAAACATGGTTTCGACGTTTAGTGATTAAAAAGTGAGTTATTCTTAAATCTTAACTAGTTAACTTTAAATATTGTTCACTATTGATCTCTGAAATATATGTACTAATACATGTTTAGTTTATTATTATTTTCATTAGGTGAGAACTGAGACATCATATTGCATTGTAAGAATTTTTCATACAAAATTCAAGTTGCACTTGATTAATCACTACAACATCGGGTTCTATCGCTCATTTTTTATAGTTCTTTATTGTGATGAGTGTCTAATAGATATTTAGATTTATCAATGACAACTCGTAAATATGAATCTAGTTACTTGAAATTGCAAAAGACACAAAAACAAGAAGCTTCAGTAGAATCTCAAAGGAGGGCCTTATATAAATTTGTAACAGCCACAAAAAAGAAAAAAAATCAAATAATACTAATGAATGTTCTTCAAATTATCAAACTAATATAGATGATAATAAAGTAAATGTGAAAGAAGAATTAAATAATCAAAAGAATGATGTTGATCCTAAAAATCAAACTAATATAGATGATAATGAAATGAACGTGAAAGAAAAATTAAATAATCAAAAGAATGACGTTGATCCTAAAAGAATAACAGTTGCTTCAGCCGAAATAAGTTTTTCAAAGCTTAAAATTGTGAAAAACTATTCAAGATTGACAATATCACAAAAGAGGTTAAATGGATTAGCTACTTTATCTATTGAAAATGAGTTAGTAAACGAACTGATTTTAATGATGTCATTAAAGATTCCACATCAAAAAAATTAAGAAAAATAAATTTATATAAAACAGAATAATTTAAATTTTATAATAAAAAAACCTCATTTTAAAAGTTCGTTTTAATCCCCTGACGAGTTTGAGTCACTCTTGTATTGAATATTGAATGAGATACGGTCATTAAAGAAGGGTCACTATGAATACAAAAGATACATATTAGAGTTGACAGTGAAAACAACTTTTTTTTTAACATACATATTTGAATCCTATGAATACAAAAGATGCATGATTAGACTTAACAGTGGAACAAACATTTTTCTTTTTTTGTGTAGATACATATTTGAACCCCAAATCTATATTGGTATAGCCGTATAAATTGTTTTTGAAAAGATGCTTATAGCAGGTTATCCATTATATTATTTTGCATTCTTGAATGTTGGTCGATGATGATCCACATGTATCATTGGACAATAGAACAATAATTTGTTCAATTCCAAAATATACGAATATTATCAGTAGTTAAATATACGTAGCAATAATGTACTAGTTTTACATTACTAATTTAATAATATATAGGAGTGGGTTCTAGTGAGATCGATGAGATCAACCGATCCTTAACAGTTTTTTTCTCCTTCACGCATAGCTTCTTGTGTTAAAGTTTGTCATCAATTTGACTAGGAAGTGTAGTATATGAACGGGTGAAACTTTGTTTCGGAATTTTTTGCTTCACAGTAAACTATCTTTTTAAAGTAAGTTCGATTCACGGTTTAATAACGTAAGAAGCTTAACTAAACTGTGAATGATCAATTGCTCTCTATGATGTCACGTCAAGCTCTTTATATTCACATATACTTTGTTTCCGAGGGTTGGAAGGCTATCTCACCATTCTCACTGCAATTCCCTGATTTCACTTGATCCCAAGTCCTTATATACAAACTAATAGTTTAAAATTTCGAATTTTAACTAATCACACCTTTTACATTCACACCAAACGCATGTTAATTTATTATATTTATATGCATAAATAATTATACAACTACTTCAACTTTAACCAACCATAATTCAATTCATTTTATATAAACTTGGGGCAGGTTTGGACTTTGGAAGATGCTTAAATTCAAGGGTTTGGTTTCTAGATTTAAGATACATCCACAAACCAAACACCCTCTCATCCCTATCTCCATTCCCACATTTCCAAACCCTCAATTCAAACACACTCCTAAACGAAACAGAACAGTCATTTACAAAGACGCAACAAATCACAATAACATGCATTAACAGTACATTCTGCAAACATCTATTAAACACACTATACCTTTAGCCAATTTTCTAGCTCTAGAGTGTTTAACTCGATCATTCCACTTTCTTTCTTCAATCGTACTTGACAAGATAAGACCAGCCAAAAATACTACCGAACACCAAACGGCCTTTGCCCTAGCATTATGTGACGAACTCACGAACCTTTCACCAAGAGGTTCTGGGTTCAAATCTCACGAGACATTGTGTATATATTATGTATGATGATTGTATATAATAGGTGGGATAAGTTGTAGGGTTGCCGTTTAAAAAAATAAATAAACAAATAAATTTAAATAAAGAAATAAACAAACCTTACAAAGAAGTTATTATTACATAGACCTTGAAGCATGCTGAGCCTTTGCTGTTTCCTTCAACACAGCACCAACAATTGCAGCCTCCTCAAGACATTCAGCTTTATGCAATGAATCCATAAGTACAACACAAGTATTAGGATACACATTACATCCTTTCAATCTAGTATCCTCGAATAATGAGAACGCTTCCATAGCCCTATTCGATACACTTAGCCCTTCAATCATAGTATTATAACAAGCCGAATCTGGAATACCTCCACTTCTCTTAAACCTATCAAAAAGACGATTAGCCTCAAACACATTTCCAGCTCTTGCAAGCCCACAAATCATTGCAGTATAAGTTATCACGTTCGGTTGTAACCCTTGTTTTTGCATCTCTTGAAAAAACACAAACGCTTTATTAAACTTTCTAACTCTACACAATCCGTTTATGATTACACTGTACGTAATAGCATTCGGTGTGCACTTCAAATCTTTCATTGAATTAAAACACACGAGTGCTTCATCGATCTCCTCTGCTTTTACTAACGCATCGAGCATACAATTCCATGTGTATACATTCGGTGTCAACCCTTTTTGCATTAATTCTTCCATAATTAAATACGCTTCATCGATTCTACCTACTTTTCCAAACCCATCAACAAGACTACTGTATACAACTACATTTAACTGAACACCTACCGATTTTGCTTCTTCAAACAGCATGTAAGCTTCATCAAGTCGGTTGATTTTTGCAAGCCCGTCAATCACCGACCCGTAAGTAACTACAGTTGGTGGATGTCCCTTCACCTTCATTTCTTCTAGAAGCTGATAAGCTTTATTTACATTACCCGATTTGCAAAATCCATCGATAACAGTGTTATACGCAAGTGTATCCATAACACATCCTTGTTTCTTCATTGCAGTGAATAGTTTATGAGTTTCTCCTGCATACCCTGCTTTTATTAATCCGTGAATTAGTATAGAGTAGCTTCGAGCATCTGGTACGATACCATTATTGTTAATTTCTTCAAATAAAGCTCGGCCTTTTTCCGTTTCACCAGCTTTGAAAACACAATCCATGTAGGTATTTAAAAGTGTTAGATCTGGAGTAATCCCACCCCGAACCATTTCTTTGTAAATCTTATGACCATCGTCCTTTCTTCCTAACTTAAAGAAACTTCTAATGAGAGACGTATAAACAACCGCATTTGGAATCACACCAGCTTCCAACATTTGTTCGTATATCTTGTAAGCATCATCAACTCTGTTGTGTCTCCCTAATCCCTCTATAAGAGAGCAATAGGTGTAATCAGTTGGAGGGCATACTTTGTGATCGATATTTTCAAATATCGAACACGCTTCATCAAGTTGTTGAGACTTACACAGTCGATCAATCATTATGTTCACAGTTAAAATATTAGGATACAAACCAGCTTCTTTCATGGAATCTTGAATCATTAAAACAGCATCAAGCTTCTGAGACTTGCAAAGATTATCAATGAGTATATTATACGTTGATAAATTAGGTGTTGCATCTTTTTTCATATCCTCGAATACCTTCAAAGCCTCGTCTACTTTCCCTTTCTTTCCAAGACAAGTGAGAATGCAATTGTATGCAACTACACTTGGAATCGAGCCCTTTTGTTTTTGCTTCTCGAGTAATTGAAACGCTTCATCAAACTTCCCGGCCATTCCATAACCCATGATCATGGTGTTATAAGCATACGCACACGGGACTTTCCTATCATGCTCCATTTGGTCAAACAAGTCAATGGCTTCATTGAGTTTATTAGCTTTGCAGAGAACACCTATCATGCTAGTGTACGTGACATCATCAGGCATTATACCGTGAGCTTTCATTTCGTGAAAAAACTTCCAAGCCATGTCAACTTTTCCCGCCTTACCAAAACAATCGATACAAACATTATACAAAACAATATCACCGTCAACTGAGTTACTTCTCATCTCATCCAATAAAGAAAGAGCAGCATTAACACGACCCTCTCTAGCAAATACACGGATCACAGTTGTGAACAGATGCACATGTACTTCATAACCAAGCTCCTGCATTTGGTGAAAAAGCGCAAGTATAAGATCGGGTTCATGAACAGTAGAAAGCGCCCCTATTAGCGTCGTGTAAGCTGAGAACGCGGGCCGAAACTTCAACCTTCTCATTAGTTGAATCAGGTCATACCCTTCTTTTAGCTTACGACTCTTAATGCAGCTTACAATTAACTCGATACAAACAGTATTAGACGGGCCAAAGCCAGCTTCATTCATTTCTTCAAAAACTTGCTCAATCTGATCAAACTTTTTACTTCTTACCATCACCATGAGAAGCGAATTGTATGCTTCAGGACAATGTGGTTGATTAGTTTTCCTCTCGGCCCATTTAAAATAATTTAACGCAAGATTCACATCCTGTAACTTTCTCAAAACAGAAATCACGAGATCACTTTGTGTACTTCCATTGCATTTCGATAAAGCATTCTCCAAAGATGTCCCCCATTGACCACCACCCTCCAATATCTGGCACACAGAGTCCACCCCTTGTTTCTTTTCATCAAATATCTTAATACGTTCTTGATCAGTTTCACCTATAGAAGAAATCCCTCTTCTTGATGGCCCCCCATTATGTGAAATTAGCAACCTTTCACAAAGAGCAATAATATCAGAGTATAACTTCCCTGCAAAAAGGCATAAATAGTAATTACATTAATCCAAACAAAAAAAAGCAGAATTTTCTGAATTTATACCTCTGCTGGCAACAAGAACCTTCATTATCAAATTCAGTTACTTTTACATATCATCTTCTTCAATAATCTGTTTCCAGTTTCGCACAATCACGAAACTTGGCACTGTTAATCAAGAACATTCATAGCACACAAGATAAGATTAGTTGATTACAAGTTACAAGAATAGCACACAGAACATGTGCGCATACATGATAAAATAAAAATTAATTAATTAATTTAACATATACATTATACTATTATAGACTTAGAGCTTCAAATTAAATATCTTTCTAAAACCTAGTCCTAAAAAACAGCATTTTCATCTACAAGCAATCACACAAGTATAACCTTTAACCAATAATCAATTGCAGGACAGTTAACTACTATCTTATGATAATTTAAACCAATAACTAGAAAACTGAAGACATATATATATATATATATAATTAATCAATCAAAATTAAAATAAAACCAAACATTAAAATGGTGAAGATAAACATTAAAGAGTTGATTACTAGATTAGAGTTTGAATATTATAATAAATAAATTACTTACATGAACTTTGTAAGAAAAATGATGTTTTCACTACGCCGGAGAAGTCGGCAGAAGTTTTCGAAACGGCGGAGGTAAAGAAAGCCGGTGAATTTACACCGGAGTAATCAGGGCTGAGAAGTTGAGTGTAGTAAGTTTTTGGGCAATTTTTATTGGGTTTAGCGTTCGTTCATTTCCAAAACATTTCTTTAAGGCCCACTATGGCCATGTACAAGGCGAGAGAATTCACAAAATCATTTTGTATTTTAATTTTGTTTATATGTAATTAGAAATTAGAATTAGAATTGAAAGTTACACAATAAAATGTGAATTATTAAAAAATAAAATAAAAAAAGAAAGAAAAATACTGTTATTAAGAAGTTTATCTTTTGATCTCAATTTTTCATACGTTTCTATGCAATCTTTTAAAAACTGATTCAATCGGAAGGTGACCGGTTCATTTTAAATCGGTTTTATCATGATTTCACCAAATCTTTCTATTTTCTATAATTGTAAGTTTAATTTTTTTAGTACTGGGTATTATATTTTAGTAAAATGAAATCAAAGTTGTTAAAGTTACTTGAAAAAACTATTTTGAATTTTTCAGACATTTTATTATATTTCTTTATATTTCTTTTATCAATTTTAAGTACTCAATAATATTATAATATATAATTGACATCCGATTCAATTGGTCAACCGATTGGATTGGAACCAAACCTCTGACGGGTCTATTTAGAAAATTGGTTTTTCAGACATTGTTCCAGTGATGATGTAATAAAAATAAAGGATAACATTTATGAAGTTGAATTCACAAATATTAGGTGCACTCGAAACTATTTAATAGAATATACTACGTATATTAGAGTTTGACCTCCTCAAATTTAATATTTATTAGATTTGTCTTTCATTTTATCTTTACTGCATCGATGAGCTTTGTTGCATAGATGATTTTCCGTAAAATAAAAGTTATCAATTAGTTGTTTTGTTGACAATCACCTTGTGTTGTGTAAGGAACCATAGATTGGACAAATATAATGATAAATTTGGTACTCTTGACCTTTGACTCTTGAGTCTAACAGGGATATTTTGATACTAGTGTTGAACCCGTTTGTTGGATGGTTAAACATTATAACTGTTAATGATAACAACCTACAAAAAAACTAATATAAAATGTTCATACAATTCCAAAAGAAAAAGTAGTTAAGATATATATGAGAATTTTAAATTACAAATCTCAAAGCACCTCCTTAAATATCTTCAATAGGGTATACTCTCTTGTCTCTTCAGCTTTACCCCAAGGTTGTTGATGTAAACTATGTAAAGTGTAACTTTGATACATTGATTTTGTATTCTTCATAACGTTGGTGGTAACCATACTTTTGGATGTATAGATTGAGTTTGATATTTAGTAACAAAACAATTTATTAATAGTACAGTAAATATTTAATCAAAGAAATAGTAAGAGGATGGAGATGTGTAGGTAATAATTATACTATGAGAATAAAAAATGTGAATTGCCTGAATAAAGACGGAGCTTGATAGAGGATAATAATGTAAAAATCAATTTAGTATATATAGATAACTGGATAGACGATGTAAATGTTTGAAAATATTCCTTAAAATCAAGTAAACCATATATTTGATTTAATGAAGATTTAATTGTACTTGTATGTGTAAGTTATTTATTTAAAATAACGATTTTCTTGAATTTAATTATAATTTTAAACATAAGATTTTAAGTTAAAAAAAAATCAATCAAATGTTTGACAATTTAGATTGTATGTTACGTGGATATATAATGTATTCACATAAAACTATTTTCTTGTATCTTATCGTTTTACTTATTATAGTAAACTCACAAAATTTAATCAATTCATACGATTTTATTTCATTATAACCTCAGTTTAGTTTGTCATTGTTTATTTCAAATCAAATACAAAAAATAGATCTTGCTCAACTCCTCACGTAATAATCAAATTATAAAATTTAAAGATGAAGTGCTGAGAATTCATTTTCAATTGAAGTCAAGCTCTTAAAATTGGAAGGACCTACAATAATGTATGCATTAAAAACGTACTACACAAATTACTTTTCATTGTCATTTCAATTAATGAGGTAATTTTTTTAAAAAAAAAAAAAAATTATTTAACATAGATATTAGATTCCTATATATCGAGGCAATTTGACTATTTAAAATATTTATTTTGATTAGAGGTCATGCAACTTAGAAATATATATATATATATATATATACTAAATTTAACCCGTGCGATGTATATCAATTTAAATTAAATAATTTTTATATTCTTAATTTTTGTAGGTTTAATATTATTTTTTAATTAGTGTTTGAGTAAAATTTATAGATTTTTTTATTAATTAATATTACATTCAAATATTATCTGACTCTATTTAAATATATTCTTTATTTTATCTTTTAAATTTAAATAATTTTTTATTTTTAAATTATAAGAGATCGCCACGTGTTATTTTGCTTATGTGGCAAAATATAAAGCAATCTTTTATTCTTTCTTTAGTATATATATAAAATATAGATAATAGATATATACACGTGTATTAAACTAATGTCTACTTGCCGAAAACATATATATACTTATTTTTGTTCTGAATTTGACATGTTAAAATACTTGACAAATATACTTTAGTCTCTTCCTTTAGTTATAAGAATTAGTCATTAGTCATTCCTATATATAGCTAATTTAACTATTTAAATTTTTATTTTGGTAAGAGATCATGAAACTTAGAAATATTAAATGTATATTTATCGTATAAAAATAATGTTTTGTTGCTGGAAATTGATATATACTTATGTATGTTATGAGTTTGACATGTTATAATACATACATAAAGACTCTGTTGTCATACTACATTAATTTACGTGCGCATGATAAAAGTCAAATCTTTTCATTGAATATTCAAAGTTATTAATCTTTCTTTATTTACATGCGTATGATCCTTATGTTTTCTCATTTGATTTTATTTCAAAAATTAGATGTTTCTTAAAAAATTCCTTTCCGTCATTTAATATTTATTAACGTAGAAATATTTTTATAATTTTGACACTTTTATCAAATATTCTACAAAAGTTATAAAATAACTTTAGTTTTATGTATTATCCAATTATAAGAATAATAATTAAAATTATTTAAGTAACTAAGAGTCGATTAACATTGACTCAAACGATGAATCAGAGACACGAGTGCTCGATTGGTTGACCTGAAGATTGACACGACAAAGTAAATTGTTTCAGCAGGAACAGGATCGAAACAAGGTCCGACCGTGAGACTGTGGACCCGTTTCCACATATTTACTCATTCTTTTGCCAGTCTGGCTAGTATGTTTCATGCGATGTTAAGGCAAGTATATAATTTCTAATAATTAACATAATCACTATGTTAATCACCTTCCTAATCATCAAACCAAAATGAGTGTATTTCAACATAATTATTTTTTACGATTAATTTAAACCAAACTTACACTAATGACTCCGAATTAATATAATACAATTTCCTAAAATGATCTCTTTATTTACTTTATTAATTACTTATTCAATCGTATAATCATATTTTAAAATTATTCACAGCTTACTTGAGTTGTGTATGATGTTGAACAAAGATACAATCAATAAATAAAGATACAACTTTTTTAGAAATATTATGGAGGAAAGAATTAGACGAGTGATTACTTCATGGAAAATTTGGGTCGTAAAAAAATACAACAAAAAGTAAAATTTATTGAATAAATATTAAATAAAGGATATAACGTAACGATTCACACTCTCATGAATCATTCATATTCTAACTTTTGAAAAACATAAGAGTCACATTTAGTAATGATTAATTTCAATTGATTTCATGGAAGTATTCTTCTTTATACTCATCTTCGTCTTCATCTCAGAGACAGTAGAGTTGGTGTTAGGTAATGTATTTCATTTGTTCCTCTTCTTTTCTTAGTATTTCTTCAAATACCAACTGATCCTCAACAAATTCATGTAAATGAATATACATGAAAGCTTTTTTTTTAATAAGAAAACATAAAACACATAATTAATTTAATTTCAATGTTTCTACCTTATGATCCTTGTAAGTCTCATCTACGACGTTAACAGTTACTTCTTCTACAACATCATCCTCCAATATTTTCTCCCAACCAGACTCATCCTACATCAAAATAAGAAGACATATCATGTTGAACATAAACATGAATAAATTATAGAATAAGCCATATCATCTTATCACGTGAAATCATAAACTTCAATCTCTTCATTACATTTCAAGTGTTTGATGTTTTTTTTTCTGCTTTCGCCTTTTAGTTTGCACTGGACTCTACAATTAGAGTTTTAAAATGCAAGTGAAAATCTTTATCAAAATAAAAAATATATATTATGTTGATCATAAACATCAATAAATTGTAGAATTAGTCATATTATCTCATCGTGTGAATCATAAACCTTACTTCTTTTTCATGGTTTTTCTTCATTATTTTGATCTCTATTTTTGTTTTCACTTACCTGCAAACCATCATATTACATATATTAGTCAACAATGAATAAGTTTTACTTGATTCTAAAAATAAAAGAAACGAACAAAGGAAAAAGTCACTATGATACATTCAAGTTGTTAGACATGTTGGTTACCTCAAAATAATTAGATGAGCAAATGAGTATGATGAGATGATGAATTTCTTATATTTGTAACATTAGTATAGTGTTTGACACCAAATTATTCATAATATGAATTCTTTTTTAGTTTAATATGTGAAGATTGTGTAATATAAATCATTTTAAAGTTACGTTGATTAGTACAAGACGTTGCATTCATTTCCATTCATTTTCATAAAACAGTATGTTATTAATGAACAATAATTGTTATTTTAATGATCAATGATATTCAATGATCATTTTGTTGATTATTCTAATTATATTTACAGCATATTATCAATTATTTGATGCACTATCTCCCCAGCCTATTGCTATCGACTTCGGATCTACTGTTTCAAATTATGTCTACATTTGTAATTAAACTCGTAAATAATTATATACTCAAAGTATATAATTAGTATGTTATTAGTGAAAATCAATTCATTTAAAAAAAAACGTAAGAGTATTTAGTATCATATGTGAAGAGCGATTGGTTGATAGTTACAAAATATAATATTTCTTATTACGCTGTCAAGTGATAAGAATTCTATTCTATTTGTCAATTAAAGAAGCTTGTCACATCGATAAAAGATCTTTCAAATAGTTACGAGTGTATATATATACATATATATCGATTTAAGCAAAATAGAGTTATTTATGCGGCAGGTTTTATTATATGTTTTTCTGTAAAGTGAATGTGTGAGGAGGTAAAAGAATTTAGTAAATTTATTCTCTCAAATAGATAATGAAAAGAAAAAAGAAAGGTATGTTATAGTCTTTTAGTTCTCGAAAAATCTTTTACTGGGTCACCAAGTACGTTTGGCCGATCTACATGCGATATATAATAGCAACGTATATTATATTTATATATTTATATTTATAGCTCAGGTCGTGAAATTTGCATAACATATGCTCTGCGTTTAAAATTCAATAACTTAACGTGTAGAAAATAGGTCGACAACTTCATGGAGTTTGTTTGGCTCACGAATATACAAAATATGTAGGCTTGGGCTCAAGTCTTGGTGGGTCGTATAGGCCTTACTCCCATGGGTTCAAATAAAATAAACCTTGACTTAATGTACTCATATAAGTTCACATACTAAATGAATAGATAAATGGTTACAAACAAAGTATCTCAAACAGAACTAACACTGCCATTCTTTTTTAGGCATTTTTTCTTGGCTAAATTTTCACATATGAACTTGTAGACCAATCATAACGACAATAATGAAAAATACAAGAACAACTACCTTCGGAACTAACTTTTGTTTTCTGAAATATATTTTCCACGAGTTTGGTTATTTCAAGTAGGACTAAACCGATAAAGTCAAAAACAATGACATAATTGTGTGTATATCATATGTCACGTCTATATCAAGTGACAAGACCATGTACCCTCATTTGGATGTTTCACATGTCATAACAACCCTTTATACAACAAAAACAAAAACCATACTAACAAGTGTCTAGTTAAGATCCTTTTACCCGGACTGAAAATAATTGAACGAATAAGAACATCTTCTGTATGTGATTACCGGTATTAACCCCATATCCTTTATAAGAGTTTATTAGATCTTGTTTCCCTACGTAATCTCTTAACCAAATTTCAACAAAGTTTTGCTTCTGTAGATTGTAATCTCGTAAGATCATATGTGATATTGGTAGTGCTATAATTCATAATTCACACCTTATACCCCAGTTTAATATACAAGCTATTTCGGATAAACGAATAAGGTTTTTATGTTCATGTTATTTGAGATGAACAAGTTTTTTTTACTCAAATTTATATGGCCTAATCAGAACATGCGAGGGTCATTTCTGACATTTTTCCTAAACATCTCTAAAATATCTATCTAGAATAATTCGAACTCGAAACTTTTTATAAAAATAATGAGATGCGCACTTTACTATTAAACCATCTTAGTGATAGTTATACAACATTTTTTGGACTTTAATAATGAATTGTCTTTACCTTTAAAAAGCTACCCAACTGATACCCTTAATTGCAAAACAATTTAAGAGTAGGTGAGGTGGGGGCTCCTAGTCTTGCTTGAGATACAAATGAGGAAAGTGACTCACTATCTCCCATTATCCTAAAGAGCACTTTTGAGTCTTGACTTGCTAATTGTTCTAATCATCTAACCATGCAACTGATCCATCGTATCTATGTTTCAATCAATCGCATTTGTTTTCTATTTTACGAAAAAAGATATGATAACAATAAAAAATAAAGGTAACTATTGGTTGCCGACACACTGACTTGATTTTAAGTAGTGGGTATGATTTCACACACTTCTATTAATTGGCAAAACATTTTAAATAAGTAATTATATTTATTTTGTTTAGGGTTATTCTCATCCATATTCTTACAAACTTTTAATATTATATTAATATTTTTGCAAACTTCAAAATTACACACCTACTTTAATATCCTTTCAAAACTTTAAAATACTCATTTATATCCAAATTAATAATTAAATCATTTCTAATATTTACCCTTCTTTCCCCAAATGAGGCTAACAATTTCCTCATGCATTTTGGCACTACATGTGGATTAACTGTTGCAATGAATCTCTCTTTTAGTCTTCTTCATATGCATATATGTTACATTTTATTTGTCTTTCAATGTTCTGCTTAATTTGTAAGTTTGTATTGGTTAATAATTGCAGGCCAGGTTAAAGCTGTCATAAAACTTGTCTATTTTTATTTATGTATGAGTATTAAATACTAAAATGATTTAATTATTATTAAATTGTTTATTTGAATATACGTGAGTATTTTATAGTTGTGAAAGGATATTGAAGTAATAATGAAATTTGCAAGTATATTAATGTAATATTGTAAGTTTTTGAAAGGATATGGATGAAATTATGCGTTATTAAATAAATTTAGACTTGTATAGTAATTGAAGTAGTTAAAGTAATAGTTATTAGTGGAGTTTGGTCATCGTCGTTGTTTCATTTTGGGAAAATGAAGAGGAAGGTTAAAAAAATTAAATAGTATATTATTCCCTTTTTTCTGGAGATTGATCCAAGATCTCAAATCAGATCGTAGCAAAAAAATCACAAGTTGTTCGACATAAACTATCAAAATGTAATGCTGGCATCTGAGAATCAGTAGATACTAAAAAATAATTGATGTTTAAATGATAAAATGAAATATAAGGATCAACTAGACTACTTAATATTTACTATATGTTAAAAATATTATAAGTTGGAGACGCTTAACTCTCAATACTCTTAAATATCACGATCACACCACTCTCACGGTAGTTTAAAATAACACAATCAGCGACATTATTGAATTACCAGAGACTCATCAAACGGGACGCATGGAGACTCTCATATGCTCTCACTTTTCTCAACCTCCTCACCAGAACCGTAACACAACTCTTATATTTATAGGCAACACTAAACTTCTCCATCAAATTAATTTATTTCTAAAATTATTTTAATTTTCAAAATGTTGTATTTTAAGAATTAAAAATGATACTCCAATACAAACATCTACGAAGAACATGCTACCATCACTGATTATCATTGTAGTTAATTTATCAAGAAAGAAGAAGAACGACACAATACTATCTTCAATCAACTATCATAAATGAAATTTTATTTGACGCAGCTATAGTACGGATTTTTGCCAGTAAGTACATAATATACACCTATATAGTTTCCATAAGAATAAATAAATAGACTGAAATATATGTGTAGTTATATTATAAGCGGGGTGTGATCGATGTGCGCATTTGCAGTAAAAAGAATGTACAAGTTATTCTATCAATTTAAAATAGTAATACCACCTTCACATTTTGAAATTCAGCCCAAAAGAATGTCGCGTTGATCAAAAAATGTGCTTTTCTTTTTTTAATTGGTAAAATTGTAAAGGTTCTAAATGTTTAATTTCGTCTTATTGACTTAAAAAATCATCGTAATGTTTGTTAGCTTCTTGCTAGCTTTTATTTATACACAATTGACGTTTAAAAAAAAAATATATGTATATGTAATCTTCGGCTTATAACAACAATGATTTTGTTGAAGGCTCCTTTCATTGAGTCCAAATAGTCTAAAATTTAACTCATTTTATTATAGCGTTTTGTTAATTTAGAGGGTGTTTCATATTACATTTATATAGTTGATTTTGTGTATTTAAAACAATATTATAAGAAAGCAAGTTTCAACCTACTTTTTGACAAGTGTGTTTTATTTTGTCGAATGCCTAATAAATGTCTTAAAATCTTATTAACAACTCTAAAGGCTATCGTTATATTTTTCTTCATAATAAATGAATGATTTTATTTAGCTATTTCAAAGTATCAATTGTCAACTTCAATTAACAAATACCGTCTCACCTCACCTCACTATGTTAAAAGCCTCATCTTATGATGATGATATTTTGTGCTCTATACTTTACAACTCTGTTTGCACCGAATAATATATAATTATCTTATCAAAAAGATGAGAGTACATAATTAAAAAGGTTTGAAGACCTATTAATTACGTTTGCCTCGTTCTAATTATCTTATCAAAAAGATGAGAGTACATAATTAAAAAAGTTTGAGGGCCTATCCATTACGTTTGTCTCGTTTTAGTTACAGAAAAATATCTCTATTTTTTCAATATCTTTTTGTTTTTCAAGAGTTTTATACCCCATAAACATGAGTGAAAATTCAAAAAACACATTCAAATATATAGAATGGATTTTCATTTTTTAGAATAGGCAACGAGAAAACCGTATATCATATTTTTCTCTTTTGTTGAAAACTTTTTAATCAGAAAATCTCAACTTATACACGTTTTTTAATTTTATAGTTTCTTAAAATTCTTAGAATATTTTTATTTATTTAAACTAAACGAACCCTTAAACTTCCGGAAGTAAAAATTTCACTTGATTTGAAAGTGTTGAAATAACAAGGTATATCAAATAATTATTGAACACTTACAAATTTGGTTCATTATTTATCAACTTATTTTTACTCTTAACCTTTCTGCATTTTATTGAAAGTAGCAGGGACCAAACTGCACAAGGTAAGAAAGGTAAATATACACATTTACATTGTTTTTCAATTTGTTCAAAGTTTGGGTGCAGGTTGTTAACTTTGAAGGCTTGAGGGACCATTTGTGTAACTTATTTTAGTAAGGATAATAAAACCGTTTTATTTTTATAGTTGTAACATAATCATTCTTTAGCTAATTTTCTCTCAGTTCATGAGATAAACGTTCTAGAGTTTGTATTCATTTGTAATAGAGTTCGTAAATCATTAGGTGATGAACTGGTTCATTTAGGTGAGTGTTGAGAGTTTTTATGTAATGATATTTTGTTTTTAGAGTTAATTCTCGGTTATTATTGAAGTGCAGTTAATTCAAACCATTATCTTATATTTCTTAGTGTTCTTCGCGATCTCTTGCTATGGTAGCAGGGACCAAAGTGCACAAGTTATGGAAATACCACCCTTATTTATCTTGGAGTTTGAAAGTGATTCAAATAATATTAAAGTTGTATTTGTTAAGGTGTACTGAATAAGAGACTCGTACATGAAAAAGATTGATCATGAACGCGTGGATTATTTGAAGTCATCATACACAGAAAAGACAATTTATAGATGTCACGATCATGTACGTTTAGGAAAGCTATATATATATACATATATTTTGAACTATTATTGACTTTAAAATATACCGACCATTTGCCCCTAGCTCACGTAAAAAATTACTAAGCCAAGAATTAAAAACTGATTGTACTTCATGACTAAGCCAAGAAAGAGTTAAAAGGTGTTCTTTAAGAACGTTCTATACTATGTTATCAAGTTTAAAACTAATTAGAAAAACAAAAGATAAAAAGAAAGAGAAAAAGACAGCGAGTTAATTTAAAGAAAAATAAAAAAGTAAAATGGTTTTTTCCTAATCATCTTGAATATATATAAAAAGAAGATGTTTAAAAAATACAAAGCTAATTATTTTGTTATATATTTAATTTTACGTTTTTTACTATTGTATGTAATAAACTTTGAAATTTGCTATTGTATGTATTGAACTTTACAATTTCGTATATTGTATGTAACGGGTGACCGGATGCCCGGAAACCACCGGTTTCAATACATACAATAGATATTTTGTAAGAGGAAAGAACCAGGTACCTGCTCATCCGGTCTTTCATTACATACAATATACGAAATTGTAAAGTTCAATATATACAATTTATATACAATAGTAAGAAATGTAAAGTTAGATATAATGAAAGAATAAATTCAAAAATATATTAAAATAAAGGTTTGATTTTTGATTTTTTTTTACTTCCTCTCTTTCACAACTAATAACAAACTCAGGTATGTATCAAAAAGTTTTTGAAAAAGTATTTATCGATCGAGCCAAAGTCTCTATGGGTAACATTTAGAAAAATCCCGAGTAATTGGGTAGACTTTTTGATATTTTCATTGTATGTATAGATTTGAAAGAAATCTTTTTATCAAAAATTATCAATTAACTAGAGTGGAAAAGAAACAAACGGTGTATTAAATTAGTTAAAGTGCTAACTTTTATAGTAGTTTAGTTATTCATTGATTATACTTTTTCGAGCTAATTTAAAGGTTAGCTTATTAGTCTTTTATTAAATAAAATTATAATATTTATAGTTTTTTAGCTTATTAGTTTATGATAAGTAAGATCGCATTTGATTGAAATTCTAAAATATTATGATTAGAACTAAGATCTCAAATAAATCCCATGCTCAGAATCAAGGACTTCTTTAATCGTAGAAGCGTAAAATTTTAAATGAAGATTTAAACTCTAAAAAAAGTCTTTATAAACTTCTATTACTGTGAGTCTTCTAATGTGATTTATTGATTTTCTTGTTTGAATGCCATTTAAATCATGAATTTTATCTATACTGATATATAAAACATTTTGATATTCTATATTTAGAAATTTTAAAATTTAAGATTTAACATTAATATATTTAACTTATATAATTCTCATCTTACAAAAATTTATCATCTTCATATTTTTTTCACTCTTCATTAATATATCATGAATACGAGAAAGCTACCGTTACGGTGAGTCATAGTCATGGATAATCCATCACTGAATAACAAACGTGTAACATAGACCTCAATTTCTCTATGTATTTTTGAATATCTAGTATCTAGTACCAATATCTAGGTCTTTATCATGCTCTTTAAAGTAACAATACTCTTACCTGAGCCCAATAACGCATACCTTCCACCCAAAACATTTTGTTGAATAATCTCAACATCTACACAGTTAATAAACGTCAATAAACCTTACACGTACATTCTTTGTGCACCCTGAAAATCTTCACCGTGACAGAGGGCGATGCTAAATAGCTCAGGAACTGTTGCTGATAATTCATCAGTTTGTTGGTTCTTCATTTGGAGATAAAAACTAATAAAAATGATTAGTATGAACCATTTTAAAAATTATTTTTTAGATTTTTCTGAGAAATAAAAATTGAGAGTGTTTTTGAGAAAATTAAAGAAATAAATTGATGATTATTTTATTTTAGTGTCACGGTATTTATAGAAATATTAAAAATCTCAAAATTTCAAAAGTTTTTATGCAAAATAAACAAAAGATAAAAAAAAAAATATATCTAAAAGGAAAAAGGACCCCTACACATAATTTGCAAATTTACAGATATTGTACCCAACCACTCTCGGATACAAGCCCGCGTTCTCAGATATGGAACTTGCAAGTAGCCATACACAATCTGCAAATTTATGAGTTGTTTTTAACGAGTAGTTATTTTTAAAGTCACTTTATATATATATATATATATATATAAGAATAAGAATTAGATTTATTTGATAGTTTTTAGTTCATGTTAATCTGTCAGTATATTCGGACAAAAAAGAAGCCTATAATATCCACATGGTACGTCATGACAAAACAGCTGTCAAATAAGTCTACTTTTCCGTTATACACATGTTTTCCATTACTGAACTAGGTGTCGCATCTCTAAAGTTCAAATACGATCCTTGTATTATCATGATATACCAAATTGGTTCCTATACTACTAAACCTCCTACATTCAACCTCCCAAATTTAACCAGATATCCCTTTTGTGACAAATAAGAGTTAATTTATATCTATAACTCTTATAAATCATTTAACATTTTCTTCCTTAATGTTTAAAAAAGGAATATATAAATTGTCTGTTTTACCTTTCATCTATTAAAATAATATGACATATTATTATGGAAAATCAAACATTTACACAATAAAATATATTTACATAATTATATTAATATGATATGATTGCCAACCTCTATCATATCATTTATCTAAAAAATATTATTCGTATCAACCTTCCAACGATTAATCACTTCATTTTTTATCGATTTTCAAAAAAATTCTATTCTGCTACGTTACGCAAGTAATTTACTAATAAAAAATTGACTATGCTGCCCTTTTAAGAGTCTAAAGAAAAACATCAATTTTTGTGAGATCGTAATTACTAAACTATCAGATTGTGTGTTCCATAAAATGTTGTCGATATGCCATTCAAATTAGTATTATACGATTTGGCAATTTAATAAATTCCATATTAACTTTTGTATATCATGATGTACATTTTTAATGATTATTGTATAGATACGATCTTATTAATTAACTACATCATTTTTATTCAATTGTCATCTAAGTTAATAGAACCACTTTAAACTTATGAATTTGTTATGAATAAAAGTAAATCACACCATATAATATCTATCTTTAATTATTCTTCAATTTTCACATTTTAATGTTCTCATTTTCATATTTATGCACTAAACCGCTCGTATCATTTGAGTTGTGTTAATCAAAAGTAAACCTAACCATCCTTGAATTTTCTTATTATTTTTTGGCGAAAATTGGAAATATATGACCTAGAATCTAGAAAATCTAACAAAAGTACATTGAAGAGAAGGTTAAACTAAGTGACCAAAACCATTAAACTACTTGCACTTGATTGCTACCCTTCAACAATAAACATACAACTAACAAACTTGGAGCTACCATTTGACAATTGAAAAGGCCACAACTTGAATACCTTTTGAAATATCTTGAAAAAACTTGATTAAAAATGTCGCATTTGATAAACGACGGTCAAAGACCTCAACGCTGATCGGTTGGGCCTTTGATGAAGCCGTGAAATCGTCAAAATGAAAACCCCCACGTAAACGACGAGAAGGAATCAAACGTGCCACAAATTGAAGGATTGAAGCCAAAAATATGAACCACCATTGGCCCTACAAATACCACAAATATCAATACGTACAACAAATTATCACTTGATCAATGCACTCACAATACCACATATGCTTGATTATAATATGCTCAAATCACCTCTTACAAAAACTATCTATATTGATCACTTTTTTATAAAATTTAGGGATTATATATCTAAAGCCATTTAAGTATTTCATATCATTTTTGTAAGTAACTCATATTTGAAAACGATTATATAGGTCATTCAAATTTTTATATTATTTTATGTATATCAAATTCGACTAAAAATTCATCAAAAATGTAAAAATGGCATAAATACTCATGTATTTCTTAATTAACATTATTTTTATTATCATAATTTTATTTAAATACATGGGTGAAACAACATACGAATTTGAGTGATCTACAAAATCATTTTCAAATATGGGTGACCCACAAAAACAAAATAATATACTTGGATGATCTTCAGATGCATAATTCCTAAAATTTAAGTATTTTCCTTTTACGTATTAAATACGTTACCTCATATAGAAATGTAAGTTGTTGAAGCTATTTAAAATAATTCTAATACTATGAGGTTAAATTGGTTTTTTCTTATAGTTTTAGGGATGTTATTGAAAATATCTATGTAAAAGAAATAGTATATCACTGCTCGTTCTCGTGTCTCCTATTGCGGTGCCACTTTGTTTATGCCCGTTTTAATAAGCAGAGGTGCATATAACAGCTTTCATTAACTTAATAATAAATACAACAATAATAATTGAATGTATCAATCTCACTTCTTATTCAACTATATATTTTTTATATCTTTGTCGATACATCTAAAGAATCCTAAAACATATCTACGTAGCTACTGGTTGCACTTGTATTCCGTTCTTAATAGACTGATCAGATAATGTTTAAATGACGTTATAAGAGTTGTACTTATAGTCAATAATTTTAGTTCAAACATAAGAATCATCATATCCAACTAAAGTATATATTTCACTTTTGTGTTTTCCTTTTGTTAGTTACATGGACGTTTGACCAAAATTAAAACTACAAAATTGTGACCGTTAAGCTAATTAATAAGGAAATTTCAATTAATTAATTAAAAATATAAACTAAATAATATACTTACTAAAAGGATAGTAAAACCAGTCACTTGTATAACAGAGCTCATTTTGGTCTATTTTTAACAGTTAGGAATCGAGAACTAAACAACACTTATAATTGAATATAATTGCACTCACATATCAATAAACGAATAAAATAAATGTGTGAATATAAATCGACACGAGAAAATTACTTGGTTATATCCAATCAGGGTGATTGGTTTAGTCCACCGCCAACTAGAGAGTTTTTCTGTCTTATTTCATAACTTAGAGTTTACATGAATAAGAGTTACAATATATAGTACAAACACAAAAAAGGAAACAAGTCTTGCAACCTCTTTTTTTCTTTTTCAGACTCTGACTTTTTCAAACTCTGAATTTCAGACTCTGACATTTTCAGATTCAAGTCTTCAGATTTTGACTTCAAATTCTGTCTTTAGAGTTTCACTTTCAGATTATGACTTGCTTTGTTCGTTCTTCCCACTTGATGATTGGACGAAAACCCGATAATTAAACCCATAAATTTCCCTTTCAACCAAGTCAAATCGACCTCTCTATACCGGCTATACCGATCGGAACACGCACACTGACTAAAACACGAATCTTATAGACTTTCGATAAAAGGTTCTTCAACTATACCTTTGAACTGGGACACAATGAAACCCTCTAACTTTCTGGTCGACACCTTCTCTCATCAGTTCATCAGAAAGCCAGTTACAGTTATGCAAAGATTTAACTTATATGTTGTTAGTTTGTTACCACCTTAGTAAACATATATCCATGATTCTTTGTACCAAGGATTTTGTTCAACAACAGTGGACTATCATTCACAAGTTCACAAATGAAATGATACCTTATATTAATGTGTTTCATATGATTGTGAAACCTTGGATTTTTTCCGAGATGTATAACACTCTGATTATCACAATACAAGACACAATCATCATGTTTCTTGCCCAATTCTTCTAGAAAGTTCTTCAACCATACAAGCTCTTTACTTGCTTCAGCAACAACCATATATTAGGCTTCTGTGGTTGACAAAGCTATACTCTTTCGAAGTCTAGACATCCAACAAACTTCAATCCTACCAATTGCAAACACATATCATGTAGTACTCTTTACCTGAATCATCAAACTTTCAACAGATGACACGTAAGGAACATTAGCCATCTCCGCCTTGTCTTCATCCATCTTTGGTGATTGATCTTTGGATAATTTTAAGATGCTACCCAAAGGCGTAATTCTTGTGTTGGCATCCTTCATGTTGAACCTCTCTAATACTTTCTCAATGTACTTTTCTTAAGATACTTTTAAAGTTCCTTCAATTCTATCTCTAATGATACTCATACCAAGAATCTGTCTTGCAGCTTTCGAGTCTTTCATCTCGAACTCTTAAGACAATTATCTCTTCAACCTGTTAATCTCAGACATGTTAGAACCTGCAAGCAATATTTCATCAACATACAATAACAATATGATATAGGGGGACTTGAATTTCTTCATGTAGCAGCAATGACCCATGTCACATCTCATATATCCACTTCTCTTCATAAAATCATCAAACTTCAAGTACCAATTCCGAGGTGCTTGTTTCAACTCATAGATATTTTTCTTCAATTTGCAAACTAATTTCTTTTTACCCACTACCTCAAAGCCCTCAGGTTGAGCCATATAAACTTCTTCATCAAGATCCCCATGCAAGAACACAGTCTTCACGTCCAGTTGCTCTAGATGTAAATCTTCAGTAGTAACAATACCAAGAATTAGTCTGATTGTAGTCATATTCACAACCGGCGAGAGGATCTCATTGTAATCCACTACCTCGTTCTGTTGGAAACCCTTGACCACCAACCTTGCCTTGTAACTTTTCTTTCCATCTAGTTCTTCCTTGATATTATACACTCATTTATTATACAGAACCCGTTTATCACAAGGTAGATTCATTAACTGTTCTTTTCAAATGAACTCATCTCTTCTTCATAACATGCTTCCACTGTATGGATTCTTTCGTTCACATGCTTTTGAATAACTATCCATTTCACCATATTGTGTTAAGAGCAAACATTTCCTGATGGATAGAACATTTTTGTAGGTTTAGGCATTCTAGTGGAACGTCCCAATGTAGGAACTACAGGGGTGGCTAACTGTTTTGTTCCACTATCACTTTCTCTATCATTTGAGCTCCCACTACTTTCAGATCGACTCTCTGAACTTTCTCGAACACCTGAAACCTCACTGTCTTTTCATAAATTCATGGTCTCCTGAACTCCCACTCGGACATGCAAGATCATCAATTGAAATATCATGCTGCACAACAAATACCTGGTTTGGATTTACCGTTACCTTGCCACCATAAACAATACTCTTATCAAAAGTGACATCTCTTGTAACATCCTCCCCAATGGTCTAGTATTTTCCGGTAAATTTATCTCTTTATTTACTTTATTTAATTGAATTAAATTATATGAAATGTTTGATTGGATAATTGTTAGGAATAATTAAATGGGAATTATGGTATTTTTAGTTTAAAATACGGATATGCCTAAATATTAGAACTAATACCATCGTGTGTTAGATTAATGATAATAATACATCGTAGTGTACATAAATCAAATATATATAAACCAAAATCCATAAATCAGCCCCATTTCATCTTCATTTTCATCTCAAAAACACACACACACACCAAGAACACACACTAAACACACATTTGCAATTGAAGCTCAAATCAAGCCCAAAACACCTCCAAATTGTGTCATTAAATTCGGAATTCATCAAAGATCATTCCTACAACTCGTTTCTGTGGATTAAATCAAGTTAAAGGTTAGTTTTGATTAGTTTTTAGTTTTTACAAAAAAAAAAAGAGAGAAATATAATAGGTTGGATTTAATTATGTGTTTTTTAGGTTAAATTGATGCATTTCGAGTGTTTGTTTATGTATTTACGAAGTGTTGGAACGTTCAATTGGTGAAAAACGTTGTTAGAATTTAGATTTGGGATTTTATTTGTGAAATCAGCCCAGTTTTCTGCAAAAACGCAGATGAACTGGTTTAGGCGATATTGGTGATATCGCCACCAATATCGCAGGTAATATCGTATCCAATATCGCGATTAATATCGCTTGCAATATCGCTAGTGATTTGGCGATATTGGTAATGTCGCTATGGCGATATTGGCAATGTCGCTTCTAATGTCGCAGATTTTGAAAATGCGTAAGTGTTACTAAGTTTTGTGAAAATCTTACTAAAAATTGGATTTTGATGAAATTCGCATGGTCACTCGGAATCGACCAAGTAATCGAGACTATGTGCCATAGCCCAGTTAGTTTTTGGCCTTTCGGGGTCGTCTTGGGCTTCAAAATGGCATTTTTCAGTTTTTAAATGACGTTCCGGGATTTTCGAGTTTCGTTCCAGATTGAACTCTTATTTCCTTAGACTTCAGGGAATTACCTGCTTGTAAGAATGTGCTATTATGATGATTTAAACTTGATAAATGTTTATTATCTAGATACTATGCGTTGAGATATGTTATACGATTACGAAATGAGTTACTAACTCATTATCTGTTGTATTCTCAGATCAGTCGAAGACTCAGTAATATTAGAATTCTGAGAGGTGGACAGTAGCAGACAGGTGAGTGGATCTGCAACTCATAATTTGAGTTAGTTGTAATAGTGTGATTACAACGAGTAATGTAGACCTTGATAGGCTATGTATTCTGATTTATGATTGTGAATATCTGTTTGCTATAATTGTGGCCTTCGGGCATCTGTGTTATTCAGAGGTCAATTGCGATTGGACTAGGTTACTATTGTGTTCAACACAGGTTCCAGATACATGTGTTGTCGCTGGAAACTGTGTTGTTGTGTTGTAGTGCCAAGTTATCGGTCTATTCTGTATGGGCCTATACAGATTGTGGTAAGTGTTACTGGGGGCCACCGCGGCTGTAGGGTTCCTCAGTAACCACCGATCCTCTTGAGTTTATGTGTTTACTGTGCTTAATGTAAACAGATTATTATGCTAAACTGATTTATTAGTTGTACATTCATTCACTTAGCTTTGTGCTAATTCCACCACTTCACTTCCTGCAGGTTTTGTTATTATATTGTGGGTTGGGCAGGAAGTTGGATATTAGAAGGGATGTTTGACGAGCGCCAAAACTCTGATAATTATATAGATGTTTTGTTAGATTATATGTATATAGATTTTGAAGAACAACAAAATATGTTTGGTTCAGGAATATTAAATGTTGTAAACTCGCGAAAATTTCTTGATCCTTTTGTAACATAATATATAATTTTACTTTATCCATCGCTTCCGAGTCAAATGACTAATTTAACCCTATCTTAATTTAAGGGGTGTTATATCTCTATTGCGGATTATCTTCTTAGACTCATCATCCCAACATCTGTAACCCATATGATCCAAACCATAACCGATAAAGGCGCATTTTCTTGATTTACCATAAAGCTTATCAATGTTCACATCCTTAATTTTCACATAAGCATTGCAACTGAAAACTCTAAGATGTATTAAGTTTACCTTCTTGCCAAGCCATACCTCCTCTGGGATTTCGAAACCCAACGGTGTTGAGGGTCCCATGTTAATCATATATGCTGCTATATTAACCGCATCGGCCCAGAACATATTAGGCAAACCTGCAAACAATCTCATGCTTTTTGCCCTCTCATTCAATGTCATGTTCATGCGTTCAGAAATACCATTTAGCTGAGGTATTTCAGGAACTGTTTTTAGCATCCTAATACCACTCTCAGCACAATAATCAACAAACTCTTTACTATTGTATTCACCTCTATTCTCATATCTCAAACACTTAACCTTTAGGTTAGTTTCATTTTCAACGACAACATTCCACTTCTTAAAGCTAGTAAACACATCTTATTTATTTTTAAGTAATAAACTCATACTTTATGAGTGGAGTCATCAATGAAGGTGACATAGTACCGGGAACTATCAATAAATGCTACTAATGTAGGTCCATAGACATATGTATGAAGTATCTCTAACTTCTCCAACTTTGGTGTAGATCACGCTTTCCCAAAAGTGACTTTCTTTTGCTTCCCATAAACCCATGGTTCACAAAAGCCAACCTCAACCTTCTTCAAATCTGGAATCCTCGCACTTTAAACAAGTATCTTCTTTCTCATATGTTCGAGTCTTTAGTGCCATAGAGTAGATTCAACTCCAATATCTACTGCACCATGTACCTCCTCATCAACATCATCAGGTACCTCAACCATATACAGTGTCCCCCTCTTATGTCCATGAGCTATCACCCGATTTCCCTTAACTACACGGATTGGCGGTTATCGAAGGTGACATCATTACCTTCTTCATCTAACTAACCGACTCCGATAAGCTTCCTTTTGAGATCCGGAATGTATCACACATCTTTCAAGGTCCAGTTAGTACCAAGGGAAGTCGTTAATACTAAATCTCTAATGCCTCTAATGTCAGATCTCTTGTCATCAGCTAATCGGACCTTTCCGCCGTATGACCTAAAGTTCTTCATCATACTTTAATCAATAAGGAACCCGACGATTCACTAGAATGCTTCATATGGATGTCTTTACTAAGAATCAAGTCACGAATTCCCTCAAATGAAAGCCTAGTAGATCCATTTGAGCTACTAACTGTTGTAACTGTACCCGACCAACTTTCATGCAATAACAATAACAAAAAAAGTGCAAATACCTCATAATCAAATACAATATTAACCGAAGCCAGTCTCAATATAATATTGTTAAACTCATTAATATGGTCAGTTGCGTGTACCCCTTCCATCATCTTCGTGTTCACTAACCGTTAAATCAAGAACACCTTGTTTACCGCACTAGGTTTCTCATACATGTTAGCTAAAGCCTTAAGACAACCAAAAGTCGTCTTTTTATTCACAATGTTGTATGCAACATTCTTCGCTAGTGATAATCGAATCAAGCCTAAAGCTTGACGATCCAATAATGCCCAATCCTCAAGTTTGACACTATCTGACCCATTCTCCAACAAGGGTTGATGTAGTTATTTCTAATACAACAAGTCTTCTATTTACATCTTCCAAAACCTAAAATCCGTTCCATCAAATCTGTCAATTTTATATTTACCTTCGTCTGCCATTGATCCCACACTTCAAACCTTGAAGCTCTGATACCAGTTATTAGGGATTGATGACCCAAGCGGCACTTACAATTGAACATAATTGCACTCACAAATCAAAAAATGAATAAAGTAAACGCGTAAATATAAGTTGACACGAGGAAATTATGTGGTTACATCTAATCAAGGTGATTGGTTTAGTCAACGGCTAACTAGAGAGTTTTTCTGTATTATTTCACAGCTTAGTGTTTCTATGAATAAGGGTTACAATATATGGTACAAACACTAGAACGTTATATGTATTTAAATAAAGAAATTGAAAGTTTATACAATTACTTCAAGCAATTTGGTTAAATTGTCTTATAAGGTGTATAAATACACATGAACCGTACGTAAAGAAAAATATGTAAATTTATATTTTTTAAGACGAGTCAAACCTCAATTTAAATGTACCTTATTGTTTCTCGCTATGAGGAACACTTCTTTTACAAGATGCAAATATACAAGGGAGCAGTATCCCTCAAAAAATTTCAAATCATGTAAAAAAAAAATTTTAAAAATTACCTCCTTCAAAAAGTAAAAAGTAACAAAGAAAAAAATATTCTTTCTCATGCTCAATTTAACCATTTTGCTTTCGTCTCTATTTAACTGTCTCAATAAGTCAATTCAAAACGTATTTTCAACATTATATATTTAAAGTATTCTGCTTCGTACCAGATGCGTGAGCAAATCAACGTTATCAATTATGAACATTGATG
Organism: Logfia minima; assembly: GCA_963921325.1. NCBI lineage: Eukaryota > Viridiplantae > Streptophyta > Magnoliopsida > Asterales > Asteraceae > Logfia > Logfia minima. Next base: position 8,873,428 of record OY992767.1, read on the forward strand.
ATTTGCAAAGCATCTTTGTACATGCTTGAATGCATAAAGTATAAGGTAACAATTGAAAAAAGGTTTTTTTTAATCTAAAATAACAATTTTTTTTTCATTTTTTTTCTTTTAAGCCATTTTACTTTCTTTTTTTTTGTCCTTCGAGATTATTATTCGCACCATTCATCGGGAGACCTGACAAACAATTGATAATATGATCAAATTTATAGATTTTGTTTTGTGACATGAAATCGTAATTTAACAATACACATAAAATGACATCGTTTTACGTGTTGAAACTTATAAGTAGTTTGAATTTTTCGTTGGAATCGAAAGTATTTTGCTTACATAAAGCGACGTCGTTTCATTTGTATGTTTTTTTTATTTTTTACGTTTTTAAATTATAATTTTTATAGATTAAAATAAAATCTATAAGCTCCATTATATTATCAATTATTTGTTACATTTCATGATAAATAATGCGAATAATAGTTTTAAATGACAAAAAAATTAACATCCAATAGTTTTGAAGGAAAAAAATATAGCGACTTAAAAGAAAGAAAATAAAATTATATTATTATTTTAGATAAAAAAAACATTTGAAAAAACGTGGTAGTGTGGTACCCTAGATTGAAGGAGTGTGTTTAGGGTGAGCAGTGATTGTTGTTCCATAAATACCCTTTTTAAGTTTTAACCCTTTTATCTGGTCCAATTTCCAACAACAAAACAATTTACCCAAAAACAAAAACTAAAAGAACACTCTCAAATGCGTCGACTCAGTGACACCCCGAAACACTCTCCACTATCACTGTGTTTTATTTTCTGATTAATCAATTAATTAGTCAACAACAATATGGGAAAAAGATCCACAACATCATCTTGCTTCAAGATCATATCTTGTGGTAATACTAGTACCAATGATTCTGTTGATCTTGATGATATTGATGCTTCTTCACAGGTATCATAAAAAGTGGTATTTTTATTATTATTTAAATTTATTTAATGTCTTTGACTTATATGAGATCTTGATTTCTTGTTGAACAGTTGATTAGGATGGAATTAAGTTATAAAGTTCTAAACTTTCTATGATTAATTTTGATGGGGTTTTTTGAATTTTTTGTTTTGGGAATGCTGGAGAAATAGAATCTAAAAAGATGGTATCTTTTAGTTGAATCTGTTTGTATTGATGGTTTTTAAGGCTTTTGGGATCTGGGTTCACGTTTGGTGATTGATTAGGTTAAAATAAAACGTTGATTCTTTTTTATTTGTATATATATCCAGTCTAATTAAATTATGGAAATCTGATGTTTTCAACTTTTGGAAACTGTTTATGAAATGGATCTAAGAATTTGTTTTGAATTTAGGACAGTGTGTGATCGGTTTAATTTGTGTGTGTGCATTATATTGTGATTAGTATGTATGATTTGATTAGGTCTCATAGTAACAAATTTAGAATTAGTATGTTCTTTACTGTACTAATTTAATAAGTTGCTGAATTAGTTTTAATTCTCATTACAGAACAAAGGTAGCGATAAACGAGGATGGAGTTTTAGGAAACGATCAGCTAGGCATCGAGTACTGAGCAATACGGTTGTTACTGAACCACCTTCTTCAGAGAATAAGGAGATCTCAGAACCGATAGTAATCAGTTCTGAACCAAAAATTCATTCTAGCATATCTGAGAAAACTAATGACAATATATGGACAGAGGAGATTCAGATGCCCAAATTGTCAAATTCGAGTTCTACCAAAAATGATACAGTGTCAATTATGGTTCCAGAAACTGCCAGTGAAAAAGACGATATTAAATGTGAACCTGATCCTGATGAAACTGAATCTGTATCTGGATTTGAATCTGAATCAGCTGTTGTTGTGATTCAGGCTGCTGTTAGGAGATTCTTGGTAATGTATTTGTTTAATTGAAATCTTGACTTTGTGTTTGTTGTATAGTAATTGTGTTTGAGATTTTTGGGTGAATGCTATAGGCTGAGAGAGAAGTGGTAAAACATAAGAATGTGGTGAAATTGCAAGCTGCTGTGAGAGGGCATTTGGTTCGGACTCATGCTGTGGGAACATTACGGTGTGTTCAAGCCATTGTCAAGATGCAAGCTCTTGTTCGTGCTCGTCGAGACAAGGTAAAGAAAATTACAAATTTAATGTCTTCTCTTTTCCTTTTTTGTCATATATTGGGAAATCTTAAATTATTATGTTGTTTCAGGGAGTAGAAAATTCAGGAAATGAATCGCGTCCAACTTATGTTTCTGTCGAGAAGCTATTAAGTAACAGACTTGCTCGCCAGGTAAATACTGCTGTATTTTTTTTGTATTTATTGTTTATTTTAAAGGATGGTAAAGTAACAATTTTTTTAATAGTTGATGGAATCTACACCGAAGACCAAACAAATTAACATCAAATGTGATCCTTCAAAATCCGATTCAGCTTGGAGTTGGTTGGAGAGGTGGATGTCTGTTTCTTCACCAGAAACTATCGAGTTACCAGAACACAATCAAGAAAAAATTGATGTAATTCCCTCTAATCTTGGGGAAGAAACAGTATTATCTGAAGAAAAAGATAACTCGATCATTATCGACGAAAGTTCCTATGAGAAAGACTATGAAGAGGAGAAGCCTGTACTAGAGTCAAGGGAGAAGGCCGATTCTTCACTCGATGAACCTATGGATTTCACTACTGAAGCTCAGATCGAGGGAAAATCGATTACCGAGAATCCTGTATCTGAAAGCGAGCCCAAACCAATTCTTGGAAATTCTGTATTAGAAACCGAACCTGAATCAGTTCTTGATAATCCTGTCTTAGAAACCGAACCCAAACCAATTCCTGAAAATCCCGTATCAGAAACCGTACCTAGATCAGTTTGTGAAAATCCCATATCAGAAACCGAATCCAAACGCTCAGCAAAAAGGCTCGCCACTGATCAAGCAGATGCAGAGGGAAGAAAGTCTGTGTTTGGATCAAGAAAGGCTAGTAATCCAGCATTTATTGCTGCTCAGTCAAGGTTTGAGGAGCTGACTTCTAAGACCAACTCAATGAAATCGTCCAATTCTTCTAATCACGATGATGAGCCACTGAAATCAACTAGTTCATCCAACCAGGATGATGTGGCAGGCTCAGGTTTGACTGCAGATATCTCTTCTTCTGACCCATTGAAACTAGATGACGAGGTTTCTTCATCTGTAGAAAATATTGATTCTTCTGTTCCTGAAAAAGAAACACCAGTGACTGATGTCGAACCAGAAGAATACTCAGTTTCTGATGGTTCAAAGGTGGTTCAGAATGGTGGGTCAGAATGTGGCACCGAACTGTCCATCACATCTGCACTCGACTCGCCAGATTTGTCTCCTGAAGTTGAAAACAAGAAATTGGTGGATGAAGCTCAAGTTTTAGATGAGGCCGTTGGTGATACGCATGATAATGACAATAACAACAATAACGTAGACATTGTTATGCCTGAAAAATATGAAACTAATGTTGTTATATTACAAGTTGAAGAAAAGCCCGATATCAGTGACATTGAGTTGGAGCCTGTTTCTGGACATCATCTTTATAAGTCTGATGTACACTTGGAGCTAAAGCTTGAGCCTGAGCCTGAGCACGAAACGGTTCCCCAAATGTCAGCGGAAGGATCTCCAAGAAGCCACATGACGGTCCCGGAATCACAAGGAACACCATCTAGTGAGATCTCAACAAACAACACTAAGAAGTCTAAAACTAATAACAAAGTATCAAGTCAAAAACGCAAGTCTTGGTCAATGAGTAAGAAATCTCCTTCAAGATCTAGTGTCGATTCTGGATTAAGAAGTAGCTTGGAGCAGTTGCCTAAAGATCCTAAATCTGGGAAACGAAGAAATTCTTTTGGTTCACCGAGACCTGATCACATGGATCAAGAAGGTAAAGATAGCAACAGTAATACTTCTATCCCAAGCTACATGCAAGCAACCGAATCTGCAAAGTTAAAAGCAATAGCAAATAGCTCCCCAAAGTCAAGTCCAGATTTGCAAGATAAGGAATTTCATCTAAAAAAGAGACACTCGTTACCTGGTGCCGTAAATGGTAGGCAAGGTTCGCCTCGTATCCAGAGGTCCATGTCTCAGGCGCTACAAACTGCAAAGGCAAACGGCAATCAAGGTAATTTTTGACCTTTTAGGTACTTAAAAACCTCAAAGCGAAAATATTGTCATGTTGTAGTTTTTTTTGTATGGTTGATGTCATATATGCCACGTGCTTTTCCAACAAAAAAAAATAAAAAATTATTACGCGTATGTTTTTTTTAATCTTGCTTATTAAAGTTACTCATAATCTGTCGTTTTGATCATTGGGTAACCTGATAACCTATTTACTAGTTTATTTGATGATAAAGGCGGACATGTAGCACAAAAGTGGAGGTCATTAGTTCAATTCTCATCCCCTTGTCCCTTTAATCACGGGTTATGCGATTTACCTCTCCCATGTTGGCCGTGGGCAGGCCAGTTGGGCTGCCAGAGGGTCGGTCACCCTTTTTAGTTTACTTGATGATGTGGTGGGCATGTGGCGTCTAGTGGCATCCACATGTTTGATTTCTATGACATGGTGCCCATGTGACATCCAGTTGGCTCCCACATGGCATTTTTAAGTAATAACGGTCACTAGTCACCAAAAGTACCAAATTAGAACTTAAAGTATTACATTACTGACCATATGTGTGAAAAAGAAATACAGGAAGTGTAATAGCTTTTTTAGAAATGTTACATTTATATAATCTTAACCCTTTTTTTACCTGTAATTTGATTATATTCGTGTGGTTGTTACAGAGAGGAAATGGCAGAGGTGAAGCTATAAACTGGCCAGTGCTGCAAACACTCAAGTCGGAGATGGCCTAATATGTATGAAAACTGAAGTTTGATTGGTTTAACAAGTAGCTATTGGCTTTATGGTGCCCGTAATTTTTCTATTTGGTGTCATTAATTCGAGCAATCTACATTCTACTAGTGTATCGAGTGTGTTTATGTGGTTAATGGTTATTATTTTACATGAACTTGTTGAAGCTTTCTTCTTCAGTGGTCTGATTGTGTATTTGTTTAAACGTGTTTGTGTCATTTTGTTGGTTTTTTTTCCTATTGGTATAAGTTTTGATATTTGTGGTTATTGGTTTAAACATCATTTATATAATGTTAAGGATTTCAGATTTAATGTTTCCTTTTTTCATCACTCTTCTATCTTTTCTGTTTTTTTTTTCTGGATAAAGATATAATCATGTTGATATCGGTTGATTGTGAATTATTATATTATCAACATGGGGATGACATACACGATATGTTGATCCCATACACGACGTGTTGTTGACCAATAAGGAAGCACATAACCTTTTGTATTTTACATTTTGCAGTGTTCAGCCTTTTCAAATCGGCAGAATTAAACCATCAGTTAAACCTATCAACAGACAAAGTTGCTGTCAACAAATGTGTGTTGTTAACGGCGTACTTGATTCTCCCTATCAATATTAGTCTGAATGTAAACTTAATTCATTTTTACTTTATGTTTCTTTTGTACTAATGCATATGTAGAACATGAGTGATGTATGTGTATGAAGAACTACTGATAGGAGTACAGATCATTACTCTTTATGGTGTATTGAGTGGTTAACTCACATACCAGATTGGACCATCTAATGTTGGAGGTTATATGAACTCATTAGAAAATGTTTCTGAAAGCTAGAACCTGCCATTAACTAAAAATAAGTGATTCATTTTAATTATTCTTTTCACTTCTAATTTTATTACGTGTCCCAATCTAATTAACAAGATAGAGACATAATAATATCGAACACAAATACTTGATATAGTTTTCACATATACTAACACACTACAGAACAAGTAACAATTTGAACTTACAAAAATTATGTAAATATCTTTGTCATAGAAACATAATAATTTGTTACTTTCAAAACATAACATATTACAATACAAAAGCATTATTGTTTTGCGTAACAAATCACGTGTAAAGATAATTATAGCACCTCGTAGATTTTTATAGATATAAGAAGGCCAAAGCCGAAAGGAACATTGTTTCCACCAAGCTATAACAGAATTGAACTCCTTTATAATGTGTTGTATAGAAAAACAATAGTTGTACCACTGTCATTAAAAAGAAGTTGGTCCTCACCAACCAAAACATGAAAAAAGAGTTTCTTGACCAAAATGGTCATCATGCATAATTAACCTCCTAAGCATTAACCAAAATTTTAAATTAAAGAAAAACGACAAGAAAAATATTTGATCCCATTTCTTTTCTGGCAGTAGATGAGAGAGTATAGCACATAGCTTTAGATTACCAGCAATGCATGCAACCTTGAGTGACATTTACACCAACTCAAAAATGGATGATTTATGTACCAGTTATCTCTCTATCCATTTTCATTCTTTTTGCACTTTGTGCCTCAGGCAAACTACTAACTCGTTGTGATGACGAATCATGCTGAAATACACAATTTGCACCATGTCTACATCCCCTCGTGCTATTAAAATAAATACACGGCTTCATTACTTTCGGTTTTATATCCCGTGTTTTCTGATTGTTAATATTATTATTCGCTGATTCTGGTTTTTCTCCCCCATGCTGCTGAATCAGACTCTTGTAATAATTTATATCTTTCTTTGCTGGTGGATTTACCTCTACTGGAGGTGGTGGATGTGACTGTAGATGGGAAGCAGAAACTGAGACAGAAACAGGTAAGGGTACAGGAACATGAACCGGCCCGGCCCTGCTTTGCGGTGAGTAATGGTTTGTACTGGAAGAAGATGGTGTTGAAAATTGGAGGTGGGTTGGTCGAGGGTGAACGGGGAGTGGTGGCTCAGCTAAAGATACAGCTGGCGGCAATTTGGGCATGAGTGGAGGTTGAAGACTTTGTTGACTAGATGTGGATGGTCCATGGGTCGATACTAGTTTCTCAACTAAACTTGGATCACTGAGAAGTTTTATGAGCAGGTTAGGGTCGATTAGGTTTCCTTGAGTGGTGTTTGACATGGCTGCATTTAAAGCAGAATAGGCTGCACTGACTACATCTGGTTCTACACCAGGGACCATCCCAGGTGGCGGCAATCCATTGGCTGAGTGAGAAGCTATGGTTGTTGTAGGGGGTGCCATAGATGATGATGACGATGATGATGTATCTGCTATCACGTCTTCATCTTCAATGGGAGTGATAGGGATTTTAGGAGTATTCTGATCATTGTAGTATGATTCATCTGATCTCATAGGTGATGCAGGGCTGAAAAAAAGAGAAGAGTTCATATTTTTGTAGAACGGGAAATATTTGAAGAATAAGAAATATAAATAAATTAAGTAAACCAACTTTGGAGGAATGGCTGATGGTCGTGGATAGACTGCTTCAAGCACTCTCATCTCGCGTTGACTTTCAAACTCCACTTCTTTGCTTTCTTCACCGGCAGCCACTTGCCATGTGGGGTCCAAAACAAACTGTGATAAGATTGGTGGTAAATAAGCGATCAAATTGGGGGTGAAATTTAGTCATATGTGGATATATACTAGTACAAATGGTGTTGCATATGTAAGTGGTGGTAAGCAGCGAAAACTTCGAAAAGATGGCCATAGTCCACTGATTATTTGTTCAGGATTCCAAGCCCAACAACGGCATAATTTTAGGGTTTACCCAATTGACGTAGACATTTTTATCCACAAAGGCCCAAAAGACCATAAAAAACATGTAGCAAGTTATATCAATTAGTTTATCCTACATAAGCTATTCCCAACTAAAATGCAAAAAAGACAAACACCTGATGCTCACAATTGCTGTAACCATATACAACTAAAAGTAAAAAATAAAATAAAAATAAAATAAAAAAGACAATTGTTGTAAACTAGAGAATAGAGGTTATACAAAACTTTGATGTTCTTTGACTGTACTACAGCATTAAGGTTGCTGTCAATTGTCATCACAGATAAGAACACTTCGAACACAAGCATTTATGAATTAATCGGTCACTTTGAACCAATGACTGCAACCAGCACAAAAACTCATGGTTATATCTAAAAGTTACTTTCATAATGGCATGCTGGAACAGAATATGTAATATCAAAGATAAGGATTCGAAAACTTGAACAAAACAACTTACTCCGGAAGGACATCTCCACTGGATGAGTGGAATTTGAGACAATTTATTCTGCAATGAGTTCGCAGGTTGAAGTCCTTCAAATCCAGGTGGCAAATTGTCATCAGAACCTGAACCTGCTCCTACTGGATGCCATGACCATGATTCCTTTGCTTGGAGATGATCTTGACTGCCCAAACCTACTTGGGAGGGAGATTCATCTGATAAAAACAGCTTTACCTATCAACAGACAAAGACTTTAGTCAATCAAAAACCAAACTGACCCTTGTTTCACTTTATCTCAATATTAAAAACAGAGTTATAAGACGGAAGAAAAAAAAGAGAGAGATATACCACCAACAATTCACAATTGAAATAGACATAATATCTACACAAGCTATATAACAAGTCCATTTGGTCAAGACTTTTATGAAGCACAAATCACTATGATATCATTTACTCCGTTACATTTCAAAAGACAAATTCCAACTACATCCTTGAAACCTATAAGGTGCAAGTAAAAAATACCAGATGTAACTAATTACTAAAAATTTGAACCCCGTTTTATATACTTAAAATAGAATAAATACATAATGCAGTAAATCATCACAAACAGCTAACACATCAGCCAATTAACTACATTCAGTTGGGCAACCTCATGTAGTTTAGCCAAACGGTCTGCTGGTGATTTATAGCAATTAAAACACTTGAGGAATCAATCAAGTCTTAGCAAACTAAATCTTACCCTGATAAAAGAAATGGCAACAATAACATTTTCGATTTTATACAGCTAGGAACACTGATGTGCATTTACATTTATTACATTGTTGAGAAAATATCGACCGTTTTGTTAAAGTTTTCAATTAAAGCAGGTGAACAAGTGTAGCACAAATTAAGGATGCAAGGAACAAGCTATGAGATGAAGATAACAAAAATAGTTTCATTGCCCTGGTTAAAGTTTGTCACAGGCAGACGTATGACCATGCCTCTGGTCAACGAAAGTCAACAAGAAAGTCAACACTGGTCAAATTATGTGTAGGGCTACGCCCCGAACCCACAAACGCCATTTTCTCAAGAACAAACATTTTTTACCCGAATTTCACAATTTTCCACCAAACTTAGTCCTCTAATTTCTCTCTTCTTAAAACCTATTATCCCATGTTCTTCCCCTTTCCTAACTAAATTCTCACATTAAAACCCCATTCCCATTGATTGGGGGCTTTGAAAAAATAGAAATTAAAAACCCTCAATAATCTATTATTGTTCAAATGTGTGTTTCCACCATCACGACTTCATTCCCCAGTTGATCCCTTAACTACTTGCAGTAATGGGCACATTGACGATCCAATAGCTACTAAATTGAAAGTGAAGAAAGATTCATATCACCTCTAGTGCCAGCGCACAGGTAATTTCTTTCCATTTTACTGTAGTTTACAGAACAAAGTATTTCAATGTTTTTCACTGATATCTGCCTTTAAATGAGATCAATTAGGTTTTCTCAACCAAAATAAAACGTGATTCATGCGAGTTTGTACTTGATTAGCAGTTGGATCCTTTATGTATTTCACATATCATTGCATATTTGAATAATGGTTTCATGTTTATTACACTGATTTTGGGAAATCCCTAAAGGTGAGTGGACTAGAGGTGAACTTTCCCGCATTTTAATTTATTTCTACTAAAATCCTCAAGTCTCCATTCTTAATTAGTTGCATTGGAATTCTAGCTTAACATTAACCTGTTAGTCTTCAATTACACACTCAATTTGATCAAATCATGATGTATTCAGTACACCTCATGGCGTCATTCAATATGTCAAAGCACATATTAGTTTGTAGATATTCGTTATTTCTTCTGTTAAGGGTGATCCATGCATCTCATAGGTATACAAGTGACTACTCCACGAACTTTGTATTAGGTTATAAACTTCTATTAAAATGGCATTGTGACTAAAAATTCCATTTGCTTAAGGATCTGACGTTGATTGAATGTTGAAATACGCGTGCAAAAGCAGGATTAAACCTGCTGTAGTGGCAGCATAGTTGGTGGAAAATCATACCGTTTGCCTAGCCAACGGATGAGTTTTCACCTGAAATTTTTAACAGCAGTTAGCAAGCAGATTGAACTATAATCCTAGAAATTTTGAGCTCAACCAACTAACCAAGTGAATTGTTAGAGAGCAGGTATGGGCTTCCCATACAGAATCGTGTTGTGATACAGCATACTGTCCTGACTACCAAATGACTATTTTTCACTCAATTTCCCTATATATTCTTATTAGTTTGAGGTTTATCAAGTATTAAGAAAGAAAGAAAGACCTATATAGAGAGTGAAAGTTGATGGAACTGTCAATATAAAAAATATTTAAACCCTGTCCTGTCCATCAGAGTTGAAATTTTATGACTAGAAACTTATACCTAGGTAGAGCTAATAACTGATGCAATAATCAGTATACTTACTTAATCATATACACCAATCAAATAATAGACACAAATGACCATTAAACAGAGAATCAATTTACACCGTGGGTTGATGAAATTACCATTTCAATTCCGACCAGATATAAATAAATTTTAGTCGGATCTCCTTCTGATATGCACACTAACTCAAGAAACAAAAATTCCAATTTGATTCTCTTTGTTTCTTAAATCTATAGATCATTGTTCTAGATGCCTACCCTAGAGGATATACAATACAAGCTTATCGAGTATCGACCATAAAAAGGTTATGATTGAAATTGATACATATTTCTAAGACTAAAACTGTATCCAACTCATAACTCCAGCTACTTTCCCCCATTTTCTTATCCCACACAGTAAACCAACTACATTTCAAGTATTCAAGTTTTACTTCACTCTAAAACGCTCCTTCCATGGCATACACGAATTCATAATCATCTTTATTAGTCATGTGTCTAATTCAGTTGTTGCATTTGCAACAAAAATATCTTATTTCACATGAACAATATGTCAGTAAAATCATAATATTGATATCAAGTAGGCTTCCATAAAAAGGAATTACTCCGTATTACTCTCTTGCTATATTTTCAGGCTAACTACAAAGCAATATTGTTTCATGTATTACTAGATTCCACAAGTGTACAACGGAAACAAAATAGTATGTGGCATAACAAGGCAAACACAAATAACCATATGGATATATCTTCATTATCACAACAGAATTCATGTAAAAGATGCTCAATATATAGGTTTCAAGAAAAAGATAATCTTTCAACTCTTTTGGCACTATGAAAATACAATCTGCACAGTTCAAGTTTACAATCCAACAGTGTCTAAACACAAGCATTATCATGACCACAATAAACAAAATACACATTTCAAGCAATAACTAATTCATCCACTTACTTTGCAAGTATCTGAGTTTAATAAAACCAATTCATCCAACATTACAGTAAAACAAAAACAAAAGAAAACAAAGCAAAACAAATAAAAAATAAAAAATAATAATAATTTGGATATCAAACTTGGTATTTCAAAACTCCTACTTTACATAGATTCTGTTGCATATTCAGCACAAGCATTACTCTGTTACAGTATTATAGTAGTTATTTTAAGGCATGTGGCAGTTTTTTTTAATCTAAGAAGTTCATAAGTTACTCCTATTTCAATATTTAAGTTATAGAATTAAAAATGTAGCTTTGTTATGAAATGCAGAAGCAATTCTTAGTCCAACAAATCGCCCAAGTTATCATTTATGTATTTAATTAATTAAGTAAATTCAGATATACCTCGATAAAAATGACGATTGCATATATAAATTATATCCTTTATTATCATGTATGTATACCTGACACAGATTTAAATCTGACGCCCAAGAAACTCTTTTTGATTTCTGCAATCCTCGCATGTTTATAATTATGATAACAAATATAACAAATTCGACTTCCCCAAATTCGATTTCGTTTTTGATCCGAATAAATAGAAAACCCTAATTTTACTTATTTATTGTAAAACCTAATTTGAGCAACTTGTTTACGATTCTGAATATAATTGGACGATGAAGATTTACGTGTTGTGGTGTGAATTAGGGTTTTTTGGGGGTTGATTGATGACGGTGGCGATCGATGATGACGGTTGGATTACGGTGGCGACAGGAGGATGCTGGCTAGGTCATGAGAGAGAAATATAATAACCCCTATATATACAGGGAAAGATGATGTATTGTATTTATATACGATCGAAAGAAAAAAAATCGAGATCGATAGACGGGTTTCGATAGAACCACCTTCCCAAATCAATCACATATGTCATCCCTCAATTAACTGCCGTGTTTACATTTAGTCCCTTTTTATTACTAGTATCTTGTGAAGAGAGTGAGGTGATATGACACAATATGGTTAATGACTATTTTGATGTGATCACTATTATTCTCAACTTGATTTACAAAATGGTTGATTTAAAAGAGTGGTTACCACCTAGTGGTAGCTCCTTCCTTATTATTATTTTTATTTATTTTGTTTGTGTATAGTTTATTTATAAAGGTAAAAAATGTTTAAATGTGAGTTCAAATATCATTATTATGCCACATGATGTTACGATCTTGCATCATTAGCATTTTGTTAATAGCTAGTCAATTGATAAAAGTATGATTCAAAATAGCAAGTTTGAACCAAATAACATTAGCCCACGAAACAAGTTCATCCGATAAACGGTTGATTCTCACACATTAGACAAATTACCTAGCTTATTGAGTGTGTCCCTCCACAAGAGAGTCATTTACCGCAGGTCTAGATAGCGGACGTGAAAGTTAGATAATGTGATCATAGGTGTATTGGACCAAGAAGCTAGCCATGACCATTTAGCTTCATGAATTCCATCATGAACATAATAATTAATGTTAAGACAAGTTGAATGACTTTTCCAAAAATGTAGAAAGTTTGCTAGTGGGCCTTCGTTACTCCAATTGTCAAACGAGAGGGAAGTATTGCAACCATTATACATTATCCATTAGCATTTTCACCGTTATAATGGAAGATCAATTATGTGGAATCAATTGATTCGTTGTGGTGGAGAAGAAAAACGGTGCATTTTCATTTAATGAACTTTAGAATCACGGGTATGATTTGAAGTATTTTCTTTTTGCCAATCTTTGGACTTTAACCTACTATAAATTTTGATTTGAATCGATAAGTATGAATACATTTCACCCAATGTATGAATTCTTTAACCAAAAAGTATAGATCCATTTCACCTATGCAGCACGAGCTCAGCCTTTTCCCATAAGAGATTCTGTATAAGTTGTCAACAACTTAAGTGATAGGGGCCGAAATCATAATATTAAAGGCCAATATATTTGCATTGATGAGATAACATATTTGATGAGTTGAAGTTTTCCAGCAAATTAAAGAGTTATGTTTTTATGGTCTTTCAAATGGTTCTCAACCTTTTCAACTAGATTTTTACAATATTTTTTGAGGAGCTGAGTGGCAATGAGCGATATACCAAGGTATGTTACCGGTAGAGAAATATTTTCAAATGACATTATTTGAAGTATGTTGCATTTAATGGTACGTATTACCCAACTTTGCAAAAATATAAAAATAAAATAAATTAATAAATAAATAAATAAACAAAAAAAAATAGAATGCTTTGAGATATTCGAAAACTCATCCAAAATTTCTTTGTGATGGACGTCGTAGGAGATTTTGGACTCAACCAAACAACCGAATATAATTGCACCCACTAATCAACAAATGAATAAAAGTAATGCAAGAATGTAAATCGACACGAGAAATGTACATGGTTATATTCAATCGAGGTAATTAGTTTAGTCCATGGCCAACTAGAGAGTTTTTGATATTATTTTCGTAGCTTAGGGTTTACATGAAAGAGGATTACAATATATAGTATAAACCAATAAAAGAAAGCAATTTGCATAGCAAAAAACTTCGGCCGACATACTACCCTCTGGGTACATTACACTATCCATCCCGTACCAAGTAATCCAACCGGGTATAAGGTGATCCGACCGAGTACAAATGCACAGACTCTGATAAACATGATTAACCCGTCGGGTACGAGAAGATCCAACCGGGTACTACCTCCAAATACCAAATTTCAATTCCTTTAATTTGTATGTTCTTCACACCTATACAATCTCTCACTTGAAAATTTCACAAACCCAAATTATTAAGCCCTTATATTTCCATTTCAACCAAGTCAAATCCACCTCTCCATACCGCCAATAACAATCAGAACACGCACATTGATTAAATGCGAATTAGATAGACTTTCGATCAAAGGCCCTTCAACTACTCCTATTGTAAAACGGGACAAATAAAGAGCTACTAATTCTCTAGTCAACACCGTCTATCATCAATTCATTGGAAAGCCAGTTGAAGCTATGCAAATATTCAACGTTTTTGTTGTGACCACCTTAGTAAACATATCAATAAGATTTTTCGAACCAAGGATTTTATTCCACAACAGAGTACCATCATTCACATGATCACGAACAAATGATACCTCAGATTAATGTGTTTCATACGAATATGAAACATCGGATTCTTACCGAGATGTACAATACTTTGATTATCACAGTACAAAACACAGTCACCTTGTTTCTTGCCCAACTCTTCTAGAAAATTCTTCACCGAATAAGTTCTTTAATCGCTTCCGCTATAGCCATATACTCAACTTCTGTGGTTTATAAATTATGTCGCCCGGACGGTCGGTTATTGTCACGACGTTGTCGTCGCGGGTTGAAGGCGTTGGACGGTGACAGGATGACATTATTTCTAGTAAAACACAAGGTCATTTTAGAAGTACCTCTCAAGTAACGCAAAAGTCACTTGACTGCTTCCCAATGCTTTCTACTCGGATTAGACATAAACATGTTAATAACTCCCATTGCATGAGCAATATCCTGTTTCATACAGACCATCACATACATCAAACTACCAACAACCGATCCATAGAGAATTTTAGCCATCTCTGCCTTATCTTCATTTGTCTTTGGTGATTGATCTTTGGATGACTTTAAGGTGCTTCCAAAGGTGTATTACGTATCTTGGCATCTTTCATGCTGAATTTCTCTAAGACTTTCTCAATCTACTTTTCTTGAGACAATTTTAGAGATCCTTTAACTCTATCTCTCATGATACTCATACCAACAATTTCCTTGTAGCTCCCAAGTTTTTCATCTCGAATTCCTTAGACGGTTGTCTCTTTAACTTGTTGATCTCCATCATGTCAGAACCTATAAGCAACATGTCATCAACATAAAATAATAATATGATATAGGAGGAGCCATATAAATTTTTTCAACAAGATCCCCCATGTAAGAACGCAATCTTCACATCCAGCTGCTCTATATGTAAGTTTTCCGCAATAACAATACCAAGTACTAATCTAATAGTAGTAATCTTCACAACCGGCGAGAAAATCTCATTATAGTCAACTTCCTCTTTTGGAAATCCTTGACCACTAACCTTGCCTTGTATCTTCCTTTGCCATCGAGTTCTTCTTTGATCATGTACACCCATTTATTATGCAAAACCTTTTTATCATGAGGTATATATATACTAATGACCATGTCTTGTTTTTCTCAAGTGAACTTATCTCTTCTTTTTCATAGAAAGCTCCCACAATATGGATTCTTTCATTCACATTGCTTCAGGATAATTTTCATGTTCACCATTTACAGTTAAAAGTAAATAGTTTGTTGATGGAGAGAACCTTTTAGTAGGTTTGGGCGTTCTAGTTGAACGTCTTAATAATGGAATTGTAGATGTGGCTAACCCATCCGTGCCACCGTTATTATCTTTATCATCTAAGCTCCCACTAATTTTAGATGTTTGAACTTTTCCATCACTTGAACTCCCACTAGGACCTACAGATTATCAACATAAGTATCGTCATACATAACGTAATCCTATTTTACCATTACCTTGTAACTATAAACTGAGCTCTCATCAAAGTTGACATCTCTGTTGCGCATAATCTTCTTAACTCATCATCTAACATCTATAACGCATATCATCCAAACCATAACCAATAAATGTACATTTCCTTGATTTAGCATATAGTTTATACATGTTCACATCCTTAGTTTTCACATAAACATTACATCCGAAAACTCTAAGGTGTGTGAAAATTATGTTCTTGCCAAGCCATACCTCTAATGGAATTATGAAACCCAACGGTGTTGAGGGTCCCCTATTAATCAAATACACTGTTGTATTAACTGCACAGCCAAGAACATCTTAGGCAAACCTGCATGCAATCTCATACTTTTTGCCCTTTCATTCAAAGTCATGTTCATGCGTTTAGCAACACCATTTTTCTTAGGTGTTTCGGGATTTGTTTATAACATCCTAATATCTTTCTCAGCACAATAATCAATAAACTCCTTACTGCTATGTTCACCTACATTTTCATATTTCAAATACATAACTTTCATGTTAATTTCATTCTCAACATCAATTTTCCACTTTTTAAAGGTAACAAATACATCAGATTTATTCTTAACAAAATAAACCTATACCTTATGAGAGGAATCATCAATGAAGGTGACATGAAACCGAGAACCACCAATAGATGCCACTGATGTAGCTCCATAAACATCTGTATTGTAGACCCCGATTTCCCAAAACTAACTTTCTTTTGCTTCTCATAGACATATGGTCGCAAAAGCCAACTTCAACTTTCTTCATATCCATAATCCTCCCACTAGAAACAAGCATCTTCATACCTTTCTCACTCATATGTTTGAGCCGTCGGTGTTATAGAGTAGACTCTGCCCCTATATCAACTGTAGCATATACCTCATCATCATCATATACCTCGACTGTAACACCCACTCTTGTGGCTTAGGGGTAATTCGATAATTTCCTGTAACACCCACTCTTGTGGCTTAGGGGTAATCAGGTAATTTCCCAATTTTTGATATATATATATATATATTATATTAATGTGTTTATTAGATAGGAAAGTTAGATAAATGTCGAATAGTTAATTGTGTCAGGTAAATTAGTAATAGTTGTAAATTAAAATAGTTGTCGGTAAAATAAAATAACTTGTCTCGCAAAACGGTTTTCAGGTTCCAGACAATAAGCCAAACACGGGATTAAAATTAGCAAGTCTTTGAGTTGGTTGGTGATATAAATCACCTAACTCACCAATTTTCATCTCATTTCACCAACTCATTTCCTTCATTTCTCTTTCAAGTTTCTTTCCAAAAATCACCAACTTAAACATAAATTGAGTGTGTTATTGTATAAGCTGTGAATCCTTGTATTACTTGCTATCATCATCAGATTGTTCCTACATTTAATCGTAAGCATTTTTTTGTTGTTGTTATTTTTGGTTATAAACTTGAAATTAGGTTAATATTTGTAATTGTGTGTAATTTGATGTTTGAAAGATGTTATATGATGTTTAATAGAGGTTAGAAAGCCTATAGATCGTTAGGAAACTGAGTTTTTGTGTTTTTGAGAAAATTGGTTCGGTTTTGGGGTTTCTGAGTTCATCCTACGAGTTGACTTTCTGCGAGTTGACTTCTTGCGAGTTGACTTCTGCGAACTGAACTGAACTGCGAGTTGACTTTCTGCGAACTGAACTGAACTGCGAGTTGAGTTCCTGCGAACTGAAATGAATTGCGAGTTGAGTTCCTGCGAACTGAACTGAACTGCGAGTTGAGTTCCTGCGAACTGAAATGAACTGCGAGTTGAGTTCCTGCGAACTGAACTGAACTGCGAGTTGACTTTCTGCGAACTGAACTGAACTGCGAGTTGAGTTCCTGCGAACTGAACTGAACTGCGAGTTGACTTCCTGCGAACTGAACTGAACTGTGAACTGAACTGAATTGCGAACTGAACTGAACTGCGAACTGAGAATTTTTAGACGTGATTCTGAAAGTTTTGTTTTGCTAAATTCAAAGTGTATAAGTATAACTGAATCGTTATAACTTGATATGTATATATTTATAATTGTAGAGTGGTTATAGCTGGTAATTGCTACTTGATAATTGTTTGTCATTTTGTTATTGAGTAGTGAAATGTGTTAAAAAATTATGGAAAGAGTTGCTAACTACTTAATTATTATATTCTCAGATCAGCAGAAGACTCAGTAACATAAGATCTCTGAGTGTGGACTGTTGCAGACAGGTGAGTGGATCTGCAACTCATAATTTGAGTTAGTTGTAATGATGTGGTTACAACAAGTAACGTAGACTTGATAGACTGTTTAGTCTGATTTATGATTGTGAATACCTGCTTGCTATATTTGTGGCATTCGGGCATCTATGTTATTCAGAGGTCAATTGCGATTGGACTTGGCTACTACTGTGTTCAACACACGTTCCAGATACATGTGTTGTCGCTGGAAAGTGTGTTGTTGTGTTGTAGTGCCAAGTTATCGGCCTATTCTGTATGGGCCTTTACAGATTGTGGTAAGTGTTACTGTGGGCCACCGCGGCTGTAGGGTTCCGCAGTAACGGCCGATCCTCTTGAGTTTATGTGTTTTCGTGCTTAATATAAACAGATTGTTATGCTAAGTTGAATTATTAGTTGTACATTCATTCACTTAGCTTCGTGCTAATCCCACCATTTCTCTTCCTGCAGGTTATGTTTAAGATTGTGGGTTAAGCAGGAAGATGGTTTTTGAAGAATGTTTGACACGTGCTATAACTCTGATATATTTATAGATGTTTTGTAAATTAACATGTATGTGGATTTTGTATAACAATTATATGTGTTTTTCTTCGGAAATAGTTAAATGTTATAAGGTCGCGAAATTTTATGGTCTTTTCTGTAATATAATATATAATATTATTTTTATCCATCGCTTCCGAGTCAAATGACAGATTTAACCCTGAGGTAAATTTATGGGGTGTTATATTTCCATAACCTTGTATTTAATTATAAGTTTTATGTTATATTAACATGTTATTTACATAGGAGAATTAGTTGAAGGTCAAATTGTTAATTGTGTTAGGTAAACTACTAATAGTTTTAAATTAAAATAGTTGTCGGTAAAATAAAATAACTTGTTTCGCAATACGGTTTTCAGGTTCTAGACAATAAGCCAAACTCGGAATTAAAATTTACCAACATTTGAGTTGGTTGGTGATATAAATCACCTAACTCACCATTTTCATCTCATTTCACCAACTCATTTCCTACATTTCTCTTTCAAGCTCCTTTCCAAAAATCATCAAATTTAACATTTAATTGAGAGGGATTTCGAGCTACTGTGATTCCTTGCTGTTCTTGTCATCATCATCTTCATCTTGTTCTCATTTTGTTGTAAGCATTTTCCATTTTTGGGTAATGAACTTGAAATTGATAAATTCTTGAATTGAGTGTGTAATTGAAGTTGAAAGCTTGTTATATGATGCTATTTGATGTTTAGGAGATGCTAGAAAGCTTGTTTGATGGTTAGGAAACCGAAATTTTGAGTTTGGATGAAAAATGGTTCGTTTTTGGTGATTCTGCGGTTCGGTTCGCAGTTTGGTGTTCATCCTGCGAACCGAGTTCTTCCTGCGAACCCAGATTGACCTGCGAACTGAGTTTGGTCTGCGAACCGAACTCAGTCTGCGAACTGAGTTCTGGTCTGCGAATCGAACCCAGTTGCGAACCGAGTTTCCTGCGAACTGAGATTTTTGTCTTTTTCTGCGAGTAAAAGGTTATACTTTTAGCGACCAAAAATTGAAAGATTCATTTTTAACTGCGGATCGGACTTTTATTATTCCTTGAATACAGGGGTCACCTGTTTGATTAAATATGTTATAATAATGATTCGAAATTTGGTTAATTGAGTAAATAATTAAATAAGCAAATTTTTTATAACTTGATATAATTGATAGTTGTAGAGCGGTTATAACAGATAAACTGTAACTTGATAATTGTTTATTATCTGGATAATATGCATTGAGATATGTTATACGATTACAAGATGAGTTACTAACTCATTATCTGTTGTATTCTCAGATCAGTCAAAGACTCAGTAATATAAGAATTCTGAGAGGTGGACGGTAGCAGACAGGTGAGTGGATCTGCAACTCATAATTTGAGTTAGTTGTAATGATGTGGTTACAACAAGTAACGTAGACTTGATAGACTGTTTAGTCTGATTTATGATTGTGAATATCTGCTTGCTATATTTGTGGCATTCGGGCATCTATGTTATTCAGAGGTCAATTGCGATTGGACTTGGTTACTACTGTGTTCAACACAGGTTCCAGATACATGTGTTGTCGCTGGAAATTGTGTTGTTGTGTTGTAGTGCCAAGTTATCGGTCTATTCTGTATGGGCCTATACAGATTGTGGTAAGTGTTACTGTGGGCCACCGCGGCTGTAGGGTTCCTCAGTAACCACCGATCCTCTTGAGTTTATGTGTTTACTGTGTTAAATGTAAACAGATTGTTATGCTAATTTGAATTATTGGTTGTACATTCATTCACTTAGCTTTGTGCTAATCCCACCACTTCCCTTCCTGCAGGTTATGTTTATCTTTTGTGGGTTGGGCAGGAAGATGGGCTGTGGAAGGAATGTTTGACATGCGCTCATTCTCTGATAAATATGTTTACGTTTTGATAGTTAATATGTGTGTAGATTTTGAAGAACAACAGAATATGTTTTGTTTCAGAAATATTTTAAATATTGTAAACTCGCGAAAAAAAATTTATAGTCATTTTGTAATATAATATATAATATTATCTTTTATCCATCGCTTCCGAGTCAAGTGACTAATTTAACCCTGAGATAATTAAAGGGGTGTTATATCAACCATATATAGTGTTCACATCTTATGTCCACGAGCTATCACATGATTTCCTTTAACCACACGCTATTGGCGATTTCCAAAGGTAACATCACTACGTTCATCATCTAACTGTCTGATTGAGATAAGCTTCCGTTTTAGATCCGGAATGTATCTCACATCTATCAAAGTCCAGTTAGTTTAAGGGAAGTCCTTAATACCACATCTCTAATTCCTCTAACATCCAATCTCTTTTTATCAGCTAATCCAACATTTCCATGATATGACCTGAAGTTCTTCATCATATCCTTTTCTAGATTAGCATGAAACAAAGCTCTTTAATCCATAATTCAAGACTCAACCGAATTTTCAACACAACAAATCAATGCGTCATCCGTCTCATCAGTCGCCAAATTCTCGTCCTTAGCCTTCTCATCAGTCGAGTTCTTATATTGAGCTTGATAATGACCCTTCTTATTACAATTTCAATAAGTGACATTTCTTCTTGTTCTTATAGTCATTCCTCTTCTTGGATTTTGATTTACCCCTCTGATTCGTCCATCTTTTAGTTTTTCTGTCCCGGTTATCTGTACTTAATAAAGAACACGACGATGCACCAGAATTTCTCCTACGGATGTCTTCACTAAGAATCAAGTCACGAATTCCTCAAATGAAAATTTAGTAGTCTCAGTTGAACTACTAACCGTTGTAATTGTACCGACCAACTTTTAGGCAATGAAGACAACAATTGAAGTGTTTGCACCTGATTATGAAACACAATATTCACCGAAGCTAGTCCTTATATAATATTGTTAAACTCATTAATATGATTAGTTGTGTTTGTCCCTTCATCCATCTTCGTATTAACCAATTGGCGAATCAAGAATACCTTCTTAACAGCACTAGGTTTCTCATACATGTTAGAGAGAGCCTTAAGATAATCAAAGGTTGTCTTCTCATTCACGATGTTGTATGCGACATTCTTTGCGAGTGACAATCGAATCAAGCCTAGAGCTTGACGATCTAGAAGTGTTCAATCTTTGAGTTTGACACTTCAGGCCTATTCTTTAACAAGAGTTGATGAAGTTTCTTCTTATACAATAAATCCTCTATTCACATCTTCCAAAACCCAAAATTCATTCCATCAAATCTGTCGATCTTAAACTTACTTTCGTCCACCATTGATCTCAAACTTCAAAACTTAGAAGTTCCGATACCAGTTGTTAGGAAATGTTGGACCCAACCAGCATAAAAAACTGAACACAATTGGACTCACTAATCAACAAACGAATAAAAGTAACATAAGAATGTAAGTCGACATGAGGAATTTATGTGGTATATCCAATCGGAGTGATTGGTTTATTTCACGACCAACTAGAGAATTTTTTATCTTATTTTCGTAGCTTAGGGTTTACATGAAAGAGGGTTACAATATATAGTAAAAAAAAATAAAAGGAAATAAGTCACACGATAGAAAACTCTGGCCGAGTACGAGAAGATTCAACCGTGTACTACCTCCGGATACCATTTTTCAATTTCTTTATACGTTCTTCACACCTCAACAGGACAATGAATGATCAAGTTTAAAACTTCCATAAGTATCGTTTGAGAGCTTCATTGTGAACAAATTATGACAGTACTAAATGCATACATTATATAAGAGATTTATGTTCTCTATTATTTAAATGATGTCAATTGAAAACTCCTTAGCTGCGAGAAACAATAATAATGTCGCCTAAAGTTTCATTTGTTTATTAAGTGTTCAAGTGTAATAAAAGTCCTACATTATGATCAAAATATGTCTATAAATGTAAACTATAGCCGTATCGTTTATTATTCAATTATCTAACTAAGAAAAACCTCCCATTGAGCTCCATAAAAAACCTTATATATATATATATATATATAAGAATTCATTCTATATCAAGTTAAGTTTCAAGAATCACACCTCAACACTTACAATATCACTTCCTTGACCGCGGTTGCAAAGAAGGATAAATATGAATCCCTAACCTAGAATTTCCTAGCTCTCTACGCAACTAAATCACAATCGACTCTAATCACTGACTCTATCTTGTCGCGGCCAATCATCACCATAATGCGTTCCGCCTCCTACTATATCGTCGTGCCGTGACTAACAACTATCGCATCACGATATACGTGAGAACCCTTAACCGATTCACCTAGAATTCTGCTCGTAGAGCACCCAACAGTTGCTCGACATGCATTGCCTAGTCCTATCGATCTCAATTCACCAGTTGCAAACAAATTCAAAACCGTGTCGTTCCAGTTGTTCTCTAATAGTTCTCTTCTTCCGAATCTATATCCACCTTATTATCTATGCACAATAATCCCAAATCTTTATCTCCCAGAAACTAAAACCATAACCATCAAAACATAAACTTAATCTTGCTCACATTCATTATCGTTCCCCACCTTCAAACCATGAAGCTCTGATACCAGTTGTAAGGAATTACAACGGAAACAAACAAGTAACAACAATCAGTTCATGACCAGCTGTTAGTAATTAGCCACACAAGCAACACGACATTTAATCGCGTTACACCCTCAAATAATAAACGGGTAAATAATAAGAAACAAGATAAATAAAAATGACAATACAACACACATATATTACATGGTAATATCTGATCTCTTGGAGATCGGTTTAGTACACGGGTCAAGACAGAATTTTCCTCATTAAATTTGTGACTAAGAGGTTTTAATTACATATAAGTTATATTAGTAGGAAAAACCTAATATAGCAATAACAAAAAAAGAAAACAATTCAAGTTGATACTGACTTCGCCTCCAACCACTATTCATCGCTATGCCATACTTGTTGCTTTAATACTGTTTTTCCGTTATACTTCACAATTCTAACATATACTTTTTCAATTCAATTTAATATGAAATATTTTATAGATTTTGTGGTTAATACGAGTTTTAAGATTTTCAAACACCGTTTAATTAGAAAATAGAAAATTATAATCAAGTTCACTCGTATCTTGTAATAATTGTTAGCGATAATTATGCTTTTGTAAACAAGACCTAGAAACGTAAACAATAACTCTTGTTCTTTGTTTTGTCTTCTTTCTTTCTTTTTTTTCCTTTTTTGGCAAGACAGCCTAGAATAAATAATACTCCATTTTATGATGGAGATCGAAGACAATTGTTTGTGATTTTTATAATAACTTTAATCATCATAATCATAAATTTATATTAAATAATAATATACTGTAACGCAATTAGAAATATAAAAACATTAAAGTAATATGAGTCATTTTCTCCATAATTGGATTGATAATTGAGTAAGCGTACTATTTAAAAGAAATCAAACATCACGGCTTTATTTTATAGGGCTTATTTATTATAAATGTATTGATTTTTCCTTAATTTCCTATTGTATGTATTTATCTTTTAAAGTTTCTATTGTATATATCAATCTTTAAAAACTTCCTATTGTATGTATCTTTCTTTTAAAACTTCATATTCTATACATTAAAATGATCTAAAATTTCCTATTGTATGTATCCAAATTACACTATTCTAAGCCTTTAATACATACAATAGGAAGTTTTGAAAGATAGATACCTACAATAGAAACTTTAAAAGATGGATACATACAATAGGAAATTGAGGAAAGATCAATACATTTACAATAAATAAGCCTTATTTTGTAGTGGCCGCCAAATTGTTCGATTCCAAAGATTACATTTTATATGAGTAGATCATAATAGTCAATAACCCAATTTGCGAACTCTAATTATTATTACTTTCTATATTACAAAAATCAAAAATGTAAATAAATGTGAGAAATTCATAATTACAAACACAATGACACATTTAAGGGTTCATTTTTTGTAAAACTTTAAAATGTCTAAAGTTGGTGGAAAATTAAAATTGGAGGCTTAAAATGCGGAATTTAACTCCGAAAGCTAGACAAACTGCCTTTGTTAGTTTGGAACACGATCATCTCTTCCCGAGGTTTATGTCCATAGTTGGCACGACCCATAACTCCTAACAACTCAAAAGTTATATCATATGTTTATTATTTTAAGGCATAATGATGATAGTATTAATAAGAAATTAATAAATATAGGGGTATATTACTAATTTCTTTTGGTTTTTAAAAGAACTCTTAATAATTGAGAGGTAAACCCTTTCTAACGGATCACAATGTTGAGCTAACAATGTGTGGATGCATATAGTGCAGGAAAAACATATGTGGTACATAGCTTATGTACTATAAAGGGTAGAATCAAATTAGAACTTTCAAGTTTCATCGTTTAAGTTTTCAAAATATACATCACCAGTCTCTGATTTATTGTTACTTTACGTAAGTATTAGTACCGTAAAGAGTACCAATCTTTATCCCAATTAGCATCGGTTTCGTTTATGGTTATCAAATAGATTCGTGGGAGTGTTAATATTTTTGGTTGCGGGGTTGATTAACAAGTCGACTAATATTTTGTTAACACTTTTGGTTACAAGTGTTTATACTAGAGGTGATAATTCTCGACAACACCCATTATTGACACGACAATAAGCGAGTTAGTGTTGAGATTTGTAATCCATCAACCTGCTAATCCATAACATTTCAACCGTTATAATTTTTACCTCAAATTCGGGTTAACGAGTTGACACACCTACCCGAAACCAATACATAAAACTTAACCCGTTTACCTAACACTAACATACTTACCCGTCAACTTGTTTTCACCGTTTACATAAATGAGTTATACGAATTGTGTGTGAGTTGGTTACATTAACCCACCAACCCATTTTACGAAATTCATCCATGTGTGAGTTGAGATTCTTTGGCCTAACATCCTGAATTGACCCGACTCAAATTGTCACCAGTATTCATAATGATCGAAAGTTAAAAAGAAGTAAGTTACAAATCCTTAATATAGCTATTAAATAAGACAGTTAGATATATGATTACAAACATATAACAATTTATTGCTTTAATTGATTTGACTATATGTATTTTATGTTGTATCAATAAAAATAGAATGTAAAGTAATTTCTATTTTTTTAATAGTAATAACTGTTCTTATATATAGACAAATTTCTAAGATTGTCACTTAGGTATTGTTGGATCTTGCTTTATATTGAGAACTTTGATCTCATATATGAGCAAGAACAATCTTTATATTTGCTCATAAACTCATAAACCAAACAAATACCAATTTGGTTTACTACAAGGATTTGGGCTTGGTATGGTTGTTGTGAGTTGATTTTGGCTTAATAATTTGATCATTACACATATATTAAGTGGTTAAAAGACGGGTTTTGGGCCTCACTTGGGGTCTTGTGATTAAATCTGAAACATTTTTCTTTTTTTTACAAAGTCTGTTTTTTGTTGTAGGGTTATGACCGTTCTACAACAGTCACACCCGTTTAACAATAACAGCGTTTCATGAAAAGTTGTGTCATTTCAGATAATCATAAGATATATATATGTATGTATGTATGTATGTATGTATGTATGTGTGTTTTGTTTTGGAGATCAAACACATAAAAATATATACAAAAATCCTTATTCACATTCATCCGTCATGTTTATCAATTAGATTTGTCATATTCAAGTTTTATACTTGATTAGATTGTTGTAACCTCTGAACAGACGTATATGGGCGTTATTTTTGTCGAAGAACACTACAAACGCATACCTCAATTTTGATTTTGGAACAATCAATCAATGAAGCAAGTTTTTATCAATTAATTGATTATGGAATTTATATGTATTAATATACAATACAACTATACATATATTAATATGGTTATTGTTGTTATTTTTACATTTTTTAATTGTTGTTTATCTAATTTCTAACAAACATTAGTTACTTGTTTATGTACATTTATATCAAGTATAAGGAGTCGATATCTTTTCCTATAGACTCGACTTTCTAATTCATATGTAATTACCATTTTCGGAAGGTGGCCGATGGGAATAGTGTCAAGGTGATGGATTGCGAGAATTAAGATCGATAATTCTATTTGGTGGTGCAAAAAATGAAATTGTCAAGTCGAGTGTGCCACTCGGTCTTTTAGAGGTCTGTCTATAGAGCCGTTGTGATCAAATGGTGGAAGCCGACACCGCATCTCACCAAAGACATGCAATGGTTGTGGGCAAGTTATGGTGGTGCTTGTGATTTGCATAACATGAAGTGCATTTTTTCTTCTTTTTATCCTTTTTTATTGTGTGTCTTATAATGTTGTAAGTAAATGAAATATGAGGGTCCTGATTGGCTAGTGGTAGGTAAGCTATGATATAGTGTTTTTCAGTGTAGTAGTTGTAAGTAAGTTGTAATGATTAAACATCCACAACTAAAGTCGTGGATGTTACCATATTGTGTGATTTTAGTACGTTTCATCGTTAATTTAAGGTTTTCAAGTAGATTTGATACTTACGATGTATGGTCCTAAAATTGAGTCTAATAATAAGATTGAGACATTGAGAAACATGTCAAAAACAAAATTAAATATGAAAAGCGATAAATTGTTTGTGAGATATGTTAAAAGAATTAGATTCATTTTAAAATTTAAGTTTTATGTCTATATATCATCACTATCGTTATACATGAAAAATAACACAACATTATTTCCACTGTAATAATTGTTGTAATTGTGTAAATATTACTTTAGTATACTTAAAGGATCTCCAATAAAGACTTTTTAAAGCTGTTTATAAAGTCTTTTAAAAAAACTTTAGAAAAATGCATTACTCTAACAAAGAAAAGCTATTCGCAATTTAAATATGATATAATACGAATGAAAGAGAGTGTAAAGACTTGAGATTTCTCAAGTTTTTTCAATCTCTTTCATTATAATTATATTAATATTATTTTATAATGTTGAAATACTTTTCTTCAATAGAACAAAAGTTTTCCTTAAAGCTTTTAAGAAAAAGCTTTAAGAAAAACTTTAGACATATAATTAATGGGGATGTTCTCATTAACGGAAGTGTAATCTTACCTTTCTCATTTACAATGTATGTATGTTTGTAAGACCTTGTAATCCTTTTTTGGCACCGAACAATAGTTGTTCCAACTTCGTAAATTTCGATGTTGTGAAATTTGGGTTGGGTAGGGATCTTCTTATGTGGAATTCAACGTTAGATGTCATGTTCTTTTACAAAGAAATATTGTGGATCCCATTCTATGACATAAAAGTGACATTTTTGTTAATTCATTTAACTTTTCTTGTAATAGAACATGACCTTTTATGTTTATGTTGATGTTAATATGAGAGAATCTCAATTCATAAGTTTTCATGTGTTCTACATGTAATTTTTAATGGAGTTAAGTGACTTCTAGAAAACAAATATAATTTATTTTTGGAGAGCTTATAGTGGTTATATTGTTTCACGGATTTAAGTTGTATGAGTCGTAAACATTTGATTGTACTATCATATATTTCATTTATGTGGGTAATCTGATATATGTATTCATTTAGATTATTATCTAAAAGTCAAATCTATTTTGTTGTTATATAGTTTTTATTTATTTATGTTTGCATATATTATGACTTTAGCTTTCTAAGAAAAAGAATTCATCAGGTATCCAAGATCAAATTATAATCACATGTAAAATGGCTTTTATGCTAATCATATGTAAGGAACTATTTAATATAGAAGTTGTCAGTTTAAGTCTTATAAAAAATAAAGTGTACGTATAATATTCGGTTGCATATATATAAAATGCATAGGTTTGTCGTTTTAAAAAAATTCAAAAAAATAATAAAAAAATCTTAATTCTTCGTATATAATCTTAACAATTCATTATGTTTATGTAACCCGTATAAAATTACTTGCACAAACTCTAATGCTTTAACATTTGCTCTTACGTGTGCTTTTAACATGTTTT
Source organism: Logfia minima (assembly GCA_963921325.1). Taxonomy (NCBI): domain Eukaryota; kingdom Viridiplantae; phylum Streptophyta; class Magnoliopsida; order Asterales; family Asteraceae; genus Logfia; species Logfia minima. The sequence continues at coordinate 8,902,106 of OY992767.1, forward strand.
TTCAGAAAAAAACATTTATCATCAAAGGCCCTAGATGAGTAGATGATTAGGAGGTTTGATTTTATGTGAATGTGACTGGCGGCTATTTCACCCACTTAGAATACTGGAATACTTGTAATCTGTAAATGGGCAACGCTACCTACACAAAAAAAGTGCTGTCACCACGAATTTGACTTTTGATTGGATTGACTATGACATCTTTATTTAACTAGTTTTTCTAATTAAACTTATTTTTTTTTCTTTATTATTATTATTATTATTATTAATCATTATTATAAATATAAATATATACATGAAAGTTTATTGTAAATTCAAGTACGTTATGATCCAGATTTGTATCTTAGTATGGTATTTATCTAAAGTAGTTCGTTTTTCAGTTTCAAGTCAAACATTATTTGTCTTCGATCAACTATATTATACTAGCAAACACCCATGTAATGCGACAATTCATGTGATAATGGTAGGTGACAGTGATGATGGTAATAGTAGAGTGATGAGAGATTGCGAGTATGTATATGTTTTGAAATCTTATTGTATGTTTCTATGTTTATATTATATATATATGGTCATAGAGTGAAAATTGATTTATATATAGTAATAATAATAATAGATGTTAATAGGAAGTATAATTGTTGAAATAATCAAAATGTTAGTAATTATGTAGAGACAATATAGTCATTTCTCGTGATTGAATTGAAAACTAAATCAATGATTCAAATGCATTATAATTAATTGTAAATTATAGATCATTCTACTTATTTCAATATGTCATGTGTACTATAAAATCAAATAAAACTTTTGAATGTTGCATTAGTCCAAAACTTTTATATGGTGTAGCCAATTGTATATGTCAGTCAACAAACAGAAAAAACACGTATATATCTTGTTTGTGTTCGTCCATTAACGTTTAATTTGATAAACAAAACAAGTCAAACAAGATAATGATAAGTTTATATTTTACTTTAAATTAATCTAAATTTTTTATTACAATATTTTTTCGTAAATGATAAATTTTAAAACTAATAATGATTTAATTCTCAAATTATAACTCAGTTATTAGTTTAACCATTTAACATATTTTACATGGTTTAACCGTTTAACTTTAGGTGACACATAAAAAAACCCATTATAACATGTTATCACGAGTTAATGCTTACAACGACTTTTCAAACACGAATTTAATCTTTAAAGATTCATTATATAGTGGTTTCATCCTCAACTCATATATATTTTAAGTCAATTTATTGTAAAGTTTTAGCATACCATATTTAATATAAATAATTATTATGTCACATTTTACTAAATATTTTTTCTAAAACACTTATTTTAAATTGGTACATGAAAACAATATAAAGTTCATTGTTTAATCATATTTTGTTGGGTTTCATAGCATTATATAGAAATTGACATTTTTACATGGAAGTTGAAATTTTTGTTATATCTTTTAAGCACTATATTTAGCAATATCTTATACATTAACACAAGAATTTTAGTAGAAAAAATGTCTGTTTGAAGAAAAAGTTTTATGTTGAATTCAAAAAATATCACGTCAACATAAAACAAGAATAAAAGTTTTAACAAAATGAAAGTGAACATAGTCATGTGTATAAATTAATACCGAGTCTGATAAATTAAATTTGATTACAGAGATCAATTAGGTTATATTTAAAAAACTACTAAAAAACAAGTTTCATACATAATATAATACTAGCGTTAAATTCCGCATATAATAACGGGTGAAGATTTCACATGTTGATATTAAGATACAAATATTTAATGGTATATGAATGCAATAATAATTTATATTTCTTTAATAAAAGTGATTTTTTATAATAGTTTAAATTATTCTAATTGTAAATTCAATATTATAATACAAAAGAAGAAATATTTAAATTTATTATGTGAAATATAATATTAATTGAATGGTTTAAAATAATTAACAAGTGGAGAGATAAGTGAAGGGATAAAATGGTAATTTCCGATATCTTTTTTTTAAAGGGAGAATTACATATATATCCTTATAAAATCTAAAAATTACATATATATTCAAAATAAAGATTTTGATGTATTATGTACAATGTTTTTTAAGCATACTTTGAATATATATGTAATTTTCAACTTTTTCAGGAACATAGATGAAATTCACCTTTTTAAAAAAATTAAAAATGAGAGTATTAAATGCTTAATAAGAATTATAAATTAAATAATAAATAATGTCAAAATTGTCAGTGTTATAGAATATATCGACTCTCTTTCGTGTGTATAACAACACCATTTCTAAATGTGTAAAAAGTCTTTTTCTTGCATATTTTATCCATAATCCAAAAAAGTTTAGTGTATTTGTAATCATTCGACTAATTTCTCGTATGTAACATTTGGTGGAATCTCAATGTCTCAATTTCCCAGTTATTTCACACTCTGAGTAACTTTAGTATTGCCAAAATATAATTATATAATGTTTTGTAAATCGAACAAGATAATAAACAGGTCGTTTTACTGGTTCACATGGAGTACGGATCAGACAGTGGACCGAACCAATAAACTCAATTACACCCTTAATTAATGTGCGTATGGAGTAACCTATTAACTTGGTTATGCCATATGAAGTACGGACTCTTTTAGATAATAAAAACAATGCATTTACTCACATCAATAACTTGTGATTTCAAGTGTAATTTAATGTGATCTTTGAACATACTATGAATTACAAGTTATATACAATTAAAATCATTTCACAAAAGAATATGCGATAATCATTGGTTTTCTCATCTAAAAGCTCTAATATCCGATCCTCGAGATTTTAAATAGTACTCAAATCTATGACCCTTATTAAGCATTTAACACTCTATTTTTTAATCCTTAAAAAATGGATACTGGAAATTACCATTTTATTCCTCCACTTATTAATTATATAAATCATTCAGTTAATATTATATTTTACATAATACATTTAAATTTATTCATTCTTTTTTTATATCACAATATTGAATTTACAATTATAAGAATTTAAATTATTATAAAAAAATCTCTTTCAATAAAGAAGTATCATTTATTATTGCATTCAGATACCATTAAACATTTGTCTCTCAATATAAACATGTAAAATCTTCACCTGCTGCTGTACGCGGGATCCAACGCTAGTAAACTTAATTGACTTCTAATAAATTTACCTATGAACCCCACTTGACTAAGAATAAATATAACTAAAGGGTTTTTATGTAGCGTTATATGAGTAGTATGCATGTACATGAATTAAAATAACACGTTCGTGTTTGTTCATTAAAATTTTACCGAACAAATGAACGAACAAGTTTTCTTGTTCTCTGTTTGTTTCATTCATAAAAATGTTTATGAATGGACATAAACAAATGCAAAAGAAATAAATATATAATTTATACATTGCCACAAGATTTATATGCGAAGTGAAACTTATAAAAACCATTCCTTATATAAAAATCATATCAAGAAAAAGATTAAGTTTAAACTAATTAAATAAGATATATTAGATAAATAAAAATATAAAGAGAGTATATAAACTTTTTATATTTACAACAAATTATATAATTTATATAAAATATATAAAGATAAAACGAACGAATTTTAACAAATGTTCACGAATGTAATCGAATGAACGAAAGATATGTTCGTCTTCATTCATTTAACTAAGCGAACAAAAAATCATGTTAATTTACTAAACAGACAAAGATAAAAAAAAATTTGTCATCGAACGGTTCGTGAAATGTTCATTGAATATTCGAATCGTTCACAGACCTACCAAGTAGTCAATAAATAACAAATGTTGAAATTGTATCGAAGAAATTTTGTATATAATATGTTTGGAGAATTTCATATTAATCTTTTTAAACCTAAAGATGTCATATATGTCAATGATAACGCATAAAAAGTCATGTTTTCACGTACGACATTCCTCTTAGTTTAGAAATTTAATTAACAAAAACGTACCAAGAATCATTATCTTTCATATTTTGTTAACAAAGTCAAAACGGGAACGATGTTTCAAAAACCATTTAAAATGGACGGAAAATGTGCTAAAACGACTATAAATTGGCAAAGACAACTCACTCATATTTTAAATCACCTAATGATATGAAAAAAATAATCTAAAATGTCTTAAATTGTTTATTAGGTAATTATGAACGTATGGATTCAAGAATCGCTCAAAACAGATCAAGAACAAAGAAGTTGGAGCCAAACTAGGACATCAAGTTACGATCCCACACACAAGAAGCCAGGTACCAAAATAACTTGGGCATATATAGTGAGCCGTATACGGCCTAACTAGGACTGTATATGACAAAGCCATCAACCATATATGACTTGGGCATATACAGTGTAGCCTAGACCGTACACGGTCTATGTCACTCGTATATTGTCTGTAGCTTTGTCGTACACATTCCTAGTTAGGCCGTATACGGCTCAGTGACCCGAAAATACGGTCCATGAAATTTTTGAGCATACAAATTGGATTTTTATGTCTTTGAAATATAGGGTGCAATTTTTGAAGCCAAATACCGACAAAATCAAGAAAATATGGTTTGGAGTTGCTGGAGTCTTTGCCTATAAATACCAACCTCAACCAAAACATTTCAACATCATCTATTCGCTCAATATTCATTTCTCTTTCACTTTTTCTCTCTCGATTTTCTCTTTCTAAATTATTTGTATATTTTCTTTTTAGTTTAGTTAACTAAATTAGTGGTTAGAGTAGAGAAGTTATCTTTGTATTCAAGAGTTATAGTGTACGAGCTTTAATTCAAGATTACAAGTTTCTCAATAATATGCTCCTTATTATCCCCGTGATATCTATAGTCTCATACTTATATTATGTCTGATTTTATTCTGCATGTTTATATTTTATACTATCTATCTCTTGCCATGATTAGTGAGTAGTTTATTATTATGGTTGTTGAAATGTAAAACAAATAAATTAATAAAGATTTAAATAAATAACAATAAATATAAATCAAAGAAAGAAAACTTACATTGAGGTCAAAATTTGGATCATCCATTATTTACACCATTTAAGTTTCTTCAACCTCCAAAATTTAAAATAAAAGAGTATGGATTAAACTTGCAGAAGAACAAAACAAAAGAAGAATAAACCTTAATCTTATCGATAATGGTGGTGTCAAACGGCACTCATGGATTGAAGATGTTAATTACTCGTACAAAACGGTAAAAGGAAATCGAGATTTAATTACCCGTACCAGACGATGTGCATGGATTGACGGAGCGCGCGCCACATGTCAAGAAACAAGTGGTGGCGTCAGTCTGCAAAGGCGTTCACGGGAATATCAAAGGCGCTCATCACGTGTCATTACGAGCTTCGTTGCTGGTGTCAGTGAGCATTTGAGTGGAAGATGTGCGCCACGTGGCGCAAAGCATGGAGTGGTTGGTGAGCGACTTGCGCCCAACTTTCTTTTTCAACTTGAAAGCAGAAAAGGTGATCATATATTCGCTATATGGTTTTGCCACGTGTCGACCGTTGATTTGTTTGTTTTATCGTAACGTGCTCTGGGCTCACGTGCGATCTTTTTTTTTTTTTTTTATATCTTTTCAATGAAATATGTTTGTTTAACATTTGACTTGTACTTAATTGAGCATTTGACTATGATAATTAATGTAACTAGGAACAATATTTAAACTATTCGCGTCGTGAGCTTCTATACAAACGTAAAATGATGAAATAGTTTATTAAAAATAAAAGTCAAATAATTAATTTATTAAATACCCTTAGTTAAAAATATGACTAATAATTTTTCTGTTTTAAAATCTTAAGATCGAATTAATATATTTATCTCTACGTATGGTTGTAGATGGGTGGAATATGAAATAGTTTGTAATTTGTCGTTCCAAGAAGAGTAAAAAGAAAAGATCAAAAATAAATATCTCGTTAAGAATAAGCGAATACCGGATAACCGGGGATTAAATCATCAAAAGTCAAACACTCAAACCCATTATTAATTGAAACAATTAAAAAATTTTAAGAAATAAAATAAACATAAAGAAGAAACATATCTAGGTATTAAAAGTTCAACCGACATATTCACAAGATCTCTACTCACTACTTCACTTAATTAAGTCACCTTAATCTCTTCTTTCTATTTACCTTTTATCACACCTGCTCCTTCACTCTCATTCCCTCCCCCCCCCCCCCCCCCCCCCCCCCCAATCAAATCTCCATCTTCTTCATCTTCCCCAAATCTCAAATTAAAAAAAAAAGAATGGGTTCAGTTTCGTTAAAAATTGGTGATGGAACAGCAAGATTCAAAAACGCCAACGTTTGTTCATCGGCAGTACATATTCTCATGTTATTTTCAGTCATAACCACAAATCTATTTGCTTTATATGCTTTCACTTACTCCCCAAAACCCCATTCTCATCAGATTCACTTTCTTACACATCATCATACCCATAAAAACATTTCTTTAATCTCTGAACAAGTTTCTTTAATCCTTAGAGAGATTGATTCTTCACAAAAAAAACTTGCCCAGATGGAAAAACACCTTCTTGGTTACGAAAGTATTGATCTTTCCACACCCCACATCCCGAATGAGCTTAAATTCTTTCTACAAAAAAATCAGCTTCCTTTAGGTAAAGATTCAAGAACTGGGATCACTGAAATGGTTTCATCTGTGGGCCATTCTTGTTATAAATCTATAGATATATTGTCTCAATATATGAATTATAAACCAAATGGTGCTTGCCCTGATGACTGGAGTCTTTCACAAAAGTTGATTTTGAAGGGGTGTGAGCCTTTACCCAGAAGAAGGTGTTTTGGAAAAATAGTCCCTAAAGTTGGTCTTCAACCTTTTCCTATTTCACTTTGGAAAAATGTTAGTGAAAAGAGTTATAGTTGGAGTGGTATTGGTTGTAAGAATTTGGCTTGTTTAAATAGTAAGAAATTGAATAGGGATTGTGCTGGTTGTTTGGATTTAAGTAATGGAAATGAAAATTCAAGATTTATTAAATCAAGAGGTAAAAATGATTTCTTGATTGATGATGTGTTAGGTTTAGGAAGTGGTGGGATTAGAATTGGATTTGATATTGGTGGTGGATCTGGTACTTTTGCTGCTAGAATGGCTGAAAAAAATGTGACTATTGTGACTGCAAGTTTAAACATTGATGCACCTTTTAATGAATTCATTGCTGCTAGAGGTAGTTTTCCATTATACTTAAGTTTAGATCACAGGTTCCCATTTTCTGAGAATATTTTTGACATAATTCATGTTGGGAATGGGCTTGATATCGGTGGGCGAGCTGAGAAACTCGAGTTCTTGATGTTTGATATTGATCGGGTCATTCGGGCTGGAGGGTTGTTTTGGTTGGACAATTTTCTTTGTTCTAATGATGAAAAAAGAAAAAACTTGACCCGTTTGATCGAACGGTTTGGATACAAGAAACTGAAATGGGTTGTTGGTGAGAAGATTAATGGTGCAGGGAACTCTGAGCTTTACTTGTCTGCTGTTCTTCAGAAACCAGTAAGAGTTTGAAGGTTGTTTCCAATTGGTAAGACTTTACTGTTCTTCGTAGTTTAAATCTATTATATATTGTCAAATTTTGATTGAATTCTATGGTTACATAAATTTAAATTCCGTTTAGAATGTGAAATAAGTGAAATGAAAAATGTTTGTTACTATACCGGATAGGATGGAACTTGGTCCAGAAATTCGGTTTGTAAGCTAGAATTGTTAATTAGTTAGCTGGATTTAATACCAAGTTAGATTCTTGAGCTTGTGTCTTGTGTATACCTTCTTGTTGATGTGAAAGTTTTTGTCTTAATGATCCTTTGAGAGAACAATGACGTAAGGTAAATGGTTCAATTTTTATAATGAAGAAAGAGACCTTAAGCATGCTAGTAGTAATAGTGTATCAAGGTCAACCAATGTGCTTGCCGTTAGTCCACCAGGGTCACCTTTCATGGTGAGGCCTGGTGAATAGTTACACATGATAAGTGATTCTTTGTTCTTTTTTCCTTATTTTTGGCAAATATGAATTCAAGTAATAGCTTTGACAAACTTTGAAAACATTGGATTTACACCATCAAATGCTTAACAGTTAACAAAGATCTGAACAGATTAATCTAAATAAGTATTTGTAAACATAATTATGCATGCCTATTTATCAATTACACCCTACACAATTTTCTTAAAAACGATTTCTTGTATCTAGATTAAGAGCATAAGATTAACCACAAACTCACTTGATTCCCCGCTACATAACTTCACATTTATAAGTTTCATCTTGACCTTGATTCCTTGAATGCTATGCTAGACCAATATCTGTTTTTCTTTTTTTTGGTTAAAGATGATGGATTGATGGTGTTCCTTGAAGTCAATATAAATCACATTCCACACGATGCAATTGGCTTCCAGATTCCAGAACTTAGACATCTTTGGACTCATCCCAACTTGCCAGTCTACCAGAATCAAGTAACCAAAGACAGGCATGACCCCACGTAAATTCTACCATCTAATTAACTCTGATTAAATTGATACTGTCTATGATGGACAACGTAGCGAAAAGTGATCAAGAGTTCAACTTCACCTCTTCTTGGTTTTGTATGTTGACTTGAGTAGTGATCTTTTATTGTTGAAATATGATATGTAGACCTAAAACTATAAGCGTAAATATAGACCTAAAAATGTGATTGGTTAATGTGATAAAATGATAGGTGGAGATTAAGAGAGAATATATGTGTCCGTGATATGTTAAATGATGAATGAAGTAGGTCTAGTTTTACGTCTATATAGCATTACTCTTTAATGTTTTGTTACATAGTTTATCATCATGAATTGCATAAAGTATCTTTTAGTTCACGTTCAGTATAATGGGACTATAATGTTTTAAGTGCAGGTGACCTTTAAACATGTCCAACAGTTGATTTTAAAGAACTTTAATTCATGATTGCATAAAATACTTCTAATTTAGGTTTAGTATAATGGGCCCATAATGTTTTAACTGCAGGGGACCTTTTGACATGTTCAACAATTGAATCTTACAGAACGCTTGAGTATTAGCTGTTTAATGCCTGTTGCATTATCTTTGCAAAGTCAAACAAACAGCTGTTATTTTGTGGTTTTGCAATGGTCCTCGTTGCAAAACCTAGCCTCGTTGTGAAATGGTCCTTATTTTTGATCAAATTGTTGAAATCTTTTGGCAGATAAGATTCATTTCAGGATTACGTTGTGGGATCTTACAGTTCTTACCGCTGCTGCAGCCTTGTCAAGTTTTACACATCACCTATGCATTGCCTTAGATTTTTCAAAAACTATTTGTTCCAGATTTACCCCCATAAGAAGTTGGCAATATTCCATTGACATGTATACCAATGATCGAGAAGTTTGTCCCCAAATAAGTCTTTCAGATGTGCCTAATCAATTACAATCATTGACCTTGAGTGTGGAACAGACTAACTCCAGCACAATTGCCGAAAAATAACATCTCAAATTGTCCTTCCGCATACGTCTTCAGATTGTGACAATACGTTGGAAGCAAGGCACACGATTATTTAAGAATCTCCTGCAACAATTTCGATACATAACACGTTGAGGATATGAAATGCTAATTAGTAACGGACGTTGTATCTGTCATAATTTCTTTTTCCAATATATATGTTCGTTAACGAATCAGCTCTAACAATAGCATTTATCGTTATTCTTGGCGGTGATTAGGATTAATTTGTTTCCTTGAACATAAATTCTGACACTAATGATCTTGCATCCATCCATCTTTGTAGCTCTCAAATGACGTTGACAATTTTTGATAATACACGTCCTTCTTGGACCTTACTTTTAACGAATTCATCACTCTACTCAACACATTTGATTTACAAAGAAGTTTGCTCTTGCAATCATCTCGTAATCCTCATAAAAAATGTAATTTGTAAAAAGGCGTTTTGCTTTATTACCACTATTACTATTATCATCATCCTCAAGATGCTTAGATCACACGAAGTAGGGGTGGAACGTGATCCGTTCCGCCACTCTGAAATGACATTTCGGTTAGTGTTCGGATTACAACGTTCCATTCGAAATGCTGCTATTCCACATTTTCTTTTTGTTCTTTTATCTTTTAATGCAACAGCTAGAATAAGATTATATATAAAAAATATAGAAAAATGGTAATATGATTGTGTTCTTTTTTTAATTTTCTTTTAAACCTTATTTTATATATATTTCTATTTCTATTTATAAATATCATACTTCAAATGCAATTTTAAACACATAAAATCTCTCCTACAAACACCCATTAAAAAACTCTATAATTCACAATAATGTCTTCCGAGTCTTCTTCCGTCAAGGAAACAATGTTTCAATTCCTCATTCAAGCTCGTAATTATCGTAATAAAGTTTTAATTCCTTGAGAAGAAGTCGAAAGTTCCAACCGCACACGTACACGTCGATAATCGTGATCGGGTTGGTGCACCCCAAACGTTAATGAACGATTACTTTGGTGAAAACTCGAAATACCCCAAGGAGTATTTCAAGCGGCGCATTCGTATGAGAAAACGACTATTCCTCCAAACTATTGAAGGTATAACTACTTATTATATCAAATCTATCCCTTGAGTATTTTTAATATTTTCGAAAACGACCTGATGCACGTGGTGTTTAAGGTTTTAGCACTATTCAAAAAGTGACATCTGTCCTACGTCAATTGGCATACGACACAGCACCGGATGCATTTGATGAATATTTGAAAATGTCAGAAAGAACGTCAGGTGAAACATTACAAAATTTTACAATGTGCATGATCGACTTATATCCAAATGTTGAGATGAGAGAACCAACTGAAGAAGACATATGTCGGTTGTATGTAAAACATGAAGAGACTCATGGTTTTTCGGGGATGCTTGGAAGTATAGATTGTATACATTGGGCTTGGACACAATGCCCAAATGTATGGAAAAGGAAAATACACACAAGGCAATCACGGGTATCCGACGATCATGCTCTAAGTTGTTGCCTCATACGACATGCGAACTTGGCATGCATACTTTGGGGTTGCGGGGTCAAACAACGACTTAAACGTCTTGAATTCATCCCCACTGTTCCGCAACTTGCTAAATGAATTTACTCCTCAAATCCTGTATCAAGTGTATGATGTGGATTACGCAAGAGGATACTATCTTGCTGACAGGATATATCTATCATGAGTAGCGTTTGTTAAAGGGTTTTCAAGTGTTGTTGACGAAAGTAGGGTAAATTTTACTTGTATGTTATAGATATGGTGGAATGCTTTACTTTATTATGGAAAATTATTAGTTCGATTGATAACACCTAAGTTATGTGCTCTTAAGTTATAAGGTTAGAGTAAACTTGTAAATGCGAATAAAAATAAATGATACAATGTATAAAGTATAATATTTATCAGTTTTTGTCGCCCTCACATAGAATTTGGAAATTGATTTCACCAAAATTTTGAGACAATGGTCCAACCTGTCTCGATTAGATTTCAAATTAGACATAAACACATGATCAATGGTAGTCATCGATGTCGATCACCGTTAATGAAAAACTGGATCTACTAGATCTTGACAAACCCGCTAGTAGATGGATCCATCCAATTTTATGTAAACGTTTATTATAAAGAATAAACATCTTTTTCTAATGAAAGATTAACATTTTTTTTTTGAAACAAAATCATGAAAACTAATTTGTGTACTCGGCTAAAGAAGAGTAGTATTAGATTACACAGAAATAATCTAGAACAGTAGTATTGGATATTTAAATGGGGAAGTTCTCATGTTTAAATGTACGGTCTTGTGGGTTAGTTAAAGTTTACACTGAGATTCGATAATAAATAAAGAGAAATGGTAATGACACTTTTAAAGGATGTTAATAATACTGATTTTTATGCATAAACCGGTTGTAGTTTATTATTAAATGTCATTATCATTAATTATTTGTTAGTTACTTTACCACTATTAATGCATGAGATTTATTTGTACTGACATTTTCTAGAGTTGTCATTGATAAAACACATAAAAAGATATGCAGTGATTTTCAAGAATAAACGTATAAGAAAAATGAAACTTAGGCCAATCGACTATGACATAGGGAACATCTTTTTGGTAAGATGAGAGCACGTAGTTAAGGTATGATATTGTGATTACCAAAAATACATATAAAGTTTTACAATTTGAAGTCTAATATGTAAGTTTGGTTTTCTTTATACTTGTTATACTTTTAACCATATACAAGTTATACTTTTAATCATATACAAGTCAATTTTATCATCGTCTTAAAGTTAAATTCAACGATAAGTTAATTGTTTTTAAACTTTCATTAGTTATTTCATTTTTTCCAAATAAATACTAATTTATAAATTTTAAACTTTCATATTAAATTAAAATTTTAACATAATATTTCATTAAATTAAAATTCTAACATTGTTGATAATTTGTGTTTTCAGTTTGATATAATAAAGTGTCAAAAAATTTCGATATATCTCACACGTGAATCAATAAAATTCTCTTATCATAACAAATAAAAATAAAATAATACTAATAGCATAAACAATAAAACGAGCAAATAAACAATGAAATTAATTGTTTGTTGTCGTTATGCGTGACTTATTAACGATTCATACATGTACAAAGGATATCATTTAATTATTGTTTTATACATGAAGTAAATCGTAATAATTCAATAATACATAGATATTTTTAATCGTAACTGAAATTGACTGGTCACTTTTTATCAATTTAGTGTCACGTCAGCTTTTTTCAAACTGACTGAAACTGACTAACAACTGGCTAACCCGTGCCAATGGTAACGGTCTATTGTTTTTCACTATTTACTTTACATATTTAATACACAATAATTAAAATAAAACACATTTCATTAAAAAAAACATTACATTTTCAAAAAAAAATATTACATTTCCTAAAAAAAAAAACTTTACATTTCCTAAAAAAATAAAAACATTAAAATAATAAAAAACACACTAAATAATTAAAAAGTAATCTAATTGGAACTCGATTGTTCCTCTTCGGCATCACGAAGTTCGTCCGAATCGTCATCTTCTGTCGGAAACATTGAACCATACATGTTTACTATTTTTTTCCGAGCAGAATTGATCATTTTTAATTCCCTTTTCAGCACGTTATGGTATTTTTTTATAAAGAAAATTCAACGCTTTTAAAGCTAATTTTTCCATCGAACTTTTTGTAATCGTTTTTATTGCGGTTTGTTGGAGGCGAGCGGTTTTTTTAACTTCCCCAAGGACTTCAATCTTTTCGTCTTATAAACTTCTTGATGAAGTAGCCGCGTCCAATGAACCCGAACTTTTTTGAGACTTGCGACCGGGTGGACGACGTAGTGGGTCGTCTTGAAACAACCTTTGCATGTTAGCTGCAAAACTTGCATGTTAGGTATTGTTGTATTTGTTGGAATTGTTGTGTTTGGTTAACCTTGAGAGTAAGGGTTTGTAAGGGGTACGTATTGTGTAAACCCGAATAGTGGAGACGTTTGAGACGATGTTGAAAAGTTTGATTGAGCGGACGAAGAACCGGATCATGAATTTGAGTGTTTATTAAATTGTTCCACATATCTTGGGATACATTTGATGAAGATGTTCTTTTGTTTTGGTTATTAAACATTTTGTGTATGAAATGAGTGTGGTAGTATGTAGTTTTTGTGTATGAAATGGGTGAAGTGTTATGTAGTTTTTGTGTATGAAATGAGTGTGGTGGTGTGTAGGTTTTTGTGTATAAAATAAGTGTGTAATTATATGAGTGTAGTAGTTGTTTTTGGTGTGAATATAGTTGTTTGAAGTGTATATATATACAAGAATAATTGTGTATGAATTAATAGGTAAACTAAGTAAATAAATATTTTTTTTTTTGAATATTTTTTGTTGGTTTGTGAGTTTGGTCGTTTGGCCCAAAGTTTGAGAATCAAAATTCAAATTTTCAAAAATAAAATCCGTTTGTCATTGAAAAAAACAAGAAAAAAAAAAGAAAACAGCCGAAGCTTCGTCGGATATCCGACTAAAAGGAAACCGACGGCTGACCGACGATCCCGTACCAATGGCGTCGGTTTCGTCGGCCAAACCGATGGCTCAACCGACGATGCCATTGACATTGCCCTAAATAATAACTATAGAATCATACCAAATGACCTATAACGCACTTGTATGTAAGGAATCTATCAACTTTGAAGTTGTGAGTTTAACTTTTATGAAAGGTAACTTTGTATATACATATGTGGGTTTTTGAGAGCTTTAAAAGACGTGAGTTTTTACTTTTAGTAAGGTCCAACTCATAAGTTTTGTTTCACAACACAATAAAAATGTAAATTTAAAAAATAAATAAATTTCCAAAAGTTCTTAAATAAAATATTTTTTGAATTACGTTTGAGTAGAAACTTCAGTTTCAGTCATACATTTGAGCTGCAACCTCACTTGTAGCCTATTAATGCCAAGCACACTTGTACTAAATAAAAATATGGAAATGCACTTGTTTTATTCATTGCTGATACTTTTTTAACCTTTATTCAAATTCATTGACTTATAGTAAAAAAGCATATAAAGACGTGGCACTAGAGAAGAGAAGACCACGATATTTGAAAATCAAAAGACCAAACTGCTTTTGGCAATACCTGCACTCAAACCCCTTCCCTCTAACAAAACCTCCCCTACAAAGCCATGTCCACACCATCACCTCTCCTCTAATTTCTCTCCTCCCTTCAATTTCCACTCACTCTCACACAAGGTATCTTCGCCACTCTTCTCGACTAGAATGGTTTAATATTCCATCAACATCTTACTGCGTATTAAGTATTGCCTCAATCACTTGTACAGTACAACTACCCATTTCAAAATTTCCATACTTTATTATCCACCAGTAATTTATATGGGCATTTCTGTCTAGAATTTGCAGTTAATGTATATCGTATATGATGTTATTATTAGTTAGTAATGAAATGATGATTCTCAATCAGTCCAACTGATTTTATTAAAAATCCGAGTTTATGGTCCTTTTTACGTCATTATAAATTATAACTGTTTAAAACCTCAAGATCTACGTCATCGAATTCGTCGCAATACCCTTTATTTGTTCTTACTCTTCTTATTCCAATTCTTGTCAAATCCATATACATTTTTGGAATATTATATTTAATTTTATTGTTTGGAACTTCAATTTTTTATGTGTTGCAGTAAGCATGTATCACTTGGCCACCGTTTACCGACACAAATCCACACTTACTTTTTTTTGATAATATTTATGCCGCTCAATTATTAATTTTGTACTACAGTACAATTTTGTAATTTTACAGTGAGCATTATATTGTTTCCGACATTTTGCAGGTTATAGGGACGGCTAATGTGATGTTGACTGTAACGTTTTCAAATTCTAACGCTGCCGTTGACGGAATATCCTCGTCTCCGTCGTCGTCGGCGGAGCCACCACGACGGAGCAAAAATAGGTTTATCAGTAAACCTTCATGGCTTTTGCTCTCGATTTCTGGTATGTCATATGTGGCATTTTTCATTTAAATATTCTGTCAATTTGTTTGAAATAAGTGTGTTTTTGACTTTTTGATTGGAAGCTGGATTTGCAAAGTTAAAATGATGGGAAAGTGATGAATTTAATGGAGATTTGGTTCACATGTAGTTAATCCCACTTCCTAATGATTTGAGCTAATTTTTGATATAATTAATTAAGGGTTAAATTTAATATATTAGTAATTTTTACTAGTCTTTTTAGCTGTACTTACGTTTTTAATATAATACCGCATCGAGTATTTGCTTATTAATCTAGTATATAGTATATTTAATATTTCTTTTAATTAATTAAATTATTATGATATTTAGGCTTAAAATATCATGTCGCATATTCATAAATAAAGTGACATGTCGCAAATACAACAACTAACGTGATACGACTAAATTGCACGTAGGTTTAACTCGTCAGAGTTATTGCAAATGTTTTGTTAACCAACCTGTATATGGTAAAAGTTTTAACAAGTGGGAAACATATGTATAAATGTTTTTTTGACATAGGCCTATGTCTACACTCTACCGTATGACTTAAATTAATAAAAGATTATATAAATTTGTTATGTGACAAGCTTTTAATGCTGAAATAATTCAAAGTAAATGCCCATATAAAGCGTACTGGGATGCATTTATTTTTGCATACAAATGGATTTCTGTAGCAAAGAAATCACGCAATTTTCAACGGTCGAGATCTTTTCTTTCATTTAATCAAGTTTTAGATGGAAACATCTTCTCATTATATGTCATGTCTTGTCGTATAAGTTTCTAGGTTACCTTTCAGTAGGGGCTACATTGATAATAATAGGGTACTGTCGACTGCACTTGCTATTTAATCACCCTCCGTTTACCTCTTTTACTAGTAACTAGCTTTGAATTTTATTTTAGGCTATTATTTGAACACCCTTGTATACACAGATACTTATATAGCGGTATCTATACATGCACTTACATAGGTATTCATCGAAGAATTTTGGAGTGTCCATTTAGAATAACTTTTTTATTTTATATACGAGAATTCGTAGATTTTATAAAAAGAACGATATTTTTCACACGTGACAACGTATTCTTATTTTTATTGGTATTTATTTTTTTATCCTGTACGAGTTTTGAGAATGACCTACGGACATTGAGACGTTGGAAAAAACCATTATTCTTTTAGCCGAATCTTTTGCGTATGAAAATGAGTTTTGAATAGATTTGAGAGGGAGTTGGTTTACTGGGCTGTACCCAAAGATTGTTTTTATGTATTGTCACTTTCACCCTTTTATTTTTTTCCTTTTCAATTTCCAAAAGTAAAACAGTTCCAAGAAATCATTCAAAACTCAAAAGTAGCTGCCAAATGATCCCAACTTTCATTAATATTCGTTTCTTATTTTCAAATTTTGAAATGGGCTTTATTTGCCTTGTGGTTTTTTTACCTTTTGTTGGTTTTACTTTAACTCGGTTTGTAGTTTTATCGAAATATGTTACATATGCCTAAAATGTATGTACAAACATATGTCTGATAAAATGATTAGTACACATGTAAGTTGATTAGTAAATGTAAGGAGAGAGGACTGATGTAATTCTTGTGACAGATAATACTATAATAGAATGTTAGGCGTGTTTTAAGCCTATTTTTTAAAGCATATATAGCTATGTTATGTACATTATAAGTTTTGTATTGAAACAAAAATGAAAATTTCTTAAACAACCAAAACAAAGCTGAACATAATGTAAAGCCTAAAGCCTGAGACTTTTAAAGACTAAGTTATTTCTAGTCAAAATTTTTCTGCAGTGTTTTGATTTATGTTTTGGACCTTATTATCTTTTTATTGCATTTTAGAGTCTAAATGATCTGCAGTTGATGTTAAGATCAATAGATTATGCAGTAATCAGATCATTTTGCGGTAGCATAATTTCTTTTAAGGAAACATCTTTGGTTACAACTCTAAACAGCCTAAACACGTCTAAACACCTGTTTTAATATCAATAGTGGTGATCAGTGATACTATCATAACTTCTTATATATAATCTTAAGAAATCTAATATTAATATAAAACTACTAATTGATGAGGAGTTCAATAATCAATAGTACAACTTATCAGGACTAATGTACTTTTTATTTATTTATTTGCGGAAACAGACATGGAGGACAAAATACAAGCCATTAATGGAGAAAACCAGCCGGACACATTTGGTGAACGTGCAGATTTCTACTATCGAAAACGCCCTGAACTTCTAGCCTTACTTCAAGACCTCTACAATCGTTACCTTTATCTAGCTGATCGTTACACTCGAACACTCTCAAAACAACAAAAACAAGAACAGTTACATGAACAACAAGAAATACGTACAATCTTAGATGACATGATAAACACCAATGCTGATCATTCGGATGCTGAAAGCTCACTTTCTTATGAAACTCCACATAATCCTCAAAAACCCAATCCTTCCGAGTTAGTAATATCTGAACTCGTAATGAAGTTTGTAGAGTATGAGATCGCAGTCGATGAACTCCAAAATCTGGATATGATTCAGGTTTTATTTAAATTCAATGCAACATAGTCCCATCTTCTAATTGGAAAACTAATTTTGAACTTCTAACTTTCAACTTTATCGTATGACATATTATTTTTAGCCTAACAATATGCATTCTTACGTGCTGTTACCTGCATAGAGCAATGAATTATTTTCCCTTTTGTTATTATTGTAATATCTTTGTTTGCAGGAAGAGTCAGAGAAGAAGATTGAGTTACAAAAAAGTTTATTAGACGTGTTAGAATCCGAGCGTGTTGTTTTAACAAATGAAAATTCTAGGCTAGCATCTGAATCTTTGTTCATGAAGCGTAAGGCGGGTGAGCTTGCAAGATGTGTGTTATTGGAAAGAACTGAAGATCAACGTGTGTTTGTTCTGAGTCGTAAAATTGATGATCTTCAAGGGCAGATATATGAGTTGGAAAAAAGGAACAAGGAGTACTATGAAAAGTTAATGATACAACAAGTGGAAGCAAACCGAAGTGAAGGCAAAAAGAACATAAGTATTAACATAAAGAGATTGATGGTGAAAAACAACGGTGGTGGTGATATGAGTAGTAGTAGTAGTAGTATTAGTTGGAGTGGTGAATATGAAACAGGTTGTTCAATGAGTAGTACAAGTAATAGCAGCACATGTAAAAGTCTAGCTCAGATGATGAAGAAGAAAAAGAAAAGTCCAGGTGGCATTGATGGTGGGAAGATGTATGGTTGGTGGGACAGAGTGAAGAAGTTTGATATGTTCATGTGTGGACCAAATCTTGATGCTACTTGCTGAATGCTGATTGATATTAGTATAGGTAAACTTGTAGTAATTACTAATCACCATGCATGTTTATTACAGTATCTCTTTTATTAAAATACTATCTTTAATGAGTTTATCTACTTTTCTGAAAGAAAAAAATGTTGAAATCTAACCATGTTATTGTTGTGATTACTAATTACTGCTGTAGTTACTGAGTTACTACTGTAGCAAAAATAGTATTTTCTGTACCATTGTTTGACAAAATGCTCCAGATACTACCATGCATTAGTAATTTTAATAATTCTGAGTCAAAGTAGAAAATACACAACTGAAAATGTTATATTGAATAGTTGTGAGTTTTCAAGATGTTTGGTGTTTATAAGGAGTCCAAAGTTTCAAGATCTTTTGATGGAACTTTGCAATGCGATGATTTAACTTTTAGATATCATCAAAAGTTTCATTAGCTTTGAGATAAAGTAATGATTGGATTGAACAGTTCTATTGATAGTTGTTTTAGCTCAACCTTGAGATCTAATATACAGGAATGGTACACCAGTTTGTTTTTGTGGGCCTATGCCGGGTCTAACAAAAACCTCTTTTATGTAATATTAGCCCATTCTAATTTAAAGATATGTACAGCAAAGCGGCCAAAGCCTACTAACTAAATTAAATGGTCATTTTAATTGTTGGACCTTGATTAAGTTGACAACTATTGATCCATCTTCAAAGTCAAACTCTTGTGGCTTTCCTATGATTTCGTCACTTCTTTTCTAATTAATTAAAGTATATATCATATATGGTTCCCATGAGAATGATCGAGTTCATCACTTTTGATCCACAAGCAAACCTTTTCATCATTGTATGTGGTGTTGTGGTTAATAAGATGAGTATGGGGATGAAGAAGTAAAATTAATGATGAGGATGAATATTTGTATAGACAAAGTAATGATAAAAGTTTGGGAAACAACAGCTAAATTGTTTAAATTTGTACGCACCAAGTAAATTGCCAACTTAACAACAAAGTAGACACAAAGAGACTGGAAATGATACACGATCTATTCTATTGATTGTTCGCATTTAACAACAGCAAAATGACAGATTGTTGGCATTGTGTAATGTAATTATTAGCGAACCATGTGCTTTAAGGATAATCTTATGGATAAAATCTGCAAAATGCAAGCGCACATTAACATTCGATAAATGTCAAGATCTATACAATTGATGCGGGTCCAAGTATGGAGGATCGGACCCTTATATTTCTTGAGGTCCAAGATCATGTATTAAAAGGGCTTCACGAAAAAGGCAGTAACTTGAGCTAGGAGTGTCCGTTTGAGGCCCATGACTAGGCGAATCGAAGCTTGGGCCGAGCCCAACGTCTTAAATAATTTCCATTGGCGGTTAGCCCAACTTTCGAGCCCAAATTCGCTTTATTTTATGAGTTATGGGCTTATTTACGTTTTTATTCCTATTTTTATGGACTTTGTTTTTGGGCTAAAGTCCGGCCGCGTTTATCTTTTTTTGCCAGTTCGAATTTCTGGTCCTTGTTTAGGGTTTGAAGAACATTGTTGAGCAGTTAGTTTTTGATTTACTGAAATTTTAATTTTCTCTCAATTTGAGGTGAATTTTACCCTAATTTCGGTATTCTTTTGAATCAACGAATATTGGAAGAATTGTTCCTGGTATTCATTTGAATCAACAGGTTTAATTTGTGTTATCTCAATTTCAATCTACATCAACAATTGTACTGAATGAAGAATGATATGAAAATATGAAATTGATTACAAACCGCATAAGTATTACATAAACCAACAAATTCATAATTTGACAATGTGACATGATAATAAGGGTGACAAAATGAGCGTGTCGGATCAGTTTTAAAATGATGATAATCCGGCACAACATTAGGTTAAATCATTCAAATAAAACAGAATGAAAGCCTTGTAGTCCACATCATCATATGACATTTTTGAAGGCATTATTTGTACTTGCTCCATATTTTGCAATTTGCATCAAGATTTATTACTTTTTGAAGTTCAACAAACGTTAACATAAATCAAAATTTTATCTGGGTTAATTTCATTTCTCCGTGGGTTATATATATTGAAATGGTCCAATGGAGGTACGAAATGGTTGAAAAAGATTCTATATTAGGTACTGCAGTCGTTACAAAATAGTTCTAAACTATACAAAGGAACATGCAATTTATGAAAATTACATTGAATGGCGTCTTTGTATTTAGATGGAGGAAGTATTTGGTTTAAGTACTTCGAGTGTATACTACATTATTAATAGTAATTTAAGAGGGACAATTGGAGTGCCAACGGTATTTCATAAGAGGGTCAAAAATAAAAAATCCGTTAGTATAATCGTATATCAGTTGTGAGGTAAGGTATGGGGTTTCTATTATCATAGACACCCCATATTCCCGGGGACCCCAACACTAAAATCTCATAGAAAATGACATCAAACTTGTCAACTTTTCATGCATAAACAACCTTAATAAATAATAAACAATAAATACTAAAATACCCACAATAATAATAAAAAAAAAGTTTATTAGTTTCACCATAATTTGATATGTAATATTATATTTTCTGAAATATTTTAAAAATTAAAAACTATATGAAAATACGTAAAAAATACTGTTTTGTAAGTGTAAAAATCACTTTTAACAATTTTTCAAAAAAACAAAATTGTAACAAAATAACTCAAAGTTAAATATATCATAATATGTCATTGCAAACTCGATGGTCGGGTCACAAGTTGCTAGTGCCGGGTTTTGAGTTCTTAATGGACATGTTGTGAGTTGTGGAGTCATTTGTTGAGTCTAGAGGTTTAAGTTTCATTGATTTTTTATTTTTGTATTTTGATGTTAGACATATCTACATTAGATGATAATCCTAAAAAAACATCTAATAATGTTTGTATTAATGAGAATTTAATTAGTCTATGGTTTAATAATGTTTGTGTTAATGAGGATTTAATAATTAGGGGTATGTTAATCATTTCTATTGATTTTTAAGAAAGCTCCTAATAATTGTATAGGTAAAATAGTTATTTCTATGTTAAAAAAATATTCTTAAATGCATTATATAATAATATAGATATAAATAATGCAATATATATTAATTATATTAGTACTTCACAATTTTTATAATATATATATATATATATATTTATAGGTGAGGTTCAAATGAGAATCAAATAAAAGTTGGGAATTCGTGAGAACTATTAAATTATGTATTTGTTTACATGTGATTAACTTCATTAATTGATATGTGAATATTCATGTATATTCGATTGAGAAAAAAGATGATAAAAAGTCTAAAAATTACGTCTTAAAATACATTTTGACTTATTTGTTCATTGATTATTCATATGTGAACATGAAATTTGTGTGTGTGTGTGTCTGTGTGTGTTTAGACATAATTTTAGGATTTTTTTTTTACATTGATGTTCACATATGAATAAAGATAATCACATGTGAACAAATACTTAAACCAGTAACTTTTAGAAGTTTCAATTTATATGTGGTTCTTATTTAAGCCTTCCAATATATATATATATATATATATAATACAGGGTGGGGATCAAGAGGGAAGCAAAAAAATTAGAGAAGGATAGAAACAAATCTCAACTATTGATTTCATCATAAATGAATTTTAAAATTTACAAATAATTTCAAAATTTGACATTCATCAAAAATGAATTTTAAAAACATTTATTTATAAAAAAAAATCAAAGGCTAAGATTTATTTTCCTCATTTATCAAGATTTAGAGCTTTCTTGTGGATCATTTCCATATATATATATATATATTATATTATATATATATATATAAAAGAAGATGAAACTTGTTCTTTGAGGTGGGTGAATTATGCTTTCACTTGTATGGTCCTGCCATGTGAATGGCTTATTCAATTCAAATAACTAGGATAATGACAAAAATCTACCCGTCCATTCCGGCCGTTGTAACATGCTCTCACTCTCTCATAGATTTATATGTAATCCATTTAGTTTTTCTAATTTAAAATGTAAATAAACTCCTGTTCTAATACAGCGTAATACTACTCGTTCCATCTTTTATTTATTTACTAGCGTAAAACAACCGGTAGTCGTTACATTTCATTCTTCTGATACAAACGGATTGGTTTGTATATGAATCGATATTCTTACCTAATATTTATAAAACTAAGCAAAGAGAAGATTTGATTCTTGAGGAAGTTTGTATGGTTGTTATTAGGTAATCAGTAGTCAACATCGATATAGGCTACTAAATGACCAAATATTGGTGGTTGGGATGCAAGATATTTAGAGATTTGTTAATACAAGTGTTAATCATTCTTGATCAACATTATTACTCTTCTAATCATTGCCAATGATTTATATGCTATTTGATACTCCCTTCCATCTATGAGACTATGAAAACAGAAAATACGTTACTTCACAAACTATGTTAGGCAATTTTTCGGTAGAAGCTAAGTTTATTTGGAAAGTATGACAACCATATCGACACATATTTTGATGGATTTATCGATTGCTCATGTGCTTCTAAGGTCAAGGGTGGCATATATGTAATCATATGCCTGTCCGTGAATTTTAAGGTTCCTGTGCTAAATTTACAAAATACGCTTATTGGGTTTTCTAATTGTTTGTTATATATTTAAAAGTTTTATGATTCTTGAGTCATGATTTAGCATTTATGTGTACGTTAAATATATAGACACATTACCACTAATCTTGACATATAAAACCAAGGCCTGTTTTATGTCTAGAGTAAATTGGCAATCTATGTATGTTCTTTTATTAGCTCTACAACTTTCTCACTAGCCATTTTTTAGAAATACACATAACTAAACAAATAAATACATGCATTTATATACGAATACGTACAATTGTCGCAACCCTAACCCACAATTAGATAGTATACATAATTACTAGCATGTTATACACAAATGTATGTATGTTTCTATGTATTTATGTAGACACAAATTAAATGAGAGAATAATTCACCAACCTTATACAGTACAATCCCAGCTTTTCTAACTTTAGGAAGTGTTGTAATAAAAGTATATATGGATGGTTTATGTATTGTAAATGGTGTTTACCAGTTGATGTCATTTTCTATGGGATTTTAGAGGTCCTTAAGAATATTAATTGGTTATCCTTGGAATTGAAAGGAACCCCATACCTCACAGCTGATATATGGTATATAATGTCAGATCTTTTATTTGTATGTTTATTTTAATATATCATATATGCACACCAATCATAAGGCGTTGCACAAAACGAATATTTGTACTTGCAGTCCTCTAAATCTACGTACACCAAACCAATATCAACTTGATTTGCAAAACTTCAATTCATGGATTCACAACCTAACTTCTGTTAGGTTTGGGTTGATTAATGCTGATAAATGTAATGTTGACCAGTTATGTCAATCAATAAAAAAGTTAAGGAACTTTAGTAGCTCACATACAACTTGTATAAAATTCTGGACAATATATAGAATTAGTACACATCATGCATAAACAATAAGACTTGGTTCAACGGCTCTTCCCTAGTGTGCATGATGAAAAAAATAATATAATAAACAATAAAATTTTTCTTACCACTCTGAATAACTCTAGGAGAGCTGCAAAGTTCTATAAATGATCATTACGAGAAGAAGGCATATCAACATTATCAACCATATTCATTACGTAAGGTCGCTTTTAGTGGCGCATCTTGAACACTTTTGTTGGGGGGTCAAAATCATTATAATATTTTTTTCTCAATATTTGGAGGGGCTAACATAGAAAATAATATTTTTCTTTATCCATTATAATATAAATTTAACGGTACAAAATTTTAGAGGGGCCAAAACCCCCTAGTCCACACTAAGGTCCGCCAGTGGTCGCTTTAGTTGTAGGTTATAGCAAGTGGAACGTCTGATCAGATTTGAAACATTAATTTTCCTAATGCAATCACTGCTTTATGTGGTTTAGATTTGTATGGGGTAGACCAGAATCTCGTGGATTTAGTTCAGAGACTACGGTTGCCAAAGAAACATTATTAACAATAAATTTTTTTATAAGACCACTTACTTGTGGTTGGAAATGACAAGGGAAGATGCATGCATGATTTTTGTTTAGGTTACATCTAATTAGAAGGTTTTTCTATCAAAATACTTGAAACTTAACGTAGCTTTTCATTAGGTTACATCTGTACATAATATGTGGGATAAATTGTAGTTTTGGGGTTCTAAAAAAACTAAGCTTCACCGTGATTAGTGGATTCCATTTTTGTCATTTCCTTGTGAGTTATAAGATTCCTTTCAAGAACTAACACCTCATAATTATTGACAAAATCTCTTAGAAACTGACAAAGTTTGAAAAATAAACTAGAGACGAATGATCAATGTGATAAGAATATAAGATGTCCCTCCTTCCATGTGCATTCGTTTTCTTTAACCTCTAGTTAGGAGCTAAGATGCACACTGAGTCTTGTTTTGTTTGTATATTTGTTTCTCAATATTATTTTTAATAAGTAAGAATATACGAAAATTATTATTTTTACAACCAAAGTTTATTCACATACGTTATCCTACTTTATTATTTTTACAACCAACGTTTCAAGTGCCGTGAATTCATTTAAGATTTTAATTCCATCAAATTTCATGTAATTTTGTAAATCAAATACAACATTAGTCATGAAACACATAATAGTTTCCAATTATAGTTCTCCTCGAAATGGATATATGGATCTTTTGCGTTTGCAGTTAAAAACATGAAAATGTACCGAAAAGAACATATATAAGGTAAGTGGAATGGATCTCAATTATATGTTGATCTCAAGTACCGGATAGAAAGTACTTGTTACATATATCTTATAATGTACTTACGTGATTCATTATTTTTATAACCATACATATATCACACTCCCTACATTCGAATTATTAGTTTCATGTAAACTCATTAACAAACAATTAACACTATGTCTAATATCGTGTTATTAATATACAAATGTCTTGCTTTGAATTGTGCCAAATGCTAACCCACACAAATGTATTTTTTTGACTCGCAAGTTTATTCGTATGATATGTATTCTAGAAATGTGATTAGAGGTCGTTTGACAATTTCAGAACACATTTAATGCTTAAAATTTGCGTTCACTTTAACCTAATCGATGATTTAAAAATTACATATGAATGATTGGCAATGACCAATCATTAGAATGATTAGGAGTTGCATTAATTAACAAATCCCCAACGGCCGTTGAATCCCACCCACCTACACTTTTTTCATCAATTAATTAAACAATAAGCATATATCATTGACTCTTTTTTCTTCAAAGCGTAACCAATTTATTGATATTGTAAATGAGGTAAAACGTTGAAAAAGTACAATTTAACCAACTGCAATATTGAAAGAGAGTGATGCACAAATATAATCCTCAAAAATAACTAAAACTGTAACGGAACTTGACACCGAATGTATACATAAACCTCGTTTCTGGTGTCATAAATTTTACTTACAATTTAGTTGGTATACATATCAAAATCAAATATGAAAAAAATAAAAGAGAAAAATTAGAATTACATGTATCAAATTCAACACATCTTTATGCATATATTTTAAGTGCAATTAAGATTAATGTTTACTTTGGAGAGTTAATTAACCAACAGCTACAAACTTGAAATTGTTTTGAAAATTTTATTTTAATACATACAAATTATAGTTGTCAACTCGTGACTCAAAGTTATAAATTTTAACTGGTGAATCGTCTCGTGACTCTATCTACAAAAGTCATAACACACACATATATAAAATTAGACACCGAAATATATCGACATATTTTTTAGATCCTAAATTTTTCAAGTTCGTATAGACATTTAAATAATTTAAAAGTCCTAACAAATTAAATTAAATTTATTTAAGTAAATTATAATTAAGTAATAAGAATAAACGTATTTATTATGTACATTTAAAAAGTTGGAGTTTGAGATTAAGCATAGTAATTAAGTAAATGACACTATTGTAAAAAACTGGACTCCTCAATCAGTCATTAACTCCAAACTATTTTTTTAATTACAACTTCTTATAAGCTCTACGGTACCTTTAAGATATTACTCAAATAGATAGTTACTCTCTAAGATTTGAAATTTCAAGAGAATTAAATAGTATAAAAGTTGATAGTGAAGTTATCAATTGACTCGACTCGTAAAAATTGACTAGTAATTTATAAGAGTCCAACAATTGAAAAGTGACTCGAGATATTTAATTAAGTGCCTTTTCATTCTCCTCACGTCATATCGCAGGAATCAAGGCTTTAAAAGGGAATTTATGTTAATTAATAATTATCAGTTCAAATAGTCTCTCTTTATACATTTAAATTAAACAAATTAAAATGAAATTAATAAAGCTATATCGTCATCAATTATAAATGTACGCGATGTGAAAGATTCGAGTAAAGCTCGAACTCTATTAGACTTAAACTTGACTCATTTAATTTCAGAGAGTTTGAATTTGAACTCAGCTCATTTAACTTTAGAGAGTTGGAACTTGAATTCGGCTCATTTCAAACTTAATATATAAGGAATGAATGAACTCATAAAAACGATTACGAGCTTAATAAATATAAACAGTATTGCGAGTGAGCCTCAAACTAACTATTTTGTACGTATTGACTTATTGAAAAACCCGAATATGACCAATTTGGCCACCAGATTTGAGTTGTATGAAAAATTATAAAATAAGTAGAGATGATTAGAGATTCGGTAGGTATGTGCCAGTTGGGATACTAAAGGAAAAAAGTTGAAAGGAATCTGTTTAGAAAAAAATAAAAATAAAAATAAAAAAATGTGTTAACAGGGTGTCTCTTTCACCGTCCAGATTATAAAAGCGAGGTGTCACTCTACAAAAACTGCAACAAATTTGCTTTTGGTCTTATTAAATTAATATATTACATTTTAGTTTAAGATATAATTGAGATATAAGATTAAGCGCACGCTAATCACTTTTTGATACAGTGACAGTTAGATGCCCTCTGTTGGAAGAGGATAAATCTTATAAAGTTGAGATATTGTTTGTGTTTAGGAAAAATCTAGTTAAGAAATACAAAAAATGGTTTCTACATATATATTTATGGCGATGACACAAAGTTGGAGTACATCACTGTTTTATAACTGGAATGGTTGAAATCAATGTCTTAGTGGTACAACTATAAGACCAATCGATGTAAAACCATTTTGTTACGCTAACACCACATTTAACCTACAATTATAGCATGAACTAGATTGCACTTACAATGAAAGGAATGTACTTGCAATAGCCTTCGTGTGAAGTATCACCCTATCACACTAGAAAAAGTGTGTCAAATCACTATAAAAATGACGATTACACAACAATTCGTTTTGATCTCTACTTACGACAATAAAAATTGAGGTAATCTCAATATACTAATAAAAAAGGGTCATGGGATTTATACACTTTGACATGACCCTTGTATGTGATATATGTATTGATTGAGGTGACAGAATGTGACTTTTGTATGTGTAGGTAATCATTGGGGAGGGGTATAAACCCTAAAACAATAGGGTATAAACCCACAACCCTATAAAAGTTCTTAACTTACTAGGTCAAACTTGAATTACAAGATAATCATGGTGATTTGAGTTGAATTTGACTAGCAACCTCCACATATCTCCATATATCTTTTTGGTATATTGTTTTATTTGTACAACTACATTATTTGAGAGTTAGATTGTTTATACAATAGGAAAAAATATATTAAAAATCATATACATAAACTATATTATTTTAAAATTACCTATTTAAGAAAAATTAATATCGTAAAAGATATTTAAATAAACTTTATATGAATATGTATGTCATCTTTATACATTTATTAGAAATATTATTATTAGGGATAATCACAAATATAATCGTTTGACCAAACCTAATTAAGAAAATAATCCTTTGACCACGTTTCTTACTAAACTAATCCACTATTGATCGAAGTTTTTTCGATCCCTTCGATCAAGAGCCTTATAACCGTTTAATTGCAAGTCAAATAGTTATTAATTGAAATTAATTACTGGTTAATCCTAAAAGTCAACATTAAAAACAAAACAAAAACCAAGACCAAGATCGAAACTTGCGATCATCCATTTTCTTATTTATTTTGATCAACTATGAAAACAAAACAAAAACTAAGACCAAGATCGAAACTTGCGATGATCCATTTCCTTATTTATTTTGATCAACTATGAAAACAAAACAAAAACCAAGACCAAGATCGAAACTTGCGATCATCCATTTTCTTATTTATTTTGATCAACTACGAAAACAAAAAAAAACCAAGACCAATATCGAAACTTGCGATCATATATTTCCTTATTTATTTTGATCAAGGAGATTGAAATTATCGATCATCTTGATCGAATTATTCTTTTCCCCATTTCGATCAACAAGATCGAAGGTTCGATCACTCAGCCCAATTAAGACTTGTTTAATTCTTGACTTGGAGATCGAAGGGTTCGATCATGTCTTGTTTTTTGTTTAGTTTTTGACTTACTTATTTAGTATTAGTTACTAAAATGTCAATGCAATTAACGGTTAGAAGTATGATGATCGAAGGGATCGAGCAACCTTCGATCATCAGTGGATTAGTTTCGTAATGTTACTAGTCAAAGGATTAAAATGTTAATTTAAGATGGTCAATGGATTATATTTGTGATTATCTCCCTAGTATTATATTAGTGTTATTATTGACAAACAAATATAAAATAAATGATAAACATAACAAAAGGACAAAAACATAATTTTTATTAACAATTAATCATTCAAATCTATAAAGGTTAAAACATAATTCTAGACGCGACGTATACATGATTTCCCATCCAGCTCCATTCGAGACTTATAAAAAGTTCAATATCGAGTAATGTTAGCTACATTTAAGTTAAAATAATTAATAATTGTTCTCTAATTTTTATTGATAATAGTTAAAATAATTGAGTAATTAGATACTGAATCTTGTAATGGTTTGTCTAAATAATATTTGTTCTTTAATTTTTAATCTCTTTATTTGTTATTTTGTGGGTTATAAATTTATTGACTAACCCACCAAAATTCTGAATATATATAAACGGTGATGCTTTCTCATTTATGTAATAAATTATATTAAAAGTGTTTCGATATTATTAAGATATTAACAATTAATCATACTTGTGCATATTCATTTCATGTTATACGAGTCATTTTAACATGGATTTTAACCCTTTAATACGAGTACAAGCCATTCATTTGTATTTGATTAATAGCTTACGAACTCTTTTTTTGGGTTTTTATTATAAACCATACTGGGTTATCAATTCGCGATAAAAGCGGGTCGAATTTAATTTTTATTTGGTCAATTTTTTTATACAGTTTATAGGCTCGCGATAAGGCGCGAAGAATTTAGCTTTTATAAATTAATAAAACATCGTGGCCATTTTTTATATAGTTTATTGACCCGCGATAATGCGGAACGAATTTAACTTTTATAAATGAATAAAATATTGTGATCGATTTTTTTATATAGTTTATAGACACGTTATGATGCGGGACAAATTTAATTTCAATAAATGAATAAAATATTTGATCTAATATTTTTAATTTAAATAAATACATCAAATAATTAAGGGGCGATGTGTAATTATACGAAAGAAATGAAGATCGTTGGTCGTAAATGGTAAAAACCAATTAAGGGTTCAAAATCCTCCATCGTATCCTCTTTTAATTATATATAAATATATTTTAATTTAAAGATCTATTTTAGTAAATAAAGTATATTTTTAAAGGTAATTACTCAAAATATACCTTAAAGATCCTAGCATGATACTTATTGATCAAGTTTTATTAATATTGGTACATGTTTTTATTAGTTGTACCCGCAAAGTATATTATATATACTAAGCAAAAATGCAACATGCGAGTAGCATACAATGTTATCTACCCACTACACGGATTTATATACATATTAAATAGATTAGTGAAAAAAAAAAAACGAAAGAAAAAAAAAATAGTCAATATGATGTGATGTGAGGCAATGAGGCTGCAAAACCAAATTTCGAGAGAGCGGAGAAGAATAAAGCAGGAGCAATAAATTTAGCACGTCCCTAAAAATTGTACTAGTACATAACTAAAATTCTCACGTCACTATAAAAATATGTCTTTAAATTAAAAACACAATACATAACTAAAATTTCATTAATATCATAAAACTACATAATCATTGTAAAATCATAATATTACAAAAACTACATTTGCATGCATTTCATTAATTAAAAAATATAAATGTTTATAAAAAAGAAAGTTAAAAAATAAACCATTTCTCTAAAACTATTGGTATTGGGCCTTGTATTTTTAATTTTTAACCCTAAAAGAAAAATCTATAAAAAAAAGTTTTTTTCTTCCCCACTTCATCCTTGAATATCTTCTTCTCAACTTCATCTTCCATTTTGCTTTTATTTCTTTTACTTTCTTTTTTATTTTGTCACTACTTACCGGTATCGATGGGATTGACCGTAGAAGATAAAATATTTTGAGTATGTTATTCAAACTCAGTAAGTTCCTCTTGCGTAGCTTCAACCAAGTCATCATCTTTCAAGGCTTCTTCTGCTTTCTTTGGTTCCATAATTGATAGGAACTTTGTATAAAAGAAAAAGTTTGCAGTGGCTTGATTTGAAGTTTCTATTCTCGCGTGTACACCAGATTCTAGATCACCAATAATTTTATCAAGAGGATAATATTTGAGAGTTTTGATTCCTTCATCAACAAATGCATGTTCAGTTGTACACTTATCATGAAATGACTCCCGATCTTCTCTAAAATGTTGGAAATCAACATCATTTTCTAATCCTGGCATGTTTAGATTTGAAGCTACATAATGTGAAGTTAAATCTATTGCTCGATCTGAAGAACAACATGATATTTCATTGGATGTTTCTTCAGATTGAGGTGTTATATCGGAAGGTTTTTCATCATCACTTTCAGAATCATGATTATGACTCAGATGATGAATTATTGGGTATTTCAGACTAAGAGATGATATGTACCAATTCTTCATGTTAATCAATTTTAGATTGAGGATTATGAACATGATTTACTGAAGAGTCATCAAAGGTGACGTTTATGGTTTCTTCAATCACTTCTCTTCTTTCACTGTAGACTCCGTATGCTTTTGAGACTGCATAATACCCCATTAATAATCCTGTATCAGAATTAGGCTTAAGTTTGCCTAGTTGATCCCTTTGATTTAGAATGTAACATCTAGTTTTAAAGATGTGAAATAATGAAAAATTGGAATCGTCTAAAGATACATTTCTTTAGCTGTTTTGCCATGCTTCTTCACAATGATTGATCTATTTTGTATATGACAATAAGCATTTACTGCTTGAGCCCAAAGATAAATTTTGACATTTCCTTAGCATAGCATAGTCCTTGCAACTTCAATCAAGGTTCTATTTTTCCTTAGCTACTCTATTCTGTTAAGGAGTCTTTATAAAATGAGATATTATGCATTATGCCTGCATGATCTCAGGAATTTATCAAGGTAGATTTTTTAAACTCCGTACCATGATCACTTCTCCGTTGTTTAACTGGAAGACCTTTATGAAGTTGCTCTCTTTTTATCAGACTCATGATTTCTTCAGGAGCATCACATTTGGCCTTTAAAAATATGACCTAAGTATACCTTGTTAATTCATCAATTACCAAAAGAGTGTATTTCTTCCCTCATAAGCTACATGTTTTGGAGGAAATTGAGTATTGGTTTGTTTTCCAAGAACACATGCTGAGTATATTTTTTTTTTTTGTAAGTTAGAGCAGGCTTGCCTCTTACCAGTTTTCGTTTAGATAACATATTGATGTTCTTGAAGTTCAAATGTGACAATCTTTTGTGCCACAACCAATTCCGTAAAAGAGCAAATTGAGAGTATAGACATGTTTCTATCTCATCACCAACTGAACTTAAATCTAATAGATATACATCCTTATCTCTTTTAGCAAGTAGTATGAGCTTTCCCTTGGGATCATAGATAACAACAACTTTCTTTCTATTTCAAATTCATCGTCATCATCACATATTTGTGAAGCACTCAATAGATTGTGCTTCAATCCCACTACGGGTATGTTTGGTGAACTAGCTGTAGCTGTAGGTTATAGCGGTAGCTTTAGGTTTGGAGCTTTTCGCGAAAAGCTACTTCTAGTAGCTTTGAGAATTTGAGCTTTTCGTTGGATTCTAAAGCTACAGCTTGTACATGACAAACAAGACTTTTATTTTCATAAGAGCTTTTTTTCAAAAACTAAAAGCTAAAGCTTCGAAAAGCTCCTAAAAGCTCCATGCCAAACAGGCCCTACATAGGCAACTCTTTTGATCTTTACATTTCCAACCTTCACTATTCCATAACTCCTTTTTCTTTGCAACATAATTATCTCCATACTCTACAGAGGGTCCATCTTCTTTTACAAACTTTGACAGGTTTGACAAACACCCTTTCATATGTCTTGAGCAGTCACTATCCAAATACCACCTTTTATCACCTTCACAAGATAGAAAAAATAGGTCAGTTCTTTTAGGGAACTCACCTCAAAGTGGGTCCTTCAGGAAGATGATTTTGTCTTCCCATCTAGTTGTTGTTTGATCACATATTTTTTCTTTTTGCAGTTTTAGGTTCAGATTTAGCCTTATGTTCGATAGTATTTGTTCTTTGAGCTCCATAGTTGTAACAATTTTTGTTCAACTTATTGATAGGTTTAGGAACTTTACTTATCCTTCTTTCATGTTTGTGAACTGAAGATGTTTTGACAAATTGGTTAAATGCATTTGCCAAATTATGAATTTGAGTTTCAAGTATTGAAATATGTTCCTTTTGTAGATTAAACTTGTTACTCCTATTTAGTGACGGACCTTTGTTAGGTGACTTAACATACTGATTATAATGATAAGGAATGGAAAAATGTTTTACAGAACCTTTTGATTTACCATTATTTAGATTTGATTGAGAAGAAATAAATGATTTTTGTATGAAAGCTTGATTGATATTATTCTTCTTCACAAAATTATCCCTAGGTCTTTACTCCCTGTTGGTTACCTTGTTTTTCGAAAGTAAAACACTTTGT
This sequence comes from Logfia minima, assembly GCA_963921325.1. Taxonomy (NCBI): domain Eukaryota; kingdom Viridiplantae; phylum Streptophyta; class Magnoliopsida; order Asterales; family Asteraceae; genus Logfia; species Logfia minima. Next base: position 8,936,036 of record OY992767.1, read on the forward strand.
AGCTATGAGTCTACGAATTTTAACTTTGTTCAGTCAGAGTCTGATCTTTCAGAATTAGACTTGAACTTACTTAGATTTTCACCAGATGGTTTCACAAATGCATTTGTTAAAACAATTTTATTACCTATTGTGTAGCTTAAAGTGTTAGGTAAAACTGCAGCTTCAAATGTCTTCGGATTTGATTCTTCATTTATATAAGATTTCAGATCAAAATTTTCACCGAGTACTGCTTGAACCTGTTTAAGGATTTGTTTATTCAAATAATCTTCATTTTAATGAAGAGATACACCAAGATTTGCAAATATCTTCATTTTTTATGAGCAATCAAATATGTTTGATAATCCTGTTAGTAAGAATATAATCATTCATTTCTTTTAATTCTTCCTTGACTTGCTCTAGTCTATCTTTTACTCTATTAATATCTTTTAGACTAGTAAGGAAATCAATATAAAGGAATTTGAATATTATGCTTTTCCTTATCAAAATATAACTTGAAATTATGTACCTTATGCATTGAAATTTCTTCTAATCAGATTGGATGCATTCTACTTCTTTCATGCCAAGGTCAAATTGGCTTGGTGTTTTGGCTTGTTTAATAAAAACCATTAAACATTTATCTTGATGGACCTCTTCTTCATCAAAGGATACATCTTCATCAAGCCATTCTTCAACATACAAAGTTTTTTCTAACTTTTCGGGTTGAACTATTTCCCTTATTCAATATGATGTATTTCTGCCTATACATCATTGCTCTTTTTGCAGCTATGTCCACTTGTGAAGCTTCCACTGTCTTCACTTTACATTATGCAACAATATGGCCAATATATCCGCATCTGTAACAGGTGCCCTTTTTGGCATCAAAAGTAGATTTACCTATTAACTGACTAAATATCTTCTTCTCCAATCTTTGAGCAAGAAAAGCCATTTCAGCTTCAATGGATTCGGTCGCATCATCTTCATACTCATAGATTTTAGTGTCTGGAGCTTTCAGATGATAATATGCTCTAGAGAATAATTCTCTATTCTTGGCGGTGGTTGCTGCAAGTGCAAAACATGGATGGCTACCCTTTTTGCATTCATAGCTCATCAGTAAACCAAATAATCCAGATAAATTATATTCTTCTAGGTTCTCACTCACCACTAATGATGTGATAACTTCTGAGAATGAATTGCGAAGTATATCAATAAACATTGTGCATATTTCAAACTCTCCTTTGATGATATCGTATCTTTCAAGATCATTGATGAGGATTTGAAATGTTGTATGAATATCATTCAAGGATTATTTATAACCAGCAACAAAATTTTCATTAATTCAAATGAGATTTCTCTTTTTTTGAGTTCTGACCAAGTGGCACCCTTATAATGAGTTATGAGCATGTCCCAGACTGCCTTAGTAGTTTTGCATCCTGATATCTCAGAAAAGATGGTCTATATTACAGCATTCCATAGAATACTTTTTGCTCTTGAATAGATTGTATATAGTCCTATCAAGATCTGTCCATTGACATCTAATTTTTGGTACAAAACTTGCTGGTTTAACAATATTGCCCTCAACATCTAAAACAACATCAACTGCTGTTCTTGGGATTATTGGTCCTTCAGTAAGAACTCTAAGCATCTTATCATGAATACTAGCTACATGCCATTCAACCTTCAGTTACCAATGAGCAAAATTTATGCCATTGAAAACAGGGATGACTTTTCCGGCCATTTGTATAGTTTGTGTAACTTGTGTTGTCATTTTGTTTGATTTGTTCTGGTTATAACTTAGATCGTTAAGATATTGATCTATGGTTGTCTCATCAGATTCACAAATTGAATTTTAATCATTGTTGTTTCCAACAACATATTCATGGACAACCATGCATAATAGAGATTCAATAATCTTTAATAAGTTAAGATTCAATAATCTTTGAGATATTATTTAGTGTTTAAGTTCAAATTTATTATATAAATAATACTTAATACTTTGGCGACTTTCAAATTTAATAATTCATAATTATTTAGATATCAACTAACACTAATAACATTTATTAGTTCTTTAGTTAATGCATTACTCATGAACTCGTATCTTCAAAAGATAAGTTTCAAATGAGTTATGCAATTGCATTGTTATATGCAGATTTTATTTGGGATTTAATCATAAGTTTCAAATAAGGATTATTTCAAAAGACCTTTTCACTTTCAAACATAATTTCAAAAACTAAACTTTAATATTAAAATAGCCAAAATATTTAGATATTAGAAATAAGCTTAAAACGAGCAAACCAAACCGTGAAAATAATGTATGAAATAATATCCCAAATTTAAAATAAGATAAATGTGCTCATAACACTTATTATCCGCATAAGCTCCTTGGACAACGCCATTTTCACTGCTCCTTTCCAAGTGATCCGTCATCACTTCCTCTTGACTCCTACAATCTAACTTGTAAACTTTAAATCAATATCTAACATAGTCACAAGAAGTAAAAACAATCCAATAAAGGATATCAATACGAAGCAGAATTGGCGGCACCATTTCTCTTATCCTTAAGAAAATCGCGATAGTTTCTCCTCCAATATCCAAACTTGTTGCAATGAAAACATTTTAGCTTGGCTTTGGACACCTTAAGCTTAGTTGTCGACTTTGAAATAAATTACCATTCCTTTTCTTTCCTTGCCGCCACGACACTTACTCTTCTTCTCAATCCTCTCCTCACAGATCATTAACACATCTTTAGACTTGGATGGTTCCATACTCTTCTCCGAAATTTTCAACATTTGATGCAGTTTGGATATGGTTAGCTCAATGCTGTTCATATTGTAGTTGAGCACAAAGTTCTTGTACTCCTTACTCAATAAAGCGAGGATCATATCAATCATGAACTATTCTGAGAACAAATGTCTAGGTCTCTCAAGACGGTTAAGGTGAATTATCATTTTCAGTGAGTACTCACATCCGATCCCCCGACCATCTTGCAATTATTCAACTCCTTAGTGGCGTCAAACCTTTCAGTTTTAGTAGTGGATTGTAATGTCTCCCAAAGTAGGAGGATCGAATCATACACTGAAGACTTCATCTAGTTAACTTGGAGATCTGGTGACATGGTTGCAAGCATCAAATGTTGCACATCAAGCAGGTCGTTCACATGCTTAGTATGAGCATTTCTAATGGCGGTAGTTGCATTGTTTTGTGGAGCGGGACCAAGAGCTGTCTTGAGCACATACCACTATCGTTCATGAGAAGGAGAATTCGGAGGTTCCTTTCCCAATCACGAAAGTTAGGTCCGGTCAACTTATCCTTCTTAAGGATAGTGCGAAGCGACAAGTTCATGGGGTTGTTGTTATCAGTCATCTATGCAAAAACAAACAAATTTTGTTATTATGATTAATACTCTTAATACTTCATAAACCTTTTAGAACGATTAAGCTAGGATATGTCATTTACACAAAAGCATGCCTCCTTACTTTGGTAGCAATGGCACACAATCGCTATTTGGGCATATCACTCGTTATCATCTGTATCTATACACAACTCTTATTTCTTTTGAGATTATTATCTTATTCGAGTATATTTAATCTCAACTTACACCTTGGGCCATCTTCACAAGTGGAATCACCAATAGACCAAACCATTTATTAACTATGGGGAACCTGTCATCTTTTCAATTGGATATCGCGACCATTCATTTCACCCTAGCTGATGCTTCCCTTAGCTTTTGCTTTGGCCACAATGATCGGCGGGTCAGGGTCAATATAAATGTCCACAAATAGAGGGCGCTTATGGTCATAATTAAAATTGGATTTAAGTGTTCACTTGACATTACCACATTACCCGATATTTCATCTCTGCCCTATTTATTAATCTAATAATTTCACAAAACTATTCAAATAAACAAAACATGCATACACATAAAATAAAACAAATAATATAGTTACATGACTGTGGTATAAACTAAGTTTAGTTTTCATGAGCCATTACGGTAATCAAATGTCAACTTAAAAAATAAACATGACATATGGTTGGCAATCTTGATCTTCATGCTCCTACTACCTCCAAGGACTCCTTGCCACTCCGTGGACCGTAACGACTCCTCGTGATTGATCTTTTTTTTTAGACCTTATCTTTTTTAGTAATACATTTGGAATAAACTGAACTGCTTTAAAATAAAAAAAATTATAAAGGAAATGGGGTTGTAAATTGCAGCCGCCCGTTAATTCGAAAGAAAATTACAAAAATAAAAAATGAACACAACCACATATGTATTTGGTCACATTTTTGGCTTGGCTACAGTCACAATGCATGCAACAATTATATTCTAAATCGTAATGGAAACAAAAACTGTAGTTTGCTTATGGCATACTTAGATACATTCATTATCTATTAAATGAATCCGTTCATAAACTTACAAACTACAAGTTCCATTGTTTAGTCATTATATCATACACAACAATTAATAATTGTTTATTTACAATTTAATAAATTATGATCAAAAAATTATTTTAACAACTAGTTTCTTGATTTATTGTTTCTTGATTTTAACCTTTTAAAATAAAATTAACATGTTCGACGAAAATTGGATTTTTATTTAAAAAAAAAACTCTTTTTAATGATTGATTAAAAACATGTGAATTTCCAATTGATCTGTTAAAACATTAATTTAAATTTTCTCAAAACTCTAACTCGTTTTGATGAACTTGGTTTAATTAGATTATCTTAAAACATTAATTTGTACAGAACTTAGGATTTAAAAAAAAAACTGTAAATTGTTTAATTCAACTAATCAATCAAACCCAAATTAAAGTTACTTAAGGTTTCGTAAACCCAAACTTTTATTTGTCTAATGTTTTACAAACCCTAACTAAATTCTATTGTAATTCTTGTACTTAATCAAAAAAATCAATTCCTTAGGGTTAAACAAACTCTAAAATGGATTTGTGAATGGTTTCAAGAAATCCTAAATCGATTAAACAGTATGACTTTGTGAGCACATACTCAGGTAAGGACAAACTGAAATGAAGAGAACGTACTAAGCTTGGAGTGGGTCTATTTTATACGCTCAGTCTTAGTCTGTGAGCACATACTACATACATACTCAAACGAAGTGTTTTGAAGACTGATTAAAATCATCCAGACTCAAGCCATACACACTCAAATTATGTACCCTCATAAGAACTTGTTGATCAAGATTGAAGATTCGAACAATCTTATGATTTGGGAGAATTCGAATTAAATTGTAATTGATCTTGTCTCCATGAAACTGTAGAGGTTAGGTAGAATACGTTTATTAGTTAGAGATACAGTAGGAATGTATTTCCTAACCTTCATACCTTGTATAAACAGTTTCTATGTGATTCATAGAAACTAGATGAACTGTATATAGCGAATTGTTCATAAATCAAATAAGTTTACATTCGACAATTTTGTGAGAAATCCATATTGTTATTAATCCCGCAAAGATCAAAATATCTTGAATCGTTACTAATTTGGTATTAAACGTTGAATACTGAGTTTGTATTGATTAACTGAAAATGTATTAACTACTTTCCAGATTCATACTTTTAGACATAGCAATTGGGATTAGAGTAAATAAAGATTTAATTGTTCATATTAATTTTTAACGATCTAAGTATATACTCAAAAAATTAATCCAAAACACAAAAGACAAATCAATCAATGACAACAACAGTAGTTATAGCAGGAAAGGGAATTTCATTCTTTAATGGAACAAATTTTTCCGATTGCAAACTAAAGGCAGAATAACATCTTGTTGGCATCCATGATGAGATGCTCAGAGAGATCAGAGAAGGAACAATAATTCTAGGAAAGATAGTTGATGTTGTGATAGATGCCGAAGGAAAGACTGCTACTCTAGAAAAATTCTTTACAGGCCTAAAAGTCAATGAAAGGAATTGGATAAAACCTTATACAATCCGAATGCTAAAGCCAAGAGCATTCTTAGCAATGCAATATCTAAAACAATCTTGTTAAGATTGTTGGGTGTAAAATTGCTAAGTAGATATAGGATTCCTTGATAGTGTTGGTGCATTCAGCTTCTAGTTTGTATTTAGTCAATTTGATAATCATTGTAATCATTAGTTTTAGCTTTATATGAGTATGTATGTAAGTTCGTACGAACTTAAAGTATGTACGAACTTAGGAAGGCCTACGAACTTAGCCAAGTTCGTATGGGCTTCAAAGTGGGCCAAGTTCGTAGGGCCCAGTCCATACGAACTTGACTAGTATATATTCATATGTTCGTAGGTTTTCATGGACAGAAGAAATACATAGAGAAATAGACGAATAGTGATTTAGAAATCAGAGCAAATTCGTGAGTTTCTGAGTGTTAGTCTAGGTTGAATGTAAACAACTTTATATTCAATAAAGATGTGTTTAATTGTGATATTTATATATTCGCATTTACTCGTTTGTTTATTGTTGTGTTTAATTGAAGATTCCGCATTCAATTAAGCTAGTAACCTCGTTAATCCAGATCTAGGGAACCTACAGATAGTCCAATATGAAGGTGTAACAATAGTCCAAAGTCAGAAATGAAAAATATAATAAGGAATTATGAGTTTTTTTTTTTTTTTTTTTTTTTTTTTTTTTTTTTTTTTTTGTAATATCAAAAGAATCCTTAATTGATGATACACACTAGATTCCAAATTAATTAATGACTTGAAAAGAGTAGAGGTAATCAAAAGTCAAGCAGAGATCTATCAGAAATTTCTGGATATTCTTCTAGATTCATTCTCTGAGGTTAACACATCTCTATTGGTAAGTGATTAAGTGGATGACTATGATCTTCCTGATTTATATGGATTATTCATGAACTTTGAGGAATCCAAGGAGAGGAAAAGGGTTAATGCCAAGAGGATTGCTAAGGATACATAAGTTTCTCTAGTTGCTTCTTATAGAAGGAATAGGGCGCTATACTCAAAGGCAGACTATCAACTACCAAGGGCAAACTCAGAAAGCGACGAGTCTGACGACGAAGAAACCAGGAAACAAAGATTGAATTAGCTTTGATTACTAAAAGGCTAGAAAAGAAGAAGCTTGGTGCATCTAAAACAAGAAGTACCTTTGATCCATAGAAGGCTACTTGTTATAAATGTGGAAACATAGGTCATATAGTTGCAAAATGCAAAGTTACGTCTAGTGAAACTTCACAGATTGACAGTTGCTAACAGAGCCAAGAAGTACAGATAGTAGTACATGAACGTTAAGAAGGGATGGAACAAGTTTTAACTTAAGAAGTAGTATCTTCGTGTGTCTGTCGGTTGGTCAAGTCTGTATTGTGTTTGTTAATGTAATTGAGTTAGTTAGAATTACATTTACTGTGTTATGCGACACAAGGCTTGTGTCGCATTAGTTGTAATTGCAACATAGTGTTATGTCGCATAGTGATCTTAGCGACATAATGCTTATGTCGCATAAGTCGGGCAAATTTGTATAAATACCCTAATTACAGATTTAATTGGGTGAGACTTTTCACATCATATTCTCTGTGTTTTGCTGCTGTATTTCCATCTGAGAATTTGATTAAAAGAAATATAAAGTGATTCTTGCATTGAATATCGTTTGAGCTTTATATTTTAATTCAATCCAAAGGATTCCGCACGTGGATTGAGTGTGTGTAACGATTTGATTTAAAGATCACATAGGGATCTACAATTGGTATCAGAGCCATTAATCTAAGGATTTTGGTGGTATGAAATCGTTTGGGTACGTTTTTAATACTTATTTTGATTATTTAACGTCTTTTTTGGTGTTTGATTATCATTATAGGTGTTTTGGAGCTGAAAATTGGAGTTTTTAAGCCTAAAATTCTAAGCTTTTACAAAGTTTTTCGTTAAAGAATTTTTAGGTTTCGAAATTTTTCGTTTTTGAGGTATTTGGTATCTGACAGCGCCATTTTGTGACACAAGCGTGCGACATAATTTTTGTGTTGCTGTAGGGTTTTTGCGACCTTAACACTTGCGACATACCTGTTTTGCGACATTAAGTTGCGACATAAACCTGCGACATACTGTTGCGACACAATCTTAGTGTTGCTGTTAGTACTTTTGCGACACAAATCTGCGACACAACCTTAGTGTCGCATACTCCAGTTTCTAGCAATTTTTGAAAAGTCTCGCGAGCCTGTTACAATGACTGCTTCTACTTGAACGTCTCTTCAACAAGTCGGGGCTATGTTAAAGCATAATAGTGAGGTGGGTTCAACAAATAAACCACCTATGTATACAAATGGTATGAACTATTTGGACTGGCGTCAAAGGTTTGAAGCGTTTGTATCGTTCAACGATCCTGAAATGCTTATTTATTCGGAGGAACGATATGAACACCCTGGTAGAACCGGTATCTTTAATGGACCTATACCTGACAAGTCCATTAAATCTATGACTCTTGAGGAACGTAAGGCCTTTGACACTGAAAAGAAAACTTATTCTGCCATTACCATGGCCTTACCTCAACAGATATTAAGACAACTACGCCATCACAAAACCGCATATGACTTATGGACTGCTTTTGAAAAGAAATGTGGTGGCAGTAATCAATACAAATGGAACAAGCTGGATCTGGTCAAGAAACAGTTTGAAGTCTTTGACATGCTGCCCACTGAATCTCTTGAAGATATGTGCAGTAGATATTCACAGCTTGTGAGTGAATTAGTCGAGGGAGGTGCCACTCTCGACAAAACTGATGTCAACAAGAAACTTTTGGGTTCCTTACCCAAAAAGTGGAATACTAGAGTACTGCTGATGGAAAAAGACACTGATGCCTGAAGTGCATGAGGTATATGATGAACCATTATCCTGTGTTTCATGTATAAAATTGACTAACCAGATTAACAGGTATAGAGAGGACACCACACGCCTTAACACTGTTACTGAAACTTTAAATGAAACAAATAACATGTTAAGAGACAGTGATAAGGCATGTGGTCAAAAGTTAAAAGCTATTTTGGAAGAGAAAAAGGAACTGAAGGCAAAATTTTTTGAAGAACAAGATGAAATTGGTAGCTATGTTGATATGCTATCATCTATTAAGAAAGAACTTGTTGAATCTCAAACTGAGGTTCTAAATTTAAAGAAAAAGCTTTCTAACTTTTCCACCTCCTTTGTAGTCTTTGATGAAATCCTACAGGCCCAAAGGACTGATACAAAAAGCAAGGCAGGACTTGGTTATCATCAAGTCCCACCTCCTAAGGACTATCTTCCCATGCCTGTCAGGGATAATGTCAATGACTTGATGCCTATCTTTACAAAGACAGATGTCAAACCAGTTAAACCTGCAGTTAGCATCAAGATAAGTAAGCCTGAGCTAGTTAAGGCTGAAACTGTCATCACTGGATCTCCACAACCTGAAACTAGTAAGCCCGAGCCAGTTAGGGCTAATACTAGTGAGTCTGACACAAGTAAGACTCAAAAGGTTGAGAAAGTTAAGCCTATTAAGGCTGAGATTCATCAGACTGAGCTAATTAAGTCTGATACTGTTGTTGAACCTAAGTTAGGAAAGGCTCTTTCTGTGCTTCCTCGTATTATTGAAGATGAAATTGAAATTGAGGATATAACTGATCAAGAGTTTAGACCAGTAAAGAAACATGTTAAGCCTGAAAATCAGATAATTACTATTGAAAGAAATGAACATGTTATATCAAAAGGAATAGGTAAAGCTATGGCTGAACCTCAAAAGAAGATTGTTTATAAAACGAGTATTTTAAATAAATCTTCTAAAAATTCTTCTAAAGCATTCCTGTAGAATGTTCACGTCAATGTGAGTGTTCAACAAATGCTTCTTTTGGTCGAGCCTATCAGTTTACTCCTCAATCTCAATTAAGTGTTGAGCATCGATCTTGCTTCTACTGCAAGAAGCAAGGTCATTTGATAAATAATTGTCCTGTGCTTGCGAAGAAACAGTTTGGGAAACAGGTTTCGCGAGTCTCAAAATTCAAAAATCTTTCAAAGAAATATGTTTCAATGAAAGGCTCAAAGACTCCTGTCCCAGCTGTCAAAATCAACAAACTTGAGCAAAATAACTTGCCAAACTTAAAGCTCAAAGTTGTTGATACGCAAGCATCCAAACAAAAACAGGTTTGGAGGATTAAAGAATCTTGCAAAGATTCTACATCTGACAATAACTCATCAGTCAAACATTCTAAAATGTTTGAAAATAAAATTTTGACTGATGTGGTCGTTGTTGATGATGTCCCTGGAGTACCCAAGACTATAAAGGCTTGGGTCTCCATTTCTAACTAATTTACCTTGTTTGTGGTGCCACAGCAACCTGAATTTGTAAAGAACGGTAAATGGTATATCGACAGCGGTTGTTCTTGGCACATGACCGGTGATGTTTCTCTGTTATCTGAAGTTCATGCTTACAATGGAGGTTATGTGGCCTTCGCTGGTGATAAGGGGGGAGTCATTTATGGTCAGGGTACGCTTACCAATGGAATGGTAAGCTTTGAAAAGGTGAATTTTGTGGAGCAATTACAACACAATCTTCTCAGTGTCTCTCAAGTGTGCGACAAAAAGTACACTACTATTTTCACAGACACTGAGTGTTGTATATTGAAGCCAGGATTTGTGATTCCTGAAGAATGGGTGTTACTGAGGGCACCTAGGGAGAGAGATACTTATATTCTTGACATGAGTACTGTGGAAACCAAACAACTCACATGTCTTTTATCAAAAGCTCCCGAAAAGGAATCGTTACTTTGGCACAGGCGTATGGGACATTTGCACTTTCGCAAGATGAACTATCTGATCAAGAATGATCTAGTGCGAGGTGTTCCTAAACAATCCTTTGGGCTGAATGATCATTGCATTCCATGTCAGAAAGGAAAGCAACACAAGAAGTCTCACAGACCGAAGCTGGTAAATTCAACTGAGAAGCCATTGGAGCTTTTCCACATGGACTTATTTGGGCCAGTCAGAAAGAAGAGTTTGGGAGGAGCTTCGTATTGCCTTGTGGTTACCGATGATTATTCGCGGTTTTCTTGGGTATATTTTCTGAAGACTAAGGGTGAGGTGCCTGAGATTCTCATTTACTTGTTTGACAAATTGCAAAATCTATGTGACTTGAGAATCAAAAAGATAAGAAGTGATAACGGTACAGAGTTCAAGAACTCAATTATGGAGTTGTACTGTTTGAGTAATGGCATTGAACATCAATTCAGTGCTGCAAGGACTCCACAGCAGAATGGGGTTGCGGAGCGTAAAAATAGGACATTGATTGAGGGTGCTCGAACCATGTTATCCGACTCTAAGCTTCCAATCACCTTTTGGGCCGAAGCTGTAAATACGGCCTGCTATGTCCTTAATCGGGTGTTAATGGTTAAGAAAAAGAACAAAACATCTTATGAATTGTTCAACAATAGAAAGCCAAATCTACAATTTCTTGAACTGTTTGGCTGTTTATGTACTATTATGCACACCAATGACAGAATTGCTAAGTTTGGTGAAAAATCCTGTGAAGGTGTCTTCCTCGGATTCTCTAATAACTCACCGAACAAACGAGTGTATAATCTGGTGACAAAGCGTGTGGATGTCACACCCCGAGAAAATCGTTTAACGAGTAATAAGTGCGGATGCTCGGGGGCGTGACGAGAACGATTAATAAGCGTATGATTATCTCAAACATATACTTAGAATGCCATAAATAGTTTAAATAACACGGTTACATGTTCATCGTGTTTACAAAACAATAGATGTTTAGCAAATCAATATGATTAACATTTTAATCACCAATCATAATTTCAATCTTTATCAAGAGGATGGCATCCAATTCATCGTGGTGAGCAAGGGTCCCAAAAGTATGCATGCATGATCTTACATCGCTGCTAATTCCCTGAAAAACATAGTTAAAAGGGTCAACAAAATTGTTGAGTGAAATTCACAGGTTTAAGATATCGTCAATCAAACCAAAAGTTTAGTAAACATCTCACAAGTTGTTTGTGCCATCCATGGCAAATAGTGCGATGATATACCGTTTAAAACAATAAATAGCTGACTGTGATCCCCCGAAGGTTAGCTAGACCTCTCGAGTTAAAGTGACGACACCTAGGCCTATAACCAAACCACGACTTTAAATGTTTGTGCCTGGGACAATAGAATATACGCTCCTCGTCTCGACATACAGTCGGCAGTTAGCATGACTAACAAAAGTGGGAGGGATGTCATCCCAATAGTACTATTCGCATATTCGGTGGCTAGCGTCATCTAGCTAATGGTTACAGTTTGTAGTCATGAGGATTTCTATGCACTACAACTAGTTCAACATAGGTTCGCACAAGGATTCGTTGTCAGGTTTTCAATCATCGCATGAAATCAGTTTGTATGTAAACAGTACATATGTTTTTCACCCCAAGTTTATAAAGCATTAAAAAGCAGTAAAATAGGGGCTGTGAACTCACCTGGTGAGCTTATGAAAGTGCTAGCAAGTAATAAGTGTATTTGCCCAAAAAGCCTCCTAGCGCCCTAAACGCATGAGGTCGTTTGTGTAAGTAGATAGTTAACCGCATATCTAGATTTGTAATAGTAGGTGGCTACCCGCACACCTAGGTTGATATAAGTAGATAGCTATCCGCATATCTATGCTAGTTGTTCACTCAGTCAGTACGTTGGAAATGTGTTTCGTTTTCGAAAAGTATACGATCCGTTGGTGATAGTTTTGTATATATATATGTATGTTCCTTGAGAACATCGTTGTTTTTGTCGATCAAAGTGTGGGTTAAGTAATTCTACTTTCACATTAGGTTTGGTTTGTAAGACTCGTTTCCTGGAATTCAAATCGGTTTCGTTTTTGATTTTCTCTCCAAAATTGTTCCGAAAATGTCGCGAGTAAAACGAAAGTTTTCCTAGATTAAAGTTTCTCGAATACAAGTTCAAATTTAAATTTTGGTAATCGATAAATTTTCCCTCCAAAAGACTTTTTTTTTTTTGAACCTGAAATATGCCTTACCCGTCCGGGTGAAGCTCACCCGTCCGGCTAAGCTCACGCGTCCGGGTGAAGATGTTGTTCGTCCGTGTAATTTCGAACAGAAAGTCAGGTCTGGAGATTCACCCGTCTGGGTAAGGCCAAAATTTGGCTTCACGCGTTCGGGTGAATTGCTCACGCGTACGCGTGAAGGCCAAATCCGGCCAGACCCTGTTTTTCTCAAAATGATTTCAAACTCGATTTTTAACTTTTGAAACCCATTTTTTTGGCATTTTAACAATATGTACTATGTTCCTAATCCCAAATGTGACATTTCTAACAAGATTCCAAAACATCTCTTAATACATAACAATCACAAATCTAATCATGTTAGTTACTCTTCTTATTGAAATCTAGTTCTTGATCCATAGAAACACATTTAACTTAGTTTTAACATACATTTAATTGATCTAAACATGAGAGTGAACATTTAGCATGAAAGATATTAACATGTAGGAAATGACAAGATCAAGAGGAGGAGTTTCCTTACAATGGTGTTAGGATGAAATGGAAAGAAAAGAAGAGTAAGAACTTGAAATCTTCAACCCAAAAGCTCCTTTTAATACCCAATCTACTAGCTTTCCTTTAGGTGTTTGGATTAGAGTTTAAATGGTGATGAGAATGATGTAAAAATGGTGGTGGTTATGGTGGTTCCATGGTGGTTGTATGGTGGTGTGAGGGTGGTTGTTCTTGATGGAGGATGAACATGGTGGTGAAAGAGAGGGAAATTGAGAGAGAAAAGTGTGCAGATTTTTGAAATGGAAATGATGAAATGAAGTGAGGAGTGTACGTTCCCTTTATTTTCTTTACTTAGGTGCAAGGCAACTAGGCTTGATGGGAGGTGCTTAGTCCCATCAAGCAAGTTGCTAGAGAGGAGGAAAGGAAAGGCTAAGAAGCATCATACCTAGACAAGAGAAAAGAGAAGGCAAGGAAGATTTCTGCTCATTGACTTTATTGACAAGCTTGCTTGTTAGCTTGATTTAATTTCAAGATTTGAGCTAAGTGTCTTCTTGTTTGTGAAATGTAATATTAAGCAAGTAAGTAGAAAGGTTAAATAAGAGGAGGAGAAATCTACACATGGGTTTAAATGACATGCTTGCTTAGTTGCTTGAATTAATTTCCAAGGAGTAAGCTAGTTACCACCTTGCTTGTCGCATTTGAAAATAAGCTAGCAAGTAAGCAAGAGGTTAAAGGAGCAAGTAGGCAAGGAGGAGGAGAAGGAAATCGATGGAATTAGTTGACCTACGTGTTAGATTGCTTGGAATTAATTTAAGCTAGTTACCTAGTTGCTTGATTAAATTTGAGCTATGTGCTAAGAAGCTTGGAATTAATTTGACATGCTTGAGCTACTTGGTTTCAAGTTTGGTGTTTAGGTGTTAGCAAGCATCATTAGGGAGGTTAACGTAGGTTGCGATATGGTTAGTAAAATTCTAATTCATTTGTAAGAGTTTGTGTTTCGTATAGGGAATCTCGTGTTACCTTTCTTCGTTGGTTTAACTTTAATCGTCTAAGCTTGATTCTTAAGTCTCATGAGATAAACGGCTTCAAGCCTTAACGTAAGAGTATAGGTAAATAACTACTATTAAATAGCTTTACGTTATTTAGGAAATGCTTATCACCAACGTTCGCGTTCATCGAAATTATCCGATTTATATTGTGCAATTCTCATGAATCATATAACGAGATGCATCCAGCATCATGGTAGTGTGCACCAAATTGTGCAAATGTGGGCTTGTGCTAGGCTTACCTTGGTTAAGTCAAGTTTGATTTCATTAGATAGGGAATTAGCGTAAGAATGCATGATATTAAAGTGTACGGGAAGTACCGATTTTCGAGGGTTGTCACAGTGGAAGAGCATTTTGAGGTCACCTTCTTCCATTACACTAACAACCCTCAGGGAAAGGGACCAGCACACTTGTTTGATTATCAAACCGTGTTTGATTCCTTCAACCTTCCTGAGGAGCATGAAGAAGAAGAAATGGTGACACTACTTCACGGGTTGGATATCGTTTCTGGTACTTCACCTATATCTGTTCCTTCACCTACTACAGCTACACCTACCACTGATCCCGCTGCCACTTGTGAATCTCCGTCTCCACCCGTTACTGATGATGTTCCTGATTCTACAAATGATGAGGAACAAATGTTTGAGGCTTCTGATCAATCACCCGTATCTGAATTTGAACCATTACCTGCGTCTGACCTTGAAGACTTACCTGCACTTAAACTCGAAATTGAAGCTGACTCTACAAACCTTGATTCTATCATCGTTCCGGCTGCAATCCCGAGTTCTCGTATCAATGTGTCACATCCAGTTGATGCCATTCTTGTTGATTTACACAAAGGAGTTTTAACCAGACGACAGCTTGCTGCTGCTAATCAATCTGCTTCGACCTCTTCACCTGCTACAGACACTGATCCTGTTTGTCTTGCTTCGAAAATTGACGAATGCTTTCTATCACAAGTTGAACCGAAGAAGAAAACTGATGCGATAAAGGATCCATACTGGGTTGAGGCGATGCAGGAAGAGCTTCAACAATTTAAAAAGCTGCAAGTGTGGACATTGGTGCCTTTACCCAAGGGTGTTCATCTAATTGGCACTCGTTGGGTATATCGTGTGAAGAAGGATGATCGAGGCGTGGTAATTCACAACAAAGCACGTCTAGTGGTCCTGGGCTTTACTCAAATTGAGGGTTTGGACTATGATGAGGTATTTGCCCCAGTTGCTCGTTTGGAATCCATCCTCATTTTTCTGGCGTATGCTTCATTCCAAGGATTTCGGGTCTATCAGCTTGATGTTAAAAGTGCTTTTCTATATGGTCAAGTGCTTGAAGAGGTCTATGTAAAACAGCCTCCTGGTTTTGAAGATTCCGTAAATCCAAATTACGTATGTAAGCTGGACAAGGCGTTGTATGGTCTTCATCAAGCTCCTAGAGCTTGGTATGAGCGGCTTGCGACTCATCTGCTGAAAAATGGATTTGTACGAGGAACGATTGACAGTACTCTCTTCATCAAGCATGCAGGGAATGACTTACTATTAGTACAGGTCTATGTGGATGACATCATCTTTGGTTCTACCAAGGATGAAATGTGTCGCGATTTCGAACAGATTATGAAGTCGCAATTTTAAATGAGTGCAATGGGGGATCTAAAATTCTTCTTGGGCGTACAAGTCGAACAGTTTGCTAAAGGGATTTACTTTCATCAGTCCAAGTATGTCAATGATATGCTTATGCGGTATAACTTGACTGACTGTAAATCCTATGGGACGCATTTAGCGCTAAATCATCACCTTAGTCCAGCAGAGGATGAAGATGACTGTCCGGAGAAAGATTACCGATCTATGATTGGTTCTCTGATGTATCTTATTGCATCACGTCCGGACATTGTCTTTGCAGTCTCTCTGTGTTCCAGGTATCAGGCTAAACCGAAGGTATCTCATATGAAGGCGGTTACGCGGATCTTTGGTTATCTCAAATATAGACCAACTCTTGGTCTATGGTATTCTAATGAGAAAACCTTTGTGCTCACTACTTACTCGGACTCGGATTATGGTGGTTGCAATATGGATAAGAAGTCTACTTCTGGTGGCTGTCAATTTCTTGGACCTAGGCTTGTTTCATGGCAGTGCAAAAAGCAAACGACAGTCTCTACCTCAACAACAGAGGCTAAGTACATTGCTGCTGCCAGTTGCTGCTCCCAGGTTCTTTGGATACAACATCAGTTGCGCGATTACGGTTTACTCTTAACTATGACTCATATTCATATAGATAATACTGCTGCTATATCTATTACACGTAATCCTGTCCAACATTCTAAGACCAAACAAATAGAAATTAGGTTTCATTTCATTCGTGATGCTATGAAAAACACCTAATTGATCTGGTCCAAATAGATACGCTTAAGCAGAATGCCGACCTGTTCACAAAAGCCTTCTCCCGTGCTCGTTTCGATGAACTTGTCAACATGATAGGGTTACGTTTCTTTCAAATCAAACAGTAATATTTGTGACCTTTATTATGTTATGGTCACAGAAAAGGGATTAACGCAATAGCCATTCTTTGTGCTTACTCGCATTAAAGAAATGCAAGGTTGCAACATTTACAAAAGACATTTAGTTGTGTCTGTAAAAAACTAGGGATAGGATAGTACATTAGGAGACATTCCTCAAACGACTTGATATATCAGTAGGTTTATCTTGTATATGTTATACATGTCCTTAAAGACTTTCGTATCATTGCACGATGTATTGGTAGGCATTTTCATACTCCTCTTTGAGCTACTAAGAAATACCTTTAATCCGTGTTTATTATCTTGTGATGACTAACATGTGATGTATGACAATCTGTCTTAATTCCTATGTATCAGCTTGCGATGCTTCTATTACCCTGAGTTTTTATATGACAACATTTGGGGACTTATGCTGACTGTTTCCTTTGTTGTACGTATGTACAGACCTGGTCTCTGTTAGTATAATTTCAAAAACTAAGCAAACAAAAGTCAAAGTACTTTCAAAGTCTTATAAAATCAAAGATACCTAACAAGGTCGCCAAACGGTTTGACCAAGTATGGTTTTGCTTAAACCTGAATCAAGTTTAAGTCGCTTTGTTGTACGTATGTACAGACCTGTCACCGCTGGCTTGATTCTTAAAAATGTTGAATTCATATACTTTCTCTAAACAATCGAAGTTTTGGGCATGTCTAGATACTAGGAGTATATCTATGTGGGATTCACGGAGACATACTCACTCTAACAATAATTTCTCAGCTTGAAGTTGCGTATGTTATATGTTTAAGTGGACAAACAATACCGATAATCGTCTTGTTACAGATTGTTCCTTCGGTTTTTGTTAACTATGCTTGGTGAATTTAAATTTGGACATCTATACTGATAATCGAATTAAAATTTACTATTGTCATGCGAACTTGTCTTTCTAATATGATCCCTAACTAGACTACCCTCAAAACGTTCTATTGATTACTTTTAAAATTATTGTATTATTTTCTTATTTGCTGCATTTTATATTTTTTTGCTTTCTTTTTATAAATGTCACAAATATTAAACAAATAAATTAAAAATTTAATCCTTGATTGACTTCTGCGACACAACCCTTGTGTCGCATATTTGTGTTGCCATCTCAGCGACACAACCCTTGTGTCGCAATCTTATGTCGCACAGTGATCTAGGTATATATATCCTCATGTCGCTGTAATTAACACTAATTATCTGCGACATAAATTCAAATCTCTGCGACATAACCTGGATCCTGCGACACAACACACGGATTCCAAATTTCGATCGTTCTGCGATTTTCTACGGATTTCCTTTCGATTCCTCACTTGTTTCTTGTTCTCCTTACTCTTACGCATCAAAAGGTACCAGATTTATCCATTATTACTTCGTATTTATCTCAACATTTGCATTTAAAGTTTCGGTTTTTAGGTTTTCGATACTTTTGCAAAATTAAATGTCTTAGAGTGTTTAAATACGTGTATTACTTGTTAAATAATGCTCCTGGCATGTATGTGTAACCCCTGGATGGGTTAGATCACGAAAACCCCAAAATTTTTAACTTTGACAAATATGGGTTTCATCGTGTTCATCTTTGCGACATAACCTGCGACACAACTGTTGTGTCGCAGGCTGTGTTCAGTTTTATGTCGCTGTATTGCTGCGACACAATATTTATGTCGCTACTTATGTCGCTCATATGTGGTGCGACACAATCCTTATGTCGTTGACAAATCATTAAATTGATTTTATTGCTAAACTGCGACATAACTCGTTATGTCACCCTTATTATTTGCGACACAAGGCTTGTGTCGCAGTACATTTTATCTCAAAAAAATGTCAACTTTTAAAATTGCTTCTAACTAATGGCTTCCAAGTGTGTTTTACGTTTACAGATATGGCTGCTATTAATGTGAATGCTTACTTCTGGGAACCGTGACATAATGTCACGGCATTCCTCGACGATGATAAAGAATCGGCGGCGCCTTATCGCCCGATGATTGCAATTCTTTGTCGATCAAGGATCTATACTGCAATCACGACCACAACCACCATCTACCGTGATCATGTCTCGGATTTCTGGACTAATGCAATTATCAATTCGGATCTCCCGTTTACCCGGCTCATCTCTCGGGTTCATGATTTCGAAATTATTATCTCCGAGCAAGTTATTAGGGATTTCTTCAATTTCCTGACGATCCCGATATGCCAGTTGCCTTTGCAAATTCTTTTATTACGGGTGCTATGGCTCGGATGGGTTATCCGGGAGTCCCGCGTGATCAATATTGCAAGGCCTTTCTCACCAAGGTCTGGCGATATCTGATGCACATAATGATCGTCTGCCTGTCTGGCAGGAAGGCCGGCTTGGATGGAATGAGCTATTCTACTGCATCGGCCATGTTGGCTTTAGTCTACAACAAGCAGTTCAATTTCTCCAGCTGTATTTTCCGGATACTTGTTGATAATGCTCAAGCGGGTGATGGGAAGTGGGCTTTATACCCACGTTTTGTTCAGCTTTTGATCAATCATCTGCTTCCCGGGCTACCGGTGGTTCCCAACCACCACTTTCGACAGACGCCCATGAACACCCGTATTTTTGTGGTTTCTGGCCAGTATGCGCGGGGCGCCGCGGTCCCGGCAGATGTGCCTTTGTTCGGCCATGTGATAAATGAGGCCTATGTGCCTCCGGAGGGTGATAACTTTCAGGATCCGGCTCCAGTTCAAAGGCCGCTTTCACCTCCTCCACAGGCACCTCTCCAACAACCACCTACTCAATCAGCGCAACAGCCTCCGCAAACAGATACTTCATCTGAGGATATTTTTCAGGTTATCGACGACTATGTGCCCTCGCCACCTCGATCTTCACAGGTGGTGTCGTTGGGCAAACGGCCCCGTGAGGATGTTACTTTCACAGTCTCTGAGGATATTCCGCCTTCTAGTCGTCCTCGGACTACTTCAACCACAGGACCGTCCGAAATGCGGACTCCAGTGCAACCTCATCCGGATATTATCAAGCAATTATTGGAACGGATGGAGGCAATGCAAAAGACTGTGGAAGATCAAGCTTCCCTCATCCAGTCTCAAGCTGCACTGATAGAGACTCAAACCTACCGGATTACAGATCTAGAAGATAGGTTTAGAGAGTTTGAGACCCGGTCAATTGGTCCAGGGGAGTCTGTTCCCTCTGGTCCAACTATAGAACCAATAGAACCGGGGTCTGAGTCTGTAAATGAAGATGTAAATATTAATTAAGCTAATGAAATGCCCAGTTTAGATTACTTACCTGTGCACGACATACCAGGCAAGCCGAGACCATTGGCTGTTGATTATTCATGTGCAGACCTCTCATTTATACAACGTATGGTAAACCAAGTCAGTTCGGATTCCGAGGATGAAGAATTTGAGGTAAACGATGATGTTGATGTTGAGGAGGAGGGGTTAAGTGAAAATGAGGTATATGATGATGCTCCTATTATTGAAACTGATTCTTCTGAAGATGAAGCTGAAGAAGCATCCGAGTCACCTGCTGAAGGAACATCAGAGGCTCAGGCTCCAGAAACTGAAACTACTGAAACAAGAGCTGAGAAAATTGCAAAATGGTGGCCTCATGGTAAAACTGGAATTCAGGTACCCGTAACTTGTAAATCATACAAGGTTAGTGGGGTGTATACTGGGTTGATAAAGAGTTGGAAGGTATCCAATGGTGTGTTTATGATCAAGAGACTAGATGGTTTTCAGTACTTCAAGAGATCATTCACTAAGCTGAGCACATTGCCAAAAGGAGAAGTTAATCGTCTTGCTCAGCTCTCTTTGATTAATCCGTCTGGAGATGACCGTGCCAATTTTATCCAAACCACTTTGCAGCGAGAAATACGTACAAAGAAATATAATTTCATCAAACCGACTTTGGGAACTAGGTATATCTATAAGAAAAAGATAGATCCAGTGACCAAACAGCCGTTATGCAGAATGCGCTACCCTCCGGCTGACTGTTTAAAGATTATTCCTCTGGAAGCTGTTCCCATTGATTTTCTAAGAAGATTTCATTACTGGGAACTTGATGCTTACACCGGTGAGGCAGTTTTGGTTTTTGTTCCTGATACGGAGCAACCTGAGAGGAACTCGCTGTATGGTTTGAAGAAAGCTCAATTTAGAGTGTTTGATCCTATGAGCTTGATAAACTTGTCATCAAAAGACTTGAGAAAACTATTTGATAATCCGATTCGCTTCAATGAAAGGAATGTTGTGAATAAGAAGATTGCATTTCAATTTCAGAGGATTGTCAACGTCTGTGTAACACATGGAATACATGCTGGCGGTGTATTTCCAACAGGCTGGGTTTAAACGAAGATTTTGAAGACCAAGCTGAAGACACGGGGGAGTTTGTTGATGCATCTTAGTGTGTCTGTCAGTTGGTCAAGTCTGTATTGTGTTTGTTAATGTAATTGAGTTAGTTAGAATTACATTTACTGTGTTATGCGACACAAGGCTTGTGTCGCATTAGTTGTAATTGCGACATAGTGTTATGTCGCATAGTGATCTTAGCGACATAATGCTTATGTCGCATAAGTCGGCCAGATTTGTATAAATACCCTAATTACATATTTAATTAGGTGAGACTTTTCACATCATATTCTCTGTGTTTTGCTGCTGTATATTCATCTGAGAATTTGATTAAAAGAAATATAAAGTGATTCTTGCATTGAATATTGTTTGAGCTTTATATTTTAATTCAATCCAAAGGATTCCGCACGTGGATTGAGTGTGTGTAACAATTTGATTTAAGGATCACACAGGGATCTACAAGTAGGATATGACTCTGTATGCAGAAGAGTGGTTAAATGAAGACCTTTCATCAAAAGATGAAGATGAGCAAGAAGATAGGTGCTTACTAGCTATTATTGAAAGTCAATTTGATTATGATGTTAAAGAGGCAGAAAGAGCTAGTTCAAGTTGGAATAATACTAATGCTTACAAGGTACATAACTTTAAATTGTATATAGATTATGTGAAACAAAAGATGTATGAATACCTTTTTATAGATTTTTCAAAAAAGTGTGGAAGAAATTTCGGATTTAAAAACTAGACTAAATGAGAAAGGAACTACAACAAAGGAATGATTATATTCTTGCCAGTAGGAATTACAAAGATGATTTAAATGTTCAAATTAAAGCTTATAGAATGTTAGCTTTAGAAAAATATGAAGTTAAAAAGAATGCTGAGCATTTTGTAAATATTTGTAAGTCTTGGTGCTTTGATTCTCTAAAGAATCAGGATTGTTTATGTAAACAAATTCCTAGTCAAGTACAAAACAATTTGTACGTGACAACTTTACCTAATACTTTTAGTTATTAGTTGGTGATAAAAGAATGTTAACTAATGCTTTTGTTAGACCACAAAATTCTAAAGTTTTAGAAACTGAAATTGTTTATGAGACTAAGTCTGAATCTGGGGACACAGACTCTAACATCATAACAAGACATACTCGGATTTAAAGATAACAAAGAAATTTCTAAGGATATTAGTAGTAAAACACTTGTTTGAAACCCTAAGTCTAAAGATAACAAAGAAAGCATTAGTAAACCCTCTACATCTGTAAATCATGCAAATAATTCAAATAAGGTAAAGAGGAAATTTTAACCAAAATTTTCAGGAAAATCTTTTGGTAAACAATCTTATACATGTTAGTATGTGCCTAATGTTAAATCTTGAGGCACTAAAAAATGGTTAATAGACAGATTGAGTATCAAACTCTACTCAAATGTTCATTTTCATGAACCAGCTTCATTTCGATTCGATTGGATGAACAAAGTTCTAAAATTATTCAGCAAGATAATCCATTTAATGAAATTCATTCATCAAGATGAACTTTCTTATTAAAGTTTATTCATTTACATGAATTGACCGATCATGGAAGTGAACATTTTAGAAGTTTGTTCATCCAATCGAATCAAAATGAAGATGGTTCATGAAAGTGAACATTTGAGTAAAGTTTGATACATAATCTATCTATTAACCCCTAAAAATATAAATAAAAAAGGAGTTTAATAGATGTGAGTTTGTGAAATTTAATTCTCATTTTGCAAGATATAACTCTAAGTCTCTGAACTTCAAATCTCAGTATGTACCTCAATAGACTCATGTGCATGCACAAACAAAGATAATAAACACACTTGGTCATCAATCGCTACAACTAACCACATAATTCAAAAGTTTTGTTCAGTCTAAACAACAACCTAAGTATGAATATTTTTATAATTACAACCACAGACCCAAAAGAACTATAAAATTGAACAAATGTTGTTACAATTGTGGTATCAAAGGTCATAAAGGTGTAAATTGTAAAGAATCTCATAATACTAGGCCTTGAAAAACTCAAAGCATCGAAAGGGAAGACTATTGGTCATTCCAAAGGACTCACTTACAAGTTGGTTGCAAAAGATACTGATGTGTGTTATTTGTCTCATGCAGGATGAGAGAAACTGGTACCTAGTTAGTGGCTGGTCTGAGATAAACCCTCAGTCAAGTATTTAAATCTTCACTTCCACCTAATTTTGACCTATCATTGTCTGAGATCAACGAAGAGATCGTCATAGAAGAACTTTCCGAACCTTTACAACTCGAAACTACTGGCTAGGGTGAGAAATACGACATGGTAGACGAAGAAAAATAGATGGAGAGCCCGGAGGTGGAGATTTACACAAAAGACTTTGCTTCACAACGACTAGAGCCGGATGATTTAGTACCTGATCTAATAGATTTTTCTATTACCTTTGAACCAAACTCTCAAGTATTTGATGATAATGTTGTTACGATTTTAGAGACATTAATGGAAATTATCCCAGCTCCATACCGAAAGCACAACATTTTTATCAAACAAAAGTCTATAGGAAGCAAGGCGGGTTTTGTGTCAAGGTTTCCTTACAACCATCTCCCCACATAATGACTTACACGTCATGAAGTGATGAGGACTTCTTTGACCAACCCCCACTACCTAAGGATGTAGAAGAAGTTGAGAGCTTTGTTATCCTTTAAGATATTCGAACCACTCACCTCGACCTACCTTCTCATCTGATTGGACTAGATTGAAGCTAGTGACTCGAATAAAAACAAGCGCTTCATGGGAGGCAACCCGTATCTAATGTAACATTAGTATTAATAGTAGTTAATTTAGGATAAGTAGTAAAATAAACCCTCATAAGTAGCAAATGAAGCCATAAAATGAATATTCAAAGTTTCTTAAATTTTTATGAACAAAAAGGATGGTTTTCAAAAAGACTTGCCAAAAACTCATCTATAGAACAGTCTTTTTTTAAAAGCCTTAAAATTTTTATCCTCCTTCTTTTCTGAACTTCATCGCATTATCTATTACACCATTATCTAAGATCTCAAGTTCTCCACATCTTTCCTTTACGAACACTAGAACCTACTAGAAGCTATGATATTTAGGACCTAATCATTGTTTCCATATATGTTGTTTGTGTTATGATAAACTTATTTGTAATCGACACTTGTAAAAGTGTAGAGTCCAAGTCATACACTGGTTTGTTTTCAAAACACTTAATTTGAAATATTGTTCGCAAACCAGTGAGTCTATGACCTAGAGAATAATCATATGTCTCTTAGATCACATTTATCTGTTCTATTACTTGTACAAATTCCTAACAGACAGTGACCAACACCTATGGATGAATAATCTTTGAGTATAATGGAGAGAAGACAAGGGGAGAAATACAGTTCATTAAATTTGTATACCGATTGTTCATTGTGTTGTAGGGGAAAATATATTTTGTTAGGATACAACAATGATCACTTTTTCTAGTTAGCTAGGAATTGTTCATCAAGTAGATCATATCATAGTATACCATGTGTACCCATGTATTTCATCATCTACCTCAAATCCTAAAGTTATACATTTGATATCCCTCACCACAACCTTGACTACTAGTAAGGCGTTTCATGAAACCGAAACCATCACCACCACCCACCATCACCATAACTATATCCTCGCACATTCATTCATCCTTCACATTTATCACAACCACCATCAGGGACCATTTATTCGCCAAAGTGATGTCATTGATGACTCAGAATCTTTAGTTGGGATCAACTAAGGGAATGATATTGGATCTAGAGATCTAATCCGAAAAGAACAACATCATGTTCGATTCATCAGTTCGCAGAGAAGATCAAGGGTGATAGAGATTTATGATCTTCAAAATCAACATTTTTAGGTCACTACGAGCAGTTAAATTAGCAGCTCTTGATGATCAAAATTATTGCCCATTATCTTTATCCAACATTTGGTGTATCTTGAATGATTTGCCCGTATCGTGATGACGGTATCACTCAAGTTTATACAATCTATCATTTTGTTCCTAAGTTACTTTTGTGTGAAATTGACGGATTGCTTGGATATTGATTAAGCCCATGTGAGCTCAAGTCCACTTCTTGAAGACGGAATCCAATCCAGTCTAATAGACATTGGTGCCAACTCAGTCTACCTTTTAGATCCTCAGCTCGTAGTTGTACCAATGATAGGGGGGTTCTTCGTTCTCTTTCTCTCCTTTATCCCTTTTTTCCATCTTTTATTAGAACAATGCCACCCCGTATGCTCAATTCTAAATGTGGGATCACCACCCATCATTTTATCACTTGAGAAACATTTCCCCCATCGTAAAACCCTAAGTGTGGGATCCTACTTTCAGAAGGATCTCCATCACTAGTTTTGTGTATTAGGAACAATATTCCTTTAAAAGTGCGATAGCGGTGTAGTATACCTAGAGATTGGTGATCCTTTGTCCAAAAGTAAATTTAGGAAATGTTTCTTTGCCGAAACCCTTATTTCGCTAAGATTTTCAAAAAGTTTTGGATTTAATTCCTATAAGAAGAAAGATTTCGATAATGGATAACCTAATTGTTTTTGAAAAAAAACTAAAATATGATAGAACTTTTTAAAACAAAGATGTGGATCAAAGAGGAGAATCGCATGACTATGCATATATAACCCATTCTTCATTTATGTGAGGTATTATGAGCCAAATAGCATTCGTCTTTAATGCTTCACTTTTTTTTATGTGTGTGCCGATGCATGTATTTAAAGTTAGAAGTTTCTCTTGGTATACATTTGAAGACCATATTGAGGAGTACCGTACGTAGTATAGTTTCAATTAGAGGACCTTGACATTTTTAGGATTAACCAAAATCTAGCCTGCACTTCAAAGCCTTACCCTGAACAACATTTATTTTTAGTGTTGAAGATATGCTAGATAACCAGTTTGCGCCTTAACCAACTTACCTTTCTTGAATAACCCACATCATTCGGCAAACCACTTTCTTATCTCCCTGTTGGACTTACCTTAGAGTTTTAAAATATGAAAAATGCTACTCAATTATCCCAGTTTTACTTTAATGTCACCTCATATGTTACTATGTGTTTCGGCTTAACTTGCATGCATTTACAGTGTCATATTACTAGTTGACTTATTGTTTTGGTGAACTTTAAACACCTGTCACCATCCTTACCACGTACTAGTATTAGGTAATCATATCTAGTATCAGTAGGAAGTTCAAAGGGTTTAGGCCTTGACAATTATAAATTTTAAAACATCACTAGTGCAATCGTTGTAACCAACGACTATAACGGTCGCAGTAGTAACTAAAAGTCATTGGAACATACCAAACTATGAGTTCAAAGAGGTCTATAAGAGGAAGATCAATAAAATTTGGAGGAAGTAGAAGAGTGAGCTTAGCACTAAGTATGTTGCTACAAATCGAGACCCTAAAGAAAGATGGAGTTATTTGAACATGGATGAGTGGCCAGGATTTCTTGCTAAGAGGTCCACCCAAAGAGTTCTAGGTAGGTCATATATTTTTGAGTTTGTTATCTTATTTTTTGTGTTAAGTTGGTTTGATTGTTATAAGACAAGATACTAACTTTATTTTTCTTCTAAGATGTGAAGGAAAAAAATTGAGAAAGCCAATGCAAGTGTGGTTAAAAACACGGATCCCGCCTATGTAGGAGGGATGGGTTATGCTAGTTTGAGAGAGTAATATTACAATAACCAAAAAGGAAGTATAAACCAATTACCCGTTATTAGGAAAATTGAATTTGAGTGCTCAGTTTTGTATCTTTACGTCAGACAGCGGGAACGCAAGAAAACGGGGGTACAATGATTTACGGAGTATCTTAAAACTATGGATGATCAATGGTAAGAATTTAGGAGTGGAAATTCAATTTTGGGTCAATAGGTTTTTGGGTCGAATGTGTCAATATATTCTAAATTGTGCCTCCTAAAATGTTTTCATGTTGGTGGATTAACCCGAAAACCAAATTGCTGACCTAGACCCATCGCGAACATTAATTTTATTCTAAAACTTGTAACTAATAATTTTTATCAAATGTTCTAACATGTCAATCTTTATTTCATTAATAGCTGGAAAAGGAGTGGAAATTGTTGAATGATTTTACATTTGATGTGGCAGGGGGTGAAGATTCCCTAACACAATACAATGGAAAAGAGCATTGTGGGGGGGGGGGGGGGGGGGGCACATGCGGTGTCTAGTGTCGTGCGGATTAAAAAGTCCCTTGGATCTAGCCATGGTGAAAAGAAGAAAGCAGTTGCAGTTGAGGAGGTGGTCAGTAGTCCACAAGATGCCAAAACGTAGTTAGAATATGCTAGAGCCCTATAGGCCCACAAGATGTCAAAAACTAGTTGAAGGCTCAACGCATACATCTTACTACATCCTGTGGGTCACCCTATAGGTCCGAGGACAATGATGAGGTAATTCCCTACTCTTCACAATTATAAAAACTTGTTAACTTAATATATATATATATATATATACCCTAGTAAAATTACCTAAAGTAATGAAGAATTGTGTTCCAATCTAATTCATATGAATTTTACAGGATCCCGCCGGATGTCAAATTATGATGCCATATGGTGATCATAGTACTTGATGGGCGAGTGGGTTAAAATGTCCGTCTCACAAGGAAGGGATACACATCGGCCATGTTTTGTGCAGGTAGACACTGTTGAACCCATTTTTGAGTGTTGGCATTCTAGTTCCTAAGGAGGAAATCAATCATTTAGGCTACGCGAAAAGTGAAGTTATTTAATGACTTCACAAAGCAATAAAGGTATTTGTCTATATATATATATATATATATCTATTTGTATTATATTGTAATGTTTTATCAGTATAACGGTTCTATCATTTTGTTAGCTGGGTCATGATATGTCGGGACACTACTCTATGAGTAGTCGAGTCCCCATACCAGTTAGGGAACCCACAGCACCACTTAACGACTCCACACCACCACTTTGATACTCGGTAATGAGTTGTATTTTTTATAAATTATGTATATATTCCTTATAAAGTTATGTAAATATTTAGTCGTTAATTATTTTTCATAAATGTAGCATGACAGCGAGGAGTGCCCATACCACCCAACAACCAACACATTCACTAGTAATAGTATTTCACCACTCGCCTCCTCCTACAATAATTTTTTTTTCATATATGTATGTAAAGTAGCTCCCACATATGGATAAACCACTTCTGCCACCAGTAAAACTATCTGAGGATGCTATACGTGGAGCTCAAAGAATTTTCTAAATGCAAGAAATATTGTTATCAAGGCCGTAGCCATTCATAGTTATGGTTGCGCGATTTGAAGTGTGGATGATAGATCGCGATTTGATAACGCGTAAAAGTCACGTTTTACACACATTATCTTTTCCATTTAAATAAATAATTAACATTAGAATCGAATTATTACATTTATTTATGTAATTTTGTTAATTAAGAAATTACAAAGACGATACAAAAAGAATCAACGAAAACTGACGAATAACGAAGATTTTAGAGCAAAAACAAAGAAACAAATGATCTCGCCCGCAAGACTTAACAATCCCGCACACACGGGTACTCCCAACCGTCTACGGTTGAGTGTGTCAGCTGTATATGGCTACACAAACTGTGTATAGCTTGTTGCAGGTTGTATACGGCCATCACCAACCATATACTGTCAGTACCAACCGTAAACGGTTCATATGACCTGTATATAGGTAAATCTTCGATCTTAAGACGGTGTGTGCAATACGGGTGCAATTTAGCAAAGTCATTATGGGTGGATTCGGTCAAATGCGGGCTCTAACATCTACTTATATATAAAACTTCACCAACAACCAAACCATCCCAATCTATCCAATTTTTATCATTTCTTTTCATTACTTTCCATATATTTAGTTTCTCTCTCTAGCTTATGCTCTGTATGTTAGTTATTAACTATTATTACTTTAATAGTTAATTAGAGAGTAGCAAGAGAAGAATAGTAATAAGCTTAGAGTACGCCCGGAAACCTACCCCTTGTAATTTCAAGTTTATTCTAAACTCGTTATAATCTATAGTGATTTCTTCTCTTTATCTATTTTAATTATAATTTTTACTATTATTGTTATTCTTATGCTAGATTGAGGACTTTCCATGATTAGCGAGTATATATCTTACGTGTCTAGTGTGATGTAGTAAGCTAATTGTTAAGTCATGATCATTTTTACGATGATTTTATAATGAAGCTAAGTCATCTGTATATGGTGTTATCCATCCAGCAAAAGGATTGTTCGAATTGAAGCTAAGTCATCTGTATGCTGATTGCAAAGGAATTGTTGTTTCTCAGTTCACCCAGCAGACAGAACTGGCAGATCAACTAGCTCTGAGAAATCTGATGAAGTATAGCCAGCATAGAGAAGACTAGATATTTGCAATTCACACATCTATGAAAATTGATCAATCAAGTGCTGAAGACTCTCTTTGCTTATAAAGATTGAGTTATGATCAGAAGTCTGAAGACCCAACATAGAGATTAATGATCAGTTCACCCAGCACGGAGACTGAAGAATGTCTTACTTGTTACAGATTCAAGTAAACATAATTTTAACACACAAGGACATATATGTGTATGATCAAATGGCATCTTCAGAAGTTGTACACATCGTACATACCTGTCCATTTTGGTTGCTTATGCACATAATGTTTCCTTATCATGGTCAGCCTACAAGAAAAGATGTGCAGTGTACCTTCTGACCGACTGTAGACCTGGTCGTAAAGAGTTCATCAGAACATACAAACAGGCATGTCGAAATTCAACCAATGAAGATGAAGACATCTGGAAGTTGTTTATTGGCTGATCAAATTGCAAGTATTACACAAGCTCGAGTATAAATATCAGACTTAGTTTATTAAGTCTGTGCGTGAATTCTGAGTGAATTAATTGTTAGTCAAGAGAGCATTTGTGTTAGCAGAACTAGCATTACTTGTAACCAGCTTTGAGTTTGTTCTCAGTTATTTATAGTATTAGTAATATGTATTCAATTGAGTTAGATATTCCGCATCTAACTTGTAATTCTTTTATTTTGAATTTATCAAAATAAAAGAATTAATTGAAAAACTATCATATGCTCTTTTTGTTAATCTGAAATTCACTATCTTGTTTAAACTTTCAAAGAAGTTGTATTCAACCCCCCTCTACAACATCTGTTATTACCCATTGGGACCAACAACTGGTATCTGAGTAGTTAAGATTGTTCTAATCATAGATCTGTTGAAATGGCCACTTACAGTTCAAATTCTGCATACTTGGAAAATGGTTCTGCATCCAGACCTCCTAAGTTTGATGCAAAAGAATTCTAGACATGGAAATCAAGGATGATGCTGCATTTTGAATCAATTGATCCATTAATGCTAATCATTGTCTTAGAAGGACCATTTGTTCCAATCACCACCATTGAAGCTCCTGCTTCTGGAACTACTCCTGCAACATCTAGAGAAGTAGTTAAAGAAACAAATCAATGGTCCGATGAAGACAAAAGAAGAACAAGTTTAGATACTTAAGCAAGAACTCAGATAGCTATTTCACTTTCTAATTCTGTATACAACTCAGTATGCAGACTCAATTTTGCCAAAAAAATGTGGGATGCTTTGGATATAGCATATGAAGGAAAGGAAGAGGTCAAGCACTAGTCAACATGCTGGTTACACTAGTCAACATGGATTTGGTAGAGCATCTGAACCACCCATATATGCTAGAAAATGGACAAAAGCACATCCCATTGAGCATATTATTGGTGATCCAAATGCTGGTGTTAAGACTAGAAGGCAGGCTAAAAGCAACTTCTGTATGCATGTAAACTTTGTATCTAAGATTGAACCAATATGGGTAGGAGCTATGCAAGATGAGCTTTCTCAGTTTGAAAGAAACAAAGTGTGGACATTAGTCCCTTTACCACATAATAAACAATTATTGGTACCAGATGGGTTTTCGGGAACAAGATGGATTAACATGGGGTTGTGATTAGAAACAAAGCAAGATTAGTTGCTCAAGGCTTCAAACAAGAGGAAGGACTGGATTATGGAGAAACATTTGCCCTTGTAGGAAGATTGGAAGCTATCAGGATATTCTTGGCATTTGCTGCTTACAGGAACTTTAAAGTATTTCAGATGGATGTGAAGTCTACATTCTTAAATGGAAAGTGGCAAGAAGAAGTATATGTTAAGCAACCTCCAGGTTTTGAATGTAGTAAATTTCCTAATCATATCTATGATTCAGACAAAGCTATATATGGCCTAAAACAGGCACCTAGGGCTTGGTATGAAACACTTCAGAATTTTCTAACTGAATGTAAATTTAAAGTTGGTAAGATTGATACCACTCTTTTCATAAAAGAAATAGATGGTGATATCATACTGGTATAGATTTATGTGGATGATATCATCTTTGGGTCAACAAATGAAAAACATTGTCAAGATTTTTCTAAACTTATGTATGATAAGTATGAAATGAGTTTAATGGGAAAATTAACTTTCTTTCTTGGTTTACAAATTAAAAAACTTGATGATGGTATTTTTATCTGTCAAGGCAAATACATAAATGATTTATTAAAGAAATTTGCCTTTACTAATTGTAAGGCCATTGGAACACCTATGTAGACATCTGTCAAAATTGATGCTGATATCAATGGTAAGTATGTTGATGTCACATTATATAGAGGCATGATTGGTTCCCTATTGTGTCTTACAACCAGCAGACCAGATATCATGTTTGCCACATCTCTGTGTGCAAAATATCAAGCTTGTCCAAAAGAGTCTCATTTGTTATCTGTCAAACGAATTTTTAGGTACCTCAAAGGTACTCCAAACCTTGGTCTTTGGTATCCCAAAGACTGTGGTTTTGATCTAATTGGTTATTCATATGCATACTTTGCTAGATGTAAGATTGACAGGAAAAGCACTACTGGTGGTTGTCAACTACTGGGTAGTAAGTTGGTTACCTGGACATCCAAGAAACAAAATTATGTATCAACATCTACTACAGAAGCAAAATATGTCTCTGCTGGTAGTTGCTGTGCTCAAATTTTGTGGATGCAGAACCAGCTCAAGGATTATGGAATGAAATTCACAAAGACACCTATCTACTGTGATAATACTAGTGCCATTGCCATCACCAACAACCCTGTCATGCATTCAAGGACAAAGCACATTGATATAAGGTACCATTTCATAAGAGATCATGTGATGAAAGAAGATGTAGAGTTACACTTTATCTCTACTAACCAACAATTGGCAGATTTGTTTACCAAGCCACTAGATGAAAAACGATTTAATTATCTCATCTATGAGTTGGGTATGCTTAAGCTGTAACACTTAGAAATCTGTGTAAAGACATGTGCTGTCTGAGCTGGCTGCACTATATATGCCCAACCAGCATAGAGCAATAGAAATGGCCAACCAGCACAGACAAACTATTTACAATCAGCTCAAGCAGGTCAACAGAAAATCAACTTTTGATTTTTCAAATCTTTTTCTAATTCTCTTATTATGTAATAATTTGAAGATAATGTTTTCTTAAAATGTGTAACTACATTAATGTGATGTGATTTAAGATAATGTTATGGAAAATATATTTTCTTAATTTTGGCCGTTTGAAAATAACGACCGAGGTACAACTTGCCGCTCTCTAATGACTGTAGCACTGTAGCATCATATCTCTGAAAAGTGTCTGACATTTCAGAAAAATGTCATTATCAAAGAGATTATGTTTTTCTCTTTCCTACTATAAATAGCTATTACCCCGTAAGCATTTATGTTACCGTTCGTTAATCCACCATCACCTACAGATTGTCGACATAAATTGTTAAGCTTCATTAAATATCCTAACAACTTCAATAATAGCCCTAAAAGGGTTTAAATGATTGGCTTCTGGAGCTATTTCTTTGGAGTTATTATATGTTGTATGAGTCACAAGTTTGGCAGCAAAGACCAATGTAACAATTTTGAGTTACAATTGGGTCATGCTCTCATTTTTGGCAAAAACATTGATTTTGGTGCTCTCATTTACATTGAGTTGAAAGAGAAGATTGAAAAGAAAAAGAAGGAAAAGAATGTTACATTTCATCGCTTTCTGAGTTTGATTATTGAAGGTATCCTTGGAGAAAAATACAAGGATTTAGAAGATTTGTATGCTGGTGATGTCTTCATGGGAGACAAGATGTTTCATAAGGTGATTGAGCAACCTCAGCAAGGTCTCTCTCCATCTATGCTAGCCGCCATACCTCCAGAAGTGATTCTGGATGCTGATCCTGATGTTGCAGCAACTGAAACTCAACCACCAGAGTCATCATCAAGTTCAGATGATGATGATGACCAGCCAGCACCAACAAAGCCATCAAGCCAACCAGTATAGACAAAGTTATCCAAACTTGTACTGAAGACTAAGTCTACCAAGACCTCAGGTATGGATACCAAATCAACTTCTTCCTCCCAAGTTTCAAAAAGGGATGCTAAGAAGTTAAGTAAACCCACTTCTTCTAACCTAACATCCACCACTAAGTTTTCAAAATAACAATCTTCAACCACTCCTGAGCAGGCTTCACAGCCAGCACATGATGATCAAACCCACACCCAAATGTTTGAAAGGCGCACAAAAGTGAAAGCTGACACTCAGCCACTTAAGGCATATGCCAAAAAGGCAATGTCAAAAGCGCCCAAAGCTAGTTTGACTTATGTTCGTGTAAAGTTAACCCAAGCTCTTGATCACCCTACAACCAGCTCGGATGTATCTTCTCGAAAAGATACATTGTTGAAAAGAGATAAGCCGTTATCTGGACCAACCTCTCGAAAGGTGAAGTCCATTGAAAGCAAAAGGGTCATCTCACCTCATACTGAGTCAGTGAGTCAACCCATAGAACCTGAACATTTGTCAACATCCCGAATGTTGACATCTTACAAAGGGAAACCATATATACCAATGTCAGCTCTCAGGAGTTAGACATTGAGAACCCAGCCTAGGTTCGAACAGGTCTGACAGATACCACCACTCAGTCAATACCTCTTACACAATCTAAGTCTGCACATGCTGTCAATGAGTCAGCAGATACACAGCTGCACTTACAGGCATCACTCTCTGTTTCCAATGATGATGTAGTCAGATCACAGGCTTCATCTGAGGAACCGCAACCATCTCCAACTGTTCCAATCATATCATTCATTCACCCTGCTGTAGCAGAGATTCTCAAGCAAACATTATTCTCATTCTCTACTGACAAGGTTGATATTCCATCAGATGATGAAGATATCCAAAATCTACAACCTGAGGATGAAGAAGATGAAGAAATTCTAGATATCCCTAATGTCGATTCACCAGTCCACATAGATATTCCAGATTTACCTCCTCGTGACCAACTAGTAGACACCATGGATACTCCTTATCAACAACCCACTGCTGATATACCTTCAACTTCCACTGTTACACCATCCCTGGATGACATTGTTAAACATGTCATGGCAGCCCTGATTCTTATTCTGGAATCCAAATTCAAAGATATTTATGAGCTTATGTGAAATATTGACAAGATGGTCACTGAATATACCACTGCCCTCCAGGAATTTGTTTCCCGTTTTACCAAGCTTGTTCATGCTGATGAAGTAGCTCATTCAGATTTTGCTATTGTATTAGAAGAATTAAAGAAAGATGCTTTCTCTGTTGATCATCAACTGAAACTATTAGAATTTCTGAAAGATTACATAAAGAAATGGATGAACTCAAGCAAAAGTCCAAGGAGTTTGACCAAACCATGATCATTCATCAAGATCATGAGGACTTGTTGCATCAGTTGAAGAGTTTGAAGAAAGAAAATGAATCATTAAAGAAGGAGAACATAGATCTCAAAGCTCATTCTATTCAACCTGAAGAGAAATCCAAAAATTTTTCTGAGCTTAAACATCTTCACCAAGCTCAGACTTCAAATGTTGTTGCTTTTGAGAAATTTACCCAAACATTAGATGTCCAAAACTTTGTTAGGGAAGCTAATGTTCAGAATCAAGAGAAGCTACTTAAACAAATTCTCTCTCATTATCCAACTCCTCTACATACTCAACCACCTGCTCCTACTGCTGCCTCTACCCCTGTTGTTGATGACAAAAAGGAGGAGAAGACTGAAAGGAGTAAAGTCACATATGAGGGGGAGCAAGAATATGATCTGAATAGATCTGAGACAATTGAGTCCATTCTGAAGAGGAAGAGAGAAAGAGATATATGAAGCAAAGAAAAGGAAGAGAGATCAAGCCTTTGAAAAGAAGCTTCAAGAGTCAAAAAGAAGAAGATATGATATCAGGAATGAGAAGATCAAGAAGATGGAAGCTGGTGGCAGTTCAAGTGTTAAAACAAGCTCATCCTCATCTGAGGGGGAGCAAGTCAAAGAGCAAGTCAAGCCAGCAGCTGTTCCAACCAAGCAAAGATCAAAGAGAGTCAAGATCATTCCAAGAAAAAGTATAAAGTGATCCAAGTATGTTGTTGACTCTAAAGATGATGAGTATGTCATTGGCAGTGGTGCTGCCAGAAGATTGAGAAGTAATGATGATGATGATGTTGAAATTCAAGCAGAAGCAACAACCTCTAAGCCAGCTCCAGAAGAAGAGCCAGCTCATGATACTACACCCACTGCTAATGTACCTGGGATTTCTAGTTCAAGAAGTGCCCAGATGCCTTCTAATCAGGAAACAGGAGAACCAATCATTGATCCATTCAAAAATCCTGAAAAAAACCTGATGTAGAAGATGAACCATCAAAGAAGAAGAAACCCAAGCCAACAGGATTTGAATATCCAGAAGGTATGTCAGATGAAGATAAAGCTCTGTTCAGAGAAGCATTACAACTGGGTATTACTGTTGAAGAGCTTAAGGCTGCAAATCAACTCAAGCTTGATGCTTACATTCAGTATGTCAGAAGTAGCATCAGACCAGAGGATTAAGTAGACTCCATCTCTGCATGGAAGCTGAACATGTCTTTAGAAGAATATAGATCCATTGCTGGTATTGAGAAAGAGCAAACTGAAGAAGAAAATTTTCTTGCAGAAGCTAAAAGCTTTGGGTTTGAGTATGTTGAAGCTTATTTGAGTGATCTTAATGCTGAGAAAGAAAAAGAAAGAACAATCAAGAAAAATGAAGCTGCTACAAAGAGGGTAGCCAAAGCAGAAAATGTCCAGGCCCTTAAGGAGAAGCCAGCTCTCAGCGT
The DNA here is from genome assembly GCA_963921325.1 of Logfia minima. NCBI lineage: Eukaryota > Viridiplantae > Streptophyta > Magnoliopsida > Asterales > Asteraceae > Logfia > Logfia minima. Next base: position 8,972,587 of record OY992767.1, read on the forward strand.
TGTTTTTAAAGTTCTTCCAGCTGAAAAATCACAGGCAATAGCTTTTGAAAGAGTAAAGCTAATTGCAGAAGCTAAGAAGGCGGAAGTAAGAGGAGAAGGAGTTGAAACTGAAGGTGTTCATAAACCTCAACCAAGATCAACAAACATTGTTGATAGCTTTTATCTTCCCAGAGAATTGGAAAGATACAAACTTTTGTCATTATGTAATCAATCTTGTAATTTCATAATTTTCAAGATATATGATTATGAGATTTGATACTCATGTTTGAGAAGATGTGATGCAAATTTATCTAAAAGATCCCATTAAAAACAAACAAAGGACATGTAATTATTCAGTTCTAAGTAACATGTAAAATTGAACTTTTATAAGTCTTTTGTATGTTGGCAAGTGCTAAGGTTTTGCCATCATCAAATAGGGGGACATTGTTAAGTCATGATCCTTTTTATGATGATTTTATAATGACAACAACCCTTACTTAACATCATGTATATGGTGTTATCCATCCAGCAAAGGGATTGTTCGAATTGAAGCTAAGTCATATGTATGTTGATTGCAAAGGAATTGTTGTTTCTCAGTTCACCCAGTAGACAGAACTGGCAGTTCACCCAGCAGACAGAACTAGCAGATCAACCAGCTCTGAGAAATCTGATGAAGTATAGCCAGCACAGAGAAGACTAGATATTTGCAATTTTCACATCATTGAAAATTGATCAATTAAGTGCTGAAGACTTTCTTTGCTTATAAAGATTGAGTTATGATCAGAAGTCTGAAGACCCAGCATAGAGACTAATGATCAGCTCACCCAACACAGAGACTGAAGAATGTTTTACTTGTTACAAATTCAAGTAAACATAATTTTAATACTTAAGGACATGTATGTGTATGATCAAACGGCATCTTCAGAGGTTGTACACATCATACATACCTGTCCATTTTGGTTGCTTATGCACATAATGTTTCCTTATCATGGTCAGCCTACAAGACAAGGTGTGCAGTGTACCTTCTGACAGACTGCAGACCTGGTCGTACAGAGTTCATCAGAACACACAAACAGGCATGTCTGAAGTCAACCAATAAAAATGAAGACATCTGGAAGTTGTTTATTGGCTGATCAAGTTGCAAGTATTACACAAGCTTGACTATAAATATCAGACTTAGTTTATCAAGTTGCAACACTAATTAATTATGAGATGATGTTATGCTATTTAATTCAAAACATAGTGTTTTAATGATGCTTTTGTGTTTATGATTCTAAACCTTATTATAAATTATCGCCTTTCCACTAATGAACTTGATTACAACTTTGATTTTAAGACTTCTTGAACCTTAATACATGGTAATTCATCATCGTGTTATGATCTAATTACAACCCTACGTAATCATCCTAATAGTACATCGTAGATTACTATGGAAACACTATAAGCGAATTACATCGTAACTATTATGGAAGACACTGTGAATAACATCGTGAAGTACTTAAGCCATAAAACAACTAACTATGGTTTAATTGCAACACTACGTAATCATGGTAATAGTACATCGTAACTGTTATGGAAAATACTATAGATAACATCCTGAAGTACTTAAGCAATGGAATAACTAATTAAAAATTGAAATACATTGTTAACAACCATAGGGTATTTTCTAAATATGGTCTTAGCTTGAACCAATGAAAATATTGGAAGCAAATTACATAGTCGAAAGCTTAGGGATTCCTTATTATATTTTGAACAAGGCTTATTTAAATCATAAATAGATTTTCTAAGCACTAAAATACAAACTTAGTTAATAAATCTAAAACTAAAGATCAAGGATCATCAAATGGATAATCATTGATTTTAAAGAAAAACAAAGAACCATTATAAAGCAGAGGAAATACAATAAAGACGACTAAGTCCGTGGTATAACAATGGAAACACCAATGAGTGTAGTACAATTTGTGGAAGCCACAAAAAAGTCTTTGGTATAATACCTTCTGGAATAATTTTACAATGTTTCGAATTTGTGTATCACCTTTAGATTTTATCAAAACCATGTATTGAAAACAAGTTAAAACACAAAATCTTACTCTTAAATCGATTTTTATATTGAATGCTAATACGGTGTTAACAACGATCAGATATAGAAAAAGTCTGTTACTCTATTCGTATACCCAGGAATGTATATATTCCGAGAAGGGTCGGTGTTCCCGTAAATAGGCAGTGCTGAGAGTTGAGTATGGCCATTCCGATCAGAGTCACCATGGCCTAATTCCTAGTGACATGTTAATCGATTAGTAGGGTATATAGTGTCCACACCAATAGCACCAAATATAATAATACCCGTATCTTCTGACCAACGTTTCCTTTAAGTAACACTTAAATACACATCATCCCATAACCTAGCTAATGAAGTCATAACAAAAGCCGTTTATCCATCATATGATTTTACATTACATTTTATTTTCCTTACTTTCGTAATATAAATATAAAACCAAATCCCCCTACTTTTTATAAAAGCCCCTCACTAGTTAGAACCACTCGTCTTAAATGTTTCAATTTCAAATTGAGTCGGCTTTAAAGAACGAAACCTGAGTTATACTTATCACTTACTCACCCTAGTAAACCCTACTTAGTGCTTGTACGTAAAAAATAATTTAGGATTCTCTACACTATAAAGAAAAAACAGCATGCTGAGCAGGTTCATCACTTCACCATCTGGCAATAACCATAACTGACGACGACCCATCGCGACACGAAATTCAGAGGAGCATCACGATCCAATTTAGATTGAACCCCCTTTGGTATGTATCAAGATGATGTTCTCAATTGGGTCGTTGTAATCCGTTAATATATACGTATATCTTTATTCAACAAAAAATATGTATTATTTTCTATTATATATGTTATTGAATATATTTAGGTACTTGCACCTCATTCGCTTGAAACTTGATGATCCAAGTAATTGCGGATTCTTAAATCCACATGCTATCCAAGGTGATGTTGAAGACTTCCGTGTCGTAGACCACCTCACGAAGCAGTTCACTCGTCACAATGATAAGCATTTTTCCTCGCTACCTATTTCGAAAGGTATGTATTGTATATATATATATTTGCTTCTTATATTGCTTTAATTATTATTATTATTTAAAACTGAAATGTTGAAACTTTTGGGTAGTAAAGATTGAGTATTTATCATTCTTGACAATGTTGAGTATATTAGATACATAGTGGATTTGATGAACATAAAAAAGACTTGGAAGTCTTATGTATTCACACAACGTGTTAATGAGTAAGTATTTTACTTGAGAGACAATCCTTGGACAATTATTTCTTATAATTTGTAGTTAACTTAATATTATTTTTTGGGTAAAATCGGGAAATGGTCATGGAAAATGCTAGTGGTAAGCATATATACTATAGATATATATATATATATATATTGAAACACTTGATATATACAAATTGATCATATAATATATTTTGTTCCACTAACTTTTTACTTCAATTCAGTCCTCAACAACGAGGCAGTTGGGAATGTGGGTGTTATGTTATGAAACATATGCATAAATTCGTTATAACTATGCATTCAAACTTCCAAGAAAATGTAAGTCCTTTGTAACTTGGTATAATTCATGCATAAACTCTTTTTTTTTAGTATTAATTTAAATGTTTTATAGGTTTTTCCTACCTAATTGCCTTATACACCCAATCAATTGGACAACTTGGTACCTGAAGGCACAACACAACTTGGAAAGAGGTACATTCATGTTGGTCTTTACAAAAAACAGCTATCTAACATTTTATTTAAACATTTTTTGTTGTACATACTCTATGGGTATATGTTTTAGTTAGAATTTTTTTCAGATTTTTGGTCATTTGCCTTTCGGATTATGTTGGTTTTGATATTTGGATTCTGCATGCACAAGCATGTTGTAAGAACACAATTTAATGAACCCGCCACAAAATAGTATTAACATAATTTGCTCCACATATATTTTTTTGATAAAAGGTTATTGTAAACCGTGAACAATGTGTTAATAGAAACCGCTCCAAAATTTATTTACTCATGAAAAATAAATATAACATAAATATTTTAACCGCAATAAATAAATATAACGTAATGTACTTTTCTTTAAGAATTATTATTGAACCTCTACTAATATGATACAAAGACACCACTCAAAAAGTTATTTATTTGAAAAAAATAAAATAAAATATTATTATATTAACTGCTGCAAATGATAAGAAATACACTGCTCCTTGTAACGTATTTAGAAATATATATATATATATATTTTTGAACCACCACAAACTACAAGAAATTCACCGCTCCATGTAACGTATTTAACAAAAAAAAATTCCAACCACCACAGCTACGACAAAAAGACACAACTCCAAAAATTATTTGTTTCACAAAAGATGAATATAAAATAATTATTTTAACCGCCTTAAATAATAAGAAATTCACCGTTCCACGTAACGTATTTTAAAAAATAAATTATTCACGAACCGCCACAAATAAGAGACAAAGATACCACTCCAAAAATTATTTGTTTCGAGATAATAAATAGATAATAATTACTTTTGACAGCCACAACAACAAATAACCCTGCGAATTTCGACATGTGGTAAACGCTCCAAGGTTTATTTTACCAGCTCCTATATTGTTGTTACTAGCAGTCGTTTAACCGCTATAAATAAGTATCCTTTTTTAGTAGTTAGGACATTTAGAACTGTCTGCTTACCACCAAATATGACGTTTTGCTCTATATGTACATAAACACTATCTTTCATCTATAAATTTTAATCAATACTTTTTAATGTTAATATAAGTATAAGTCTTATTTATATATTATTAAGATTGTTAATAATAATTATTTACAAGTATTATCATTTTTAAATTATTATTAATATAGTTTAAATAAAATTAATGAAAAATAATAAATTTAAAAATAAATATTTATAAGATTACACTACAATAATTAAAATTAAACATAGGTAACATAATAAAAAAAAATCCCACTTAAAAAACTCTTATAAATTTTGTTAGAGACAAACTAAGTGGGATAAAAATCTATAGAGTAGTGTTTTAAAGGAAATTGTTGGAGTAAACTTGCTTATAGAGAAAGACTGTGCTTTAAAGATTATACATTTCCTCTATATTTAGAGATAAAGATAAAGTTATAATTGAAGAAGGTCTGATACTATAGATTTGCTCCACATGTTAGAATTTTATATATAGTAGAAAATAATTTAGTAAATCCAGTGTTTGTCTACTTAAGTTTCTAATCATATCCACGTCAGTTGTTTGTCTACTTCAATCGTCCACATCAAGCCAGGTAATTTATTAAATGTCATGTTAATACACAAATTAGTTACTATACTCTAAATAATGTTAAATATTGTTACCGACCTTCTTCTTGTTCTATCATTATTTTGTTGTAGAATGATATCCTATATTTTTTCATCGGATGATTTATCTTTTCTTGAGCATTCCTCCAATTCGAATAGAGTTAATACTTATTTACTTGATACTATCATTTTGGTAATTCAACTTCGAGTATAAACGAACGAAATTTGATGGCTGCAATATCTTGAATTACTTGTAAGTATGATCATTTGGCTGGATGTTGCACTTCTTAGACAAATAACAACTCAGATAGACATTTTTTTTGACGCCTGAATTTCATCGTAAGATTTACAATTGAAAGGTAATGTGGTTAAATCGGTTTGGTAAACCTCATATTATTTATAATTATTTGTTTATTATGTAAGATTTAATAACCAATTTCAATTTTTTAGGTGGGCGAATGTTGAATTAGCAAATTGATGGTATCAAGAAAGGACGTATTAGCTCCATTCAAATTTGAGAAATGTTTAAGAGAAGATAAGTCATATGATAAAAAGAATAGGATATCATTCTACAACTAAGTGATAATTCCGGTATCGAAATTGAACATTTTTGTAAATACTATAACTAATTTGTGTATTAACGTGAAAATTATTAAATTATGTGACATGATGTGGACGAGTGAAGTGGACAAACTAAAAACGTAGATATGATTAGAAACTTAAATAATATTGTTATCAACTACGTAGATGTAAAATAATTCAATTCAACAAATAAAAGTTGGATAACTAAATTAAACATTTACATAAAGTATAGTAACTAATTTGTATTAACTTTTTTCAATATTCAAATGTCAAATTTACCCGAAGTACACAAAATATTAGATGGACCTAACTAATACATTTTATTGTGAAAATGGGATAAAGGTATTATAATGAGAATTATTTTGGAAGTGAATATTTGTTTCAGGACAACAAAAAGACAACATAATCACTTAATTTGATACCAAGAAAGTATAATTTATGATGGTGGGTGTGCACATCCACCGTGAAAATATACTAAAAAAGTGTGTAAAATTGCACTGTTTTTGTAATTGAAGTTTGAAATAGAAATTAGATGAAACTTATAATTATCATTAAATAAGTTAGATAGATGGAAAAGTTAAAATTCATTTATTTAGAAATATTTAAAAGGGAACAAAAAGAATACATGGATGCAAAGGAAACGACGAGGTCCCAACGCACGATGGGTGTCGTTGAAAGTAGTACGTGTTGTTGCACTTCTATCTGTACTGTCCTCTTGGCACCAACCCACTTTACCAAACATATCATCAACCTTTATGCTTATATTTGTTGGTGCTTCTATATAATAAGTCTAATTTTAGAGCTAAATTATATATTTTTATGTTATCATAAATAAGTCATTGACTCTTAAAATAAGCATAACATAATTACTATACTAATGTATTTTGTACTATATAGATCAATATGTGGGATATAATTATAGCGAGCAAGTTAATAACCACTTTCCGCTTCTGGTTAAGATCAAACTAATAAACATGTGAGTTAGACGGGTTGTAAGACGAGTGCTAAGATATAACATTTTAATTGTGCATCGAAACGCAAATTAAGTCAAAGCGGATTACTTATCCACAATCTTTATTCATTTTATCTTTATATATAATCTTTGTGCATCGAAGTCCCTGCGATTTGTAATAAACAGTTGAACATTGATTGAGATGTGACTATTGGTCCCAAACTAACATTAGAAAGTTGTAGAGGTAGATAAATACAATCTCTTTTATTAGCTTATATACTAACTGATTTAATTACAAGTTTGTATGAGAGACAAATATATTAATTTTCAAGTTAAATCTTTATTTGAATAAATCAAAGAATTACAAGTTAGCTATAGCGGAATTTGTTAAGTGTTGAATACAGATTTGAACACTCACTATCCCCTAGAGAACATACTCTAAGCTGGCAAAAATGCTAATATTATGCTCTCAAAAACTCACAGGAAATTCACACTTGACTTCAAAGCTGAAGTCATCTATTTATAGTCGAGCTATTATATTTCTAGTTTTTTAATCTAGCCAATCAGAATCCTCAACATGTGTTGTGGCTATTGATGAATTATGAACATGCTTCTTGTATGAACTGACATGTACTGCTAGACAAAATATGTTGTTTGCAGTATATGTTGGGCATGAACTACACACGCATGTGCAATTACTGGTTAAACGCATTACTGGTTAAACGTATGACTAGTTAACAAAATTCCTTTAGCTACAGTTCACAAAATACACATGTGAGTTGTCTACACTATCATTTCAAGGTTTAAAGCTGATTATACATAAAATCATTCTTGTATTGAAATCAAGTTGTTGTTATTATAAAGTCAAATGATCACTCATCGAAAATTATATCTGAAGAAGGGTCGCATCATATTTAAAGAATTTAAGAATAATGTGTCGAAACACATTTTGATGATTTAATATAGTTCATAAGCTATATACATTAAAATACATTATAAATCATTTTCGACAGAGTTTCTTTTCACTAAAATGAATCGTTGGATAACCCGTTTAACTATCATAAACTTAATTAGAATCTTTTGGAAAGGACACAAATTTAGATTGGTTGAAAATTTTGCACACATGTAATGTCTAATAGAGAATATAGTGTGTATATTAAATAGGTTTTAAGTAGATTTATATATTGAAAAAAATGTTAATGGAATTTTTCATCAGCCTCACAGACCAATCAGGTGAGTTGTGGGTTCTATATTTATATTTGTGCTTATCAAGTACATTTCATGTAGTCATGCATACATCTCCTAGGTTGATGAATTGATTCATTTTTAAAATCATATAATAATAGATAAATTGCACTAATATTTTTATTTCATAAACAATCCTTTTCTGATGGGGACACGTAACCATTTCAAAGATTAATACACATTTTAATTGCTTAATAATTTATATCAAAGAAATTACATACGATCTGGTGTTTCAATACTTCCAAGTTTATGTACGTGTGTTTGTCTCTGTGTGAATTATGTATAAATATAACTACACACACGCATGCATGTTACCCTGCAATCACTGTGATTTATGATCTTAAGATTTGTATAGATTAGGATCACTTGGTCTTAATTAAGGTTATCTCAATTACGGTGTTTCATCTGCACAGAAATAATACCATGTGGCAGCCTCTCGTTTTGTAATCTGAATCTTGATTTTTTTATTTTTTTTATAAATAGTAAATCTTTTAATGAGTACTGTGGTATTTTATAAATTAAACTTCTTACAACAAAGAGGTATATCGATCTACATCATTTTCTAAGGTTTAGGTGTTATTCGGTAACTTGATAATTAGTATAATGCCTATGTACTCCCATTTTAAAAAAGGTATAATATAATGGATGCTTTACGCTCAATTGATTCTTTCTACGTACCATATATCTCCATCTGAATAAGTAACGACAATGTATGATGTACAATAGTTTTTATGATAATGTACAATAGTTTTTTGTGATAAAGTGTATGGATAACTAACATAACATCCGTTGAAGAAAAATAAAATCCTCTATTGTAAGTAGTGAATTTACGATAGTCATATATTTTCATTTTTATTCTTCACTAACAATGTTTTAGAATTTAAGATGGATCGAATAAATGATATTTTTGTCTTATATTTAAAATAACTTTGACTAACGAGTGTAAAAAAATAAATGATTAAAAGTTAATAAAATGAGGGTAAATAGAAAATTTAATGATTTTTTAATAGTTATTTTTTGTAAATGGATAATATTTTCAGGACAAAGTAAAATAATAATATGAATAATTAAAATGGAACGATGAAGTATTATGTTTGTTCTTCACCTATAAATATTTTGCTTAAAATGCTAGGTCGATAAGTATAGATTCCTCGTGTAAAAAGTTAATTAGGGTTTGGGACACAGTGCATGTTGAAGAGTTAAAAAGTGAAAAAATAATAAAATTAAATATAGAATATTAATTATAAAAGATTTAATAATATATAAAACGATAAAGTACTATCTGAATATAGTAAATATATGTTTGATATACATTATTATTATTGGGTACCAATATTGTGCCCAATTAGTACATTGAAGCATGTTAATCTCCATCATTTCATTTAAAAATCATCGCTGAATATATTTTAGGGTGAGATTAGAAAATAAAATTACCTCTAGTCTCTAGATTGGTCCAAGTAATCTACAATTTAAATTTAAATTCAATATATATCACCATGTTATCTCTATGTACATATCTATGTGCATCCAAAGATTACTCGATCGTTATCATTATATATTGAATAATAAGTCAAATGATCCTATTAATATAAAACTGAATCATGATGGAGATTAAAGAGTATGATCATATTTATTCCCATGAGAACATGGGGTGCTTAGTTGCTAATGATTAATTAAACATATCTTTACGAAATCTAGTGCCCTTGTTTCCAAAATGTATGAGCATATAATAGGACGTGTGGTCATTAGAAAGTGATACAATTGTGTCTTTACACACCATCTATTAGCTACTAGTCCCACTGCCTTTTTCTATGTTATCATTGTTAATTGTTATTATAGAAGCTAATGTTATTACGATACATGGGTTTATAACATATATATTGAAATTAAAATGAATATGTACACCATAATCATGTGATAATGACATAATGTTAAGTAGATGTGATAATTTAGGTTGAGTCAAATTGACAGGTAAATATGGCCTGACTGAAATTGTAGCTAATTTGATAAAAAGAAAGTTACCAGTTCAGTTTGGCGAATCAAAAGTGTTCAACCTGAACCCGACGCACATACATACATAGCATATTTAGGTAAACGGATCAAACGATTTGATAAATTTGTTTAGGATTTGCGGGATAATTTGTGGTCAAATAGATAAAATGTAGAGGGTTGGTTTTGGGTCAAACATGCCAAATTTGATGGTTTAGTTTGGGGACGATGGGTCGTAATGTAAAAAACAAGCCTACTGAAATTCACTGTTTGAAGTGATAATCTGTTGACCAGAATTTGATCGAAACCCGTCTAGAAAATTTAAACAGGTTAGCGTTATTTGAGTTTACATGTTGAATATCATAATATTGCTTTACTCATTTACTATCACTAGTGATGTGTACATAACTTTTTATGATGTATCATAAATCACCTCCAATATGAAAATTGATTTAAACATTGGAAACTAAGAAAGTTGACATGTGAAATGAACTCTAAACATTTAACTCCTTATACTATTGGATTCGGTGATTTGTTCAGATTTCTGGGATGTCGGTAATTTATGTGGAATGGTTCGTCGATATTGCTCACTTTATACATGTTTTACTTTGGCAATATCGATGAATTCATAAACTTTTGATACTTATTACGTGTTGAATTTATTTCAGGTCCTATGGTAGAGTTGTAACCAAAAAAAGTGAAAACCGAACCTAAATCAAGAAAATTGTTCAAAGTAAAAGAAATTCAAGAAGTCATCACACCCCGTGACAAGTCCCATCACAGATGTGATACATTAGTCAACCGTATGGTTGACCTAGGGTCATCACACACGTGACAGATTTTATTAGATGTGATGACGAACGAAGATTTGACCAACTTGATATTTTCTTTTAATTAAAAATTGAGGCACCACTACCACTTATGCAAGAAACGGCTAGGACAAAAGAGGGGCGATTTTGGGGGGATTTTCAAAGCAAGAATTATCACTTTTTCACCATTCTAGCACACGGATTGAAGATTACAACATTATCAATCCTTAGAACAATGATTTTTAACATACTTTTGAATAAGACTATGTATTTCCTTTGTTTGATTATGTTTTTGATACTTGGTGCACACATAATGGGCTAATCTCCTTAGTATGTATTTAGATGATGTCAACCCTAGTATAAATTGTTAATATTTTAAATTGAACATATTGTTAATTGATTTGAATTACTATCAATTGAAGAACCATGATTAATTGAGTCTAGTTTCTTGTTCTTAAACATGAGTTATTAATTCATTAATGATGGTTGATTTATTGATAATAGTTTATGCTTAATTGTTTGATACAATTTAATGATTCAGATAACTAATAGACATATTAGTTCGTTTAAGAACATTGACTAAGACTTGATGATTTTCAAGTTATATGTGGGTCATCAGTATAGCTTTAGTTTTACGACAATACGACTTTAGATTGATTTGTAATTCAATAGTAATAATCAGTGAATTAGTTAGGTTGATATTAGCTTAACGATAGTTAAGTTGATTCTATCAACTGGTAGGCTATAATACTTTATGCGCGTCAAACAGCTGGTTACGGTGAGCGTTGTCGGTGTGAACGTTGGACGGTGACCGAAGGACGCCACCAATGGTTTTTTTATATTTATGTTTGTTGGGAATCCTAAGCTACTACTACTTATAGTAATAATAAGGTTATTATTAGGGTAGCAAGCGGTAGGTGTGACTCATGTGTCGTTCTTCAAACTACAACAACATGGGAGTTTAGGAAGATTTGTTATATTTTGTAATTTAGATGGGGTTTTGATAATAGTTTGAGGTTGGTTGTTTTGTTTTCTAATTATCTAAAGAATACTTAAAAATAAAATAGGGGTGGAGGTTGCTCAGAGTAGTAAGAGTTAAGCGGGTGGTTACTATTAAATCCGTATATGCAATTTAGGGGTAGTTATTTTACTCAAGACTCTAGTCTTGATGACAAATCTAGGTATGATAGACAAGCTTGAAACATCGAACGATAATCTACAAAGTATTTAACTACCGGCTTCTTTGTGGCTTCTACAATTGTACTACACATAGTAGTGTTTCCATTGCTATACCAAGGACTCAACCTGTTAAATTGTTGGTTCGTTAAATGGTTGCTTGTCTTCCCTCATGGGATTTGTTTTCTATGACCTAATGATCCCTAGTTCCTAGCCTATTACTTATCTAATGTAGAGTTGTCCACAATTAGATAAACAGTATGTCACATAGATAACAACTATGAAGTGTATACTACACCAGAAGTTGTCCTAAATGTAAAACTGATTTAACCGACAACCATCCTCGAGTCTCATTCCCCAATCTCGGACATAAGAAATATTTGTATCATGGCATGAATTTTTGAATAAACAATAACATGAACAAGAGTGACCCCAAGGAATGAGTTGGGATGGCTTTGTCTAACGGCCAATTAAATCGTTCATCATTAGTTCATATTAATCATCATAACTATTCTATGCATGTTAAACTGACGTGTGAAATTATTTCAAGTTTGAAAACATAATCATACATCTAAATGAGCGACATACATAGAGGAGTTGGCCAAATTCATCGGTAGGTCTCAATCAAATCATAAGTTAGATAGATAAATATTTGAGATTTATTTCATAAATGCAAACATAATTAATTCTATACAAGCAGAGTAGCGGCATAGATTATAGCAAGACACAAAATTTCCTTTTCATAAACTGGAACTATGTGGAAAAGGGTATGTGTGAAGGGTTTTAGTAAACAAATAGGTTTAGGCTCAAAGAGGTTTATGAGGGGATTCATTAACACTAAAGATAAGTGTTGGTCACGGTTAGCCTCAGAAAAATGGGTTTTATCCTAAGAATGTCAAGATCCTGTAGTTTCACCTATACCATGTAGGGTACTCATCAATGTGTTCTCTAAATGTATGTCTTGAGCAAGTTTTAATTCAAAATGCATAAGCTGGCACACGCAACAAATGAATACTCATGCGGTGTACCACACAAGTATAATGGGTTGAATATGCCTAGTCATGTGGTACTCCTATGAGATTATCATTTCAGTTTATGAGATCCCTATTTTATAATTAAAAAAAATTAAAATTTTAAGAAAAAGTGAGGTTTTCTTAAGGAACCTTTTTTTTAATTTGATTTTGGAAATAAGATTATATTATAGGTATATTATAACTCTATCCCACACTTAGAGGACCATTGTCCCTGATGTTCTATTTTGCAGGTATTTTTACTGAAAGGAGAAATCCCACACAAAAGTTTGAACAATTAAGAAAATGTTTCTCAAGTGCGTGTGTTTTGGGTTGGAGTCTCAAACTTAGTGATAAGCATATTATAGGGTATAGTTTACGAACTTTATGTAATGAAAAATAAAGTGGAAATTAGAAAGTGAATACTCCTCTATAAACGGTTGCTTTGAACTGAAGATTTGAATATGCAATTGTTGGGTGTTGCCGAAAACTTGAAGTTAAAGGCCAAAAAATTTGATGTTTAGGTGATAGTTGCGGCTCCATGAAGCTTATTTGGGTTAAACAAGAAGGTAGAATACAACGAACCATTTAACCTTTTCAAAGTAATACTTCTTAAACAAATCATATTCATAGTTACTTTGATTTAAAAATGTGCTATCAACTTTCTAATGTACTTTTAAACCAATGAAATATGTTACTTCACCCATTATACTCATTTGATAGTGTTTAGACATTAAGTCATAAATCTATTTACATAATTTTTCATAAGTAGACCCAAAAATTATATCATCCATATATATCTGAATTAAAATTGCATGAACCTTATACTTTTTAATAAAAAAGGTTTCATCAATTAATCCTCTAGAGAATTTATTTTCTATAATACAATTATATAAATTGTCATACCAAGTTCTTGGAGCTTGTTTTATGCTCATAAAGTGTTTTTTGCAGTTTAAATACGTGAGTTGGAAATTTAGTATTTACAAAACCCGGAGGTTGTTTCAAATAGACATACTCTTCTAGATTTCCATTCAGAAAGCCACTTATGATATGAATCAGGTAGACATTGAAATCCTTGTGTGTAACATAGGCAAGATAAAATCTGATGGCATCAATTTTGGCAACAATAGCGGAAGCCTCATCATAATTAATCCCTTCTTCTTGCCTTTAACCTTGAGCTACTGAACTTTCATTATTCCTAATGACCAGTCCATCTTTGTCCATTTTATTTTTAAACACCCATTTGGTTCCTATAATTGATTTTCCCTTTGGAGCAAGAACCAATACCCGGACTTTATTTCTTTCAAACTCGGTTAATTTTTCTTGCATAGCCTCTAATCAATTTTCATCTTGTAAAACTTCTTCAACTTTTATTAGCTCTATTATTGATAAGAAATTTGTATAAAAGCAAACATTTGCAGTAGCTTGATCTAAAGTTTGAGTTTGAGTTTGAGTTTGTACACTAACTTCTAAATCACCAAGAACCTGATCAGGAGGATGATCTTTATGTCTTTTAATACCTTCTGGTGACTCTTGATAAGTTTGAGACTCATCTTGAAATAATCCAAAAGTATCAAATCATCTTCATCTTCTAATTCTGGCATGTCTAGATATGTAGGATAATCAACAAACTGAGCATGTGAGTCTATGATTGGAACTTGAGGTTTAACAAGAGTTTCATCAGTTTGATAGAATTCTTCATATTTTTTTGGGATATTAATTTTTAATTCATCATCACTATCAAAATCTAGTAGACGAATTTTTAACATTTGAGGTCCTAGATTGAGACCCCACAATTGATAATTCTTCAAGTAAATCAATTTCAAACTGAGATGCCTACACATTGTTTAGTGAAAAGTCATCAAATGTGACATTGATAGTCTCTTCTAATTTTCTTCTTCTATAGTTGACAACCCTGAATGCTTTGGATACAGAAGAATAACGAACAACTATACCCTTACTAGACTTGCGTTCCATTTTAACTAATTGATCTCTTTATATTAAGATATGACATTTACTTTCAAAAAGAAAATAATGAAAAATAGGAACCTTCATCTGATACATCTCATATGAAGTTTTACCATGCCTCTTCACAATTATGGATCTATTTGGGGTATAACATGCAGTGTTCTGCCCATAAATAGATATTCAAGTTACCTTGACATAACATGGTTCTTGCAGCTTTCATGAATGTTCTGTTTCTTCTATCGACAACTCCATTTAGTGGAGGAGTTTTCATAGAGAAAAGTTTTTCATAATACCTCTATCATCACATAATTCAATAATAGTATAATTCTTGAATTTTGTGTCATGATCACTCATAAGTTGCTTCACTGGGTAGGCTTTTCTACAGTTGCTCTATGTTGATTAGAGTTATAATTTCTTCAGGAGCATCACTCTTAGCCTTTAGAAATATAACCCATGTATATCTTGTGAATTCATCCACAATCACAAGTATATATTTCTTTCTTCCCAAACTCCTAGTGCTCATTGGATCAAATAAGTCCATATGAAGCATATCTAGTGGTTGATCAATGGAGTTTAGTAGTCTAGAAAGAAAATGTCTCATGTCTTTCTCTTCTTGAAAGTAGTAATGGTCTTCCCATTGCATCAGATATGATGTCTGCTCTTTTCCAGATCTGACTTTATAATCATTATCACACATCTAGCTAATACTTAGCAGATTTTGTTTAAATCCCAGTTGTGTGTAAATACCCAGTTATAAAAATAACTAGAAAAATATCAAATATGGATTATTACAAAACTAGGAAAGTGTACATAATCGATTAGTAATATATCTATGATAAGGTTACGGGTTATCGTATTGCAGGAACAAATAATTTATTTTGATTATTGTTTATACGGGTAATAATTAGTTCAATAAAAAGCAAGTAAATATTGGGAATTTTGTGTCTCCTAACGAAAGACATGCGAACGTTTGTAATATGATAAATAAAATAAACTAAAGCAATTAAAAGATAGTTTAATCTCATATTAGAAAAACATGTTTATTTAGACCTTTTACCCCTAGTGTTGGATGTTTTTGATTAAGAACTAAATTGATAAGTAACATGTGAGGATTACTAGTTGGATTACTTGTTATCGTATTGAAGGAACAAATAATGTAGTTTGATTATTTTTTATATGGGTAATAATTAATTCAAGAAAAAGCAATTACATATTAGGAGTTTTGTATCTCTTAATGAAAGACAGGCAAATGGTTGTAATTTGACGAATAAAGTAAAATAAAACAATTAAAAGATAGTTTAATCTCAAATTAGAAAAACATGTTTATTTAGACCTTTTACCCCTACCATTGGACTTTTTGATTAGGACATAGATTGATAATGAACATATGAGAATTACTAGTTGGATTACTTGTTTTCACAATGCATTCACCTAATTAAGATGACAAAATGCAAGTTTCCTTAGACTTCTTAATTATAACTAGACAATCAACTTATATAATTCCATGTTCCTTCTACTTGTAGTTTTGAGAGCAGCTTCTGGATCCTTAGCAACCCTCCTGGCATTCAGCCTCTTCCGTTCCTTTCATTCCTCATAATTCATGAGTAATCCATACAGACCAGGATGGTCATAATCAGCTATCTTCTGACTTACTACCAAAGAGGTAATGAATACAGTGAATGAATCTAGAAGTATATCCAGAAATTTTTGACATATCTCACCTTGACTTTTGGTAACTTCTACTGTTTCCAAATCATTGATCAAGATTTGAATCCTTGTATGAATATCAGTCGAAGATTCTTTTGATGTTGCAAAGAAATCTTCATAGTTCCTTATTAAGTTTTTCCTTTTCTAACTTTTGACAAGAGTTTCACCTTCGTATTGCACAATAAAGGAATCTCATATCTCTTTTGTAGTTTTACATCTTGCAATCTTTGCAAAGATGGTTTCAGACACTGCATTCCCAAGAAAACACTAGGCTTTTGAATCCAATTGACTTCTTGGTAGTTCAACAAATGTTTCTAATTTAATGATCTTTCCTTCAACATCCTTTACCGTATCAACCCATTTACAAGCAAAAAATAATCCTTCTCTTATCACTCTGAGCATCTCATCATGAATTTCAACAAGATGCCATTCAGCTTTCAACTTCCAATGTGCAAAATTTGTTCCATTAAAAATATTGGAATTCCCTTCCCTACCATGATTACAAGTTGCACAACTTGAGTTGCCATTGATTTGATTTGTTTTTGAGTTTGTGTATGATTTTCTAGGTTTTACTTAAATAGTTAAATATCAATATTAACAATTAAATATTTTTTTCCTACAATACCAGTTTTAGCTCTTAAAGTAAGATCTCAAAAAACTTGTTAGTTAGATTATAATTAATCACAATGATTAATCAATACAAATTAAGTATTTGACAGTTCAATACAAAGTTTTTAACAATTCAAGGTATATTGATCTTTGTGAAATTATAAACAATATAAATCACATAGAATTATTGACTATAAAAGTAGAATAATCAATCATTTAGTTTCTATCAAACGTATCGAAACTATATATATACAATGTAGTTGATTAGGAAATATAATCCTGCTAAATCTCTAACTAATAGAGATCTACCTAACCTCTACGGGTCTATAGAAACAAGATAAATACATATGATATTAGAATCAACCTATCTAAATAAGATATCTTCAAATCTACAAGTCTTGTTATCCACGTTCTTCTGAGTTTGCATAGCTTGAGTTTGTCGTCCATATTCTCCATTGTAGTTTTTTTTCATCTGACTCTATGCCACAGACTCTGAGTGTGCACATATCACAAACTCAACCATACTTGGACAGAAGAGTAGCAAGTGTAGCGGCAGGGATGGATAGGTTGGATGATCTTCGGTCATGTATTAATGGTTTACAAACTGACTTTGGTCAAGTAATTGAATGGCAGCAGAGTATATTTGATGACTTAATTCAAAGAACTCCCCCTACTAGAAGCAAAGATGATGTTAAAAAGGGGGAGAAAAAGAAAAGGAAGAGAACTGATAGTGATGATGGTACTTTCTAGTCATGCTTAGTCTTAAGTTAGAAAGAAAAAGAAATCAAAATGTTACATTCCTGAGTCTGAAGAAAAACTAATGAACACACTGAAATTAAATTTACTTCAAGAAGAACGAAGCAGATTGGGTTATCAAAGATGAAGAAGAAAGGGAAAGTTGCAAAGATCTTTGATGGATGTAAAAGTCTTTAAAACTTAGAAAAAGAAGATGATGATGAAGATGGTGATGAAGTGGATGATGATGATTAGATTGGTGATTATCCAGGTTCAGAATTACAAGACGAAGAAGATTTACATAATGATCTCATATCCACGATTATGTATAAAGTCAAAGAGTTCGAATCAAAATCAAAATCTAAGTCTCAGTCTGAAACTGAAAAGACGGATGAATCAAGTAAATATCAGAATCAAGCATAAACTTCAGATCAACAAGATGTAATTACTGATCCTCAAATGTTGAAACTTCAAGAAAAATAAAGAAGAGCGAAGAGGGCTCGAGAGGTCTAATATAAAAGGCCTCATAAAGATCAATCTACAACTTCTGAAGTCATTCAACAAGTAAATATCAGAATCAAGCATAAACTTCATATCAACAAGATGTAATTACTGATCCTCAAATGTTGAAACTTCAAGAAAAATAAAGAAGAGTGAAGATGGCTCGAGAGGTCTAATATAAAAGGCCTCATAAAGATCAATCTACAATTTCTGAAGTCATTCAACAAGTACTTAATAAAACTGTTGCAGAGCTGGGTATGTTGTTGGAATTGTTTATCATCCAAGACAAAAGATACAACAATTAATCACAATATGAAAAACACAAAGAAGATATTCTAACTCATATGTATATTAACAATTAAGCATAATTGAGAGGATACATGGGAGAAACAATTTCAAGTTATGAAATCGTCGTTTAACCGAGGTAAAAACCTTTGGAAAGACACCTCTAAATGTCTTGGGATCTATTTACTTAATAAGTCTAAAAAAGACTTACATTAGGAATATGTATCCTAAAGGAAAATAATTCTTTTATTATCCAAGTTTATCTTGAATATTTTTACATATATCTTGAACTCTTAGACTTATCCCTTATCCCTCAAACTATTAACACATATTAGACTAGTCTAATTTCAGCTTGTACTTTGTCTCATCAAATTTATAATGTAAATACATTTAGATCACTTAATTTTCCCAACATATGTCAATAGAAGAATATCTTAAAAAGGTTCAACCAGATGAACAACAATTAGAAGAATATAGGAGATTACAGGAAAGACTTAACGGGAAATATGTAGTATCTTGCAGACTGAGAGAAAATTATGTGCACAAAAGAATAAGGGGCATCTTTATCTTAAGTTGTAATGTTTATAGAGACCATAACAAAATAAGAATTGACTACAGGATGTCAGACTACAAAAGATTACATGTTTATGTTGATCAGTTACACACGTTTGAGTTTGTAGAGTTGTGGTACAATGCTAGATTGATCAAGGGTATGGTTGACAAAGCTTCAAGATGAGAAATGATGTCTTAGATCATTATGTTGGTGGAAGTTGCATATGATTAGGGTCATCTGGATGATGATGATTATGGTAATTTATGTGTGTCATTCAACGAAAAGAAGGATAAGAAATATTTTGGGTTGATTGTAGAAGATATAAGGAATAGATATCACCCTGTACCAAATAGAATAAGTTTTTGTGGAGAATACCTACGCTGAAACACATGATCATGAAGGGTTTCATTACAAAGATTCACAAGGGATTGAGTGCTTTCAGTCAACAAATACATTGCATCATAGATAGTACTATCATTTGTTGGCTTTACTGGATTATCGCAAAGGTGAGCAAAGTCAACCATTCAGAAAGAAGGGGATTGAGCTGTTTGTTCTATCACTTGGGTGAATTGGAAAAATACCATCATTAAAAAGAAAATGTGATAGAATCTTAAAAGAGCATAGAAAGAATGAGAAGGATAACTTGGAACAAGTTGATTTGATTGAAAAAGGTAGAAGACAAAGGAGGATGTCACACCCCGATAAAATCGTTTCACGAGTAACAAGTGCGGAAGCTCGGGGGCGTGACGAGAACGATCAATAAGCGTATGATTATCGCAAACATATAATTAGAATACCATAAATAGTTTAAATAACACGGTTACATGTTCGTCGTGTTTACAAAACAATAGATGTTTAGCAAAACAATATGATTAACATTTTAATCACAAATCATAATTTCAAGATTTATCAAAAGGATGGTATCCTATTCATCGTGATGAGCAAGGGTCCCAAAATATGCATGCATAATCTTACATCGCTGCTAATTCCCTGAAAAACATATTTATAAATCGTCAACAAAATTGTTGAGTGAATCCACAGGTTTAAGACTCTATCATTAGACCTTTACTTGTATAAATCAATTGTTTGCAAGCATAAACCTTTGCAACATTATAAGATAAATAACATATTCATTTAAACAAAGCTATGACTGTGATCCCCCATAGACTAGCTAGGTCATCCGAGTTAATGTGACAACACCTATGTCTATAACCAATCCACGACTCGCATTACTTGCTTGTGCCTCTCAACAAACTAGATATACGATCCTTATTTCGATACAACGTCGACAGTTAGCGCGACTAACCGATAACAATTATGGCGGGTAGTCACCCCGATAGTACTATCTGTATATCCACGTGGCTAGCGTCATCTAGCTAATGGTCATATTGTGTAAGCAAGAGGACTTCAATGCACTACATCATGTTAACTTAGGGTCGCACAAGATTCATTGTCATGTTTTACAAGACAGTTCATATGTTTTTCACCCCAATTTATAAAGCAGTAAAAACAGTAAAAGAGGGGCTGCGAACTCACCTGGTGAGCAAGAGTGCTAGCGTTTCAAAATGTATTTTTTTCCCAAATAGAAATAGCCTCCTAACGCCCTATACGCATGAGGTCAATTATATAAGTAGACGGCTCTAATGGCCTGTCTATGCTAGTTGTTCACTCAACTAGTAGGAGTATTACTTGCCATTTAAACGTATGTACGACTCGTTGCTAATAGTTTCGTATGCATACTTGCATGTTTCTCGAAAACATAATTACTTTGCTATTACAGTGTACATTTAAGGTTTTTAAACCTAAAATGTATATCGTTAGTGAAAACGCGATTCTTAAATCGATTAAAAATTTTCATTATCATTTGTTCAAAACCGTGACGTTTAAATACATTTATCTATTTGTTCAATATTGGAAAATATTGGGTTTACAGGGCTTAGTGTTGTTTTTTTAATGTTGTTTTCATTATTAGTGATGTTAAGCCAAAGTTAGTGTCGTTAGTGCTATTAGTGTCGTTAGTGTCGTTAGTGCTGTTAAGTAAGTGTTGTTAGTGTCGTTAGTGCTGTTAAGTTAGTGCTGTTAAGTCACAGTTAATGCTGTTTGACCAAAGTTAACACTGTTAGACCAAAGTTAACACTGTTTGACCAAAGTTAACACTGTTAGACCAAAGTTAACACTGTTTGACCAAAGTTAACACTGTTTGACCAAAGTTAACACTGTTTGACAACAGTTAGTGCTCTTAACTCACAGTTAGTGCTGTTTACATTTTTAACAGATTCTGCCCATTTTTTTACCCTTCTTGTGGTATCATTTTGACTGGTCAAACGAACTTATTTTCTTATGAAATTTTTATCATATGTTCCCCTATGTCTTAGGTTTACAGAAAAGTAAGATTCATAATTTTTGAACAACTATAAAGGGTTCAAAACAATTTATTTGTACACAAAGGTACAGCAACTACGTTTCTGGACAGTTGATAGGAAAATCACTTGTTCACAGAGCTAGACTCATCTTCACAAAACGTGATCATACTACTTTTAAAGATAAGACAAAATGTGACCTTTAGGAAAAAGAGTCATCTATTTTGGATATGTGGATAAAAAGTTATGGTCTCGTAAAGTAGAGTCATATTTCGTTTCCTGAAGACAGATTAGATACATGTTCTTATAAAATCGATTTGAGGTATCAAAACTTGTCCAAATTACATGAGACCACTTGGGTTGGAAACCTAACTTCTTAAACTTAATGTTAGGCTCAAGAATCACTAGATTTGGTTATTTTATGACCGAGTTATGGTCTTCCAAATTCGTCCAAAGTTTCTGTCCAGTAAGTTTCTTTGAGTTTTGAGTTTCTCTAGTTCTTTTTAACGAGTTTTCACCATTAATAACACATAGATACATATATATTAGTTGATTTTAACGTACGAGTGAACATCTAACATGTAGGTATTTAAAATGAAAGAAAATAAGAGATCAAAAGGGAGAGTTTCCTTACAATGCTCTAGGATGAAATGGTAAAAAGAAGAGAACTTGAAATCTTCAACCCAAATCTCCTTTTTTTTAATACTTAATGATGATCAAGAGCTTGAAAGGAGGTGAAAAATGAGGTATAAAAGGTGGTGGTTCATGGTGGTTTGTGGTGGTTTGTGGTGGTTGTTCTTGAAGGAGGTGGTGAAAGTGGTGAAATGAGAGGGAAAATGAGAGAGAGAAATGTGCAGAATTTTTGAAATGAAATTGTGAAGTGTGTGTACGTAATGTTTTCTCTTGTTTAATGCCTTTCTTAAATGTGAAGCAAGAGGAGGTGGTGATGGGAGGTGCTTAGTCTTTCAATCAAATCAAGGGAGCAAGTGGCGTTGGATTATAAGCAAGCAAGTAAACATGTGAGTGTGAAATTAAGCAAGTAACCAAGTAGGAGAAAACATATGGTTGAGAAAGGAGCTTGCGAAGTGAGATCACGTAGAAAAGGAATCTGCATTTGAATTAAGTGACATGCTAGCTAGGTTGCTTGGATTTAATTAAAGCTATGTGCTAGCTTGCTTGGTTAAATTAGAGCTATGTGCTAGCTTGCTTGGAATTATTTTGACATGTTTAAGCTTCTAAATGATTAGTTTAAGTGGCATAACAATATAAGTAGTTAACTACTAATTATATTCAATAGTTTTATACCGTTTGGGAAAAAGTTATCACCAACGTTCGTGTTTATCGGAAATCATCCGATTTATATTGTGAAATTCTCAATAATTACTTAAACGAAATGCATCAAGCATTAAAGTAGTGTGAACCAAAATGTGCAACGTGGGCGTGTGCTAGACTTATCTCAGTTTAAAACACGTTTGATTTCATTAAAGGGAACTAGCGTAAGAATGCATGATTTTAAAGTGCACGGAAAGTACCGCTTTTCGAGGGTTGTCACATTCTCCCCTCGTTAAAGAAATTTCGTCCCGAAATTTAAGTAGTGTCACGAGCAACTGGTGCTTTATCAAAAAGGTGTGGGTACTTCTTCCGCATTTCATCTTCACGCTCCCAAGTAAACTCTGGGCCGCGTTTTGAGTTCGAACGAACTTTTACTAGTTTAATCCGACTGCGTCGGAGCTTTTGGACTCTCCCGTCCGATACTTCGATAGGTTCCTCCACAAAGTTGAGTTTGTTATCAACGTAGACTTCATCAGGAGGGATGATTAAGGATTCGTCGGAAAGACACTTCTTTAGATTACATACATGGAAGGTGTCGTGGATACTGCTCAATTCTTGAGGCAGTTTGAGTTTATAAGCCACAGGACCAATCCTCGCAAGGATTTCAAAAGGTCCTATGTACCTAGGATTTAGCTTCCCTCGTTTCCCGAAACGAGCTACCCCTTTCCAGGGCGATACTTTGAGTAGGACTTTGTCACCTACTTGAAATTCCAAAGGCTTACGGCGGTTGTCAGCGTAACTTTTCTGTCGGTCTCGGGCAGCTTTTAATCGATTAAGAACTTGAGATATCTTGTCCGTTGTCTCCTGGACAATCTCTGGACCAGAAATTTGTTTGTCACCCAACTCTGCCCAGCAGAGTGGTGATCGGCACTTGCGTCCATACAACGCTTCAAATGGTGCCATTCCAATGCTGGTGTGATAACTTTTGTTGTAGGAGAACTCGCTAGGGGTAAATGTGCATCCCAATTTCCTCCAAAGTCAATCACACATGCTCGTAATAAATCTTCAAGCGTTTGAATTTTTCGCTCACTCTGGCCATCGGTTTGAGGATGGTAGGCAGTACTCATATCAAGACGAGTACCCAATGCCTTTTGTAGTGATTGCCAGAAGTGAGAGGTAAATCGGCTATCTCTATCCGAGATAATGGATATAGGTACGCCGTGTCTAGAGACTACTTCTTTCAGGTAGACTCTAGTTAGCTTATCCATTTTATCGGTTTCCTTGATTGCTAGGAAATGGGCTGATTTTGTCAAACGATCAACAATGACCCATATCGTGTCAGCTCCAGTTGATGTTTTTGGCAGCTTAGTAATGAAGTCCATTGTTATTTGTTCCCATTTCCACTGTGGCATTTCAGGTTGTTGTAGAAGTCTTGACGGCTTTTGATATTCGGCTTTGACTTTTGAACACGTCAGACACTTGCTAACATAAGTGGCGATCTCTCTTTTCATGTTCGGTCACCAATAATATCCTTTGATATCTTGGTACATTTTGTCAGCTCCTGGGTGTATTG
Source organism: Logfia minima (assembly GCA_963921325.1). Lineage (NCBI taxonomy): Eukaryota > Viridiplantae > Streptophyta > Magnoliopsida > Asterales > Asteraceae > Logfia > Logfia minima. The sequence goes on from OY992767.1 coordinate 8,997,247, forward strand.
AGTAGTTGGACTTATGAGCTTCGTCCAATATTAACTTGCACAATTCCTCAACACATGGTACCCAAATTCGGTTCATGTAATATAATGTATCATCCTCTTTGGTTTCAAGTTGCTTCTCCATTCCCCTCAGAGATTCTTCTTCAAGACGTTCGCCAGTGAGAGCTAGTTTTTGTGCATCGCGAATTCGTGTATTGAGATTTGTGTGAATGGTCATCTCCAATGCACGTACTCTACGAGGCTTAACTCTTTCCTTACGACTCAGAGCGTCAGCTACCACGTTAGCCTTGCCCGGGTGATACTTGATTTCACAGTCGTAATCGTTAAGTAATTCGACCCAACGTCGCTGTCTCATGTTGAGTTCTTTCTGGTCGAAGATGTGTTGGAGACTCTTGTGGTCGGTGTAAATTGTACTCTTGGTACCGTATAGATAATGTCTCCAGATTTTTAGCGCGAACACAACTGCTCCCAATTCTAGGTCGTGAGTAGTGTAATTCTTTTCGTGGATTTTTAGTTGACGAGAAGCATAAGCGATAACTTTTTCGTTTTGCATTAACACGCAGCCTAGTCCTTGGTGTGAAGCATCACAGTAGACAACAAAGTTGTCCACTCCTTCAGGTAATGATAGGATAGGCGCGGTACAAAGCTTTTGTTTCAACAATTGGAATGCGGCTTCTTGTTTCTCGCCCCAATCAAACTTCTTATCTTTCTGGGTTAACGAGGTAAGAGACTGTGCTATTTTGGAAAAGTTTTCAATGGATCGGCGGTAATAGCCAGCTAGACCAAGAAATTGACGTACTTCAGTTGGGGTTTTCGGCGCTTCCCAGTTTTTGATTGCCTCGATTTTAGATGGGTCCACATGGATTCCTTTTTCGTTTATTACATGGCCAAGGAAGTGAACTTCTCGCATCCAAAATTCGCACTTAGAGAACTTTGCATATAACTTCTCTTTCTCCAGTAGTTCGAGGATTAACTTCAGGTGTTGTTTGTGATCTTCTTTCGTTTGAGAGTATATAAGGATATCATCAATGAATATGATGACAAATTTGTCGAGATAGGGTTTGCAGACTCTGTTCATAAGATCCATGAACACAGCTGGCGCGTTTGTCAGTCCGAAAGGCATGACTAAGAATTCGTAATGACCATAACGAGTTCTAAACGCGGTTTTTGGTACATCTTCTTCTCGAACTTTCAATTGGTGATAACCAGAACGTAGATCGATTTTTGAATAAAAGCTAGAACCTTGAAGTTGATCAAATAAATCGTCAATGCGCGGTAACGGGTATCGGTTTTTGATAGTGACTTTGTTTAGCTCCCGATAATCTATGCACATCCGCATGGATCCGTCTTTCTTCTTTACGAATAACACCGGAGCTCCCCAAGGTGAAAAGCTCGGTCGAATGAATCCTAAGTCTAGGAGTTCTTGTAACTGCGTGGACAACTCCTGCATTTCTGATGGAGCAAGACGGTATGGTGAGCGCGCAATCGGTGCGGCTCCAGGTACTAGATCAATACGAAATTCGACCTGTCTCGGGGGTGGCAGTCCTGGTAAATCTTCAGGAAATACACCCGGGTGATCTCGTACTATAAGTATGTCGTCTATGCGTCGTTCCTCGGGTTTCTTTTCTACAACGTGTGCCAAAAATGCTTGATAACCTTTGCGAAGATATTTGTGAGCTTTCATGCAAGTGACCATTTTCAGAGCACTCATTTTCTTTTCTCCTTGGATTATTAGGGTTTCGTCAGACGGTAGTGGAATTCGTACCACTTTCTCGAAACATAGAATTTCGGCGCGATTTCTGGATAGCCAATCCATTCCGATTATGATATCAAAACTTCCTAGTTCTACAGGCAATAAATCGATTTCGAAAGGACGTCCCTCGAGAGTTAAGGTACATCCTAGTACAACCTCTTCTGACTCGATTAGTTTACCATTAGCTAATTCTATGGTGTACTTAGTGTCTAACTTACGAGATTCTATTCCCAGTAGTGGTCTAAATTCAGTAGACACAAAGCTTAAATCGGCACCCGAATCAAATAATACAGAAGCATAATGATTGTTTACAAGAAACGTACCAGTGACTGTGTTGGGGTCCTGGCGCGCTTCTTGTGCTCCAATCACGAATGCCCTTCCCCGAGCTGGTTGGTTATTGTTGTTAGCTCGGTTGTTGTTGTTGTTGAGTTTAGGACAGTTGTTTCGGAAATGATTGGGGTTCCCGCACTCATAACACTTATTGGTTCGTTGTTCATTGCTTCCTTGAGTGGGTGCGTTTCTTCTGCAGGCTTGGGTCGGGTGACCCCATTTGCTGCAGTTCCCGCATTGAGTGCACCTGCCCTCATGGTTCTGCCCACATCTATTACACTTGGGCTTACTTCCCTGATATACCTTCGACCCAGATGTAGTCGCGGTGTATGCCCTTACGTTTCCTTGACGCTTGTTAAACTGTTGACCCCGTCGGTCATTTCCTCCACTGTTCCACTTTCTCTTATCTGTCCCAATGCTTCTTCCTTCCACTCTGCTTGGTCCACTTGTACCCAAAACAGTCTTCTTTGGCAGTGTCCCCGTTCTCACTGCTGTGTCAGTCAACTTGTGCGCCAAACTTACTGCGCTCTTAAAGGTAGTTGGTTCAGATGTTGTCACCAGACTTAGAATCTCAGGTACCAATCCCCAGATGTACCTCTCAATGCGCTTGTACTCGGGAGTGACCATGTGAGGTACCAAGCGAGCTAACTCTTGAAATTTTGTAGTGTAAGAGGTAATGTCAGAACCAATCATCTTTATATCCCACAACTCAGTCTCGATCTTCTGAAGTTCATTGCGGGGGCAGAATTCTTCTAAGACCATTGTCTTCAGTTCTTCCCAAGAGATTGAATTGGCGGCTTCTCTTCCAAGTGTTTGAACTTGTGCATTCCACCAAGTTAATGCTTTGCCATCTAAAGTACATGTGGCATATTTGACCATGCAATCGGGTGAACACTTGCTGACATCGAGTACAGATTCCATCTTTTCAATCCAGTGAATGATTCCTATAGCGCCCTCATTACCATGAAAGTTTGTTGGCTTACAAGCCAAGAATGATTTATATGAACACCCACGTTGGGTATTCTCGGTTTCCCTAGTGACATTAGTCTGTTCTTCCACTTGGTTTATTCCTGCAACGTTTGGTGTTGTCCCGCTACCGTTGGGGGCATTTTCTCGAGTACGGCTTGCCTCATACTGGGCAATAGCATCCGCAACTCGTCGGGCAACAAGTTCTTCTACAGTCTCTGTGTTAGGGGTTGCTGCGCTCCTTCGGCTGTTCACAGTAGTTCGACCTTTTGGCGGCATGATTTTTGTTCTAATACACACAACAAGATGGGTAAGATATATGAATCAATGCCAACACAAAATAAGCGAAATGTAAACAACCATACACTATATCATACATAAGAGAAAACATACATACGCAAGGTTTATACAAAACATGATGGGTTCTTCTAACCCCATCATCTACATAAGTTTTATACAAAACAGGATGGGTTCTTCTAACCCCATCAAGCATAAGTTTTCAGTACAAAATAGTGTAGGCACAACCCGCCATACATAGGTCTATCTAAAATATGCTAAATACATCCCCATAGCTGCTGTCATCAATGTGGTCATAATCAAGCTAGCTCCAGCCACAATCTCTGCAATCCGTGCTCGTCCCTCTAGTGTCTCTACACATGCTAAGGTAGTGAGTACTACCTCTCTGTCCTCAGTCACCTGGTCCTCGACAGTATCAAGGCGCTAGTAGGTAGAGATCATGTCTCCATCAAGTACTGAAGTGTCACTCTGAAGTTCCAAAATGTAGGCTTGCATCTCGGCGATACGGCCCACATGTGTGTTGGTCATGGCGACCAGAGTAGGAATGGTATGCTCCATGGGCTCTCTAGTGAGTGGATGTGCTGGTAGTGCTCGCGAAGACTCTCCAATCTCATAGGTAGAGGGAATGCCCTCTAGTGTCCTCCAATGATCAAGTACGGTCGGCATCCAAGATAAATGCTCAAGCCTCTGCCTCTTGGGCGATGGTGCTGTAGGTGTATCCTCTGAACTATCAGACGTGTCATCGCGCGGTGCTAGGGGTCCGCGAGGAAATATTCCAGTCCTCTTCCTGGCTGTATTCTTCGTGTAAGGCCCACTCCCCATTGCAGCGAATGTCCTCCAGGTCTCGGTCACGCCGTGTGCCGGACCGGGCATAGTCGGTGGTGATCTCGGTGGCAATCTAGGTGGCGGAAGGCTGCTATCATCGGATGTCATACGAGGATGATTCGGCTGGTTCTCATCCATCACCGATGTGTCATCGCTCTCGCTCTCAGAAACGTACTCCGAAGGATCCTCTTCGGAATCAATGATATGAACTGGATATTCTCTAGACATGCTGTGACAGTAGTGTTTTCATTATCATTTGTTCAAAACCGTGACGTTTAAATACATTTATCTATTTGTTCAAGATTGGAAAATATTGGGTTTACAGGGCTTAGTGTTGTTTTTTTAATGTTGTTTTCATTATTAGTGATGTTAAGCCAAAGTTAGTGTCGTTAGTGCTGTTAGTGTCGTTAGTGTCGTTAGTGCTGTTAAGTAAGTGCTGTTAGTGTCGTTAGTGCTGTTAAGTTAGTGCTGTTAGTGTCGTTAGTGCTGTTAAGTCACAGTTAGTGCTGTTTGACCAAAGTTAACACTGTTAGACCAAAGTTAACACTGTTTGACCAAAGTTAACACTGTTTGACCAAAGTTAACACTGTTTGACCACAGTTAGTGCTCTTAACTCACAGTTAGTGCTGTTTACATTTTTAACAGATTCTGCCCATTTTTTTACCCTTCTTGTGGTATCATTTTGACTGGTCAAACGAACTTATTTTCTTATGAAATTTTTATCATATGTTCCCCTATGTCTTAGGTTTACAGAAAAGTAAGATTCATAATTTTTGAACAACTATAAGGGGTTCAAAACTATTTATTTGTACACAAAGGTACAGCAACTACGTTTCTGGACAGTTGATAGGAAAATCACATGTTCACAGAGCTAGACTCATCTTCACAAAACGTGATCATACTACTTTTAAAGATAAGACAAAATTTGACCTTTAGGAAAAAGATTCATCTCTTTTGGATATGTGGATAAAAAGTTATGGTCTCGTAAAGTAGAGTCATATTTCGTTTCCTGAAGACAGATTAGATACATGTTCTTATAAAATCGATTTGAGGTATCAAAACTTGTCCAAATTACATGAGACCACTTGGGTTGGAAACCTAACTTCTTAAACTTAATGTTAGGCTCAAGAATCACTAGATTTGGTTATTTTATGACCGAGTTATGGTCTTCCAAATTCGTCCAAAGTTTCTGTCCAGTAAGTTTCTTTGAGTTTTGAGTTTCTCTAGTTCTTTTTAACGAGTTTTCACCATTAATAACACATAGATACATATATATTAGTTGATTTTAACGTACGAGTGAACATCTAACATGTAGGTATTTAAAATGAAAGAAAATAAGAGATCAAAAGGGAGAGTTTCCTTACAATGCTCTAGGATGAAATGGTAAAAAGAAGAGAACTTGAAATCTTCAACCCAAATCTCCTTTTTTTTAATACTTAATGATGATCAAGAGCTTGAAAGGAGGTGAAAAATGAGGTATAAAAGGTGGTGGTTCATGGTGGTTTGTGGTGGTTTGTGGTGGTTGTTCTTGAAGGAGGTGGTGAAAGTGGTGAAATGAGAGGGAAAATGAGAGAGAGAAATGTGCAGAATTTTTGAAATGAAATTGTGAAGTGTGTGTACGTAATGTTTTCTCTTGTTTAATGCCTTTCTTAAATGTGAAGCAAGAGGAGGTGGTGATGGGAGGTGCTTAGTCTTTCAATCAAATCAAGGGAGCAAGTGGCGTTGGATTATAAGCAAGCAAGTAAACATGTGAGTGTGAAATTAAGCAAGTAACCAAGTAGGAGAAAACATATGGTTGAGAAAGGAGCTTGCGAAGTGAGATCACGTAGAAAAGGAATCTGCATTTGAATTAAGTGACATGCTAGCTAGGTTGCTTGGATTTAATTAAAGCTATGTGCTAGCTTGCTTGGTTAAATTAGAGCTATGTGCTAGCTTGCTTGGAATTATTTTGACATGTTTAAGCTTCTAAATGATTAGTTTAAGTGGCATAACAATATAAGTAGTTAACTACTAATTATATTCAATAGTTTTATACCGTTTGGGAAAAAGTTATCACCAACGTTCGTGTTTATCGGAAATCATCCGATTTATATTGTGAAATTCTCAATAATTACTTAAACGAAATGCATCAAGCATTAAAGTAGTGTGAACCAAAACGTGCAACGTGGGTGTGTGCTAGACTTATCTCAGTTTAAAACACGTTTGATTTCATTAAAGGGAACTAGCGTAAGAATGCATGATTTTAAAGTGCACGGAAAGTACCGCTTTTCGAGGGTTGTCACAGAAGAGATGAAGAATTACAAGTAATTATTTTGTATTTATCTGTAATAGACAAACTATTTGTAATTGACTTATTATGTATAAAAGTCTATTTCATTAGTTGTTTATTGTTTATAATTACTTAGTAAAGTTTGTAATAGTTTTGACATCATCAGATAGGGAGAGATTATTGAGAAAAACAATGGTCAAACCTAAGTTATAAATCTGATGGAGTCTAGGTAACTTAGTCTAAAAATGGCTAAGTGCTTCCTAGTTTGTTTAGAATTGCACAGTCTGAGTCTGGCAAAACACAAACTTAGGCTAAGACACACTTTATTCTTAATCTTTTCAAAATGTTCAACCTGAGTCTACGCGACGTCAACCAGACTCAGACCAAGAAAGACAATAAAACCATAGTCAAGCCATGAAAAATTGATATAGTTTCCATACAAACCATATGGTTAGGTATATATCTATATTATTTAGAGATACAGTGGGATTGTATTTCCTAACCTAATACTTATATAAATTGGTGATATGTGATTTATTGAATTGTGAGGGCATATACCTACATATACGAACTTGTGTTCATACGATTGAATTATTGATAAATAATATTCATTCGACATTCATATTGTGTGTTCTATATTGTTCTTAATTCCGCTAAGTTCAATATCACTTGATATTAAACATTGAATACTTAATTTAATTTGTAAATCAAGTTACTAGGATCAACTTTAATACCTAAAAAAAAAATCTTCATCGACTAATATTTATTTCAAGACCTCTCAAAAGAAGTGGACTAGGTCTGCATGTGATTATTCTGGTCTAAGAATATTTGGTTATCTTACTTATGCTCATGTGAATGATGGAAATCTTGACCAAGCACAATGAAGAATGTAGTATACTGAAAGATAGAACCGTGTTGTACAGAGAATGATAGATGTCCAAGATTTATAATTAGCAAAGATGTTACCTTTAATGAAGATGCTATGTTAGATCATAGTGGATATTTGGGGGATCAACCAAGGAAAGATCAAAGTACCCATCGAAAAGTGGAGTTTGGTACTCTTGATAGACTTGTGGTAGGTGAGCATGAGAAAGAAGCCGAGACAATTCCTAAGGCGCACGGTGAGCAAAGCTCACGGGGTAGTGTGGAAGGTACAACTAATACGAATCCGTTTAGGAGTGTGGAATCTGAATTAGATTTATTGGGGAAGGATACTCAAGGGATGAATGATTTACCTATAGCACAACGAAAAGAGAAAAGAGGGATGTTCAAAAGCTGACAAAGTAAGCTAACGTTACTTTTTGAAAATTGGTTAGCTTCAATGAAGAAGGAAATGAAATCACTAGAAAAGAACAAAACGTGGGTTCTTGTACCAAAACCGGAGAAAGTCAAACCTATAGGATGCAAATCGATGTTCATGAGAATGAGGGAATTCAGAGAGCTAAACCACCAAGGTTCATAGCTAGGTTGGTGGCTAGGGGTTTCTCTCAAAAGGAGTGAATAGATTATCACAAGATGTTTTCACCAGTAGTAAAACATCTTGATGTAAAAATGATATTTTTACATAGTAGCTCGGATAAGAAGATTTATATGTCGCAGCCTAAGGGATTCATTCACCCTAGAAAGGAAGACCATGTTTGTTTGCTGAAGAAATCCCTATGAGGAAGAGGGGTCAGCTATGAAGATTTTCGATACAGAGATCTGGAGGAATAGGGAAGAAGGTATCTTATACATCTCTCAAGAGAAGTATGTAGAGAAAGTTCTTAAACCGTTCCAGGTGGATCAATCCAAAATTGTAAGTACTCCTTTAGATGCACATTTTATAATTGATAGAAGTACTTTACCAATGACTAATGATGAGAAATAGTACATTAAGAAAGTTCCATACTTGAGTGCAGTTGGTGGTCTTATGTATGTTATGGTTTATACGAGATCTGACTTGGCTCATTCAGTTAGTGTGGTAAGGCGGTTTATACGTAATCCTGATAAATCTCATTAAATAGTACTTAAGTGGATCATGCGATATTTGAAAGGTAGTAGTGGTTTTTTTTTTAGATTCGTGCCTAATAGAGATGTTGGTGGTTTAGTTGATTAAGTAGATTCTAATCATGGTGGTCATCTTGTGAAAACAAGGTCATTGATATGCTATATTTAGTTACCTTGTTTGAATGTTCGATTTGTTGGAAAGCAACTTTGCAACCAACTACGGCTTTGTCACGTACAAAAGTTAAATACATGTCAATGACTGAAGGTATTAAAGAGTGGTTGTGGTTACATGGTTTGATTGAGAGTCTTGGTCTGATGGTAGAGAAACCTGCTTTTTCTTGTGATAGTCAAGGTGCTTTAAACTTAGCTAAGAATTCCATGTATCATGAGAGAATGAAGCGTATTAATATTCAGTTAAATTTCATTCAGGATATATTGGAAGGTGGAAGGTTCTTGATTCAGAAGTTTGATACCAAGGAGAATTCGGCGAACATGTTGACTAAGGTGTTACCGAGAGCCAAGTTTCAATTGTGCTTGGACTTGCTGAATATTCGCATGAGGCAGGCTCCGAGAGGTGTGTGGTCAAGAACGGGATACCTGGGTTCGTAGAATAATGGTGGAGTATGTTGAATTTAAGACTTTGACGGTTAAAGACAATTCAAGTGAAGGTAGAGATTTATTGAATTTGGTGACTTGTACTAGTAAATCCTGGGGGACTCTTCATATTCTCGGGGGATGTCGATGATTAGTTTTACTCGTAGATAAAATCAATCATATTGATTAAATATAACTACGTTAATGTGGTTATATTCTGTATGTTCTTTAAATGCTTCCATTAAATTCTATTACATCTATTTTTTGTTTGTTCGTGTATTTAGTTACTCAAATCAGGTCATATTGTCCGACATATACTCTTTCTATTCAACTCGTTGGTAAAATATGATTCGTATTGTTAGGTGTTAATTAATATAAATAATTCTAATACTTGCACTTTACAGCATGTGTGGTCCTACACTCCAAGCTTTCTATGTAGTAACTCATAGCCATGTTACTCCTCTTGGGTTCCATTTAAAAAGGTTACAGTATAATTAATCTATCCCACGACTACCATGGTTTTGCTTAAGCAACACAATAACCTTTCCTGCTATATTGCAACCATAATTTATAAGATTTTCAAATTATTATACTTATTGGGTTATAAACTTGCGAGTCAAATTTAATTCTTATTTGATTAACTTTTTATATGGTTTATAGATTCACCATAAAACGTGAAAAATATAACTTTTATAAATTAATAAAATATTTAGTCGATTTTTTATACTGTGACCTACTTTTTTAGTTTAAATAAATACATCAAATATTTAACAGCCGAAAGTGTAATTATACGAAAGAAATGTTGATCGTTGTCATAACGCCGGACGAATTTAATTTTAATAAACTAATTAAATATTGTGACCATTTTTTATATAGTCCGGAACAAATTTCATTTTTATAAATGAATAAAATATATAAATAAATAAAATATTATGACTGATTTTTTATATAGTTTATAGACCCACAATTGGTCGATTTTTCTATACAGTCTATAGACCTACGATAACCCTAGACGAATTTAATTTCTATAAATTAATCAAATATTGGGACCAAATTTTTTATATAGTTAAGACCCGCGATAACGCAAGTCGAAATTAATTTTTGTTTGATCGATTTTTTTATATAGTTAATAGACCCGCTATAATGCAGAATAAATTTAATTTTAATAAAATGAATAAAATATTGTAACTGGTTAAATGAATAAATATTTGGTCTAATTTTTTTAGCGGGTCAAAATTAATTTTTATTTGACCGATTTTTTTATATGGTTTAAAGACCCGCAATAATGCGGGACAAATTTAATTTTTATTAAATGAATAAAATATTATTAACGATTAAAAAATAAAATATTTGGTCCATATTGTGGCCGATTAAATGAATAAAATATTTGATTTGATTTTTTTAATTTAAATAAATGAATGAAATATTTAAGGGATTAAAAATGTAATCATATGAAAGAAATTAAAACTATTGAATCGTAAAAGTATTCCCTTTCAATTATATAATAAAGATTTATATATCATAATAATAGATTAATAGCTTAAATTAATTCTCTTGATTTAGTACGATCAAGAATATTATCATTTTTTACGCAACGATAACACGGCTTTTCTGTTTCTTAAATTAATTGTATACATTTTGATCGATTCCAATATGCTAATCATACCCTTAGAATGTTAATCGCATTTGATGTATTGAACATATAACAGCATTCTGAACTCATTCTTATTGAATCGGATAAAACATAAAAGAAAAGAAAGTACAGAATTTTCTTAATTATATTGACCAAAACTAACCCATTTTCACTTAGCCCGATTACTTTATCTATCACAGGAAAGTCTCAACTAAGCAAACAACGAACCTAGACGGTCCCTTTCAAATAAAAACATAATTAATTAATTATAAAAAAGTAAGGAAAGTGATGTAAAAGTTGTAACAGACTCACTGCCCGCAGTTTATTAGATCTTCGTTACACTTCTAAAAGTTAATCATTATCATTAGATTAGTTATTTTAAGTTAGAGTATTAGTTTTAGAATGACAATTCCACAATTATCTTACCAAGTTATTGTTTACGTCTCTAATAAAACTTGAACCCTTAAAATTATGATAATTGTATGTTAGAGTTTTTTGTTTACCGTTAAGTTAAAAACTCTAACGTCATTGATTAATTATTTGATGAACGAGTAGTCGATAATGTGTAAACCAATATAAACTGATATGTTTCAATCTGTGTCGTGACCTAATTTTTTCATATGCATTATGCATATACTTCTAATCTTGAAAAATGGTACGTTTTATTATTACGATATATTCGTAGTCAAAATTATATATATATGGTACATATATACATATATACATCTATACAGGGATTGTTCAAATAAAAAACATAAATATCGTGAGAACGTAAGAATGACTTCAAAATCACTTTTTAAATATTCAAAACACATTTTTGTTCAAATTTTTTTTAATGATTATTATTTAAATAACTTTTGCAAGCTATGATAAAAATTTTAATAAAAAATATTAATTTTTTTTTCAAACTTTTTTACAATCATTAGTGTTGTGATTATTCAAGATAATCACAAAATATAATAATCACATATGATTATTCTCTAATGTAATGCGATTATCATGTGTTAGAGATAATTACAAAATAGGTTTTTGATAATCACTTATTCATGTGATTATATAGCTATTAACTGTGATTATTATGAATAAAAAATTAATAAAAATAATTATAAAAAAAAAACGTCGAAATTTATTTAAAAAATAACTTTCAAAAGTTATTTAAATAAGGAGTTACGAAGAAACTTTTATAAAAAATATGTTTTGAATATTCAATATTGATTTTGAAATCATTTTTTACGTTTCTATAATATTTAAGTTTTTTATTTGAACATATATATTCATGGGTGTGGAGTATATTTTATGTCTATTTTTCATATTTTGTACTCTAATCCATTATTCTATATAAAAATATTGTAGAGACTAGAGACACACGAGCATTAATACCACGAGGGCAAGTTGGAGGTTTGTTTTTGCGTAACCCAAGAAAACGGTGGCCATTTCCATTCCTCGTTTGCTGCGCTTAATCCGATTCTCCCAGTCCCACTCTTCCGTTCTTTGTACAATCATAACTTTTGATGTCCCGTTGTACTTATCTACTTACATAATCTATTCAACTTTGTTTCACCTATTATTTCTTTCGGGAGTGTTATCGCGCATTATTTTTAGAATTTATTAGTTGATTATACATAGAATTTTATATTTTTTATTATTATATTTAATTACTTTTTAAAATTGTTATTGTAAGTATTAAACATTATAATTTTGTATATTATATGTAACGAGTAATCGAATGAGCAGGTACTCAGTTTTTCCTTTTGAAAAAATATTTATTGTATGTATCGAACTTTATAAAAATGTCTATTGTATGTATCGAATATTGTAAAAATATCTATTGTATGTATCGGATGAGCAGGTATCCGATGGTTTCTGATTATCTAGTCACCAGTTACATACAATATGCAAAATTTTAAAGTTCGATACATACAATAACACTTTTAAAATATAATTACATACAATTAATAAAAAAATATAAAATTTGGTTCGTAATCAAATAATAAACCTTATTTTTTAAATTGATTTGTATTCACAGTTTTTCTTAAATGACATTGTATCATGTGCATTAATTTAGTATTCTTGTACTGTGTATATCAATTTAAATAGTTTTACAACCAACCCCCTAGTATAGTGGTGAAATTTTGACGGTAATATTATGTCATTGTCCTTTTTTTCTGGATAAGTTAAGCAATTATAGTGGGGGAAAGGTAATATATCGAAGACAGCGAAAGGAAATATAAAAAATTTTAAAGTTATATATTGAAACTTACTATCTTTTTTATGTGCAATGAAAAAATTTATATTTTCATTTCAGATATTTTAGCGAGCAATGTTTCATCAATTGCTTTGGTGTCAATACTTAGTATGAATGGTTAGGTGTTCGATGTTTTTAGAAGTTCATTATCACTGAGCAAGGTAGAAGTTCTAATATGCACTCAAGGTTGATTTTGTATATTAAGAAATGCTATCAACATGGATAAATACTTGGATGACGTTAACACAATTGTCATAGGCACTTAATTAACACTATTTGTATGTTAATTGTTACTTGTTACTATTTAACTTATTATTATGTATTACTTATGATTTATCTTTTTTCACATATATCTTGGAGAATGTACTAGTAAGTGACTGAGGGACTATGGAGAATTAGAAGAGATGTAAATGAAAAAATGTCTTTATTTTTTAAGTCTATTTTATAACTAGCGTTTTTGATATGTTATTTTCATTAGACCTTTGTATTTGATTTGTTATTTTTATTGGACCTTTTTACTTAATTATGTTTATACACTTCTATCATTTGATTTATGTTTATTAATTTGATTTGTTATTTGGATTAAGTTTTTCATTTATTTGATTATACATGTAGATAAAAATATATTATTTCATACTAATACTAAAAAATATATAGCTCCTCTAATCAATTATTTTCTTTCAAACGTCAACCCTGATATGACAAGGATCCATATACAACAATAATAAATAAAAAAATGGCCATGTAAACTTCTCATAAATAATCCAATGTAAATTGTTGCTAAACATTTGATTACACTCAAAAGATAATGAAATTCATGAATTATCAAACGGGTCGGTTTTTTTTTTCCAGAACCAAGTAAACCCATTATGGAAACGAACTAAACTACACCGATAATATATGGTACGGTCCTCAGTTCGACTTTCTGATATAAATCGAAACTTGAATCAATTCGATTCTGGACCATGCACATGCCTAGTGAAGATTGTATGCTTTGTGACTCGTCTAGAGGTCGACGTAAAGTCTAGTGGTGAAGAAAGTGATTAGATAGTTGATGCAATAGATGAGACGTTATGTTTAACAATTATTAAAATTAGAATTAATTAGTAAAAATTAAGGAGATTTAAAAAAAGAGTTTACGGGGTAAGATGAAAAATATATCCATTATAATATAGTTTAGCTTTGATCATATACCAAAGTTTATATTTGTTTTTAAATCTATAAATTAATGTAATCACGTTTTCTGTTCAACTAAAATTGAAATAAAAATTAGCGATCGAACATTTGCACGTCATATAGAAGTTATTGTTTTCTTTTTCTTAATGCATAATATAATAATTAATAATTAATAGATACTAAATGGAAAAGCCATTATTGTTGTTGGTGAATAAAAATATTATTTTTACAATATTATTAGTATTATTATATCATGGCATTTATTTTATGTAACATTACCATTGTACTTTGGTGATAAAAGGGATGCATGTAATCAAATAAGATTCATTCGGTCAACCATGATTAATTATAATGTATTTTATTATATTTACATAATCAATTAATGTTTGATTACATGCATGTTATTTTCATTAATGTTGGATTTGTTTGTCGTTAAAAGATGAGCACCTTAGCTTAGTTTCTCCAAATCTTCAAACACCCAACATTTATGCATGTAATCATTCACCAATCTAAGATCATCTAAATCTAATTCTAACTTTTAAATTAATCGAACAAAACATAATAGATTCCGACGTACATACAATTTAATGATTCGTATGCGAGTAATAGAACATGGTTGGAAATATTTCATCAACTGCCAAGAGTTACATGTTGTTTAAACAAATATGCTATTCTTACACCTACATAACCGTTACTAAATTCGTATATATAGAATAAAATCAACAAGTGATCGAGTAGAACGGTAAAAACACAAATCGCTTAAAATGTGTTTTAACACGTTACATAGTTATGGTTTTCAAAGTTCTATTGATATAATAATATAAATATATAGTCGTATTAAATAGAAAAATGAATATGATCATGTGCTCATATGAACTTAACGCAACCCACCAAAATTGACAGATTTTTCACAACACGAACTGAATGATCGACCAACTTGATAGCTCTATATAATGTCAGAAAAATATATGAAATGTATATGGTCACTTTGCCTGTTTTTGCAGCATTATATATTCAATCGCCATCAGTCTATCGCTATACTGTAACTGCCTACTATGCACAAATTATATGCACCAAATAATTAATGTGCCAGTTAAAATGTAGTATATATCTACCTTTTGTTCTAAAAGTGTAACAATATTATAATGACAAATATTGGACCATAACGCTTGCATGAACGATAAGAGTAGAAATTTAAGTTTGTAAATTGCACAACTTGACTAAAGTAAAGTTTAATATTCATCGGCTCAAAATTGACTAAAAAACTAATACGCAACTAGCTAACTAAAACAAATCTTCTCGAGAAAAGTAACAAAATAGATTCTATCGTATTAAACTTTTAACAATATTACGCTTCAACTTAAGATAGATTATATTAATCTTTTTAAATTTTTATGTTTAATAAGAATGATTTAAGAACAATATTCGCCTTCTCAAATTTGCAATGCCAACAAACTATATATTCCATAAAATCTTCCAAAAAAGTTATGTTTCTTGTTGAGTGATGTTCAAACACTAAATCTACAAAAAAAACAACCACCAAATCTTCCTGACAGTAATATTGTTGATCCATTACCATCATATCATAACCAAATGAGCTAAGGACCTGTTTAACAATCAAAACAAACAAATGAAATATCTGTAAACGGAATATACGTATCTTTAATTTATCCTTTTTGAATCGCGGATAAAATTTGGGGTATTAGCAAGAAGCTAGAAGCATAAAACCAGACAAGTAGCTAGACTAACATTCGGAAAAGATCATATCACCATGCATGCTATTCGATCACTTGATTAGGGTAATTGCCAACTTATCGCTGCTGCCTTGTCGAATTACATGAAAATCAAGTATTTTATTGATTAGTTAAAACTATATAAAAACCTTTATATGATTCTTAAGCAAAGTGAAAGAATTCTAACGCGATATGTCAATGACCCAATGTACATTTTTTATATTGTTTTACTTATAGTTTTGTTATAATCAACAATGTCTAGAAATTGCAATGATCCTTAAATCCTGGCAAGTGGGATATGAAATTTGATGCATAAGTCATAAGTGTGTTTGGGGGATGCATGCACCCTAATTGTGAAACTATCTCGGTATGCACATGGGCCCTTCAATTTGAATTATAATGGTCTTTGTTGACCAACACTATTTAATTTATCCTAAGTATGTTATTTTAATATTAATATCACTTTTAATCATCCAAATCTTGGTTTTAAATTGTTTGTCTGATTTCTGGTGTCATGTTCAAGTAACTATCCATGTGTTTGACTAGCTATGTCATAAATTAAGTCAGTCTAACTAAGTGTTCCAAATGCTAGCTAGGACTCCTAAGCCTTTCATGGGTCAATAACAGTTAGATTCAACTAAATAAAGAAGTTAATTTTCATCTGTTGATGATCGATCGAGACGATTTTGCCAAATAAACATAGGCGTAGAATTTGGAAATGGTCATATTCACAATATGGACGGATGTTTCTTAGCGGTTCGTGAGTCATATCGGGATCATATGTTTAATAGTATCTTTCACATACAGTCTTGAGATGTATGGCCGGTCAATGTTGTCGGTTATTACCTTTTTTCACATTTTGAATCTGAAGTTCAACTATCTTTAGGATATGTTAAATAATAGTATCAAGTTATTAGCCCATGCATCGAGAAATCATTTCAGTGGAAGCTTGAATAACTGATAATATGACAAAAAGTTTCGATATTTGAGTAAATCACACTCACACTAGTTGCTCAAATCACACTTGGACTATCTTATGGCCGGTCTCCTAGATGCTAAACTTGTTCCTGGTAATGCTAAAAGTGTTCCTGGATAATGCTCAAATTACACTAGTTTCACGTTCTATATCTTTTTACTCTTCTTGCTAGTAGATACTTAACTTTTTTCCTTGAAAATGCGCATAAAATTAGCATTCAATCAAAGTAAGCTTGTGCATATATATCGTTCTTATTACGTTCTACTTTGTACTTGAAGTATCATTTTTGTGTGTCCCATTTTATCAAATTTTTTCTCCGTGCTAGTTCACATTCATGATGTTTGTCTTATAAGTAGCTTTTTGATGGTCCCTATATTTATTGATACAATTACAATGGCCGACTTCAAATTGATGATCGTGATTCCTAGTATGGGAGGATGAGTTTTGACTGGATTAAATACTTTAGCATTCTAAAAGGAAGCTAGCTGGTATTAATCTGAAGTTCATATGAAATACCAACTCATTTGGAAAAGAAATCAAACATTGATCCCAAAATCATTGAAAAACAAATATTCTAAATGTTACACCATCATTAAATTCCACATGTCACGAACTTGTGCTCCTACTTGTATAATAAATCTCGAATTCTGATTGGATAGGAAGTATAGTATGGAGCGGGATTGTTTATCATTTAAATATATTATTAATATTAATATAATAATAAATTATAAATAAAATATAATATGATTTGTGGAGAAGAACATATTGGCTCATTAGAAAGGCAAAAGATGGGGTCATGTTTGCACATGGTTTATGGTGAGAGAACGAATACAAATTTATAGCAATAATACGGAAGTATTTTGTATATTGTTAAAAATGATTTAAATATTATTAACTGTGTTTTATGATGTTGTATAATACTCTAGAATATAATTGACGGTGTACGAAAAATTCAAATGTTATACGAATTATTGTCCTCGAAAATTATCGAAGACCGAAAATAAAGCATCTTGTATTGGTCCAACTACCTCAAAATATAATCACTTTTTTTTTTTATTGGTTTTCCATTACCAAAATATGCATGTGGTGGGTCTGGAATTTTTAATATGAAGCATCTAGTAAACCATCTTATAGTATAGCTCGGACTCCAGTAATTTGGTTATATACTTATGTTGATATAATATTAGCTTTCAGTTGGATGTAATAACTTGAAATCTTGTGATCGCGAGAAGGGGTTTTAACTAAGTAAATAGAATTTGAGTGAAGAATTAATAAAAAAAAAAATCCGTTCGATGATCACTCTATTCGAGCTAGATTAAAAGCAAAGCCGGTTCTGAGGGTATGCGACCGCATAAGGCTTCAAAAAAATAGGACTTGAAATGTAGCCTTATATATAGTACATGTTAATAAATGTTAAGATATATCACTTAAAGTAAAATGGAACATAAACTTTGAGCAGATCTATTAAACTATCTTTCTTTTGTTTTAATTATTTTTATAACAATCATCAACTTATCATAGTTTTAATTAATTTTATTTATCTGGAAAAAAATTTAGCGATCCATTTTTATTTTTCGGACAGGCCTCTAAAATCAGCGGACCGGTCCTGACTAGAAGTTAGGATTAGAATCTAATTTGTGTTATATATCTATTACCTGCATGACCCACCTCCCTCTACTATGTTTGTACTCCGATCGCTATACTTATTAATTATTTGATCGTAATAAGCTCTAGTTCAAGCTCAATTATTTAATCGATACTTTAAATATTGTTTAAAATATAAAAGCCTCATTAATAATATTAATCAAACTTATAATTCATGGATTTGAGCTCGGCTCTAGTTATATATAGTCGGTAAAAAAAATAAGCAATCGCGGTAACTAGACTCGAGTAATTATAGTATCAAGATGGTCACATTTATAACCTATTTTATTTTTCAAATTATGATTTTAAATTGAAAAAAAAAGATATAGATTTCTTGTCAAAAACAAATGTAAACTGTTACAAAAGAAAAATACAGTACGTATACGTAGTTGTTATAACTTATAGGGTGTAACAGGGTACGTAGTATACGAGTGTACTGTCTTGTAACTCGTGCATTCACTTGTCCTTTTTCTTTTTGTTATATTAATTAAAGAAATATCCATAATTAGTTAAGTAAATCGAGTGTTGTTAAGTTCCTAAAACGGATCAATATTTCAGACTTCTAATTCTACGTATCTACATTTTACATTATGTAGATGTGATAAAGGTCTCGGATAATTTGTAGCATCAGCGGATGTAATTCTATAATGCAACCTTAACGAGATACTCTAGTGTTTGGAGGTTTAATGATATTTATTGCATATACAAGTTCAACTCCGGCGAGTTATAACTTTTTTGCTAGTATTAAGGTGTCTAGCTTGGTTAGTTGATTTCAGATGATAGAACTTTGTGAAAATGGCTGCTTTATCAATTGCATGAATACATATGGTCTTTGAATCGAGACATATTGACTAACAACATTATCAATTGTCAACTTATTACAAAATGTATAATTTGTATCATATTTGGAACGAAAGAATAAGGATCACCTTATATTTCACACATCTTTTAGAACAGACTTTATAATTCACACGTAACTAAAAGTAAAAGGTACTGTTCAAGAACGGTCATTTTACGATGAAGAGTTTATGATGGAGAGTGTATTTGATAACAACTAGCTGAAACTGAAACTTGAAGTTGAAAATGAAACTAATTAGTAGTTGTAAATTGTGACTATAGTTGATGAATTTTTTGAGAGATTTCAGAAGCTCCTCTCTTTTTTAATTAATAAGAATTCTACTTTTATAAAAGCTCAAACTTATAAAAATAAAATTTTAATCCCCTAAGATCTCTAAAAATACTCAATGCCAAACAGCCATAAAGCATATCAAATTTGTTTATTTGACGTCATATTTAATTTCTAGATAAAAACTCTACTATTTAAAAAACAAACAAGGAGTATATATAAATGTATAAATAAAAAATAAATAATAAATTAATAGGGAAAAGTGCAAAAAACAAACAATAGTAAAGCCATACAGCCGTCAAACACATGTAATTAAAACCAAAACCAGGGGCACTTGCGTACCAAAATTCTTATAAAACCATCCATTCATGTCCACCATTAAACCCCTCTCTCTCATCCATCTCTCTCTCTATAACTTCATTACACAAAAAACATGTCAGGTTGTAGCAAAATCCGTCACATTGTTCAGCTCCGTCAAATGCTACGTCGCTGGAGAAAGAAGGCATCAATGACGTCACACAAACGGATTCCTTCTGACGTACCTGCCGGCCACGTGGCAGTTTCCGTTGGTTCTAATTGTAAACGATTTGTCGTCCGAGCAACTCATTTAAACCACCCGGTTTTTAAAAAGCTTTTAATACAAGCAGAAGAGGAATTCGGTTTTTCTCACTCCGGTCCACTTAATATCCCTTGTGATGAGTATTTATTTGAAGAAATAATCCGGTTCTTGTCCCGGTCTGATTCTTCAGCTACCCGGTTTATTAATCTTGAAGAGTTTCAAACAAATTGCCATGTCAGCATCCGTAGTAATATTGATTTTTGGCCGGAATCTCGACCGTTGCTTCGATAAAAAATGAAAAATAAAAAGAAAATACAATAAAACAAACGAGTTGGACATTGATTTTGACCCCGGGTCGACTCGGAATCGGGTTTGGGGACTTCTTAGTAACTTCATTTAGCTTGCAATATATACAAAGGTAAGAATTGTAGGTGTTTTGATGCATATGAGAAGTCTTTTGAATTCTTTTTTCTTCTGTTATTTTACCGAATTACCCCCGGAATGTTACTTGAGTCAACGAGTTACTGAGTTGACCAAACAACTTAAAAGGAGATGGCAATACCGAGTCGTCCCGGATATGAATCGGAGTCACTAGGCAAATGAGAAAGAAGAGCAAGTGAGAGGGAAGGAAAAGGAATATTGAGTAATGATGGGGGTCACTTTTGTAAATTACCATGTGGATTTAATTTATTTTATTATTGTTACAATATAATTATTTACCGATTATTATTATGAATGAAAATTGTAGAGATATTCAAACACTAGTTGTCCACCATGATTTAATATTTTTATTTTGTTTATTATGCCAATTATTATTTGCTAGTGGAGTTACAATCACAAGCTTCCCATGTGGAACAATATTCAATCAATTTGTTCTGTTTCTTACATCATCTTTAAATTTATTCTTTATTTAAAATTCACCATAAATTAGTTGAACATTATTAGAGAGAAGTTATTTAAGCATATGATTAAGCTAAAGTTTATAACATAAGGATACGTCGAATTATGTGAAATGGGGATATGGCTATGCAATTTGTGTGCAACTAAAAAGAAAAGTTAAAAGCTTATTCTCGTTCAATCTATACCACGTTAATGTTTTACATATCACGTTTTGTTCTAAAATAATTATTCACTTGATAAAAAATATACGGTGTTAGTTAAAATAAATTATTTCAATATTTAACGGTTTAATGTCTATTAACTATTTACTTTATTTTATAGACTTTTTGTAAAAAATTGTAACTAATGGTAAAGTTTTACAATTGATTCTACTTTTTGTAAATGGAATTTTTTATGGTACAAAGTTATACGAAAAAGATAAACACTTATTTTGCAATAAAAAGAGTATCATTTTTGAAATTGTTAAATTTTCTTTGGTTAAATACCGTAAGTATTAATGCATCCCTAATTATTTTGTAACCACTTACATTTATATTTACACCATCCATCAACATCTTTTAATAAAATACACTTCTTTCGTTTCAAAATAAGTGTTTACCCTTTTATTTTATTTTATTTTAAAACAAGTGTTCCCTTTTAAAACTAATATACTGACTTTACCAATTAATCTATTATTTAGTTTCTCACAAAACTAATTTATAAAAAACTATAAAAAAAATTAAGGGTAACACTATTTTTTGTCTTACACAATATACTGATTATACATTTTTCTTAAACTCTATATAATTTAACTGTTGACACTTATTATTATATGAATAGAGCAATTGTTAACAGGTTTTAGTGTAGAGATGCATGATTTAAATGTATTTATAGATAATGATAGTACAAATATCATTGTCCTTTCTAAAATACATATTGATCGGCAAAACACGTATAGATATATCATAGTCATGAAGTATAAAAGCTAAATAGCACGTTCATTTAAAGAAAAATTTAGTGTAAGTTTGATGTGTTTCATAAAGTTAGTTATACGTGATAGAAAAAATTGAAGGACAAGTAAAAACTGGTAGTTACATTCCTTAACATTTCATAGGTAAAGTTTGACAACCAAAAGAAGCAAAGAAGTATTACGAGTAATAACATATTGATTCACATACTTAAGGGATATTCATATTAAGAGAAGTTTAAAATAATAAGCCCCAAATGCTTTATGGGGTCAAATATTTCATGATGGTATGATTAGATGTTTTGAATTGTCAACAATCAAAAGCTTTTCATAAACTCCAATCCAACATCGATATATTTGCTTGTAATTATCGGTAATATATTTGATTAAGACAAATATTATCTTATCATCTGACTATACTTTTTCACATGCTTCGCTCTAATGCTTTGTGACAAAAGTGCCAAAACCGCTTTTGTGCATGTAAAGCGATTTTCTTGCACATGCAGGACATATATATGTTTGTTTTTTCATAAGTACCATTGTACAAAGAACTTACGTACGTCCAATAAACAATATTATTGATTATTGATTGATATGTAGCTATATATATAGTTAATCTTGTTATATTAGAGTGTAAGTTGTTCAAAATCACCGTATATAGAAAACAAGACAAATTAACAATGTGTTTCTTAAGATTTTAATGATGAACGTAACGTATGCTTTAAATCTTATTTTCTCTTGTATCTTCATTGAGAAGGCCTAGAAATGAAAATTGGGCAAATGTAAGAAATCAAAAGATAAATGCCATAAGGTTTATCTCGCTTCTTGCTAGTTGTAATAATTATCCGCCGTTTAAAAAGAACATGCTATAAAGTTCTTTACAAATTCGATTTGATTCACTTACACGGCAAAGAATTGACAATAAAAAACATCACAAAAGTATAAGAAATGGATAAGGGAGGACGGTCACTACCGGAAATAAATCTATCAAGAGCCATTGATATTGTTCAAACCTTGAAACTCTTGATAGCTAGGTAATTGATTTACGAAATTCTTGGAACCGTGCAGATATTGTACAAGTTGATGGCATCCGAAGTGGTCACTAGCTATTAGCAACCAAAAGTCTTCATATATTTGGCTACGCAAGAAACTAAATTGTAATGTTGTCTCCCAATAATTAATGGTACGTAGTGATTTGAGTTAGTTTGGTAAATGAAGACTCATGGGATATTGTGACAATAACACATATGCAAATTGACAATATCATCGATCCCCATTAGCAAATTATAATCATGAATCGTATAACTTGTACTCAACATAATTAACGTTAAACGTTGGTGAAGTCGGTTTTCGATGGAGGGATGAAATAAAACACGAAAACCAAAACAATTAATACAAATAGCTATATATAAGAAAAGACAATGAAATTGATTGATGATGATCAAATTGACAAAGGTTTTATATCACGTTGCAATTTACATGTACGTGTAATGCTAATTAATGATCTTAATGTATTATGTACACAAATAAAAATTCATACAATTTCACGATGACAAGAGATAAAATTGTTAACACAACGTACATGTTCGTTAATATATATATATATATATAAGATCCATATATTATAATTTACTAGTACTATTTGAATAGTATTGCTAACATAAACTACGATGAATATATATCTTTTCCCCTTTACAAACTACATACCTTGTGAAAAATATAATTGCCTATAAAATTAGGTTCATGTCATCGGTTAATAATCAAGTTTCACAATTGTTCAATTAAAATCACTTATATTTTAATCATGTCTATTTAATTACTTAAGTTTCGTGTTCGATTAAAGTCATTCGTATTTTATTATCTTGATTTAATCATTCAAGTTTTAAAGGATGTTTAGCTAAAGTCGCTCATACTTTTATTGTATATATTTAACCACCTAAGTTTTAAAGAATGTTCATATTGTCGAGTTAGACTAATTTTGCATATTACCAATATATACAGAAGTAAAATTGAAATTTAATTAAATAGATGTGAAAACTATATTTACTTGTATCATATTTTAAAATGATAACTATTCTTATAGAATGTTCAATTTCTAATTTATGCTTAAAGAACCTAATAAAGTGGATGTCATAATAGATTATCATGCTTCCTCGTATAAAGTCTATCGAATTTTTATCATACATAATGATGATGATTAATAAATATATAAACAAATTCGTTCACCAGATGCTAACCTGTAATCAGTGAATTCCACTAAACCATGGAACTCCATATTTCCTAAATAACGTCAATTGTAACTTTACACCTATTGAAAGTTTTAATGGATTTATAAGAAATATCTCATTGTTATAACGATTTAATAGGATTTTAAATGAATTTATACGAAATATAGTTTCCACATCAACATTTTGTAACGAAAATTTAAATGTTTAAAAAGAGATAATAAAAGTCCGAGTGACTTTGGTCGAACAAGTTTAAAAATTTGATCGATTAAATTAAGATGATAAAAGTATGAGCGATTTTGATTGAACACTTTTTAACACTTAAATAGTTAAATTATGATAATGAAAATATGCGTAATTTTAATTGAACACTTCTTAAAACTTGGATAATCAAATCAAAATAATAAAGTTATAAGTAACTTTGATTGAAAACTTATAAAATTTAATTATGATTTAGTGATTTTAACCGTAAAAATTATATTGGCAAATATAGAACATAGACATGGTGCAAGAGAGACGGAATAATAATTTTACTTTAAATGTATTTTCATAGTGTTGACCTCTATCTAAATGATTAGTTCATTTTATATATAAGACAGTGAGGTTGCAAATAAAATCAATAACAAATTAACTATTAGGTTAGTATATATATTTATTTATTTTATTAATAACTTAAACATGTATTATATTTATTAAAACAGCTCAATTATACTGTACTGTGAAACCTACTCCATAAAACCTTAATGAATTAATGTCTTCAGATTATGATAGGGTTTTGGTTCATCGTGTGGCACACCAAAGGCGATTTATTAATTGTTTTATATTCTTTTTTATTATTATTTTTAATTTATATTGTTATATAATACAATTTATTTGATTTCTAGTTACAATTCTTTGGTTTTGCTAAAACAACCCTTCACATTTTGACTAGCTTTATGGCCTTCAATTATTCTGTAATATGTTTTGCTTGATAATTGCATAGAAGTGGTTGTCATTTTCAAGTTCCTTTTACATCTTTAATTATTTCTTCAATAAAACCTTTAACTTTAACAAACAGTCTCGTATTGCCTCAATTACTAAAAGTACGTGTATATATTAAAGAAAATGATTTGACGTAACTTGGATATATCTAATTAATTAGAGGATCTAACTCCCACGGAAACATACATACATATGTTTCGTTAAACATGCAAAGCATACATTAACTTGCGAAATTGTTTGAAAAGGTTTGAACTTAAGAATAGGGTTCACAAAACAACAAATTAATTTTTTTTAGCATAAACTAATTAATGTAAAGTAGGCCGGATAGGATGGGTTAACAAGAGGTTATAACTACTAACAAGTTCGAGTAGCTAACTAAGTTTTAACGAGCTACTCAAGGATGAACTCGTTTAACTCAAATTAGAACCCGATAATATTTAAGTTCGAATATAAGTTGGTGTTCAATTCGTTGCATGAACCCATCTTAAAAAGTAGTATTCGACTCGCCTCGTTCGATACTAAAACAAAAAATAGTAGTGTACGAATTATAAATATTGCTAATTTTTCATGCACGCTGAAGCAAAAATTATCAAATGTCAACTTAAATATACATGTGTACTGGCAATATATATTTTTCAGCATTATCAAATGTCAACTTAAATTTTTAAATACAAGCAATATTGTCAATACAATTATTAGATAAATATATATATGTGTACGTTCAATGTCAACCTTAATTCTGAAAAGAGACGCTAGCACTCTATGTGAAGGATATGAATATATATGAGTACCAACAAGATTGAAAGAGACTTGTAATCTAGAAAACTAAGAAAGACTCAGCACCATTAATGGCCTCAATTTCTTCTAGGAATTTTGGTGTCAAAATAAGTGAGCAAGAACTAGTCAAACTTAGAGGAAAAAAACAATATAAAAAGGTTTATTCCTCAATAACGGAAGTATGGAACTTTCGGTACCGAATTCTCATATAAACCTAAAATCAATCTAATTTAAATCAAGTTATAATCATTCTAATTTAACTTTCAGTAAATTGTAATGACAACGATGAATGAATGGTTTAGGGATATCTTCAAATAGTCAAATTAAATAATATCATTAGATTAATAATCATCAAGGTAAAACGTTATGATAAACTGAGATTCCATATTAAAGCCGCTATGTATGAACATTATGAGAATGGTTATGGAAATGGTAAAAACAAATATGCTCGCTCTCCTTAAATAAAATGAAAGGAATACCTCATTCATTTACCATTTCTTTTCAAAAAACAATGAAAGAAAGTTTAAATAACTTGCCTGCACATTTGTTGTTAGTTAATTTACATGTTTCAAGTAGTATTTTCTTACCACCTAATTTAAGATTCAAATTTTATCAATGTTCATACATATACAAGTAACAGATAATATAATGTGTTAATTTCATGGATGGTCCTTGCGGTTATATTAAATTACTAATTTAGTCCTTTAAACTTTTTAATTATATACGTAGTTCTTTGTTTTGAAACTTGTTGCGAGATGGTGATGGTTCGGAGGCAGCGTAGATGTGGTGGCGGTATGACAAAGAATACGAAGAGAGTTTAGAGGGGTTGGTTTGATTGATTACACATCGTCTTTATCAAGATCCCCCATCTTTCTTTCACATTCT
This sequence comes from Logfia minima, assembly GCA_963921325.1. NCBI lineage: Eukaryota > Viridiplantae > Streptophyta > Magnoliopsida > Asterales > Asteraceae > Logfia > Logfia minima. The sequence goes on from OY992767.1 coordinate 9,024,070, forward strand.
TAATTTCTAAAATAATCTAAAAGACAATAGATTGAATGGTTGATTCGATTACATGTTTTGATAGTGTTAAGTGATGGTGCGTATGAGACAGAAAGTACCGTAAAGATTAAATTTTGCTTGATGTTTAGTTCCAAGAATGTTGAATAAATATTGAGGTTTTTGTGTGTGGTGTTTCCTATAAAGAATAAGAAAAAGATATAGAACGAGAAGTAGCAAGCGTAGGGTAAGGATGGTGAGAATATCTTTTTGTAATTGTTTTTGTTTATCTTCGGGATTTTACACGCGAAAAAGAGGAGAAATGACTTGAATGTCCTCACATGATTTACACATGTTAAGAGTTTAGTGGATTAACAAACGTTAATTTAAGAGTCCATCTACATAACAAGTTTTAAAATTAGTGATTATTTGTGTAATTAAAAAGTTTAAAGTACGAAACTAGTGATTTTGATACAACTACAAAAACCATCATCGTAATTAACTCTAATATAATATTATGCAATACGGTACATATATTAAGCCAAATATATTCTAAAATATACCGAAAATGTGATTCTCATTCATAACTTTGTAATTGTTGTCAATTTTCATGATATAAAGACCCCGTAAACATAACATTAGTTAGATTTCATTAGACCACTCTCTATGGTCAATAAAGCAAGACTAAAGACTGACCTATATATTAGCGTCACGTCAGCCTTAAGACTGAGGACTAACCCAAGACTGAACGCTCCCTATGGTGACTGCAAGACTAAACTTTTCAGTGCCACATCAGCGCCATGTCAAATATTAATACAAATACATTTATATTAACAATAAAAATTAAAATAATTAAAAAAATACATTACATTACAATAATGAAAAAAACGTTACATTAATAACATAAAAAATTACAATAATTAAAAAAAGCATACGTTAAATTAATAATAAAAACATTACAATAATTAAAAAAAGCCTACGTTACATTAATAATAAAAACATTATAATAATTAAAAAAATCCTACGTTACATTAATAACAAAAAACGTTACAATAATTAAAAGAAAAACTACTTTACAATTACTCGTCATCTGTGTCTTTGCTTGTGGGTTCGTTAAGCGTAACACTATTTCGAACACGGAAATTTGACGGGAGGCTCCGAATGTGTTCGATAAGATTATTACGAAGTGAATGATGTGTTCGTCTATCGCGTAATTCTTTGTCAACACGATCATGAACTGCCACACCCTCCGACTAAGAACGTCGGGGAAGATTATTCGGGTTTCGGAGGTAGTCTTCCTCAAGTTGATATATATTGCGTCTCTTGTCTTCAGTTATCATGTTGTGTAAGAATCACACAAGTGTACATGATTCTTCTTATCTGGTTGCTATATGGTCTTGCTGAATTTTTAAGTATCGCCCAACAACCTTGAAGCATACCGAATGCTCGTTCCACGTCCTTTCTTGCAGCTTCTTGGAATCTCTTGTATTTGATATTTTTTTCCTCGATTGGACATTTAAGCGATTTAACAAGAGTCGCTCATTCCGGATAAATTCCGTCAGCGAGATAATATCCTTTGTTATATTCAACCCCGTTAACAATAAACTTTGCCTCAGGAGCTCAATCTTGGAATAAATCGCTAAACAAATCTGATTCATTAAGAACATTAATATCGTTGTTCGAACCTGCATGACCAAAGTAAGCGTGCCAAATCCACAAATTGTACGAGGCCACCGCTTCGAGCATGATTGTTGGATGCCCGTGATCACCTCGTGTGTATTGACCTTTCCATGCTACTGGAAAAAAATTTCAAGGCCAATGCATACAATCGATGCTTCCCAACATCCCCGGAAAACCATGTAATTCCGCATGTTTAGCATGTAAACGTTGGACGTCTTGTAATGTAGGTTTTCTTAAATACTCAGTCGAGTATAAATAAAATATACATTTAAAAAAGTTATCTAAACAATCATATGAAGTTTGTTGCCCCATATGTATATATTCATCAAACGCATCGGCGGCACAACCGTATGCCAATTGTCGTATGGTGGAAATGCACTTTTGGGAAACATTAAAACCAAGTGTACCGGTACAATCACATATACGGAGAAACAATGAGTTGCTCATCTTATATCTTCTTTGAAAGTAATCTTCTGGGAATGTTGGATTAGGTGCAAAGTAGTCTTGCCACAAACTTTCGCCGGCACCGAGACGATCTCTATTTAAATGCCTTCTACGTATTTTTGGCCGAGAACTTTCGGCTTCATCTTCTTCTTCATTTTCTTCTAACGCATCAAGAATATCGAGCATAGCATTCGGATCGTAAGAAGCAATACTTGCTTTGAGTTCTTCTAGATCGGAATCGTCGTCCGAATTATTATAGTGATCCATTTAACGATTTGATAAAAATAGAAAGTGTTTGAATTATATAGGATGATATAAGTAAGTAGAAATTGGGAGAATTGTTTGATATAATATAGATGTAAAAGGAATGAGAAAGAGTTGTGTGTGAAAAAATATAGTGTTTGAATTATATAGTATGATGTAAACAAGTAGAAATTGGGTGGGGGGAGCCGTTGGCATATATCCGTTGCCAATGTCCCACTCTTGTTTCGTTCTCGGTCCGTTCCGGGTAGCACGAAGGACCATAGGATACTCCCTAAGACAGATTCATGTCTACGATGACGAGTACAAGACGGAGCTAGGTGCCATCAAAACGGGACGAAGACACTCCCATAGGGAGTGGTCTTATCATGATTTGGGTACCACTTATGCAAGACATAATGACATGTGTGTCTTAATCGATTAAGAGATATCGAACTCTTTTATGCTACCAATGGGCGAGCTACATAGAGGTAGACCTTTTTTAGGGTGAGAGTTTTCGTATGGACAAGTATGATTAGAAATTTTGTAGGGACAGTAAGTAGAAATTCTGAGCGATTTTTTTCTTTTCAACAAGATTGATGTCAAAATCAGGTGTTTCTATCAACCTTAATAGGCCTGCTAATTAGGCCTCCTTGGTTGGATAAAGTGTGTTGGTCCCAATTACATGATCCATATTGATTTTTAATTATATGAATCAAAATTTTCAACTTCTTACAAAGTTATCAGATTATTCGGTTTTCGTATAAATATTTGTGCAACTCTCTTTTGATCATTGATAGTACAACAACTTGCGTATAAATATTAGTGTGTAAGACCTTTTTGTGTCTGAGTTACCGATTATCAATCTTTTTTAAAAAAAATAGATATTTTTTATGTAAATTTTCATTTTAACCCCTTGTTTTTGTTAAAGAAAAAGTTTTTAAACAGTTCTTTTAGGAAATAGAAGCTTTTTTGAAATTATAAAAATAAATTACTTTTTAGGTTGAAAAAGACTTTATTTTTTTTATAAACAGTTGTTTAATTTTTACTTTTTGAAATTATAACCACAATAACATGTTCGAAAACACTCAATTCATGTTTGAAAACACATTTATCAACTTCGTGTTTTAAAGCAAGTTTCATATGTATACTACTATATTCACAATTTCATATGCTATAAGGCTATGTTCGAAAATACTCATTTACTTTTGTCATAATGACACTTTCATGTTTCATAAAAGAAAATAAAACTTTATTTTTAAGAATTCGCTAAACATAGCTATAAGGCTATGTTCCAGATATTCGGACACGCATGATTTCGTTGTAATTTGATGATAACCATATTACTAACTTATTAATAACCACCTCATTTACCTTAATGTACCATCATCTATACACAAAATATATCATTGAATATAACTCTTAACGCTATGTTATGCAAAATCCTTATTTCTAAGGGGAAAAAAATGTCCAAACATTTCTAGTACAAAGCCGTGTAATAGCAATTTGATGACTTTAACCCACTAGTAAATGGATCATAAAGCTAGTGTTATATACAAACCATAGATTTATCATGGGCCTTAAATCCTTAACGGGAGGTACATGTTCAAATTTTAGTGGGCCAAACTTGAAATTAAAATGGGCCTTAATTTTCTGAAAGCCATAAAGACATAAAGTCTCCTAACATAATGCCACTTGAAATGAAACCCTCATTTTCACTTACGAGAAAACTTCATTCACCATTCATAAACATGTATTCGTTATTGTTTCTAGCGAATACAAGAGGCTGGTTCAAGCTCAAGCTTCATTCACCATTCATAAACACCTTCATTCACCTATGAGGCCTAAAACTATTGCCAAAAAATATATTACATCTAAAACTAAACTAAAAAACTAGTACAACTTTATTGGGTTAGTAAACTACTCCGTATTTTTAAGTACTGTAATAATTTTGTTTTATGCAGACCGAATGAACTTTATACTGCAGCTTTTCATCCATAAATGTATCTGTACATAAAACAATTTTATGAGTCATCGGGTAAAGGCCCGTTCAGAGGATGAGATGTTTAAGCCCAATTCACGAGACAGGACATCTGACCAAACCTAAAACCTTGTTCCTTGGACCAAAAACAACAACTAACAACCTTCATTATTGAGCTTGGTTTTTTTAAGTTTTACAATGTTGCTGATTGTATCAAGTTTCTAGAATTTGGTTTCAGAACCCGGTAGTTTAAAAAATGCATAATAATATGATTGATATTGAAAACTACATTATAACGTATTAAAAACCCTTCTATTTCTTTATACTATCTCTCTCACCTCACTTGAAAAAAGATTCCAGATCTAATAATTCTTTACATCGCCGGCAAACAAGTCTCTCTTCTCCGGCGAACTTATTTCCTTTTCTTCGGCACACTTGTCTCGTTTTCTCCATGGACGAACCTGCATCGTGTTCCCGGCTACGAACTGGTCAACCGTTTCCGATAGATTTCAAGTGGTCTTTTCATTGGCTTTTTTCTGGCTAGATTTCTTCTATTCTTCGGCACACTTTTATGTTAATTATTAAAAAGTTTATACTTGCGTGCATATCTTTTGACAACCCACGACATGTGCATCATGTGTTATTTTGTAGTGGATAAACAACTTCGTGAGAGAAAATGAGAGAGGGAACTTTAAGCTTTTAAATTTTTTTAAAAGCATGCAAATGAAAAGTTAATTTTATAAACAATTGAAAAAAGCTTTTAGTAAATATAATTATATGATTACATTCGTTAATATCACAATTTGACAACAGTTAGTTTATCGGTCCCCTCAAAAATATTAAGAATATATAATTTTTTAATGTGAACATGTTCAAGTTACGCATAGTATTAATGAAAAGTTATATATATATAACCATTAAAGAAAATATAATATGTCCTAATATATTAAATCAAAATTATTTTTATATCGAATATTTAGTATATATAATTATGATATTAAGAAGTGATATTTGAATTATGATTGTTTATTTTTACACTAAAAATATTTTTGTTAATCTTTTTTTTAGTTTTATTTATCATTTATATTTATTTTCACGTCCTCTTTTTCATTTCACACTTCAAATTTACAACTACAGTTAATAGCCAAATAATTTTATACAACTAAATTTACAGCTTACAGTTTACAACTACAACCTATATGTATCTTACCAAACAGATCATAAGAACGAGAGAGATTATGGTGAGGCCAAGAGTGAGTATGACGGAGCATTTGGAGCGAGAAAGAGGGTATAACGGTCAAGCTTTCAGGACTAACACAATTAGAGGTAATCGTCGTTGAGTCACATATTTCATGTTTTTCAATATTCCGATTAATAGGGTTGGATGACTTGTGGAGATCGTTTCGTCGGTGCGGGAATGCCACTGATATATACATGGCAAGAAAAACATTAAATGATGGAAGGAGATTTGGTTACATACGCTTTCAACATGTGATAAATGAAGGGTCTTTGGTAAAAAGACTGAACTCACTACGGTTTGGTGACATGTGATTGGTGGTGGTAAAAGCGATTGAAAGAAAGGAGAATCAAATCAACAGTTTTGTGCGTCGTTATAACTAATTGTCAATCGAATCAACAACTTTGTGCATCAAGTCTCTATAAGATTTTAGTACGGTTTACTTTATGTTTTTGGTTACTGATGGATATAAAAATGGTTTCAGTTTCTGAAAAGTTATATCTTGATTCTAAGAAAGGAGAATAATAACTGAAAAATCGTGTTTAGAGAATGTTACAAATGTTTTTTTTTACCTTTTAATGATATTTTATGTGTTTTTGATCTCCAAAAACTCTGATCTAAATTTAACAATTATATCTCATCTCGTTTTAAAATTAAATTTAATAATGGTTAAAATTCAAATTATTTTTAAAGTTTTATTAATTATTTCAGTCTTTCCGAATGAACCACTAATTTATAAATATCAACCTTTCATTTTAATTTTTGTACGTCTTTAAACCAAAATTTTAACATATCATTTTTTAATAAATTTTTCCTCTACAAATTGTACGTAAAATTACAAAAGATATAAAAAATCAACCATCTATATAGATAATATGATTCAAATTTTAAAACTTAACTTTTAATATTATTAATTCCTTTCGATTTTATGTAAAATGATAGACAATTTTTTTTTTTTTACCTTTCTAATCAACAATAAAAAAATTAAGGAAAATGTTAACTATAACCCTTAGGGATATGGTTAAGTTTACCAAACATACAAACTTTCTAAAATTATAACTAATTATTTCCATGAATATTAAATATCTACATATCTATATACGGAATGCGAGTATAAATATAGAATATAATCATTTTCAATTATTGTGAACTAAGTTGTTGATGTTAATTTAATTAAGTAAGCTTAATTATAGTCCTAAAGGCTATAGTTAACATTCTCCAAAAAGAAAATACTTTTTTATCATTACTAATTAAAGTTAATAAAAAATATAATGAAACAAATAAAATATATAACTAAACAATTAACTATCTATGACAGTAATTATGCACGATTACACACTAATTATAAATAAACCGCTATAATGGCCAACTTCCCAAGAAAATCCAGACTTCCTTTTTATATTGGGATTCCATAAAAACAAAAACTATTTAAAGCTAAATACATGGCACTTGATTAATAAGTCATAGAAATTTCATTATTAATTTGCAATGAGTGATAAATATGCTTTCATTTGCATCTCTACTGTCCCAAGAAAATAATATTATATATACCACGTAATTTTTGGTCTGTCGGCTAATAATTTTGGAAGGTCATCTCATCTACAACATCACATACTATGCCCCATCAAATAGCTCAAATATTTAAGGAATTTATTAATGATACGAATATATATCGTTGTCTCGTCGTTTTACATGTCAAAAATTATGATTTTTATAATTTATTTAAAAATGTCCTTCGAGCATTATTCGAAGCAACATTGATAGATAAAAATACGACTCTTTGTACTTTATTTCTACTTAAGACTTACGTTCAAATAAAAGTAAAATTTTTTGTAAAAATGGAAGAATCAATTTCAACCATTCATTTCGTCAAGGTAATAATACCCTCAACATTTTTAAAAATTAAATATCTCACAAACAGCTAATCAAAAAATATAAAAATATCACCATAAAAATCAACATTTTTTTCTCTTCGATTAGACATCTCACAAGGTACACTTTTCGACGAACTTTTTTTTCTTTCATTTTTTGGTGGGTTTTATAAAGCTGGTAACAAATGTGTTAGTCACTAGTACACATGTGTTACCAACCACTAACACATGTGTTACCGGTTTTCAACAGAAAAAAAAAAAATTCGTCGAAAGTATATAATGAGGGATGTCTAATTGTAAAGAAAAAGAATGTTGGTTTTTATGATGCAATTTTTATAATTTATTGATTAGCCGTTTGTGAGATATTTAACTTGAGAAAAGAATTGGATTTTATAAAATGAATTACTATAATTTATTTATTCATTGTCACTGAAATTTACATTTTCATTTTAACTCAATCCTTCTCGTAAATAATAGTATGTAACATAGTTTTTAAAGATAAACGTTATACAATATGTGTCGGTGATTCATAGTTTCTTTTTCTCATACTGTAAAAACCATCATCTCTTATTTGCATGTCCTTGAAGCACTTGGCACCCACAATATTTATTAATGTCTTTAGGCATAAGGTTCTTGTGAAAGCAGGGTATCGTTTTGCAGTAAATTAGTGAAAAAAAATAGACACTGACACAGAATTGCCTTTGTCTTCTGTTCTTTCAATCCCCACAATTCTTGACTTCTCACACACACTTGGATTTTATCAAATAAATGCGCATACTACCAATGAATAAATAAAACAAATATAGAATATGCCAATGCTAATATTGTATTTATTATACTGTAAGGATTATACAGTTCAAACTTAAGATGGCAAAGTGTACATATTAATTAACTGAGATTATACAGCAATTTTTACCATGAGTTACCACGGTAAAAACCCAAAGCCCACAAGTTTCAGTTACTTTTGTCGGTTTCATTAATTCTCCAAAAAGTAAAAATAAATAAATAAATAAATTATTTGTTGTGCAACCGCTAACGATGCATCTCTCTAGTTTCTACAAGTATAAGGCAACAAAATACAACGAATATGTAGTATCTTATCCACTAACTCGAATACGAAAAACATTAAACAAATATTAAATCAGATTCGTTTAAAGATGTTAGATTTTTGACCGTTATTATGTATCGTATCCAATGTAAGGTTAATTATTTTTTTAACCGAAAGTGACAGTAACGACAATCGAATCCTTTCACTTGCTGCCAAACATTCTCCTTCCATCAAGAAATACATTTGTGCAAACCAAAGATCTTCAATCAGAGTTAGTGAAGCATGCACACTTATTGTTTCTTTTCATGCATATAAATCAATGAATTGTCTATTAGTTTTAGGTCGTTTTCCCTATAAAGCCTCGTGATTTATTTTTGTTGCAACAAGATAATTTTCTTTATAAAGATTATTATACAATTTTAAATACTTGTGTTAAGAGGAATCCAAATCAAAACGTATCCATATAGTTTGTTGAAAGTCGTAGTTTCATTTTGGTCAATGACGTGAGTCAACCATCATATTATGGATATTACTCTCTAGTCTAGTAGTTTGCAATTCTTTTACTTGAGTTCTTAAAACAATAAAAAATAAAAATAAAAAAACCCTAGCATTGCATTGTTTTGTTCTGCTAGTTCTTGCCTAACAGTTTAAAAAGCAGTCAGCTCTTGAATTAAGATACAAGTAGATCAAAGAGCTCATTTCTCATCGATATATAGCAGGATCACAAATCTGTTTACTTTGACGGAGGTCAACCTTGCCTTAAAGCTGACTCAATTTCACGCCACGATGGCTTGGTACGGCACCTGATCGAATGATAAAGAAAGTGAAAGTCACGTCGCTATCATTTAGTTTATCAAAGTGTGTCGACGAATTTAATATAATAGATAATTATAGGGAAAAGTGCATGATTCAAATTTATCGCAATATCTATTTTGTGTACCCTAGTCTCTTTTGATATTTTTAATGCATCCAACTTTTAATCTATTCTGATGATATTTTGATGATGTATCAACCTCTGAGGATGTCACGTGGCAACTTAAACTAACGACACATCAAAAAAATACATTAAAACATTCTTTTTAAAAGTTTGATGGATTAGACAAACGTAAGTATGATACACACAATAGACATACAACGCAAGTTAAATACATTCTCAAACACTAACCTCATAATTATATTGCATGCCTTAGAAAAAATTGTATAATGTAGATTACTAATTATAATACATTTTACAAGTGCATTACATATTTTGATATTATAATCGATTTGTTACTTATTTTGAAAGATATATCACAGCCCTTTATGTTCATGTTAGTATATCATAAAAGTATAATATGAGGTGATAAATAGTGTTGAACTACATGAAGATGTTTATTAAAACGATTTATACAACTATCCTATATTGTTTAAAGATGAATACATTAATTTAATTTGTCTACAATTTTAATATTTGATTAATATATTCAAGACGTTCTAACTTCTAACAAACAAATATGAAGATGCATAGAAGTCACGTGCCATATAATTAGCAACTTTGTATAGTAGGACATGCGGTTGAGTGAAGGATAACAATTAAATTAAATCAACTTATAAATGAATGAGAGTTATGTTGTTAGAATTGGGGTTTTATTTGAATAAATTTAGCTTTTAGCTCAGTAGTATTAGGTGTTATTTTTTCTTTTTTAGGTTGAGAATTCAAGTCTGATATGAAATATAAGTGAATTTAAAGAGTAAATTAGATTTATCGTTTTAAAAATAATAATAATAATAATAATAATAATAATAGTTTAGAAAGTAAGCTTTTAGACTTTTACCCATAACTTGTAAGGAAAAAAAGTGGCAACAGAAACAAAAGAAGGTGGTGGGATGGCAGCCTTATTTGTGGGTTGGAGCCTTCCAATATATTTGTTACTTGTTAGCGCATAATCATGGTTGACACTGAAGGCGCGTTTGAGAGGGACCCAGGTGATCCGATTAGAGACACACATGGTCCCCATCCACTATGTCCCCATTTAGTATGCAACACACGTGTCAGGTCTTAGATGATGATACTCTTACAACAAACGCAAACTACTGAAATAGAAAATAAACATATACACTTGACACTTCTTTTCTTACCCGGTCTAAATTTGAGTTTTAATAATGACAAACTTTATGATTGTTATCAATTAATTAATTCATTAGTCAATATGACGATATTTATACGCAGTTGATTGCACATATGTTACAGTTTATGTGCGATTCAATTTTTCGGTTTTGATTCAGTATTTTATAGATTATTTTTAGTTAATAATCGAATCGAAATCTAAACTTTGATCAAAATGAGCCTCTTAAATCAATTTTAATTTTTCTATTTTCATTATGTAATTTATTTGTTTTCTTTTAGCATGTTTGTACGATCTACAAGCATTATGTTATTCATCTTCTTTTAAAACAAATATCTCATATAATCATACTTGTGTGATTTAAAGAGTTTCTGACCTTATGTATTTAGCTAATTGTTTTATAATAACAATTGCATTGCCTCGTTGTCTCCTAGAGTCCTACTATTAACTCTATCACACCACTCATCTCCTCACCACACACTCTAATATTTTACTATCGACCACAGTATCTACTCACCATAAATTCTATCAAACACTTTATCATTCAAACGTAGATTTGGTTAATCAAAATGATAATATGAATGATATTCGTTTGTCTGTGAATAAAGTTCATACTCTTTTGACGTATGTGAGCTCTACCCCAGTCAGTAAGATTACAAAAATTCAAATCTTGCGTTGAAGAGGAGAAGATAAAAAGTACTAGGATTAAATAAAAAAATTGACCTCCACCTTCTTGGATGTTAATACAAGATTGAACTCTACCTTCTTGATGCTTGAAAATGCCTTGAAGTTTAAGAAAACATTCTAAAACTTGCTTTTGAAATATGCTAACTGCGAGAAAGAAATTAAAAATTGTGAGGGTGATTTGATAGATGAATCGGATTGGGTCAAGGTGGAAAATCTAATTAGGACATTGGCACCCTAATTTTCACATTTTCAATGATATTTTCTAAAATGTGGGATGTAGCAACTTGGGCAACAAGATATATAATGTGTAATTGTGTAATATGACTAATATTATTGCAAGTATCATGGCTTATTGTATTTGTTTTCTTTAGTTTGAATTTGATGTTTCCTTAGAGCCATTATGTACGGTTGATTTTCTATAGCTTGAGATGAATTCATTATATTATGTTGTTTGTTGTCTTTCTTTTGTGGATCACGTCTTGACTTATTGTTCTTTAGTCTTTCTGAGTTGGTCTTGTATTGTCGAAATATTATTTTTAAAGTCATATAGGAAAATATAACAAAGTACGAAATAAAAGAGTATAAAGTCTAAACAAACTTCTTCAAGCATAATGTAAAAATAGTATATATAAAAATATAAATAAATATTTTAATTAAATAAAAATTAACAATTCAATTTTTATGTATAACCCGAATATATTCTAAAATTTCGGTATTACATTATTAAAAATCAAACCATCAATTTCACCTTTGGTTCAGTTTCTTTCAGTTGATGATTTCGGTTACGATTCGATTGTTCAGTTTTTTCGCTCACCTCTAATAAATGGTAACTTTTTGCATTAAGTGACATTCTAATTTCACTAAATACATTAAAATAATTTAAATAAGTTTTAAGAATTATACTATATTATATCACAGTCGAAGGTGCTCAAATATTTTTTTTTCAAAAATGAGTTAACGTGGTTATTAATGGGGATATCACCACTAACTTGTGTAAGTTCCAGGGGACTAAATCCACGAGGTAATCAGCTTATATGAGTGCGGAATCCTCAAATAAACACAACGATAATAAACAAGTAACACGAATATTGAAAGAACACTTTTATTGAGTTTAAACTCGGTTACATTCAAACTAAGATACAAACTCTCTCTAATCTCCTTTCTGCAAACTTGCACTAAGGACTTTAGACTGAGTTTCGAACTTACAACTTCCTAACCTCCCCTACTAAAACATTCGGACTTGTGTATATATAGGCACCTAAGTTCGTACGAACTTAGACAACTTCGAAGCCCATACGAACTTATCTAAGTTCGTACGAGCTTACACATATACACATACAAGACAAAAGTTAACGATTACAATGATTAACAAAATGACCGATTACAAACTAGATGTTGTTGTCACACAAGATGCACCAACAACTTGGAATTCTTGTCTGACGTCACCTAGGCTTATTTTTGAGTAAATTATATAAGTGGTTTATGCGGTCTACACCGACTTACGAAATACGTCCCCATACCTTTTTTCCACCTTTTTAGTTCAGTAAGTTCACGTTTTTCCACCTTTTTGTCTTGTATGTGATTTATTTGTTCCCATGACTTACAACTAGTTTATTATTGTTTGATTGTTGGAATGTAAATGATTAGAAGTCGGGATGATGGTTAATTAATCTTTAATACTATTAAACATGATTTATTAAACTTTATTTTGTTTTGTTTTAACTTTTATAACTTTAAACCTAGTTTATGGATGACCCTTTTCACTTATCCACGTGACTATAGCGTAGATATTAGAAATTGATCAAGTCTAATTGTGGTCAATAGTTATATGTATTAAAACCATGATAAGATTAAGAAGCTACGATAACAACGTGTAATACATAGTAAATAACTATGGAATCACTATGTATCACATAGCGAATTATCCAACTTAGGTATGATCGATGTAAGAACAATGCAAGTGTTGTAATATAGTAAAATACATTGTGGATTACTGAAGTACTTGGCATACATATGAAGCAATGTTAAACATTATGAATAATCCATATATGTATAACTGAGTGAAAAATGAGAGGTTTAATTTATGAGAGATGGAAATTAAGCATCTAAATTATAGAAAGAGTCTAGCAAAGAAAGTGAAAGTCCAAGTGACTTAGAATACTTAAACCCCTAGATTCTACTTAGTTGATAGGTTAGACAAGAAAAATTAGTAATTAGTTACCCATTTAGATGAATGATAGACTTGCAACGGTATCAAGAATGATAGTACTTCAATTGGGTCTCATACTCTATTCATGCACCTAAAGATACATCCAAGAAAGGTCGCTTGTTCCATATGAGAATAAGTGTTGAGAGTTAGGCAGACGGTCTCGGTCAATATCACGAGAACCTAGTTCCTCATGATATACCAACTTAGAATCTAGCCTAATTTGGTAGGGTTCTAGTGTTTACACAAATTTCGGTTAATCCATTATTCTAAATGTGTCCCTATTTATCATCATAACGATCATCATCCTGAAAAATTTAATTGTTGAAATTTCGACAATCACGTTCTACCACTATCTACTTAAATCTTTAGCTTATTTGTTGGTTTATTTTTATTGCTTGTTCCAAAAAAAAAAAAATTAAAATCAAAAACCAAACCTACTTACCTTGCACAAAATCTATCCTAAAAATTATTTTAACTAAAGTACCACCCTCATTTCAATTTGTTATGGATTAAGTTAACGACTTTAAGTTATACTTACTCCTTATTCGTTATAATAAAAAGTAGGTAATACATATAATTTAAGCTCCAACTAATAAGTATAAAACACCCATCGACGCTCGATATTTCATCCCAACGACACTTACACGAGCAGGTTGGTATGACATCAGCTAAAATGACAAATACAAAGAATATTTGGATGTTATTTAAACTGTAAGTTGGTGAATACGGACTAATAGTTAGACGTTCAAGGGCTTCTAGACATTATTCAAATGCGAGTAGGGTATTGAAAGTGTGTTAAATGGCCTATGGTTATGGAATATCCGGTAGACATCTTTGATGGGAAGTTCACTCTAAATGAGGAGCAATACATACAAACGTTTATGAGAGAGAAAGAAGATGGATGGATTTTTTTTGTTGTGATGGGGCAGTGGGAAGAATTAATGGTGAAGGGGGTGTTGGAGGTTGTTTGAGAGATGCTCAAGGAAAAATAAAATGTATTTTCTCAAATTCATTAAGATAATCGTCGGTGTTAAAGGCTGAACCGGAAGCAATTTGTGAAGCTGTCTATGAGATTTTGGGTAAGGGTATTCTGCAAGCTGATAGAGTGAATCTGATTCTAAAATGGCCATCGATTATATCGAGAATAAAGGTAGAATTCTATTTGTGGTAATTGATGTGGTAAACAAAACAAATTTGCTAGCTAAAGCGACTATTTCAAGATTAAGAAAGTTGGTATTGTGGTTGTAGATGGGAGTGTTTAGATGGTGTGCAAGATTGAACAAAAGTACAAGTAATTGTAGTGAGGATGAAAATTACGAGTTACTAAGTTGTGAAATTTGGCCACTGTGACTACAATGGCGGCTAGCAAATATGATGATTTCCCCCTCCCTTTTCCCATACCAATCTGATATGGGTCCATCCCTTGCAGTCCTTCCCCGCTTTGATTTCATAGTCTCCCTGTGTAATAATATAATATGTTTACGTAGAGTGTTAGAGCAATGATTTAAAAAATCATAATTTGGGCATATGGAGATGTTCACATAGAGCTTTAAATTGAGTTTGTGATCACTGAAAATTGGTATTCTACACGATGACGTAAAATTGGAATTTCGATATGATGGTTGTACATATGGATTCAAAGAAGAAGCTGCAAATGATGCACAAATAATTGTAGAAATAAGATTGCAAAGATTTAAGCGAGAAGGATAGAGAACTATGATCGTGTATTACAGTTACTGATACAAACCCAATTGTGGCAGCTCCAGATGTCTGTGTTTCTCACGTGCTGAAGGTTTATTCTAGAAGGGTAAAATAGTCAATTTCTAATAGTGGCTAGAAGGTTGTTGGATGAGAGAAAGGAATAAAGGGAGACTGGTGTCAGATAATGGGTGTGCGTTTATTAGTTATAATTTGTATTGGCTCATTGCCTTGTGCATAAGATAAGGGATTCCTTGGATTTGTAATTATTATTTTGTAATTACTATTTCAACCAATACACCATTACCTTCTTCCCTAAATTCATTGTTTATTTTCCCACAGTTGTTGTTTCATTGTTATTCTTCATTTACATCATTGGTCCGACTTGCCCACCTACCATTTTGAACCACCATGGAAACTCGATCAACGCAAGCTCAATTGGCTCAACACAAAGAACAAATCCAACGTTTACAGGCTGACGTTACTGATATGAAAGGTACGATGGAAGAGGTAAAAATTCTGCTAGCCGGATTCGTGAAACAACAAGGTAGACACCCAATCGAACC
Source organism: Logfia minima (assembly GCA_963921325.1). Lineage (NCBI taxonomy): Eukaryota > Viridiplantae > Streptophyta > Magnoliopsida > Asterales > Asteraceae > Logfia > Logfia minima. Next base: position 9,039,812 of record OY992767.1, read on the forward strand.
AACTTCTGGAATATTTGATGAATCTGGTGATGATGGTTTGTCTCCTCCTTCTCTCAATGATGAAGGCCCTCGTCGGAATCATCATCATGATAATGTTACAACTGGATTACCATGGGCCGTGAAGAAGATAAAGCTACCGGAGTTTGGTGGTTTCAATCACAGGGATGGATACTAAAAGAAACTCTGTATTTTGATATCAATGCAACTCCATCCCACCTTCGAATACGGTTAGCTCAATTAAGAGTGACAGGTGTAGCGTTGCCGTGGTTTGCAATAGTTAATCAAATCTATGATCCACTCACTTGGGATCAATTTACATGCCAATTGCTTTAGCGTTTCAATGGTTTAGAAATACAAAACCCTTACAAACAATTAGCGTCAATCAAACAATCAACGTCTATTCATGATTATATAGATGATTTTAAATACCTATTATCTTTGCTACTAAAATTATCTCAATTACACGCACTAGGGTACTTTATAGTAGGATTAAAATATGAAGTAAAGCGATGGGTACAACTTCATCGTCCTAAATCTCGACTTGACGCGATGTACTTGGCAAAAGACGTGGAAGAAATGCTTAATCCGTTTGCTGGTGGTGGCGTTCAATCCAGATTTTGGTACCAGCAGGTTAGTAGGCTTGTTAATGGTTTTGGAAAAGTTTTTTGGCCCAATGGCCTTGGACGTGTGGATAATAACCCCATTAGTTATCACTCCTTGGGCTAACAAGATAACCAACGTTCTTATCCATTTCTAAATCCTCTGGTAACTTCCCTCCGAACAATTCACCATCGTTTAACAAAGATAGGGGAATAACTCGTTAACTAGAACAGAATAGGAAGAAAGAAGAAAAATGACTATGTTATCGTTGTGGTCAACAGTTTGGACCTACACATAAGTGCCCTGAATGAACATTTAAGAGCGTTGTTGTTAGGCGATGATGAAGGAGTAGAGGGAGTTGGCAATTATTATGATCTAGATTCTTAGGGAAATCCAGCTGATACTCACGTTGAAACTGATGACATTGGTACTTGCTAGATTTTGGAATTTTATGGTGCAACAGGTGAACCCAAATCCGATGGAAAAACGTTAAAATTGGAGGGTACTCTTTGTGATATCCTTATCATCATTTTAGTTGATAGTGGGGCTACTCACAATTTTGTATCTCGTAAATTAATTCTTTCATACCTATATCAGATTTTGAAGGAATTTAGATGAAGTTGGGAGATGGACATACAGTGTTCATTAATAAAAAATGTCTCAATTTAATGATTAACATTAATTCTTGTGTTTTTCTTATCAATGCATTGGTGTTTAATACTGGTTATCTGGATTCAATTTTGGGAATGGAGTGGTTAACGCAATTAGGAGAAGTAACACATAACTGGGAACAAGATTGGATGCGTTTTGTTCATAACAATCAAATGGTCACATTACAGGGGATTCGAGCTAATCAGCAGGTTCCATCTTCATTACATAATTGGTTGACTTCTCCACATACTCAAGAAGGTAATAACTCCACCTTAATGACTATTTATGTTGATCGTCCTACCATCCTATCTGTCTTACAATTTTGAATGATTACTTAATGATTTTAGTGATGTATTTCGTCCACCGACTAGTTTACCTCCTACAGGTTCTCATGACCGTGTCATTCGTTTGTATAATCCCATTGCACCAGTGCGTGTTAGACGCTACCGTTACCCTAATATCTAGAAATCTGAAATTGAAAGGAGGGTCCACGAGCTTTTGTCGTTTGGTATGATTCGCCCAAGTAAAAGTTCATTTTCGAGTCCATTTATTTTGGTACGAAAGAAAGATAATTCTTGGAGAATGTGCGTTGATTACCGGGCATTAAACAAAGCTACTCTTCCGGATAAATTTCCTATTCCGATGGTTGAAGAATTATTAGGTGAATTACATGGGGCGTCGATCTTCTCCAGATTGGACCTGAAATATGGTTATAATGAAGTTCGTATGGATCCTCCCAGCATAGAACGCACGGCTTTTCGAACGCATGATGACCACTACGAGTATTTAGTCATGCCATTTAGACTTATGAATGCTCCTTCTACCTTTCAAGCGGTGATGAATGATATATTTCGACCAATACTCAGAAAAATTGTGGTCGTATTCTTTGATGATATACTTGTTTATAGTTCCAATTAGTCTCATCATTTAGTTAATTTGGAAGTGGTCTTAACGTTGTTGAGACAACATCATTTGGTAGCCAATAAGTCCAAATGCTCATGGAATTCTTGGGACACGTCCTACATGGAAATGGTGTCTCTATGGATCCCAATAAGATTTCTTGTGCTAGAATGACCAATTCTGAAGAACATCAAGGGGTTACGAGGATTTCTTGGCCTCACGGGGTATTATCGAAACTTCGTCATAAATTATGGTAGTATCGCTAAGCTGTTAACAGATTTAACCAAGACAGATGGTTTTTTAAATGGGACCACACTACCCAACGAGCATTTGAAGATTTGAAACAGGCTATGGTTTTTGCTCTAGTGTTACACTTAAGCTAGAGTGTGACACTTCTAATTTTGCTCACCCGTTTGTTATGGAGTGTGACACTTCAGGTAGAGGCATCAGTGCAGTTTTGATGCAACATAAACAACCCATAGCTTTCTTCAGTAAGGCTTTAAGTGTTAACAACTTGGCTAAGTCGGTGTATGAACGAGTAATAATGGCACTTGTTCTCAGCAGTCCAACATTGGAGATCATATTTGTTGGGGCCAACTTTCATTGTATACACAGACTAGAAAAGTTTAAAACATTTGTTACAACAATGCATTACTACACCGGATCAACGAAATTGGGTTTCCAAATTATTGCGATACAGTTTTGAAATTCAATATATATCAGGAAAAGAAAACCGAGTTGCATATGCGACTATCTAGAAGGGATGAGCTTGGTGAATTCAGTATGATTATGTCACATCCCACTTGGTTACAAGAAGCAACTTTGATTGAGGAAATCAAACAAAGTCCGGAGATACAGAAACTTTGATTGAGGAAATTTGTCCGAAGATAAAAACAAATTGGTGATCCCTCGTACATCTAAAATCATCCCTGATTTATTGTATGAATTCCATATTTCTACTTCGGGTGGTCATTCGGGGTATTATAAGATGTATCGACGTTTGGCTACTAATTTATATTGGGTTGGAATAATCGAAAGGGTCAGGGCATTTGTTCATTCTTGTGACGTTTGTCAAAAATGTAAAGCTAGGTCGGTTGTTCCAGGAGGATTTCTCCAACCTTTACACATTCCAGACGCCATATGGGAGCATTTATCAATGGACTTCATAATCGGTCTCCCTAAGTCTAAAGGCTATGACGTAGTTTTGGTTGTCGTGGATCATTTATCAAAGTATAGTCATTTTATTTTGCTCAAACATCCGTATATTGCAAAGACAATAGCAGATATTTTTGTACACGAGGTGATAAGACATCTTGGAATTCCAAAGTCTATTATTAGTGCCAGAGATCGCTTGTTTCTAAGTCACTTTTGGCAGGAAATATTCAAGTCACAAGGCATGAAATTACGAATGAATTCCGCATATCATCCTGAGACATACGGTCAAACAGAGGTAATAAACCGATATTTGGAAACTTATCTTCTTTGTTTTGCAAGTGACCAACCACGTTCATGGTCGTCCTGGTTCCCGTGGACAGAATTTTGGTACAATTCTACATTTCATGGCTCAATAAGGAAAACACCTTTCGAAGTGGTTTTTGGGCGTAAACCACCATTAGTGGTTCAATTCATTCCTGGTGAAGTTTGTGTCCAAGCTATCGTTTGGGAAGTGCAGGATCGAGATGAGGCTTTATGGCAATTTTGAAATCTCATTTATTACGTGCACAGATGGTTATGAAATCTCAGGCTGATAAGATATGACGTGACGTTAATTTCTCAATGGGCGAGTGGGTTTATGTTAAATTAAAACCTTATCGTCAAATGTCCGTCTCCAGTCGTATACATCAGAGATGGCTGCTAGATTCTTTGGACCATTTAAATTTGTGGATCGAGTTGGACAAGTTGCTTATGAGTTGGATCTTCCTCCCTCATCTAAGATCCATTCAGTGTTTCATGTTTCGTTGTTTAAAAAAGCAGTTAATTTGCTTAGATAACAAGTCTTACCACCAGAACTGGAAATTGGTCATGAAGATTTTGTGGAACCACAGGCAATTATAGCTAAACGTTCAGTCAAGGAAGAGGGGAACACTGTGGAACAATGGCTTCTGCAATGGAAAAGTCAACCTATTAAAGATGCTACTTGGGAAGATACATTGACTATATAAACTCAATTTCCAAATCTTGAGGACAAGATTGTTTTTGAAGGGGGGGGAGTGGTGATACAAACCCAACTGTGGCAGCTCCAGTTGTCTGTGCTTCTAACGTGCTGAAGCTTTATTCTAGAAGGGAAAAACAGTCAATTTCTAATAGTGGCTAGAAGGTTGTTGGATGAGAGAAGGGAATAAATATGAGAATGGTGTCAGATAATGGGTGTGTTTTTATTAGTTATGATTTGTATTGGCTCATTGCCTTGTGCATGAGAGAGGGGATTCTATGGATTTGAAATCATTATTTAGTAATCGTTATTTCAACCAATACACCATTACCTTCTTCCTTAAATTCATTTTTTTATTTTCGCATAGTTGTTGTTTCATTGTTATTCATTGTTATTCTTCATTTCCATCAGTTAGCCTACCTGATAACCAAGAAGTTTTTACACTAATTCGGGTTACAACTATATTTGAATAAAAAGCAATTTAATTCAAGAATATGTTGGTGAGGATTGGTTGGTTACTTGTAGATGCGAGAGTGCTCGAACAATTGGGACATGCCATCAGATTGAAGGGGCAATTAGAGTAGAAAAGGCAAAGATTTAAATGGATAGAAACCTATGGAAGTTTAGTACAGTATAAATATGAAGTGTTGAAGCTAAGTGTACTGAAGTTTGAGTGACTGCTGGGTAAAGTAATGGTATTTATGTGTTTAGAGATATAGTTATTGTGTGTCTAGATTTGTGATTGTGGCTTTAATGTAATTTGAAGGCTTTCCAATTAATATAATTATTATTGAAAGTTAGCAGAATAGATTGTAAGTTGTTGGATGATTGATAAACTAAGATAATACCAATGTTTTAAAAATCGGTTTTTAAGTTGGACCGATCTTTGACTTTTTGAGTTTTTACAATTTTTATGACTTTTTACGACTTTTTATGACTTTTTATAATTATTATTTTTACTTTTCTTAACTTTTTATAACTTTATTAGAACAAACCCCCTTTGAAAGTTTGTCAACAAATAGATCTTGAAAAAAATACACTAGTTAAAAGAAAAAACAGTGATTTAATCCGAATTACGAGTGAAAATATTTGACATTTTAAAGTTCATACCTCAAACTTTTAAAACTACAATTATAAATTATGATATTTTGAAATGAAACATATAATGACTATGAACTTATTATAGAATTGTCAATATAATCATTAAATATACTATTTAAAAAATTATTAAAATAACCATTTACAAACTAGTAATAAAATATTAATAACTACAACAATATCACAAAGTAATGGCTAGATTAGTTGGCAATCAAATGATTCAAAAAGCATAAGGTTGGAGGTTCAAAACATGAGGTAGACATTTTTGTTGAGTTTATTTTCCTTTAGTGTTGAATTTGTCCCACATTGGTGGTAAGACAAACCAAAGCTTACCATAACCTCCTATATGTTCTAAGTCAAACACACAAGTAATTCCAACTTGATCACGGTTGACTTACTAATTTGGAACGTTGACCTGTGTGATTTCGGTTTAGAAAAAATAATAATAATAATAAAAAAAATATATATATATATATCAAAAACAGGTTTGAACCGGTTCCCGGTTCCTGTTCGACCGCTGGTCGTTAACCAAGTCAACTTTAGCCAAAAACCGATTAAATATGGGCCGGTTCCTTCCAAAATCCGACTCGACCGGTCGAACTGAACCGATCAGACCGGACCAGTCTGACCCGTTTTCAAAACATCGGATAATAACATTGATCCTCCTTTGGACATATATCCAAGCAACTTAATCTAGATAATAAAATTATTGATCATGATTAATTAATATATATCACTCTTAATTGGAACATATATATTTGGATAAACTACAAAGTTTAATATTAAAGTTTTCTATTAATCGAATAAGCTTCGATAATGATGTAATTAGCAAGCTGGCAATCAAGTAGATATATATATAGTTTGATATCAATTTGAAAGTGAAATGGTGGTGTAAAATACTTTTGTTATATGATAAACCATGAATTAGACTACGTCGTTCTGTTTTGTATGTGTGTTCTTTATTGATATATTTTATATTTATATAGCACAAAAAGTTATGATAAATAGGACTAAATAATAAATAAATCACCATAAAAGTTAGGTTAATCCATTAAGATGGTTGACAAATGGTTTAATGATTTCTTTTTATTTTACCGCATATTATCATTTTATTGTAAGGTTAATTTTATTGTTTTAATATTAATGCTATAAATTAATTTCAAAAAACTATATGTAAAATCAAATTATCTGAAATTTTGGATCATATGATTAGTAAAAATAACATACTTGTATTGCATTATTTATGTTACATAAGTAAAAAGAAATAGAAACAAATGGAATGATGTGAAATCTTGGGGAGTCAGCTTTACTGCATCGGTCTCCAACCACTCTATCTCGTACCATTTTCTTCATTGGATTCTATTTCACCTTTTGACTTCCCTAATATTTTCAGTCATTCAGATAGTACAAATATATTTCAAACCATTTATATCGGTTCTTTGAAATTTCAGAAGAATTTCAGGGTTTATTTTACCAACTAAACTTCTTTTATAAAAAATGTGTTGATCATAGTTGTATGATTGTACTCTAAATATTCATTTCGCCGTTGATTAGTCAGCAAATCAGTATCCTTTAGGAGTTTAGGGTGAACTTACCTTTTTCGACTTTATGTGACGATAGACTTGACCTCGCAAATTAGTTGGTGAAAGTCCGACAACGCATTATATAAAAAGAAGACTATATATGTGCTACAACTTCAAAAAGAAGTATGGTACATATACAAATGTTTGTGCATGCGATAATTACACATACAATTGACATGTTATTACTTTACGACCTAATAACATTAGTTATTCTCTCCGGCCGTCTTCTCGAAAAGATAAAAAGAATATGTGCATAGTTTATGTTGGGGTATGATTCTAATTTCTTAAATTAGGAGATTTTGAAAATCAAGATAAGTTCGAGACTAAGTTAACTTGATGGAGACGTTTTGGGTTACGTTTATAAACAGGAGTTTATGTAGAGATTTTGGTGAGGAGGTAGAGAAAAAAGGAAAGAGTATATTAGAGTCGTATCCTTACATCCAGTACGGTGAGTCTTCAGTATTCAATAATGATGGGAGCGGATCCCGTTACTGTAATCTATTGTTAGGAGTAGTGTGAGGATTTGTGAGCATATTCAAGAGTGTTGAGAAGAACGTCTATTCTTGTAATATTATTGATAATAGTGAAGTGTTAAGTGGCCTACGGGTCCCGTGATCTTTACTCTCCTTTGAGAGGTTCTCGACGCAATTGTGTGTTCATGTTTTTTTCTGTTTCGTGTGTTTATTATTGACTTATACATAAATGTGTGATTTTTTATAGTGGTGGTGATTGATCTGAACAATTAGTGGTATCGGAGCGGAGTCCTTTCCAACAGTTAGTGATCGAAAAGAAAGGCAGAGGTCCGGATCAGATTATTTCAACAAACTAGTTAAGCTAGATAGGCTAAACTAGTAGTTCTTCGATAAATGTATCCCAGTTATATTCTTTTGGAGAGTTGCTTTCAATGGTACACCGTATAATTTGCTTGTAATTGATAATGAGGTTTTACCTAAATGATTCGTAGTAGGTAATGTTACATCCTTACTATACTCCTCTTTGTTCAATATTTCACTTGTCGTCGGTTTAGGCCTATAGAAAGTGTAAAGTTCAGTAATACATAGTTACTCATTTTTCCAAGTTAAACCAATTCTCACCCCTAGGGTACAAAGCATGACTTCTATCTTCCTTTCTTTTACCACATGACAAACATGGTGTTATGTAGTGTGTTTGTTCCGGTTATATTATATAAGAATTCTATTATTTATCCTATCGAGAAAACACATTATTTGTTCATATTTATCAGTTTAGCACCCGAGTCACACTCGGGTATATATTCACGATCATGGTAATATAATTTGGACAATAACTTCTATATGAAAAGAAAAAATTACACAATATATATATATATATATATATAGTAACAAGATCTAAAAAGAAAGAAAAATTTAGAAGAGAAATGCGAGAAATAAATTTTTGGAATAATTTTTTCGTAATGCGTTAAACTTTAACTTTTTTTATTGTATGAGTCTAACTTTTAAAACTTCTATTTTATGAGGTAAATTTTCAAAACCTCCTTATTGTATGTTAACTTACCTTTTTGGGCCCGGACAAAAAAGAAAACTTTCTTTTGGCTAAAAAAGGAAATATTACATACAATAGAGAGATTTTGAAAGTTTACCTCGTAAAATAGAAGTTTTTAAAGTTAGACTTATACAATAGAAAAAAGTTAAAGTTTAGCGCATTACGGAATAATAAAACCCCTTTTAAGTAAAAAACAAGTATGATTCTGCTGAAAAATAAATATGATTTCAAAAAATATTTTATGTGATTCAATAAATACTTATCTATGATTCAAAAAACATTTTCATTAATAAACACTTTTCTTGAATCAAATGGTTAATTTGATGAATCAAAAAGTTAATTTGTTGAATCAAATGGTTAAAGAAACTTTTCTTTCCTCCATCAATTTTTCTTTTTCTCTTGAACCTATTATTTCTTTTCTTTTATGCCAGCTGAAGAAAATTGAAATAAAAAAGATAGTTGAAAGTCTTCTTCAATTGCATTTGTCTTTTTAGTTTGTTTTACTACGGAGTATTTTTGAAAAATAAATAAAAAACATATATATATTATATTATATATATTACATCAATAAAAGTGAAAACAATGCAATTATTTGTATGGTAGTTGGTACCTAAAAATCTAAAATAGTAAAATAAGGAATTATTAAAACCGCATGAAAATGCGTAAACTGTTTCAAAGTTGACGTTAATTAAATATGCAAGTTTCACGTAAATTGCATAACGAAAACTATGAGCCTCAAATGTATGATTTACGACTGAAGAGTCATATAATGATGAAAATGTAATAGAGTTAAAAAAGATCGGGTTAACTTATGATCAGGGCATAAGTTAATAATATTTAATAGATATTATTTAAAGGGTAAAATTTTATAAATATTCAAAACTATAATCAATCTATTATATATATTAAAGGGGAGTTTGGAAGAAAACATTAAGCTGACTTGGCACTCCATTAAAAAAAGAATTTGATGATGTGGCATGATTTAGGTTAAGAAATTTTCTCTTAATTTTGATTTTGATTTAATAATTTAATAAAATCACTTAATTATTTATCTTTTATCTTTTTAATTTTTCTAAACATGCAAATGCTTTGGGCCGCCCATTTTCTTAAAAAGTTAAAATTTACTTTGCACGCTTTTCTTTCACTGGTTATTAGACACTACCATCTTTTCTTGATAGTAATGCTCTGCTCCTTCATACTTCCCATAATTTCAAATTTTAATTTGAAAAAATAATACTTCCTGCTTTTCAGATTCACTCATTTATGTATCTATCGTTCTTCATAATTCATTTGCTTCTCAACTTCATTTTCTTTTTCACAAACATGACTTAGATAAATCATCATTATCCATAGGTATGCTGTTTTGCACCTTTATATTGAACATCTTTTTGTGTTTGTGGGTTTCGGTTTAAATTGAAAATCTATACTACCTATGTTTTGTTTATACGATTTATATGCAGGTTATAGACTTGGGTTTCGGTTAACGCTGTTTGTTCCATTGGGTTTTCGTTTTGCTCGATTTTCTTGGGGGTTTTTGGTTATATTTATTTTTTTGTTTAGATTTTTACTTCTGCTTCTCAATCTTTCTCATTTGTATGTTCTTTTGTTACACGATTAATACAACAAATTCAACTCAAGTCGATCCGTTGTTTAAGTTAGGGTTTTGATTTGCATTTTATTTGATTGTTATATATAGGTCTGGAATGAGCTTTGACGAAGCACGCAACGTGTGTTTGATGAAATGCCTAACAGAAACAACTATTCAAATTTCAAGGTATTGTGTATATTTTTGGCCGCTCCATTGTGTGCTTGTTTTTCTACTGCATCTATTAGATGTGAATATTGTTTAAGTGCCATTGAAAGAACTATTTCCAAGGACAGCAAAAGAATTTTGTTACTAACGACCTGCTCAGCAAATTGGTTATATAGCTAACATTTGGTGAATAAGTTCATAGATTCTCATTTTTATCAGTGAGTTTGCATTCATGGATGTTAGTGATGCCTTGGCAACAGTGAGTTCAATTTTTCACTTTATATCATGATTGTTTTTGTATGAATCTTTATAGGATTTGTACCAAATGAAAATATAAACTGTGAATTTTATTTGATTGATCCGAAAGAATTGTATGCAAGTTTTGAAATATGGTGTTATTATATGGTAACTTGCATTATATGTAAGATTAGTCAGTTGGAGCTGCCAAAGTGGTGGTACATAATTAGAAGTAAAAACTTGAAATAATAAAAGTGACATATTTTGATATCATTTTACTTCTTGGGTTGGATTTGGCTCATGTGAAGTTGCCATCACTATGCAGTAAGTACCATTCTACTCCTCATTTATACATTATAGGCTTTAAATGTTTCTTTAATTACAAAGTTTTAAAGCCAAACCACTTATGTTTTTTAAATCTTTTTAGTACCTTTATATTTTGTATTTTTAGTATACACATGGTTTTTGGATTGGTTTGTTCCGAAATCTCTGTTGTTCGATCTCACTTCTGATTTCACTGCATTGTGTTATAATTTCGGAGGAAATGTTGTATTTTTATGAAGGATAGATACATAATTTATATGGCTTCTAAGTTCTTTTTTATCTAAAATGAATACTCCTTTCTTTGTTTTTTTGTAGGTTCGAGAGATGTGTATTGCTCTGATTTCATGCGTTGTTGTACTTTCAGGTATTTTAAATTATAACTTTTCTTATCTTTTTTTTGGAAAGCATTTTTTGCTCATGTCTATATCCATTTATCCGCTTGGGTCTTTGTCCTGCCATTGTCGGTGAGGTCGGGTGGTGTGATATGTAACCTATCAAAAGGAATGGCTTTAAAAGAATGGGTCATGTTCACTTGAAACAATTTTTTTCCATTTCAATTGTAAAAAGTTAGTGTGCCATGAATTCTCAATCTCACACGGATTATTTAAAACAAGGTATGGTTTAATATAACTGTTGTCATTGGGATCAAGTTAATGGTTTGTAGATGATATAGTAGCAGTTGGTATACAGATTCATAGATGGTTCTTTACTAGTCCTTACAGATTTGGACTGTGCAAACTATTATTTTAGGAATATAGCATATTCTTCCTAATTTTTTTTCCGTTTAGTGGATCTTCGTTTTGTGCATATTGTTTCTCTTGATAAAATAGGGTTTTTGTAGTATTGTTGGTTCTGCTACTATTCTTTGTAACCATCTTACCAATTTGCTACATGTAATGGTATGAGGTGATTTGAACTACATAATTTAAACCAAGACTTAGCTTACTAAATCTTTATTGGAGTAGAAATAAGGCTTGGTAAAGAGTTAAGTTACAATTTTGAGAACGTTTTGTCATGAAATGAGTAGGAAGGAATTGTTGGAGTGGTTTACTTGTAAGAACCTGTTACCGTGAAATGGGTCAAGCTACACATGAGCTGCAAGGAATAGTAGAAACATGAGGTGATAAGGAATTTCATTTGTATAATATTGTGTAGTATTGTGTAAGCTGTTGTGATTGGTTGGTATTGTAATTTGTAAATATGTCATATATGTAGGCATGTAGTTGAATGGGAGGAAGTTGTATCTATATGTATAATATGATACTTGCTGCCCATTATGGTTCTATTTATAAAACTTTTGCCTTTTTCTATAAACAAGTATGATGATAAAAGAAATTTATACATGAATTTTCAATCATCGTGGGGTATCAACTACTTCTATAAATATGTACCAAGTACTTTTATAAATATTTTTTAACAAAACCCGTGTTATCACGGGTCAATAAACTAGTATATAACTATAAAATAAAATTAAAGAGCTTTTCAAATGAATATTCTAATTAATTGAAAATTTTAAGTGTATTTAATGATCCTTAACTTATATCTTAATATTGCGTTTGATTCACGAAATTAATTGGAATTTAATGGAATTAGATTCGAGATTTCATTCCTTATTTGTTTGGTTGAATAATTTATAAAGTTAATTTTCATCAAATTCCTTCCATCGAAGGAATTGAAATTTCTTTTTCATTAATGAATTTCAATTCCTTCAAAAACATTACGCGAACCAAACGAAAGCTAAGGAAGTCGAACCCAGGTCAAAGCAATTGAGATCTAAATATCTAATACTATTAATAATTTATTTTATAAAAATAAGCGATAATAGTTATGCTTTTTAAAATTATATATTTTTGTTTAGTAATTATCTTGAGACTAAGAAAATATATATCACTATTTTAAAAGTAACATATTATTCAACAGACATACAACTACACATGAAAAATAAATGAATTAATTGTCACTATCAATTTACGAACGTAGTAGCAATATTATACTCATCCTTAAAGTAATACTTAAATTGCATATTTGAAAATTAATATTTCTATAAATGGTAAAAGAGAGTCGTTAGGGTGCCATTTTGGAATTTTCAACCCAATAAATTAATGATCGTAAAAGTCAAGATACAAAACTAAATTTCTGGTGGGCAGTGGGCCCTTCACTCACAATTAAAAACTAAAGTTCAAAACTCAAATTTTTTATTCATTTTAACAAATAATGCTTAATATTTTATGAGACTGGACTTTTTCTATTTGTTCTTTTTTTCAAATTAATATAATTAAAATCATAATTTTAAAATCTAAATCTAAATAAAATATATTCTTTTAAAAATAAACATTACATTAATTAATTTAAAAGATATAACATTATATTTAAAAATTAAAATAATATTACATTAATTAAAATAACATATATGAAATACACATTTATAAAAGTTGTTCAAACAATCATATGACGTTAGTTGACCCATATATAAGTATTCAACAAACACATCAGCGGCAAAATCGTATGTCAATTGTTGTATAGCGGAAGTGTACTTTTGATAAACGTTAAAACTAAGTTTACCAATACCATCACGCATTTGATGAAAATACCTAAAATACGGAGGTATCAATAATTGAGAGTAAGACGTTATACCTTGGCACATACGGAGAAACATTGATTTGTTCATCCGAAAGCGTCTTTGAAAGTAATATTTCGAGAATGTTGATTTTTCGGCAAAATAGTCTTGCCACAAACGTTCACCGGCACCAAGACGAATTATACGTAAGAATTTTCTATATGCTCTTGGCCGTGAACTTCCAACTTCGTTTTCTTCATCTTCTTTCAACGTTTCAACAGTATCGTCAATCTCGAATTCTTGACTCGAATCTTCGCCGTGATTTGAAAAGGACTACAAGGTGTTCTCTTATTTATTTTAATTTATTTTCTGCCTCAATTTCTTACCCTCTCCTTTATTTTATTGTTATCGGAACAAAGTATATGATAATTTATACATATTACGTGTTTTATGTATATTTGAATAGGGTGATATTTTTTAATTTATAAAATAGTAGTTGCTCCTAAATCAGAAGCAATGTGTGCAAATATTACTGAAAGACTAAAACATATTTGACAAATAAATACCTTTTTCAAAATAAGATCCATGGTATTCATTGATGGGTGTACCGCGCAAAATCATACAAAAGTAAATGCATCCCTATTACAAAAAGTTAGTTGACTAATCAGTAGAATAACAAAATATTATCTAAACAAAAAATTATTATTAAAGTGATCTACTAGTTGAGATTTTTGTTATCCTCAAGAGCGGTCTCATATTTTAATTTCACTAACTAAATATTTATTGAAATGGTCAATGAAAAAGTCGAAAACATCTGAATATCCCGGTTAGACCATGTACATTTTATTAAAAAGAATTGCCCTCTCAGAATAAGTTGAACAAGAAAAACCTCATTCGTTTTATTAGGTATTGTTTGACTTAAATTAATTGTAAATGGTTATGTTAAAATGCACTCCTTTTGTTTTGATAATTGCAAGGTGATTAAGATAGTTATTATTATTATCTTAATTATTATAAAGTATATATTTGCGTTAACATCACACGAAAGATAAGGGTCAAACCGACAAGAAAAAGTAGTGAAATTGTGAATACCAAGTTCACGGTCCACTCAAAGTTGGACCGTGGGTCCACTGTGGTTCTGCTGGAGGATTCTCACTTTGTCGGGTTAATGTTTGGGTCAACCAATCGAACACTCGTGTCTCCGGTTCACCGTTTGAGTAAGATTTAGTTGTTTAAATAATATGAGTTTGATCGCTATTTTAATAAACGTGTAACACGTTATAAAACCAAAGTTATTTTATAAACTTTGTCGAATGTTTTATAAAACTGTGAAAAGTATAAAAATGTTTTATAAATATAGAATGGCTGGAGCGAATCTTTTGTAAGCCTCGACTTTTTTAATTAAAGTCAAACAATAAAACACAAATACCATTGGTTAAACAAAATTAATACCATAATTGTACTTTTATATTTACCCAATTTGTTTAGTCTTTTAACTCTTTAGTAAATCATGATTATGGTTTCGGTAGGGTAGTAATTGATTTATAGAGTTTCACTTCGGGAAATTTGTTTTAAAATGATTTTTAAAAATCTACTTTTTAAACAGTTTTTGGTAGGTGGTGGACCGTGGGTCGATTGCGGAGAGCCAACGGATTTATCTTAAAATCTTTGAAAGTTTGACTATAAATATCCAACTCTTTTAAAATACAAAGCTCTCTTAAACTTAAAGTAATCTAAGTTTGTATTCTTTATCACTAAGAGTGTGTATCAGAGATTAAACTTTTAAGCAAAAAGTTAATTTATGTAGTGAGATTATTGAGTGGTAATAATTTCCGCCAATAAATTATTGTTGTAATTTTTCCTCTTGTGGAGGATCTAATATTATTACTCTTCAAAATTGATTGTGGAATAAAGATTGAGTGTTTAAGTCTTTCAAATGTTAAAGGAAGACTCATTGAGTGAGTTACTCACAGTCTTTCAAATGTTAAAGGAAGACTCATTGAGTGAGTTACTCATTCTTGTGTTCTTCCAAGGTTTTGGAGAAAAAGAAGAGTGAGTTGCCTTTTAAGATAAGAAGACTAAGTGTTTGGTGCGGTGATCTCCTCAAGTTGAGTTAGAAGATCATTTGAAGATTAATTATCTTCTATTTGTTAGGAGAAGATATTGTTGGGGTTGAAAGTCTTCGATATTGGAAATGGAAGCATCATACAATTGGTATTTAGGCTTATAATTGTAGAAGTTAGATAGTTTTGTTAGGTTATCCTTCTTTTAGTTAAACAAGATCAGTTTTGTATGTTAAGTGAAGAAGAAACAACACTTTGAATGGTTTTCATTCCTACTCGTGAAATGTTTGAACATCTAATCCCAATATAGCATAATCGTGGAGTGAATTAAGGTAGATTAGTTAAAGGTGATCCCAACCACCATAAATCGTGGTGTCTCTTGGTGATATTCTTCAAACCCTTAACTCTTTAAGTTTTTTTACATATTTACTTTCTTTATAGTTTTTAGTTAAGTAATCATCCAAGTTTCAATCAAAAAATTAAAAATGCTAAAAACGGTTAACAATCATAGAATAAGTGATTCACCCCCTCACCCCCCCCCCCTTACTTACAATTTGTACTAGAGCACGTTGCTCTTACTTTTTTTAAAAATTAAAGTAGAACTTTCTTTTAAGGCCTTCAAAAAACTTTCTTGAAATATTAATTTTTACTAAATGTTGAGTTTGACCCATGAATTTTCAAAACAAAAACTATAGTGAGAGGTGTTATATGGTTAGGCCACCATTGCTTGAAATTGAAGGATCTTTTTGTTTGAAACAAAGATTTGAAATCTTTGTTAAATTCAAAGATGATGATTTGTGAGAGATTATTGAGAATGGTAATTATTTTGCCACTAGATATGATAAAGATCTAGATAAACATGTTCCAACTGAAAAAGAAGCTTTGACACTAAGAAAAGAAAAATCTTACTAAAAACTTTGAAGGCAAAATGATTTTGAATCACTATTTGCCTAGGAAAGAATATGAAAGAGTTTTTATGTTTAAAACGGAAAATGAAATTTGGAAAAACATAATCACCACTCACTAAGGTAATCCACAAGTCATGGTTAACAAAATTGAATTGTTAGTTCAACAATATGAACAATCAATATATTTAATGATGAAAAAGTTGAAATATGTTAAGACATGACCACTCCTATGATGATTTCATGATGACAATAACTCCATGAAGACACAAGTGTTATGGGATTACTTATTTTCAGCAGCAAAATACGTTTTGGATATAAAGTCTTCTGTATGCTGGCTGCGAAGGAATCACTGTTCATCAGTTCACCCAGCAGACAGAACTGCTAGTTCACCCAGCAGACAGAAATCTTGAAGAGCAACCAGCTCTGAAATATTCAAAGTCTTATATCATATACATGTTTAAGTATCCTTCAGTTAAGCTGTGGAGACCTTCCTTGTTTGTCAAGATCAAGTTTGAACATTGGAATGAAGACCCAGCATAGAGTTCATTATTCCAGTTCACCCAGCACTGAAACTGAAGAACACTTGGGTTATCACAAACTCAAGTGATCATGCTTTTAACAATTAGGGAATGTATGTGTATAACAGAATGGCATCTTCAGAGGTTATACTCAATGTATATACCTGATTATCTTGACTGTTTATGCACAGTATGCTTCCTTATCATGGTCAGCCTACAAGACAAGAATGCAGTGTACTTTCTGACAGACTGCCAGACCTGATCGTGCAGACTTCATCAGAACACACAAGCAAGCATGTCTGAAGTCAACCAATGAAGATGAAGACATCTGGAAAACATTAATTGGCTGATCAAGTTTCAAGCATCACACAAGCTCTACTATAAATATCAGACTTGGGTTACAAAGCCTAAGTGTGTGAGTACACGAGTGAATCAGCAAGAATTCTTAGTGAATTAATTATAGTTCATAGAGCATTTGTGTTAGCAGAATTATATTGCTTGTAACTAGCTTAGAGTTTGTTCTCAGCTGATCTTAGTGATAGGATTCTGTATTCAATTAAGTTAAAAATTCCGCATCTAACTTGTAATTCTTTGATTTATTAAAATAAAAGAATTATTTGAAAAACCTCTATATGTTCTTATTATACAACTAAGTCTGATTCACAATTTCAATTAAGAAAACAAAAAAGTTGTATTCACCCCCCCTCTACAACATTGTTGTTAACCTTTGGGACCAACAAAATAGGATTTTCTAAATTTAACACTATTATTACGAAGTTTGAAAGCATTAGATACATCATATCCAAAAAAGAACTATATTAGGAAGTTCTTAAGAGCACTACCACCAAGATGGAGAGCAAAGGTGATGACAATTGAAGAATCAAAAGACTTGAGTGTGCTATAAATGGAGGAACTCATTGGAAACCTCAATGTCTATGAAACCATCATAGAGAAAGATAAAGAAGTCTCCAAGATGAAGAAAGAACAGATCAAGTCAATTTTCATTGAAAGTTTTCTGGCGACTATAGTGACTATGAACATGCTCCATTAAGTGGAGATGATTAAGAATTTTCCTTGACGGTAAGTCAATTTAAGAAGTTCTTCAAAAGAAAAAGAAAGTTTGTGAAACAACCTTATGATTCAAAGAAGAAATAAAACTACAACAAGGACAAGGAGCCTCAAAGGAAGTGCTTCAAGTGTGGTGATCCAACCCACATGATTAATCAATGTCCAAAAGCTTTGGTGGAAAAGAAAGAAAAACTCAAAGCATTCATGAGTGGTGCTTGGAGTGATAGTGGTGATTAGCAAGAAGGATAAATTTCTCATGGCCCTCAATCATGAGGAGGTAAGTCCTCAACCATCTCGTTGGGATTTTGTTAACTTGTCAAATAAATATGATAAACTGGTTGAACAATATGAAAAATTGTGCAACATTAGCTTAATGATTTGGTTAAACAAAAACAAGAAGTTTTGAGTCAAAATATTCCTTGACAATCTTGTGAAAAATCAAAATAAGAAATTATGATTTTTAAAGAAAAATTGAATGTATCACTTAATGAAACATATTTAAAGTTTTATAAAAGTAATGATTTGTTGAATGATTTAATCAATGCTCAAAATCATCAATTGACAAGGAAGGAATTGGGCTTTCCTCAAGATAATGAAACATCATTAAGCACCATTAAGTCAAAAACTTTTGTTAGAGCTAAAAATCAAGAAGTGGAGATAGAGCATCCACGGTCGACACACGGATTAACCGTCAACTGGCTGTTCAAAATCGTAAAGTACAACTTGTTCAAACTCCACTTCAAAGCATTAGCATTCATAACTATCCTAATTGCTATTAAAGAAGAGTAAAACAAGTTCTATAGTTCGAAACCTTCAAAAGGTTGGTATTGGATTTTCTAAGCAAAATTAAACAAGAATTTTGAGAACAAACCTAAAGGCAAGTTCAACCATTTAAACCAATACCAACGAATAAGAAACTTTCATAACACTCATACCTCTCAAGACTTCCAAAACAATGGAAGACTTTTGCAAAGAAATGTCAATCAAAAAACATATCCTAGATACACTAATCAAAATGATTTTTAAAGAGTTGTGTCTAGAACAAGAAATGTTTACCATTAACATCCCCATAGATTTCATCCAATTAGAAATGTGCATGACTATGATAGCTTTCATAGATATTATCTCTAGCATAAAATTCATCAAAGACCACAAGTATTGTTCAAAAATGTGTAAGAGTAGGAATGTTTAATGCTAACGATCCCGTTCTCATGAAACATTGGGTACAAAGTGCTTGAAACAACTAATCATCTATAGGTGAAGAAAACAGAAGAAAATATAAATAGGTGATTGATAGTGGTTGCTCAAAGCACATGACGGGCAACAAAGATCTCTTTGAAAAATTTAAATCCATAGATAGAGGAACGGTTGTGTTTGGAAGTGATCAAAACAGAAAGATCATCAGCAAAGGTGATGCCAACCATTAGGTAAATCATGAGTATGATTTAGGTGGGGTAGTGAGAACTGATTTATAAAGTTTAACTTTAGAAAAATATGTTTTGAAATGATTTAACACGGATCCATTAAACGGTTTTGGGCAGGTAGTCCATGCCTCAACCATGGTCAGACCATAAGTCAACCGTTGAGCCAACGGATTTATTTTGAAATCTTTGAAAGTTTGACTATAAATATCCAACTCATTTTTTAATTTTAAGGTTATCCTCTTTAACTTGTAAAATATAGTTTTCTCTCAAATTAAAAGTGATATAAGCTTATATTGTTTATCATAAGAGTGTGTATAAGAGATTAAACTTTTAATCAAAAAGTTGATTTATGTAGTGAGATTATTGAATTGTCATAAACATTGTCATTACATTATTGTTGTAATTTGTTGTAAGAGATCCTCTAGTATTTGGTTGTGGAAAAACATCATAGAATTGGTATGCTCATTGTAAAAGTTAGATAGTGTGGTTAGGTTATTTTATTTTAGTTAAAAAAAGATTAGTGTTGTGTTCATAGTGAATAAGAAACAACACTTTGAACAGTTTTCATTTTTACCGGTAAAAATGTTATAACATTTAGTGGATAAATTCAAATATCATACAATCGAGAAGTAAATTAGTGTTGTGTTCATATTGTGTAAAAAGTTTGAACTTTTGTAGATCGCAATTTACTTTATTTTGATGATATCATTGTAATTGTATTAGACATCGAAATTTACCTTGATACAATTACAATGAACGTGAAATATCAGTTGATAATACTGATCTCACGTTAAGTTTGGTTATAACTGTCACTGACAACAAATAAATTTGTCTCACAGTTAAACTGAATCGTGAAGGATCAGCCAATCTTATTTATCTCATTTGATCTGACAGGCCAGAGTTTAACCTTTTGATCTCACTAGTATATATATATTCTTAATTAATTAATCATCTAAAGGTAATAATATATCTAAAGAAAATACTTGCCGTGTACAAGTCTAGAAATTTGATGTAGTTTTTTATGTTAAAGCTATTGAGCATATACAGTAACAAGATTTTTTTATACTAACCTTTTAAGGCTACATCTCTTTACGTCCATCATATCTTTTTCTTTCCTAGTGATGATATTCAAATGGGATAGTATGAATACATTCCTCGTATGTGTCCGGGAAAGGATATATACGAGAAGGAGTAGAGTGCTTGCATTGATACCTTAAAGCGAGTAGTTATACTAGTTTGTATAAAATAATAAATGAATAGATATCGAATTAAATGGGTGAACTTTTATTTAAATAGAAATAGAAATATTGTGTTTGACATTTGTAATATGGAGGAGATAAAATTCCCTAGAGCGGCAGCCCAGGATAAAAGTTGGGTCACACTCGAATGGTGAGCTGTAGTGTGCCAGTGACGGTGGTCCATTTGCAATTAGACTTGTTTACAGCTATTAAGCACAATCACAGATTATACATCTTCTATCACAAGCTTATTATTAAATTATAATTATTAAACTATTTTATAGTTTATACCATTAGAATTAAAAATTAGAATGCCATACATGTATCAAAACCATACACTCAGCGTGAAGCTAATGAAAATTACTATCCACTGAACAGTAGAAAATCATACATCTAGCATAAAGCTAAATGAAAACTATTTATTCAATACATTTTCAAAACCATACACATGACATAAAACTAAATAAAAATTACTATTCACTACATAGTGAAAAATCATATAATTACCATAAAGCTAAATGAAAATTACTATTCTATCCAATTAATAGTAGAAAACATACACTTACCCTAAAGCTAAATAATGAATAGTAGTTTAGCAAAATCATACATTTAGTAGAAAGTTAAATGAAAACTATTATTCAATGAATAGTAGAAAATCATACATTTATCATAAAACCAAATAATGAATAGTAGTTTAGCAAAAATCATACATTTAGTAGGAAGTTAAATGAATACTACTGTTCAATGAATAGTAGAAAATCATACATTTACTATAAAACTAAATAATGAATAATAGTTTAGCAAAATCATACATTTAGTAGGAAGTTAAATGAAAACTACTATTCAATGAATAGTAAAAAACCGTACATTTACCGTAAAACTAAAAAATGAATAGTAATTTAGTAAAAATCATACATTTAGTAAGAAGTTAAATAAAACCTACTATTCAATGAATAGTAGAAAATCATATATGTAGCATGAAGCAAAATGATAACTAATATTCAATTAATAGTAGTTAAGCAATCATATTATTACATGTGTTTTCATTTTTTGTTGTCTTTTTTAGTTTCATTTTCAATAAAAGTGAAGAATTTGATGTGTGTAATGTATACATCGTTGATCACCTTTATTATAGCTATCTATTAAGTATGGTACCATTTCATGATCAAATTTTTTCATGAAAGTATAAAACAATTTTTGTATTGTTCTTACTTCTTATTTCGTTAAAATAAAATTTGAACTCAAATGTAAAATCTAGTATATATCATTTTTATGAAGTTTTTATGCAATATTATAATATAAGTTTTTGATCAAATGAAACAAATGCGTTGCATCTTAGAAAAAGACATTTCTTTCTATTAAAAAATTGAGATATTCAAATGTAAAATAATCTTGCAATGTTATAATTATTATTCCATATTAATAAAAAACTTAAAAGAAAAAGAGACATAAAAGACGTGTGTAAGACATTGATAAGTTCTAGTAGATTTAGTTTGCAGTCGCTCATTAGCATTTATTGATTTGCGAATTGGGAGAAAATGTGCCTACCTAATCTCATTTATTAAACATAATCTCCCTAAGTATGCGGGAGTTTTGTATTTTTCGTTTTGCTTCATGTATGTGTGTTTGTGTCTTTAAATGTATCTTGATTAATAACTTTTGCTTTGAATATATATTATAATAATTATTTTAATTTAGGACATATGTTTGTTGAGTTGGTTATTTAAAGTTATATTTGTTTTTTATTGATGTTGAAGGGTACCGATCATAAGTTAATGCAAAAACATAATGGTAACAACTTAGGTTAAACACATTATTGCTATGAAGTATAAACAAATCAAAATGTAAAAAGAAAACATTATTTGTCAATTAAACCATATTAAGATGAGTATGTCTTCCTCAAAGTTTTCGAAGGATGTTATTTTTTAATATCCATCGCAACATATGGGTTAAAATCTACTCGTTTTATGCGCAAACAACAACTATCCAGTTATTTTCTATTAGCTATTTTAATGGAAACCAATTAAATAAAGGCAAGTTAAAGCTAAAGCTAGGAAAACACCAATCCCCACAAAAATAAAGTATTTATTGTATAGACTTAAGGACTATAAATATAATATTTTTTTGAAATAAACCAATTAAACAACTTTGAGTAATTTATAAGTTTTCATCGCTGACAATCGATACAAACACCCATGCATGTATGTATACATATTTATGCATGACACATGCATATTTTGTATGTGTAAGAATGTTGCTAAATGAATGACCTTGAGTTGTCCGATAAACAATGCAAATAACCAATGTTTTAAAATTTGAGTTTGAAAACACCTTGACATAGTGATTATGTTCGAATTAATTCGATTTGTGATCTGTTTTCAGAAAATTAAATATTTATATGATTATATATTAATTTTAACTTTATTTTGATTCGTTAAATTGAGACAATAGTAAACTGTTAGTTGGAAGTTGTAAATAATTAAATATTATAACATAAATTATTACGTTTTTAAGAAACCGCATACGAATAGATGAACGAAAAATCGGAAACATTTCTTAATGCAATGCAAATCTCTTTTTTAATATAGTTAAATAATTTATGATGACTACTTTAATGACATACAAAAGTCAAACTTAAAAAAAATGAAAAGTACACAAACGAAAGATTGGTCGAACTTAAAAAAAAAAACATAAAAAGAAAATGAAAATTACAAACTCGCCGGATCAACCTAACCCGAGTCACTAAGCGGACCGCTAAATCTACCGAATCACAGCAGATCAAAAACTAAAGTTAACCTGATATATTTTAAGCTAACTCACTATTTGAATCGCAGTTCACCTGACCGGAACCATGCAAATAACTTTAAAAACACAAACTTTTATAAAAGGAATAGGATGGAGTAGACGTGTAATTTAAACTTATAGATAAATAATAAATACAGTAAAAATAGTTAAAGATTTTAAATAATATTTTGATCAACATATAGTCCTCAAGTATTCAAATTGCACTATGATGCAAGCAATATCGGTGTACGTAGACCTATTAAAAAAATATT
Source organism: Logfia minima (assembly GCA_963921325.1). NCBI lineage: Eukaryota > Viridiplantae > Streptophyta > Magnoliopsida > Asterales > Asteraceae > Logfia > Logfia minima. Next base: position 9,063,463 of record OY992767.1, read on the forward strand.
AGTATTCGAATTGTTATTTAAAAATTCAGAAATCCGATTTAAAATATTAAATTTTTCAAATTCGAATTCGTATATCACTTTTTAGATAATTTTGGTATTCGATATTAAAAAACAGAAAAGAAAACTTCTAATTTTTTACATAAGATAAATAGATTATTATTGTTATTGAATATTGATTCATTATAATAACGTGGTTTAGTATTTTATATTTTTGAAACATGAACTTGTTTCATAACATAGCCGTTATTCCCGGTTGGCTTAGAAGTCTCTCGTGAGGACGAAGGAGATGTTAGCACCTTGTCGGTATTAGTTTTGTCTCAACAGAGTGTGTGGATGGGACGCCGGGGACGGGTTGCCCTCGTTCCTTATATAAGTTCTTTTGAATTTCTCATCTTGTTTTTCATGGATTAGCATCTCAGAATCCTTTGATGGGCATAAGCTATGGTTATATAACGTGATATTTTTTTAATTTAAAGAATTGACTTTCATTATTTTCGGATATTAGAATATCCCAGTTTGGATACCCGAAAATTCGGATAGTAAAAATCCGGTATTTGAAATTTCGAATATTCCTCAAATGCTCAAATATTTGAATTTTCAAAATATCCATCTTTAAACACCTCTAAGTGTATATGTAAGTGCACGTTTTAGATACAATTTTAAGCGGTTATAATTTTTCAATTAAATAAATTCAAATACTCTTTCAACAATATACAAATAAAAAATTCGGTGGGAGAAGGACAACGTTACATAATTGTGAATGTTTGGTTGTTCAAATGTATGTGAAATAAAGTAAAAACATTGTGGCCTTTACTCTTTTAATCATTTTCTTTAAGTTCATTGTCCTAGATCATAATCATAGTAATATTCAATTAAGTGATAATTAAGTATCTATTATTTGAACCATCCATCATAAACTTAATTGTGATATACGAGTATGAATCAAGTTCTTCAAATCAATGTTCTTTTGCATGCACCACTGAATAACTACGGTTTGCTCTTTGAATAAAAAATAAGAATAAAAACACAAATAGAAACTTTTGAACTTACAATTTTGGTTGAGGGAGGTATTTTTTAATTTGTATTCTTTAAAAATAAATAAATACTGAAAAAGAAGGGGAAATCCAACCATGATTATTCCCTGCCACTATCTTTTTAACTGTTTTCACTATTACACTTTACCCCCTTCTTCTACTAAGTAAACTGAATTCGCACACCTCAGGTATAAATCATGACCTTTCTTACGGATTGCTTACCCCATTGTGATATGTTTGTTTTAGTTACGAGAGTGTTTGACAAATATATTTTTGAGGTTTTTTAGAGACTTTAAGGGTTTGTGTTTCAGTCTTCATAAGCTAAATATCTTATAAAAAAATAATTTCTATTTTGTAACAAAATTAAGTGAATTTTTTAAGAAAGTCTTGTAAAATAAAATTTATTTAAGTAAATTATATAAGCCTCAAAAATAAGATTTAACTTCGACCACAAACTCTTGCAAAATATTGATAACCAGCAACGTTGATTAGATCACGTGCCCCACCTCGAGAACATATGTGGAAGACAATATTGAGCATACGCATCAAACTAACCTAACGACCCGCTAAAAATAGTATATGTCCATTTTGAGAATCATGATAATTTTCTTGCATAGTCTTCCTCTTTGGAACCAATTGGGCTAAGTGACGAGGGGCTGACTCCAAAGTTCGGCTAATGATGATTGAACTTAATCGGGTCTCCTTAGGAGAATTCCAAGTCTCGACTAGTGAGCAGGGACGACACCTTATTTAACTGCATATACGTTGTCATCATATTTTGATGAAGTCAATTTATATTGTTGATTTAAGGGATTATGAGTGTAACTTTGTAAATCACAGGGACTATCCGTGTAATTTTTATTTCTTATTTTTTTAATTCATTTCAATTTAATATTTCATTTTTAAATGTATTTAGTTAATTTATTTTTTAATAAGCTTTTCACTTTAATTTAATTATTTTATTTATTATTTTTTGTAACGGTTATATTTTTTTGACATTTAAAATGATCAACTTAATTATTTATTTATTCTAGTTTCTCTAAGTGGCATAATCTACGAACTCACTAAGGACATCATAATTTTTCTCAAACAATCATTACCAATAATTATCACATTTGACTATCATTTATCGTCGACAAATGTGCATGTACAAACCATTTACTAAATTGACTAGATTTGAAAAGGAAAAACTAAAACAAAATTGAACAAATATGATAACATTAACTGAAACTTTGAAACAACAAAACTTAGATAGAACAAAAAAACACAATACCGAAACTTAAATAGATTTTAATAGCATAAACAAGTATGTGAATTTAAGCATCTAAATTAATATAAATACTTACGTAGAACTTAATAGCTAGTGGTGGTTAAATGTGATAGTTATTTTTAGTAGTTGTTTGAAGAAAAAATAATACTCTTAGTTGGTTGACGTAGATTAGAACACTTACATAAACGAGAGTAAAAAAATATTTAAGTCGATCATTTTAATTGTCAAACATAAAAATAACGGTTACAAAATATAATTATTAAATTAAATTAAAAAGCTTATTAAAAAATAAATTAACTAAATACATTAAAAAATATTAATTAAATCTAAATGAATTAAAAAATTAAAAATTAAAAATTACATGAATGATTTATGTGATTTATTAAATTACACTCGTAATCTCTTAAATCACTAAAATGACCAGTATACTCTCATATGCCTTACACATGACTCATTTTGATGAATATGACAAACTAACGTTAAAGAAAAGAAGGACTACTTGGGTAAAGTATACCAACCACATAAATAATTAGTATTAAAAAAAGTCCCAAGGACGATATATATATATGTTTAGATAGAGATAACCCGTGTATTTTTTTTATTCGATTTTTTTGTCTTGTGACATGTGCATAGGAAAAAAATATTATATTTCCCAACTCTAACATCAATGTGTAATTTAAGCAAGAAATGGTGTGGGTTGAGCTCACCTTCATGGGAAATTGTTTTTCTATTTCTGGTTTTGAAAATATTACGTTATTCCTTCATCATAGTTTCAAAGTGTTGTGACAACAACAGTGTACCGACTATTTATAGGAACAAATTTTATGCACAACGGATAATAGTTTAACCACCGATCAAACGATCATCAAAATCTGTAATCATAAATTATCACCATTTCAAACATAAAAAGTATCCCTAAAAAAGTATTTATGGCCTTGTTATGAATGCCCCTTTTACAATATAGCTAGTAAGACTTGTACAAGGAATAGTTAACATTGACTTTGAGTATAATTTTGCAAACGAATCAATCTATAATAATGACGAAGGGCATAATGGTTAACATTGACTTTGAGTATAAGTTTGCAAACGAATCAATCTATAATAATGACGGAGGGCATAATGCAATTAGAGCATTATTTGAGCATAGACAACCGTGATATATGATTTACAATGTTTTAAACTTTATTTTCAATTTATCTCTATTAAAAAATTTAAAAAATTTATTAAATTAAAATAATAACCGATTAAATTAAATAAAAGAAGTAAATTTATTAAAAATTACAATAAATAAAAAATCCTAACAATTAAAAGTACGTTAAACAAATTATGTTATCACACGATTCCTCCAAATATACTCCACAAGATCGGATCGTAGAGCCTCCTACATATCTCAATTATGTAATTCTTCGGTTTTCTTACTATATGTGTCACACCTCTCGATAAGTACCTTGCATATTCCTAACAGACACATAATACTCTTCATCCTCGACAATATTAAAACCATTGTCTTCACTAATCATGTTATGGAATATGATGTAACGCTATAAAGTCTTGTCGGTTGTTGTAGTATATGCCAACGGCCTTTATAACACCCCTCTTTCTATTTAGGAATATTATATTAATAAACTCGGAAGCATGAATTTAAAATATATTACATTAAAATATATATCAAACATTGTACATAAACAGTTTACATTTTCAATATATACACCAAATTCAAACTGTTTAAAAACTACAAAAGGCGGGGTATTATAAAAATTCACAAAACAAGGTTTATTACAAAACCATATCAGAGTTCAAGAGCGCAGTCAAACATTCCTTGATCAACCAATCACCTCCTGCACCCACAATTAAACAAAACATATCCTGCAGGAAGTAAAATGAGGGGTTAGCACAAAGCTAAGTGAATAGGTTCATCACACAACATTCAACTTAGCGTAACTAGTTGTTTACACCAAATAATCGTAAACACACATAATTCAATGAGGATCGGTGGCTCTGGGGATATCATAATACCCGGGGATTCCCCCAAGAACACTTACCGTCAATCCGTATGGCCAATACAGAATAGACCGATAACTACTGGTTATTAAACACATACACAGGTCTCAAACACAACAAATGAATCAAAACCTGTGTAAAACACATAATAACTAGAAGTCCAACTACACGTTGACCTCAATAACATAGTACACATTGGTTCACATATCACGTAGATCAATAATCGATAATCAAGACTAACAGTCTAATACACATCTACGTTTACTTGTTGTAACCAAATAGTTACAACTAAATCAAATGATGAGTTCCGAATCCACTCACCGATACCTCTGACGTCTCCACACTCAGGATTCTTATATCACTGAGTCTTACGTTGATCTGAAACAGAAAATCAAATACAAGTCAGAAGTTCATTCGATAAATATCATTATAGCCTAATTATCCAATCAGGAAATTCCTGGAGTCTAGGCAAACAAAAGTTCAATCAGAAATGAACTTAGAAAAATCCCGCAATGACGTTTAAAACTGAAAAATGTCATTTTCGGGCCCTAGATGACCCCGAATGGCCAAAAACAGCCTAGGCTAATTAAATATAGCCTTGATTACTAGGTCGTTTCCGAGTGACCATGCGAATTTCAATTAAATCCGAGTTGGTGATATTTTCACAAAACCGCGTCTCAAAAGCACTTACGCATTTTCAAAATTTGCAAAACAAAAATCTCAGTTCGCAGAAATTGGGTTCGCAGGTCAACTCGGTTCGCAGGATTTGGGTTCGGTTCGCAGGTTCTGGGTTCGCAACTCGGTTCGCAGGATCTCAGTTCGCAGGATGAACTGAGAACTGCGAACTTCGCTGCAAAAACGGGTTTTTCAAATCAAAACTCACCAAAACATCATAATACTCAAATCTATGGTTTCTAATGCTTCAAGTAACATCAAACAACACCTAATAACAACAAACCAAGCTTCAATTCGATTTACACAATCAAAATCAAACTTACTCTTCTTTTCTTTCTTTTGAAATTGAAAGGTTTGCTAATCTTGATGGAAATTAGAACTTGGATGATGATGAATCTGATGTTATGAAATCGAATCACAGAAGCACAAGCTAAGCTTGAATTCAATTTGATTATGGGTTTCTTGAATTTGTTAGATTTCTAAAAATGGAAACAAGAAGAAGAAATGAGAATATATGAGGATTTCAAAGTCGGTTGTGAATAAGTGGTATAATTTTTATACCCGTCCTAAATCTTTTGTCTGGAACCTGAAAACCTTTTGCGAGAAATATTATTTTATTTTACCGTCATCTATAACAATTTAAAACAACTGATATTTCACTAGTCACAATAAGTCAAATGACCTATTTATCTACGTTTCACAATGAAACACATAATATTAAATAATTTCTAAAACAATTAGATAATCAATTATAATAATAGAAATTACCAGACTGCAGGAGAGGATGTTACAGCCTTGGAGGACACTAAATGTTCACTCAACATCTTTTCGGGTAGACATTTATGCTCTGGTAAACTTCACTCTCTTTGCATTAACAACACTTGAAAACCCCTTAAAGAACGATGTCCATGATGGGTATATCTCGTTTGCAAGATAGTATCCTCTTTTATAATCCATATCACATACTTGATACATGATTTAGGGAGCAGAGTCATTTAGCAAGTTGCTGAACAATGAATCAGAATTCAGGATGTTAAAGTCGTTGTTTGACCCCGCAACCACAAAGTATGCATGCCATATCCACATGTCTTACGAGACAACGGTTTCAAGCATGATCATCAGATACCTGTGATTGCCCTTTCCATGCATTTGGCATTGTGTCCAAGCTAATACATACAATCTATGTTTCCAAGCATTCTCGAAAAACCATGAATCTCTTCATATTTTGCATACAACTGACAAATGTCTTTGGTTTTCTCATGTAAACGTTTACATATAAGTCAATTATGTACCTTGTAAAATTTTGTAATGTTTCATGTGACGTTCTTTCCTAGATTTAAAAATATCCTTCAAATGCATCCCGTGTTGTGCCGTATGCCAATTGACGTATAACGAATGTCACTTTTTGAATAGTGCTAAAACACCGAACACCACGCGCATCGGGTCGTTGTCGAAAATATAGAAAATAATCGGGTATAGGTTCGATAGAGTAGCTAGTTATACCTTCAAAAATTCGGAGGACCAATCATTCTCATTTACGGAAGCGACGTTTGAAATACTCCCCGGGTTACTTCGAGTTTTCACCAAAGTAATCTTTTGTTAACGTTTGGTGTAACCAATCCGATCATGATATATGTACTGACATATACGTGACCGGTTGAAACTTTCGGCTTTTTCTTAAGGAATTAGAACTTCATTACGATAATTATGAGCTTGATTGAGGAGTTGAACGTTGTTTCGTCGTCGGAAAACATTATTGTGAATTATAGAGTTTTTTAAGTGTTTGAAGTGTGTTTGTAGTTGAGAATGGGTTTTTTTTTTATGTGTTTAAATTTGTATTTGAAGTGTGATAATTATAGATTGAAAATAAATTTTTTTTTTTTAAAAAAAAAGGTTGCCGTTGGAATTTTCTTTATTTAAAAGGGTATTATAACCGTTAAATTTTTTCGCTAAAAAGCATCTCGGGCAAGACGCTGTTCCAGAGTAATGAAACATCGTCCGACGATGTTTCTAACAGAGAACGATGATCCACCATTCCGTGGGCACTTACAATCCATGGAAGAGTTTTTGATTAGTACCATAAACTAACACCATTCACTGTATATATTTATACAAAACCAATAACCACAAGCATCTTAAGCTATGTCTAATTAAACTAAATAGTTAAAATGACGAGATCTAACATTTACTAACTTTTTAAGTGCGTGCAAAATGGAACGAAGCCTCAACTAGAAGTCAAACTTGGACGATTAATTGTAAGTTTGAAAGAATAAAGGTGAAAGGAGATCCACTTGAACATGAGACGATTAATCTGTAATTCAATGACCACTTAAAAGAATTAGTAATTAGGTGATTAAGTTGGTAGATGTGAAAGATACATATGAGATTGGAATTGATGTATAGTAAGTGATAGTACTATTTAAAATTAAAATTAATAATAGAGGGTCATAGTGACATTTCCAAACTTATACAAACAGTAAATAAATACAGGAGTTAAAGTCATATTTCCAAATGCATACCAAAAATGAATGTGGAAGTTTAAAGTGATACTTTCAAATGCTATTTTCACACACATTCAAATATTCGAATACCGTATTTATGTCATTTCTCGTGTTTTTGACCTCTAGTTTACGAGTTTACGTTAAACAATTTTTTTCAAGTTTGTCATCTAAAATAATCGTGTAGTTTTCAATTTATCCATTTTATACCGACCAATTACTTTTCGTCAAATTAAGTCACTAAAAGATAGTTTTATGTCTCTTTCAACTCAAAAGAAATATAAAACGTCTTTTAGTGACTTAAGTTAAAAGAGACATAATACCATCTATTAATAACTTAATTCAACGGTAAGTTATTGAAAGATCAAAAATAATATATGAAAAAGTAAGTAGTTATTTTAAATGATGAATCATTTTCTTTTAGCAATTTTTATGAAATTGAGAATAAGTTGGTAATGAAACACTACACGTTACTATAATCTATTTGGTACATGGTTTCAATTCTTAGTCGTCATGTATTGTACATAATACAAACATCAATATGGTCGTATTTAATTTAAAAAGGAAATTACTTACGAATAATGATGAAAAAATATTAATTGGTGCAAAGAATATGATAAACAGGTGATGAAATTGATTCTGAGAAATTAAACAATGAACTAGTAATAGTATAATACAGTTGGTCTTTAAATGGTAGTATTAAATTGAATTATAAGCTACTAATGGATAATCGGATGATTTAATTCTAATGGCCTAAAATGTACTATGGTTATACTACAAGGATCAAAAGTGTAATTTCCATAAACATACTAAAAAGTAAAAGTAAGAGGTGAAAGTGAAAAGATCCATATTACTGCAAATATATACATACATATAGATACAGTCTCAAGTAGTGTTTTAAACAGCTTCTCAAACCCCCTGAGCTTTTCAGTGACACCTAACTCACCCTTCCATTTCCACCACCACTAACTCCGGCGACCACCGTCACAACCGCCGTGGGTAATCTCAATTACAAAGTAATCTACATGAGTGTGGATCTCTGATTGCTACAGAAACCAAAAAAAGCCCAAAATTATAAAATCAATATTTGAAATAATCTATTTCAGAACTACATTGTTGCTGGTAAGTCGATTAATAATCATAATCGATATATACGATTATGAATTACTTTTTAAATTAGTAATTAGTTTTTAAAATTACACTGTTTTCGAGACTATATGTTTTATCATGTTATCCTATATCTGTACTTGATCTAATCAAGGTATAGATATAGATTTATTTATTTATGTGTTGATTTAACTTTACTGATGTTTAATTGGATATGAATTACAATACATTGTTAGGTCATGTTGTTAAATCAAGGTATCGGAAATTGATTCCTTTTTAGCATTTGTTTTAATAAATTAGGTTTTGAATTGATTGATTTATGTATATGAACTGGAGGAATCTGTAATTTGGAGTATTTTAATTTTAATTAATTAGTATATTATGATGATTAGGTTTGATTTTTTCCTAAATGATGTCGGTGTTAATGTATTGGTCCTTTTCATTTTTATATTTATATTTTAATTTAATTTATTTATGAAAATAAATTGCTCCATATTTGGTGATTCATGCTATTCTTGCTGGATTGGATTGGGATTACTTTGATTTTAGTTTATTCCTCAACTTTCAGTTGTCACTTTTTTTTTACTTTAAAATAGAAAAATTAAATTTCAATTCTGAGCTATTATTATCTAGGGCTGTTGGTCTTAGGTCATAATCTGTTGTCTCTTTTCTCAATCCCTTACTTACCAAATACTATGAGGATTTAATTAGAAATAAAAAAAATTAATAAACTTTAAGCTAGTGGTAGTACTAAAGGTTTCTGATTGACCTGTATAAGCAGAAAGATCCCCATTTTCAGTCAAGGCTCAAATACCATCTCCCTGGTTATTGTACCAGGGTCACAAGTGAATTTTACTTCTTTGTTTTCATTCTAGGTCTGCACTCATTAATCTTTGCTAATCTTTGTTGTTTAACAGAAATTTTAATTAAATTTTCACTAATCTCTGTACATGCTGACAATGTGTATTCAAAATGTGTTTTGTTTTCCTGATTTGATGGTATGGGACTGTGCTCTTTTGATACTATTACACAAGTGAAAGTTTTTTTACTCTTCTAAAAAGGATAAAAGTAATTTTGATGCAGTTATTGAGATAATTCCAAATTGGTGTATTGTCGTGTGATGGATAATTAATTTCATTATAAGATAGTTTTTTGCTTAAATTTAATTGTTTGTGCTGCATTACTGATCAGTTTTGTTTATGCTTGAATTGTTGTATCATGTATCTATTGATTGTAGGTAAAAAAAAGATGGATTACTTTTGATAAAGTAAATGTCTCTAATTTATGAAAGTGAATGCTTTTATGAAACCTAATAAATGCATATGCAAGTCTACAATTATTATAGTTAAGTTGAGGAAATATTGTTCCCTGATGAATTTTATGGCTGATGTAGTAGTTCTGGGTAGCTAAAATAACATTATTGAACAGACATCTGTTAGATAAATATTAATTTCCAAGCAACTATTGTTTGAATTATTAGAAGCAATTAACATGATTTAAATTTGTGCTCATCAATCATGTGATAGTAATTGGATTATTTTTTAATATTATTTTGCATTCATGTACAGTAGTAGATTATGGATCGCCGGAGTTGGCCCTGGAAGAAGAAATCATCGGATAAGTCAGGTGCTGACAAAGGAGTTGTTGTAACAGAATCTATTACTGTCCCTGCTTCAGCTGGTTCTCAGGGTGACAAGGTTCGTTCGCTCACCTTCTCCATGGTTATTTATTTCTAAATCCTTAAATATTTTCTTTGCTTTTTATTTTGTGACCGTTTATATTCAGGTGAAACAGGATAGCTACAAAAAACCAAATTATGTTCAGATTTCTGTGGAACAATATTCACATTTAACTGGATTTGAGGATCAAGTGAAATCATACGAAGATCAAGTGAAATCATATGACGAACAAGTGAAATCGTATGATGAACAAGTGAAAAGATATGAAGATCAACAATTGGTATATGAAGATCAGATTAAGACTTTAGAAGATGAAGTCAAGGAATTGAACGAGCAACTATCTGAAGCGCATTCGGAGATAACCACAAAGGAGAATATGGTCAAACAGCACGGTAAAGTTGCTGAGGACGCAGTTTCAGGTGTGTTGATCATTCAATCTTATCATTGAAAATAATATTATTTGGTTGTTAATTTATTATTCTATTTTCTTAGGTTGGGAAAAGGCGGAAGCAGAGGCCGCAACTTTGAGAAATCATTTGGAATCAATGACTCTGTTAAAACTTACAGCTGAAGATCGAGCCTCACATTTGGATGGTGCTCTGAAGGAGTGCATGCGTCAAATAAGAAATTTGAAGGAGGAACATGAACAGAATGTGCAGAATGTCGTTCTTGCAAAAACCAAGCAGTTTGACAAAATGAAGCAAGAATTTGATGCAAGGATCGCAAATTTAGATCATGAACTCATGCGATCTGCTGCTGAAAATGCTGCTGTTTCGAGGTCTTTACAGGATCGTTCTAACATGCTGATTAAAATGAGTGAAGAGAAATCACAAGCGGAAGCGGAGATTGAGCTCTTAAAAAGTAACATCGAATCATGTGAAAGGGAAATAAATACTCTGAAATATGAATTGCATATAGTTGCTAAAGAGTTAGAAATTCGTAATGAAGAAAAAAATATGAGTGTCCGATCTGCTGAAGTTGCAAACAAGCAACATTTGGAAGGAGTGAAGAAAATAGCTAAGTTGGAAGGTGAGTGTCAAAGATTACGTGGGCTTGTAAGAAAGAAGTTGCCTGGGCCAGCAGCTCTGGCCCAAATGAAACTGGAAGTTGACAATTTGGGCCGGGATTATGGTGAAACTCGACCCAAAAGGTCTCCAGTAAAGCCTCCAAGCGCACAAAGTCCACAGTTTTCGGCATTGCCTGACTTTTCTCTTGACAACATACAGAAATACCAAAAAGAAAATGATTTGCTGACGGAGCGTCTATTGGGAATGGAAGAAGAAACAAAAATGCTGAAAGAAGCTTTGGCTAAACGTAATACCGAACTTCAAGCTTCTAGAAACATTTGTGCTAAAACAGTTGGCAAACTTCAGAATCTGCAAAGTCAACTGCAGTCAAATTCTCAAGTCAAAACTTCTATCAGTCAAAATGCAAGTAACCCGCCAAGTGTGGCCTCGTTTTCTGAAGAAGGAAATGATGACGATGTTAGTGTTGCTGGATCTTGGGCTACGGTGGTGATCACCGATAACAAAAAAGATAAGAACATTGAGAGTCCTCAAAGATCTGATAGTACAAACCGTTTGGAGCTTATGGATGATTTCTTGGAGATGGAGAAGTTGGCTTATTCATCAAATGAGTCACGAGTCGCCACTGACTCAGAGTTACAGAGTAAGGAAAAGTCTGAGTCTGATCCTTTGGAGAAACCAAATGGGGATGAGACTCTTAAATCTAAAATATTAACTTTACTGAATTCATTACCTAAAGATACAGATTCAGAAAAACTTTATGAAGAAATTAGCCGAGTCATACAGGGTTTACATGGAGCTGATGCTACATCTGGTCAACATGATCAAGAATTGTCTGCTGCTGTTTCCCGAATATACGACTTTATGTTACTTCTAGGAAAGGAATCGAAGTCTGTGTTGGGAACTTCTGTAGATGAGAATGGAATGTTCCAAAAGGTTGAAGAGTTCTCTGCTTCCTTTAAAGAGACTGAATCTAGCAAAATAAGTCTAAATGATTTTGTTCTTAGTGTTTCTGGTGTACTTGCTAAAGCTAGTGAACTCAGGTTCAGTTTTGAGGGGTATGAAATTAACGATGCTGAAGCCAGTAGTCCAGATTGCATTGACAAAGTTGCTTTACCTGAGAATAAGGTTAACTATTCAAATGGTTGTACACAATTTTCAGATACAACTTCTGATCCGGACGTACCTCATGATGGAAACTCAGTCCCGACCTCTGATTTAAACGTGTCATCATGGAAGTGCTCGTTGGAGGAGTTTGAACAGATTAAATTAGAAAAAGAGAATATGGTTATGGAACTTTCTAGATGTAATGAAAATCTTGAAGCCACTAAGTTACAGTTAACTGAAACTGAACATCATTTATCTGAAGTTAAATCTCAGCTGACAGCTGCCCAGAAGTTGAATGGTTTGTCTGAGACACAGCTTAAGTGTATGGCTGAGTCGTATAACTCACTCGAAGCTCGTGCTGGTGACTTGCAATCGCGGGTCAACCAACTGGAGTCAAAGATAGTTATGTTGGATAATGAGCTTGAGGAAGAGAGGAAAAGTCATAAGGATACTGAGGCAAAGTGCAAGGATCTTCTAGAGCAATTGCAAAGGTAAACTAGTTTACTTATTTATGTGAAAACTGTGGTTCGTTTATTCAGTGTAGATACGACTCTGATTTATCTTTTGGCCAACTATTTCAGGATTGAAACCTCCCCTGTTGCTGATATTGATGCCAAAAGTAACCAGGTGCGTCTTTATGTTTCTCTATGCTCATTCGTTTATCATCATAACAATCCCTTAAATTACTATTTAAAAAACTGAAAATTGTGTGATACATAATGCAACCTATATTTGCTTTTCCAGGGCCTTCACATCACAATATGTTACTTAATTCTCTTTTGGGAATTAGATAGCATATACATTAGTCCTCAAGGACTACTGACTTTAGAGTTTAGCTCTTCGTATCTTCTCGTAATTTAATGTTTCACGAGGGGCTAAAGAATATAAACATTTCCTATTTATAATGTCTAATTTTGTACACATTTTTCCCTATCAGCAAATTTCAAGACAAAATAGTTATCATCATTGTTCACTCCCCCATGAAATATGCATCTTCCTATATAATCTAATATATCCTTTCCTGGCATCTTTGAAATGAAAACTGCTTTTGTGCATGTTTCTTGTTAAATATAGTTTTTGGATTGATTCAAGTTCGCATAATTCCTATAATTTTCTCGTGACCGAGGCCTTTCAGGACCTTTAGCTAATAGTTAAGCACTTTATACAGTCTCAGATTGATATCACAAGTTAATGGAACAAAGAGCATTTAATGAGGTAATTCAATACAGTAGTAATAATAAATATTATGGTCCTCATTTTACAGGAGAAAGAACTGGCAGCTGCTGCCGAGAAGCTAGCAGAGTGTCAAGAAACAATATTTCTTCTAGGAAAGCAGTTAAAGGGTATGCGTCCTCAATCCGACTTCATGGGGTCTCCATTGAGTCAAAAAAGTCAAACCTTTGCTGAAGAAGTAGAACAAGAAAATGATGATGATGAAGAAGAATTAACCACTAGTAGTGGCATGAACCAGCAGCTTGGAAACGAATCCCCTATTCAATTAGACAACCCCGTATTCAGTCCAGATAGATCACCCTTGAGTTCAAAAACCTCAAAACATCGACCCACTAAATCAGGATCATCTTCTTCATCATCTAACCCTACGCCCGAAAAGAACACTCGTGGGTTCAGCCGATTCTTTTCTACAAAAGCAAAGTGAACCTAGACCCATGAATTCGTTTGTGTAGATACTATTGAAATGGAAAGTCTGGCATTTTGTGATTTGCGAGGTAAATTTTTGTATTACATGCCTGTATTTGATGTTGATGTTGGTCATGATCATGATCTTGATCTCCCACCATATATAATGGTTAAGCTAGTGTAATTTTTTTTTTTTTTTTTTGGTTTGTTTGACAGAAATGACATAAGTTTTCATGAAATATGTTTTTACTTGAAGAAACACTTATGTTGTGTTACTACAATGTTGTTTTGGTTATAACAAAACAGAGTGCTCTATTCCATTAATTCACGAAGGTGGGTGTAGTAGTAACATTATATATTACTCGTATGTTTTTCTTTGAATAATTTGTATGATTGTGAATTGTTTGTTGGTTAGCTTAAAAAGGTGGAAACTGGTGGGTATAGTAAAAAGTACAAATGATTAGTTTTGAAGTAGTCAGTAAAGATGCTTTTTTGTGAGCAAGTGTTGGTCAGATGATGAAAGGACCAAAAGAGTGGATAGCATCTCACCAAACAGGCTTATTAATTTGAGCTCATTCATGATTTCATGGTAGGTTCAAGCTTCGACCTGCCTCCTAACATTCAATAGCACTTCATACCCCACCAATGACTTCATATTGACTCAACTCCACAACTTCTTTTTCTTCTTTTTCCTTTAGAAGGATATAAATGAGTAACCAATCGAATATGTGTATCATTCCATATAAATTATACATAATTAACCGAGTAATGATATTTAGCCCTAACTATATAAGTTTAAAAACAGAAATAATAAATTTAGAGTGTGGTTCAGCAAGGCAGCCCCTCTAAGAAGGAATTAGTAGGCAGCCTCTCCACCAATTAAAAAGTGACATATGTCACCAAATTAATTTTCATTTTAATCTCTCTCATTTTTCATATATTCTAAATTCTACCTCTAACTTGTTCAATTACACATTCATGTCCACACTCAACCTCCCCCTAACCTGCGGTTAGTAGCCACCAACACCAGCGTAGTCGTCGGCCGTTGCCGGGTTCTTTTTTTACTAAATTTTTTTGTAAAAAACTCTTTTTTTTCAAAATTTATTTTAAACGTCTTTATTCGTTTTAATAACGTTTTTTACGTTACGTTTTTTTAACGTTTTTATTCGTTTTATATTTTTCTTTTCGTTTTTTTATTTTTTTTAACGTTTTTATTCATTTTTTTCGTTTTCTTTACTTCTTCTTCTTCTTCTTCTTTTTTTTTTTTTTTTATTTATTTTTTTTTTTTTTAATGTTTTTAAACGTTATTTTATTCGTTTCTAACGTTTTTTTTTAATGTTTTTTCCTTTTTTTTTTTTTTTTTTCGTTTTTATGACTTTTTATACTTTTTTTTATTAATTTGTTCGTTTATTTATGTTTTTAATGTTTTTATTTTTATTTTTTCACGGGTTTATTTTTACGTTTTTAACGTTGTTTACACTATTTTGATGTGTGTTGCTGCATTTTATATATACTGCATGTTATTTTTGATATTATTTACTGTATGTTATATATAAAATGGAACAACAAAACATCAAAATAACATGCAATTTGTATACGTGCAACAACAAACATCCAAATGACATGCAGTATGTATAAAATGCAACAACAAACATCAAAGTAACATGCAGTATGTGTAAAATGCAGCAACAAATATCAAAATAATATGCAGTATGTATAAAATGCAGTAAGAAACATTGAAATGACATACAATATATATAACATACAACAACAAGCATCAAAATAACATGCAGTATGTACAAAATGCAGCAACAAACATTAAAATGACACGCATTATGTATAAAATGTAGTAATAAACATTAAAATAACATGCATTACGTAAAAAAACAAAAAGAAAACAAAAAAACGAAAAGAAAATGAAAAAAAGAATGAAAACATAAAACAAACTAAAAGAAAATGAAAAAACAAATAAAAATGTAAAAATAAAGGTAAAAAACGTAAAAGGAACGTAAAAAAAAGAAAACACGAATAAAAACATTAGGAAAACGTAAAAAACGAAAAAATGTTAGTAGAATGTAAAAAACGTAAAGAAAAACGTAAAAAAGGGTAAAAAAAGATTTTGAAAAAAAAGGACAAATTTTTTTGAAGAAAAAGTTTTTGGAAATTTTTTTTTCTCGGTGACCGAGTAGTGGCGGCTGGTGGCTGCTGGCAGCAGGTGGTGGGGGGATGAAAGTGAAGGTAGAGAAGATGAAGGGGGGAGGGAGATAGTTATAAAGTGTGAGGGGAGAAAAAGAAAGTTGGATAAACGTGAAAAATGTGTATATGAAAATTTTATGTTATTTTTTTTTCTTAACTCTAACCTGATAGTTCTAACTAATTACAAAAATGCTACAATTATTAACCATTGATAAAAAAATGAATAACTAGGATGATTTGCTCACTCTTCTTTCTCTAAGTCCTCTTCCCTCATGATCCTAATTCATAAATTTATTGGTTGATAAAGTTTCAACTTATCACATTTCATGGTCAAAGTCTTATGCCAATTTTTAAGTCTATTTATTTAGGTATATCATATATCTATCATCTTCATAGTTTAATATATTAACTTAAATATCGGATCTATGAAGAAATTTTTGGTAAATATTAAATTAAATGACAGAAACAGTAAATAAGATGATAAAATGTGTAAAATATGTATGTCATGTGAAACGAAAATGATCATGATCATTGTTGGTTCCGATTTGTCAAATAAAACGTTTAACTACTAACAACAAATGTTAATAGACAAACAAATTCAAGTTTAAAGTTTTCTTTTATTGATTTGAATCAATTGAATACTTTACAAAGTTTACTTGCGGAAATAGACAAGACAGACAAGTCTAAGTAAACTAACTTGTGACAAATTTGGTCTTAACAGATTATCAGCGAAGAGCTAGCTGATAATACTCAGTGATCAACACTTAACAGATAAGTGAGGGCACTTGGTTCACTGATTAGCAGGAACGTGCTTTATCACAGGTTGATCACGAATACAAAATTTTGGACATTTAATATGGTTGTTGAGCGTGGTATTTATACTTTCACACAATGAGAGATAAGATCACCACGTGTTACAACCATATTGGTTGGGACAGTAAAGCAACTTCCAAGGTTTGGAAGTGATAGTACATCTTAGGAATAAAGTTTATATTTTACTTTAATTCTAGGTTACAGAAGAAGGTACAAGGAATTAAATGCAATTGTACAATAAGTGTTCGTACATATCTTAGAAAAGATATGCACGCTTTCTTGTGTGCTGCATAAGTTGACCTTCTATTGTACATTAGGTATTTGTCAGACCTAATGTACTTTCTGGGATAAAGGCATGAACCGCTGGTTAATAGAGCAGAGATGATTTCCACATCATTGAACTGCTCTCTGTCTATGTCCTCAGTCTTTGACTTCAGCAGGGGATACTTGTTCTTTTCAGCAACAACGTAAGTAACTTCAGAAGGTTAAGTGTTCATCGGTGAGTGATGAAGGCTTTATTAATACTTCAAGTTACAGGAGAATCACTGCTAACATATGCAGTGATTAGAGTAGATCAAAAGATATTCAAAATATAATTGTTCGCTGATCAGTTTGATCAGCGACAGTTTCTCTTTTCTATTCTATCTATTCACTGCTAACAGATGCAGTGAACTTTAAGAGCACTTTGTCATCTTACATTTAGTGGGGTCTCTGACTCAACAATCATGATTAACGAAAATGATCATGATCTTGCGTAACATCTTAAAAGCATAGGATCTGCTTACATATTCGATCTTACCATAGGATCTTATATTCTAGATTGATCTTATCTAATCTTACTCAGGATAAATTAATGAGTTAGAAAAATATAAATATGTTGATTTTTTCATATAAAAGTGTAAGAGATTAAGGGTGCGCTTGGTTCAAAGTGAGTTAGCATGTTGGTTTTGTTCAATATCGGTTGTTGGATTAGTTTCGTGTCAAATGAATCAATCGTGAGGAGGTAATTTCTCAACCCTCATTATGATTATGATAATTTATCAAATAATTATGATGAATTGGTTGAACAATATAAAAAATTGTGCAACGTTAGCTCTAAGGTAATTGATAAGAATGGTGTTTTAAAACTTGAAAACAACTAACTAATTGAGAAAAACAGAGAGTTTCAAAAACTCATTAATGATTTAGTCAAAAACAAGAAGTTTTAAGTTAAAACACTCCTTGTCGATTTTGTGAAAAATCAAAAGAAGAAATTGTGGGTTTTAAAAGAAAAACTGAATATTTCACTTGGTGAAACATATATAATGTTTTATAAAAGCAATGACTTGTTGAATGATTTTAATCAATGCTCAATGGTCATTAAATGACAAGGAATGACTTGATTTTTTTTCAAAATAATGAAACAACATGAAGCACCATTAAGTTAACCAACTTTGTTAGAGTTAAAGATTAAGAAGTGGGGAAAAGGCAACCACAGTCGACCCACAGCTCGATTGCTAACTCATTGTCCAAAACCGGAGGTTTATGAACCGGTTCAAACTCTATTTCAACGCATTAGCATTCATAACACCACTATTCAAATTGCTGATAAAGAAGAAATAAACAAGTTCTACAGATCAAAACGTTCAAAATAATGGAAGAGCTTCCAAAGAAACATGCATCAAATAAACTTTATGAGATACACCAATCAAAATGATTTTCAAAGATTCGTATACAAAAGAGTGAATGTTTACTATCAACATCCATATAAATTTTATCCTATTTGAAATGTGTGAGATTATGATACTTTTTATAGATATAATCTCTATCGTAGCATTCCTCAAAGACCACAAAGAATTGTGCAAAAATGGGTCAAAGTAGGAATATTTAAACAATTCCAGACTCAGGAAACATTGAGTACCAAGTTCTTGGAACAACTAATCAACTATAGGCAAAGAGAAAGGGAGATCTTGAAGATAATGAACGGGTGATTGATAGTGGTTGCTCCAAGTAGATGACAGACAATAAAGAACTATTTGAAAAATATAGACCGATAGATGGAGGAACCGTTGTGTTTGGAAGTGATCAAAGCGTAAAGGTCATTGAAAAAGGTGATGTCAATCATGAGAAAATAACATTCTCAAATGTGGTATACGTTTCTAACCTTGCTTTTAATTTGCTTAGTGTAAATAGCATAGTAGATAGAAAAATCAAATTTAGCTTTGATTTATAAGGATGCAAGATAAAATTTAACAAAGAATTGGTATTTATGGGGATTGGAAGACATGACTTGTTTACATGAAAATTAAGTGACAATGAATATGTGAATATATTTCTTGCATAACTTGTTGATAACTTTACGTTGTGGCATAGGAAACTAGGACATGCTAACATGAAACAACTTCAAAAGTTGTCATCTAAAGACCTAGTTAGAGAGCTTCCGAAAATAAAGTTTGATTGCCATTTTTGTGATGCGTGTAAAGTAGGAATACAAGTATGTTAGTGCATTGGTTGGTTTAAATTAATTGTAAATTATAATGTTGAAATGTATTCCTTTTGTTTTGATGAATGCAAGGTTATTAAAATAGTTTTATGTTTTACGGGGCAAACCAACAAGAGAAAGAAGTTTTAATGTGGATAATAGGTCCACGATCCACTCATGGTTTGACTGTGGGTCGACCGTGATTTTTCTGGAACAATTCCACTGTAACACCCCGCTCCATTAATAAAACAGAAGGTCACTTTATTACTAAGTAATTAAAGTCATAATAAATGTTTTTGAATAGTAAATAACCAAAGTCTAAAAGCAACCATAAATGTGGCTCCAAAGGGTACTTTAAAATCTTAAAATCATAAATATAAGTCCACACTAGTAAATTAAATGTAGGTTTCTAAGGCATCTCCAAAGTCTTGAAGCTCTCGTACTCATCCCATAGTACCTTGATTACCTGCTGCAGGAAAAGGAAATGCGGCTGAGCGAATTTCTCAATGCGCGGATGTTGAGAGAAATAAACGGTAACAATAATAATATCTTAAATGTAAGAATGAAAAGATATAAATAATTAAAATTTTCCAAAATTCACATGTCGAGTAACACCACCCATACACCAGATTAAACAAATGAAGTAAAGGCTGAAACAATGAGGGGTTTTGTTAATGTATACTGAGTACCCTACAATAATATCACATCGCAAATCCTATATACCATGAATAACAGACTTATGACTCCATGTGTTTCCCCTAATCGGAAGGTGTGTATGGCACTACACTACACGACCGCACTACACAAATCATATCATAACATAGCTTTGGATGCGTCCATACGCCTCCAAATAATCTAAAGGCTCACTCCCAAGCATAAACACACAAATCACATAATATAACCAAAGTTGAAATGCCATGGACTAATCACACTACCACAGATAGTGCCAAGTCATTAGTGCCACAATGACTAGCATGTGCTACCTCCACATGATGTTGACTCGGTATAACTATCTCATGTCTACAAAATTCTAGGGTTCTATGGTCTTACATTGAGCAGATAAACCAACCACACACCAGATTATGTCCACATATAGAACCTAAATTCAAATGAATTCACAAAGTTTCTCCAAATCATTTTTCACGGAAAGGTTTTTCAAAAGTTTCTACAATATATCAACTCTCAAATAATAATTAATCTCAATATAAAGAATAAGCTCAAGGAAGTATATCATAATGAATATCAATGAAATTTACAAGAATATCAAAAGCTTTTAGGATATAAACAAGGAATGTCAAGATAACGCTGAAAGAAGTGTACAAACATCCGAACCTGAATAAGTATCTAACGCTCTCAAGATCAGAATGATGCTCCCCAATCCTCCACAACTTCTATAATTTGACTAAATTTAGAATATTGATTTTAGTTTTCTAGTTCTTGTTTTTCCTATTTCCCATTTGTGATTGTTTATATATTTTTGTCTTAACTTTAAAGTCCTATTTAATTTTATTTAACAGGTCGAATTCAAGGTTCACAAAATTTTGTGTATCTCTTAAAAGAACACTCCCAGATCTCATTAGCATTGATATATAAAATCATTAAGTATTCAAGGGGAAAAACGGTAAATTAAGCATTCTTCTAATTTTTTTGGTAACCTTACTCATAGTTCATGGTCTAAATGAAAATATCATCTCCTTCCTGTACGTAGGAAGAATCAATTTATTTTTCTTATATGTTTCGATTTTCTTGTGTTTAATTCTATGGATTACATAAAAATAGTTATATGGTGTATTAATATTAAATTACAGTTTGCGATTCACTAATAACATGTATATTTTAAGAGTCGAACCCTTCCGATATCGTTACCAAAAACAACGACTTTAACAGTTGGTTACGGTACATTCCAATCAAAACTGTAAAAGCCAGATAATAGAGTCTAATAACATGTTAATGTACAAGATGGGTTAAGATTACCTTCGAAACCAGACCAAGTACGACTTTAACGGTTGGTCTAATAACATCTAATAACATGTTAATGTACAAGATGGGTTAAGATTACCTTCGAAACCAGACCAAGTTCGTACCGAAACTTGATTGCAAGCCTCCCGCTTGGACTTGGTACGCAATCATTGCTCTCACTGTTTCTAAATATATGTTTTTATAGTTTTTTTTTTTGGAGTGAATGAATGAATTGGAATGATCACGTATTTGAGTTATGGGATTGTGTTGACCCCTTCAAACCTTGTCTAACTCCAAATTTCAATCTTTCTTAATAGTATATTTATATTTACTTTATAAAGGTAACTTATATTAAATAGTTTAAAAGTCACAACATAATTATTAATTAATATACTATACTATTTGATTGAAATACATATCATATGCTTACAGGTTTTTATATCATTCCCTCCTAAAAATGATGTTGTCCCAAAATCAGCAAATTAATATTTGGTCTTACTTTGATTCCGATTATTATAACATATCTGTCTAAAAGGATTTCGTCTTGGAAATCCATGAAATTAAAGTTTAATCATATTGTTCTTATTATGGTTATTATAACATACCCCCCGAAAAGAATGATTTCGTCCCCGAAATCAAAGAAAATTTGAAATCTAACCTTTAAGCAAATAGATGAGGGTATCGTTCGTCAATAGACCCCTAAAAGGGTTCGTTTTATTACAAAGTAATCGTTACTCACGAGCTAGAATTCCTTGTGCTTCCTCTTTACACGAGAGATCTTCTCAAATCTTATGGAGTGGATATTGTACTATGTGAAGTGGAGAGTAGTTGTATCCTCGTATATAGATACGTGCAACACATTATGCACATGAGACAATGTCAGGGGTAACTCTAGGCGATAAGAAACCCTTCCAACTCTATCAAATATCTCAAATGGACAAATTAGTCTGGGGCTAAGCTTTCATTTGAAGCCAAAACGATGAACGCCTTTGAAAGAGAAACTTTAATAAGAACATAATGACCAGTTTTCAATTTGAGTGCTCTTCGATGCTTATCAGCATAACTTTTCTGACGTGTGTGAGCTTCCTTCAACTTTTGTTTAGCCACTTCAACCTTCTCATTAGTAACTCTGACTAACTATGGTCCTTCGTTACTTTCTCACCAGGCTTGTTCCAATAAATCGGGGCTCTACATGTTCTTCCATATGGCATCTCATAGGTGACATATCGATACTTGAAAGTCCCCTTTGAACGGATCCAAATGAGATTGTAACGTATATTAGGTTGTAGAATGGTATAATACACTAAACAACAACAAAACAAGTGAAATGCAAGTGTTTATAATGTATATTCGTATGTATTCGAACCTAGCACAGTATATTCGAATATATCAGTTTAAAAAGCGTACAAATGAAGTATTATAAGTTAGTATTTATACTCAGCTAAGTTCGTACGAACTTAGCTGCTTCTAGGTTCGTACGAACTTACCATGTTCGTACGAACATGTAGGTTCGTACGAACTTACACAAAGACAAACAAAAAGCTTAAGTTAATAATAAACACATTTATTAACTACAAAACTAATTACAAAACTAACTATTAAAAAATAAGAGTTGTTGTCACAAAACATGCACCAAGACTCCCCCTTGACAATAGCTCTCTCTGTCTTTAGTCTTCTGGCTCTGTCGATCTTGATTCTCGTTCAACTCTGTCGACTCTCAGCCCAAAAGCTCTTTTCCACGCACACTTTCATGACCTTCTGATATCTTCGGCCTTCATGCCTCCAACTGTCTCTGTACAAGATCTTGTTTACATGAAGCTTCATCAGGTCATCCTTCGACAAGTTACCAGATGTAAACTGTCATACACTCTCAGCAACACATTTTCATCAGCTTCTTCCATTACTGCTTCAGCTGACTTGCTGTCAACGTACCACCACTTGAGATTTGAAAGAACATTATGTGGCATTTTCTTCAAAGGAACCCTCTTCAAGCACTTTACTGGTCTGTAGACTATCTTCATCCACGACTTGTTAGTAATTGGGTCAATCCTGGTCAGATCAGGTACTCTCCTGCCTTCTCTTGGTTTCAGATCAACGAACTGATTCGATCTTCCTTCACGCTTAACGATCCTCTCTAAAGTCTGAGCGTAAGGATCATTTCCGATATTCACCAAGTCTAGCCAGGCTAGTTCCTTCAACTCTATCTTCGACAATGTGCTAAAGACCTTCAGTTTGTTCCTGAGATACTGAATCCCATTATATCTCTTGATTATGAACAGTTTAAGCTCATTGTCATAAAACCAACTGATGATGCCCTTATTCAGCTCGCCTGATCTTCTGACCCTGATATCACTCTTATATTTGATTTCTGGTTCCTTCTCTATTTTCCTAAACCACAGCTTCTTCAACTCTTTAAGAGTGATATCAGGGTCAGAAGATCGGGCGAGCTGAATAAGGGCATCATCAGTTGGTTTTATGACAGTGAGCTTAAACTGTTCATAATCAAGAGATATACCAATTGAAAGTCCCCTTTGAACGGATCCAAACGAGATTGTAACGTGTATTAGGTTGCGGAATGGTATAATACACTAAACAACAACAAAACAAGTGAAATGCAAGTGTTTATAATCTATATTCGTATGTAATCGAACCTAGCACAGTATATTCGAATATATCAGTTTAAAAAGCGTATAAATGAAGTATTACAAGTTAGTATTTATACTCAGCTAAGTTCGTACGAACTTAGCTGCTTCTAGGTTTGTACGAACTTACCATGTTCGTACGAACATCCTAGGTTCGTATGAACATGTAGGTTCATACGAACTTACACAAATACAAACAAAAAGCTTAAGTTAATAATAAACACATTTATTAACTACAAAACTAATTACAAAACTAACTATTACAAAATAAGAGTTGTTGTCACAAAACATGCACCAACAATACTTACATGCCAGTTGTTATTATATGTAAACTCAACCAAGCAAAGATAGTCTTCACAACTTCTTGTCCAATTTAAAGCACAAGCCCCTATCATGTCTTCTAACCTCTAAATAGTCCATTCTGACTGACCATCTTTCTGTGGATGAAATTCCGTATTTCAGCTTTGTACGAAAAGCTTTCTGAAACCCCTTCCGAAACTGTGAAGTAAAACGAGGATGTCGATATGAAACTATTGACACTGGGGTGCCATGAAATCTAATAATCTCCTTTTGATAAATTTTCGTCAACTAACTAGCAGAGTACGTCTCACAAATAGCTAAGAAATGAGCTGATTTTGTAAGACGATCTACCACGACCAAGATTGCATCATTATTTTTGAACGTTTTTGCTACGACTGTTATCAAATCTATAGTAATGTGAGCCTACTTCTAGATAGGGATATCTAGCTACCGTAATAACCCTCTAGCTCGTTGATGTTCTATCTTCACTTGCTGACATGTAAGACATTTTGCCACAAACTCTGCCACATCTTTCGTCATTCCACTCCACCAAAAATGTTTATTCAAATATCGGTACATTTTTGCAGAACTAGGATGAATAGAAAATGGAGAACTATGAGTCTATGTCTGTAATGCTTCTCGAATCTCTGTATCATTAGGAACACATAATCTGTCACCTTACGACACAACTTAAAGCTCATCAACTCGGAGCTCGTTTGTTTATCGTTCTGCAATTTTTGCCCAATGGTCCACAACTCTTCGTCTTCCTTCTGAGCTTCTTTTGTGTGTTCGTGTACCTCTAGACGTTCCAAGTCAGATATGATTTCAGGTTGAGTAGTAAGGCACAATAAGCTTCCTGAACTCTTCCTGCTAAGGGCATCCGCAACAGGGTTTGCCTTTTCAGGATGATACTCAATGTTGGCATCACCTTCCCATGTTGCATAAGGACACAAAACCTTTATTAGACGCATCATCGTAAACCTGAAAACCACCGGTTCCCTCTTGCATAACAAGAATCGGCGCAGTAACTAATCTCCTCTTCAACTCTTCAAAGCACTTCTCATGTTCATCGTTCCATTCAAATTTGGTCACCCTTTTTCGTTAATTGCATCAAAGGTAATGCTAAGGATGAAAAACCTTCCACAAAACAACGATGATAACCAGCTAAACCTAAGAAACTTTGTAGGATCAACTTCAATTCCATCTCCAGATACCATATGACCGAGAAAGAAAACATGTTCTAACCAAAATTCACATTTGGAAAATTTGGTAAACAATTTTTCCTAGCCAACGATTCCCAATGCGATACGTAAGTGCTCTTCACATTGATCCTTCGACCTTGAGTATACCAAAATATCATCAATGAAAATTAAAAGATTTTATCCAGATTATCAAGAAAGACGTGATTAATCAGATCCATAAAGAGAGCCGAAGCATTCATCGACCCGAATGACATAACCAAGAATTCATAATGCCCATAGCAAGTACCAAATGGCATTTTTGGAATACCTTCTGATCTCACCCGGAGCTGATGATAGCCAGGGAGATACATTTGGCGTTATGAAACCACGGTTTAACAACTCTTTCAACTGCTCTTTCAATTCCTGCGACTTTAAATGTGCCATTTAGTAAGGCGCCTTAGAGAGAGGTTCAACACCGGGAGCAAGTTCAATTCTAGATTCTACCTCTTTGTCTAGTGGTAATCTAGGGAGTTCCTTGAGAAATACATCTTGGAATTCTTTAACAATCGGATGATCATCAATGCTTTTGTGATATCATGAATAGCTACCAAATACCCCTCACAACCGCTAAGTACTAGTTTCCTTGCTTTCAAAAGTCCACTTGGTGACGTTCCTTGATACACAAAGTTTGGTTTTAGTGGCATCTCCGAATACAATTCGTTTACTATAACAGTCAACATATGTGGTGTGGAAATAGCCAATCCATTCCCAAGATAATATCAAAATCTTGCATCTCCCTAGGAAGTAATTGGGCTTGAAGAACATTATTTTCAATTGATATGGGACACTCAAGGTATACGCTAGTAATAGTCACATAATTTCCCATCGGGGTAACAATGCAAATAGGTGGATGTAATGCATAAGAATGCGGATTAACACGTTGAGAAAAATATAATGATATAACTGAATGAGTAGCACCAATATCAAATAAGACATGAGCCTTATTACCAAGTAAAGTAAGAATGCGAGAAACGGTACCTTGAGCTTGTGCTGCCTTACGTGTAGTCATCGTGAACACTCTACTATTGGGTGTCTGCACATCATTTCCTTAATTCCTCGAATTAGTACAATCCTTGGTCATATCTCCCTGGACACCACAGTTGAAACATGCTCCAGACACTTTATAACAAGTCCTTCTTAGATGGTTAGCCCTACACTCTGAACACGCTGGAATTAGAATCCTATTTAGGTTGTTTTTATCAGCTGAACTCGATCGCCTTCCTGAAACCTGAACTGCTTGCCTATGATTATTTCCCCTGTTATGCTAAGACCTCTGACCCTGCCACTGTCCCTGACCAGTATTGTTGCCCCTCTTCTGATACGATCTATCCCCTTGCGACTGCCTTGATTGATTACCATGAGATCGGTCCCCCTAATCACGCTGATACACTGAATGGAACTTACCATGACGGTCTAAAGCCGAACCGCAGTAGTCATCATCTATGTTTCTCTTCCTACCGTTAGCAGCCTGATAAGCGAGAAACTCAGCTCGTCCCAACTTTAGAGTTTTAGTCGCGTTGGCCACATCAGATACGGTGGCACTCCTAGTGGTAACTATTTGTCACCAATGTTCAAAAAGCAAGCCCAACTTAAATTTCTCTAGTTGCTCTGCTGTCGTCCTTGCTGAACTACCAGCGATTTCAGCCACTCTAATGAAACGTTCCGTGAAAGCATTGATAGACTCACGAGGATTCTGTCGAATATTAAGGTACTCTTGTTTATATGCT
Organism: Logfia minima; assembly: GCA_963921325.1. Taxonomy (NCBI): domain Eukaryota; kingdom Viridiplantae; phylum Streptophyta; class Magnoliopsida; order Asterales; family Asteraceae; genus Logfia; species Logfia minima. The sequence continues at coordinate 9,090,836 of OY992767.1, forward strand.
TCTCTGTCGGCGATAGGAAAATAATGTTGATAAAATACTTTAAGAAAATCATGTTATGCTAGAGCCTTTCAATACCCGTCTCCTTCTTCTGATTTCACTACTTGCCACCATCTGTTAGCATCCCCTTCTAAATTATAAGTCGCCATTAGAAATTTTTGACTTTTAGTACAGTCTAAAACTTCAAATATCTTCTCCAAATGTGCAATCCATTTCTAGCATCTAAAGGTGTTTTTTCCCCACGAAAAGCTTCAGGTTTCTATTTATGAAATTTCTCTAGCAAAAAATGAGCAGGAAGTGTACCGACCACACTAATAGCAGAGTTATTGCTATTATTTCCAAGTAGCTTACCATTGTTCACCCCATTATTCTTTGCCATTTGATTTTTTTGAATTACAACATTCACCGATTGTGGAACAATTTGAGCAATAGCAGCTGGAAATGCTTGATTAGTTGCGGTTAGGATAGGTGAATCAACGTTCCCCGCGTCCTTATTGTTGTTAGTTTCATTATGGCGATTGCTAGCATCTATATCTCTTCTAGGAGGCATCTATAAAGGAAGAGATTGAAAAAATATTAGCATTTATTAGAATCAAATTAAAGACGGTAGAGTACATAATAAAGGAAAAATAATCCTATCTCATCGTCTACCCAAAACTCACAGGTCAAACCTAAAGGCAAACTACAAGAAGTAACCTTCGCTTGGTTGATTTCACTTACAATAACAGTTGGCATGCATGTATCGATATGGCACCTTATGAGATGCTATATGGAAGGAAATGTAGAGCCTCACTTTGTTGGAAGGAGCCCGTTGAGAAAATGATTGAAGGACCCGAGTTAGTGAGAGTTACTAATGAGAAGGTTGAAGTGGTATACTAAAGGTTGAAAGAACTTTTCACCCATCAGAGAAATTATGTTGATAAGCATCATACGTCACTCAAAGGTGTTCATCGTTTTGGCCTTAAAGGAAAGCTTACCCGAGATTCATTGACCCGACAAAGTGGATATAATAACCCGTAAGTATATGATATGTATTTCAATTAAATATTATAGTAGTAATAATATATCTATACCCCTTATAAACCATTTATCCTTCTTTTACTTAATGTTTAATATGTGAAGATGCAAATTGTCTATTTTACCCTTTTATCTCCTCAAATAACATGACATGTTATTATGGAAAGTAAAACCTTTACACGATATAATATATTTATATAATATTACACAATCATGTTGTTATTGGAAGTTTAATTAGAACACACATTCCTACTTGTTATTTAGAGAAAGAATCACATGGGTGTCTTTGATTTTAAAAACCGGGCACACGATTTCCAATTTTTTGAATAATTTTTTTTTATTTTAGATTATATTTTATTCATGTCTTTTGTTACACTTCTTAATGTTACGTCATGTTTATTATTATCAATCTTTATCAGGTCTTTCGTCTAAAAAATATTATTCGCATCAACCTTGCAATGGTTAATCACTTCTTCTATCGATTTTGATAACCATTCCGCTGCATTGCGCGAGAAATTTACTAGTTACTTAATAATTATGTCGTGACTTTTAAACTAACTAATAGGAGTTAACTTAAATCCCGTTTTAATAGTAAATAAAAGTATTTTAATAAAGATGATTAAAGTTTGCAAGTTGGCAAGGTTGAAGGGATCAACACAATCCCATAACTTAAATCCCGTTTTAATAGGGCATGACGATTTGTGTTTATTGGCAAAATTTTATTTATTAACAATCCATGATCATTCTAATTCATTCATTCACTCCAACAAAATCAAAACAGTCCGATATCATTCCAATTCATTCATTCACTCCCCAAAAAACATATATTTAGTGAGAGCGACGACATACGTATCAAATCCAAGCAGGAGGTTTGCAGTCAACTTCCGGTATGACCTTGGTCTCGTTTTGAAGGTAATCTTAACCCATCTTGAATATGTAGGTGTTATTAAACTCTATTAATCATATGGCCTTTACAGTTTTGATTGGAATGGGCCATAACCAACCGTTAAAGTCACCATTTTCGCTAACGATATCGAAAGGGTTCGAGTCTTAAAATATACATGTTATTTGTGAATCAGAATCTGCAATTTAATAGTAATACACCATATCATGTTATAACTAGTTTTATGTAATCCGTAGAATTAAATAAAGGGCAATTGAAACATATAAGAAAACAAAAATTGATTCTTCGTACGTACAAGAAGGAGATGAGATTTTCGTCGTCTTGATATTGATACTTTCATTTTAGACTCTGAACTATGCGTAAAGTTACCAAATGAATTAGAAGAATGCTTAATTTTCCATTTTGCCCCTTGAATACTTACTGGTTTTATATATCAATGCTAATGAGACTTGGGAGTGTCTTTTAAGAGATATATAAAATTTTACGGACCTTGGATTTTGCCTGTTAAGTAAAATTAAATAGGAATTTAACGTTAAGGAAAAAGTATATAAATAATTATAAATGGGACGTGAGATATAGGAAAAACAAGAACTAGGAAACTGAAATCAAGATTCTAAATTTAGTCAAATGATTTTATGTAAACGTTATAGAGGATTGGGGAGCATCCTTTTGATCTTAAGAGCTTTAGATACTTATTCAAGTACTGATTTCCATACTCTTCTTTTAGCGTTATCTTGACATGCTTTGTTCATATCTTTACGAGCTTTCGATATTCTTGTAACTTTGTCTGTTATTCATTGTGATATACTTGCTTGAGCTTATTCTTTATATTGAGATGAATTATTATTTGAGATTTGATATATATTGGAAAATTTTGAAAAACCTTTACGTGAAAAATGATTTTGAGAAACTTTGTGAATTTATTTATTGCAAGCTATCTTGATTCATTTGATTTAGGTTCCATATGCATGGTAGACATAACCTGGTGGGAGGTTGGTTTATATGTTCACTATGCGAACATAGAATCCTAGAATTTTGTAGACATAAGATAGGTATACTGAGTCAACTACCTGTGGAGGTACCACATGCTTGTCATTGTGGCGCCAGTCACTTGGCACTATCTGTGGCGATGTGATTAGTCAACGGCGTCTCCCCTTTGGTTATATGATGTGATTTGCGTGTTTATGCTCGGGAGTGAGCCTTTGAATTATTTAGAGGAGTATGGATGCATCCTAGGCTATGATATGATATGATTTGTGTAGTGTGGTCGTGTGGTGTAGTGCCAATTGAACACTCGTGTCTACGATTCGTCATTTAAGTTGTGACAACCCTCAAATTTTGGTTAATTCCGTACAATTTAATCACGTGCATTTAGGCTAATTCCCTATTAAATTAAAGTGAATTCATTTTTATCAAATAAAGTGTAGCACAAAGCCCGTGTTTGCATATGAGATGCAATGAATTTTAATGCGAGATGCATTTATGAATTTTGAGAATTAACCGAGAAAATCGGTAGAAATCGAATTTCACGAGCGTTGGTGATTCTTTTGTGAAAATAACGTAAATCTATAAAATTATATAGTCGTTATTATTATTATATTGATATTTATGCTAGGAAATAGGCATAACAATTTTAAATTCGATAAACGTTCACGCGAAATAGAAAACGTGCAACGAATGAGATAAAACGTAAATTAAATCGGTTAACCTATCAATCGACTCCCGATTATTATTAAGATCAAGTAATATAAGGTAAACTACTATTAATAATCTAATTGAAAGCATGAAGTGCCGAGAAATCGAATCAAACAATTTATCCGATTCAATTATCACAAAGCCGTAGAAAATCCCGGTTAATGATAAACGAAGCATCGATAATCATTTGAATGATGATTCCATCAACTTGTGACATCCTAATAACCCTAATCTATGCTAATCAACCTTAATCTACCCTAACTAAACCTAATTAACCCTAATCATACGACTAACGACTAAACTAATCGAGATTAGCGATTAATGATCAAAATATCTAGCCTAATTATGTTTAACCTTCAAAAGGACCCCCCCTTTCCTTTCCCTCTCCAAAATCAGCCAAAGAAAGGGGCCCTAGGGACCCCTTTGATCCCTTCTCCTTGATCCCTAAAACATGGAACATGCATGCCATGCTTCTCCTCCCCTTACCCCTTTGATTTCCCCTCATTTGCAACTCATTCTTCACCAAAACACACACAAAAATTCTGCTCACTCTCCCTCCCCTAACCCACGTTTTTCAGCAGCCCCAAACCTCCCTTCTTGCTCAAGAACACCCACCACAAGTCCATCATTTCACCACCACTCCACCACCTTGAACCACCATGCATCACCACACCTAAAACCCTCCTTTTACACTCGTTTTACTCACAATCAAAAGCATATTTCGTTTTCATTTCATTCCCATGGTAAAATAACCTTAAACATACGGATTTGGAGCTAGGAGGCCAAGAACACCAAGCTCAAACCTTCATTTTGCCCTATTTGCTCTTTTAATGCATTGTAAGGAAAATCTACCTACAAACCCTTTAGATCTTTTATAAAATGCTTAATTTATGGTTATTGTGTGCTTAGATGTTCACTCTTGCCAAGATCTAGTTTGAAAAATCGTATTTACATGTTTCATAACCAAGTTATACTAAAAATCACCAAAACAGTCCATAAACAACAATTTGAAATCCGGACAGAAAGTTGTGTCAACTTTGAAGCTTCATAACTTGGTCAAATCTTGATGAAATTACGTGTTTCTTGGTTCTAAAGTTAAGTTCAAGAAGTTAGCTATCAAAACCCACTGGATTCATAATTTTTAGATGAGTATTACTATTTTAAAATGACTTTCTAAGTTAAAGTGTACAAGCTGTACTGTTGGGACAGAAAATAACCCGACTTTAAAATATCATAACTTTCAAACCGTAGATCTAAACAAGTTGATTCTTTTTGCTGAAGGTCAAAAATTGTGTTATCTTTGAAAGTTGTATGATCTCATTTTGTGAAGTTAAGTAAAAGTCAAGATACATACGGATCTATGACTAACTGTCTAAAATAAGAACTGTTTGACCTTTGTGTGATGTAAAATACATTTGGACCCCTTAAACTCAACCAAAAATTACAAATCTTACGTTTCTGGAAAGCTAAGACATAGAGGAACTTTTACAATAATTATCATAAATTTTGGAACATGTTTGACAAGTCAAAACCGTAACCAAAGTTGACCTAAAAATTGGACAGAATCTGTTAGAAATGGTTCAACTAAACTAAAAAGGATAAAAATGATATAAACCATATATTAAGGACTTTTAATGTAAAGATTTGTGTAATTCATGTAATTAGATGTAAAATAAGTATTAGAACAACTTAGAACAAAATCTAGATTATTAAACTTTAAGTTTATAAAAGTTAAGTGTTAAAAAAATAGAATAAATAAGACTTTAGGGACTATATTGCAAAAACATAGGAAGTAGGGACTTTTATGCAAAATCAGTAAGTTTAAGATATTTTAAATAAATTAATAAATTGTAAATAATAAAAACGAGACTTAGATATTAAACGAGGATTTAAAATTGAAAACCGTAGATTAAAAACGCGAAACTACTTAATTAAATGATAAACGTATAAAAATCGTTTAATTAGGAATTTAATTGGAAAATCAATGAATAAAAAGGGTATTTGAATATTAAGCGTGACTTAGAATGTTTAGAACGGAATTTAAAAAAAAAAAAAAGTAGATAATATTGTAATAATAAATGTGTGAAGATTAATTTGTAAAACGTATAAAGATATTAATATGTATATATGAATGCCCATATGAATATATATATATACATATAATTGGCTAACGTATGATAACGACAAATAAAATATATATATATATATATGTGCTTATGAGTATAAATATACATAGTAACGTTTAAAATATTATACTTATAATGAAAATGAATATATATATATATATATAAAGATGCATGGATGAGTATAATTATATATATGCATGTACATATTGAAATGGATGACTGGATGATAATTGTATTAACGAAAGTGAAATTGAATATATATGTAAAAGTAACTATCTAATTGAGATGTATATATATAACTAAGTGGACGAATGTGTAATGAATAAAAGAAAGATATGCGTTAATAATATAATACGTTTAATAAGGTATGTCTAATGTGGACTTAAATATATTTTAATGATTTTGAAAACAAAGTGGGATCACAACGTGTCGTTCTTTTTTAAATGAAAGTGGGATGTTTTCAAAAGCCGATGATGGCAAATATTACGAATCTTGTTGAGTGAACAACTGGCATAGACTGACCATTGTGTCGTCTGCCGATATTGACTTAAGCTCTTACGTTTAGGACGTTAAGAGGCTTACTTGGACAATTGTATTTAAACTATTTTGCTAGCACGCTCGGACTCCAGGTGAGTTCACAGCCCCGTTTTTACTGCTTTTAATGCTTTTGACTTGGGGTGAAAAACATATAACTGAACTGTATGCGATTATTAAAACCTGACATTGTATCCTTATGGGAGACTAAGGTGGTAAGTTGTAGTGCCGAAGACCTAGCATGCAATACTATAACCATTAGTTAGTTGACATCTAACCACTGAGTATACAGATAGTACTATCAGGTCTTACAAGCCTATCCCAGTTTGTTTAAAGTTAGTCGCACTAACCTGCGACTTCGTTCGCGTGTTCTTTGGGGATTAGTATACTTAACCGGTCCAGGCAAATGTTCCAATCTATTGTTGTGTTGTGGTTTGGTTATAGGCTTAGTTTCGGCATATTAACTCGTCGGTTTAGCTAACCCTCGGGGGATCGTAGTCAGAGGTTTTGATTGATTTAAATTGAGAATAATCGCACAATAGGCCTTCGATGCCATTTTTGAACTATTGATGAAATGTTTATAAATGATGGTTTATGATCGAGTCATTAAACCTGTGAATTCACTCAACGTTATGTTGACTTTTTATAAATATGTTTTTCAGGGGAATTAGCTATGTCGTAAGACACATGCATATTGGGACCGTACCTGCCACGATAAATTAGGATGCCATATTTTCAATTAAAATAAATGGGAATTGTTATGATATTAACAGACTTGTATTTTATATTTATGGAATCCCAAATCTTGTAAATGGTTGAAATGATGTATTCGAGAAAAATTCTCTTTTAACGGTTTAAATCACCGTAACATTGTAAAACTATTATTGGCATCCTGATAATATAGATGTTCTGCGATAATCATACGCTCGAGGTAATGTTATTCGATCCTCGTCACGCCCCGAAAGCTTCCGCATGATTAACTGTAAATGTCAAATTTGGGGGTGTGACATAAGTCAATGTTAGTCAATTCTTAGTTGCTTAAATAATATGAGTTAGATTACTACTTTTATGAATTTGTAACACGTCATAAAACAAAGTTATTTTACCTTCTTTTAGTTAAATAAGATTAGTGTTGTGTTCTTAATAAAGAAGAAATAATACCTTGAATGTTTTTCATTCCTACTGGTGAAAAGCTTTGAACTTTAGTGGAGAAGTCTCGATATCGCGTAATTCGAGAGTGGATTAAGGTGGACTAGTTAACGGTCACCCCAACTACTATAAATCGTGGTGTTTCTTGGTGATATTCTTCTAACCCTTAACTCTTTAATTATTTTCATATTGACTTTTTCTATAATTGCTAGTTAAGTATGATTCAAGTTTCAAGCAAATGATTTTAATTTGATAAAATCGATAAATAATCATAGAAAGTGATTCACCCCCTCCCCACCTCTCTCACTTACTTGCAAAGTCCATACTTATCATAAGCCTAAAAACTTTGTTTCAGTTAAAAGGTGTTTTGAGGTTTTACACATTGATTTATTTGGTCCATCACCTATCCAAAGTTTGTTTGGAGGCTATTACACTTTGGTTATAGTTGATGACTACTCAAGAGACACATTGACACTATTTTTAAAACATAAAAGTGAGTCTTTTGAACGATTTGAAATTCTTAGCAAAAATATTCAAAACCAACTTGGTTATATGATTATTTCAATCGTACCGACCATGGTAGAGATTTTGATAATGAAGTGCAATTTGGAGCATTTTGTGGCCACCAAGGTGTAACACATAACTTCTTGGCTCCTTGCACTCCTTGATCCAATGGGTTTGTTGAGAGGAAGAACCTAAAGTTACAAGAAATGGATAGGACAATGTATATACGAACTTACTAAGTTCGTATCCACTCTAAGTTCGTACAAACCTATAAGTTCGTATGAACCTACAAAATATACAATCAAAACTTAAGTTAATAATTACAATGATTAACAAAATGACTTCTAAAACTAACTATTACAAACTGGAAGCTGTTGTCACACAATATGCACCAACAAATACCTCATCACACAACTTATAGGTTCGTACGAACTTAGGTGCCTATATATACACAAGTCCGGAAGTTTTAGAAAAAAGGTTCGGGGTAAAGAAACGTTAAGGAAACGAGTGATTACAAAAGATTTGGAAGTTAGATTGTTGTTATTAGCTTCCAAAGTTTTGTATTATCACTTAGTATTCAAGGTATTCGAAGTTGCAGGTTGAAACGAACCCAGATCTGAAAATGAGTTTTTCAATAGCTTTTTGTACGAACTTAGAAAGCTACGTTCGAACTTACCTGGAATACCATTCGAACTTAGTTATTGTTCGGACATCCTAAGTTCGTACGAACTTATCTGTTGGAAAATTCCTAAGTTCGTACGAACTTAACTCTCACGAGTTCGATAAAAAAATTTTGAATTTAGGCTTACCATTGTTTAACTTTCGTTCGAGAAAATTTAAATTTTACTCTGAAAATTTTCGCGAATTTTTGGAGGGAAATCTGTGTTGTGAGTGAACTTGACGTTAGTTGACTTCACCAAGTTCGTATACTCTCTAAGTACGATGTCAAATTTGAACAAGCTGATTGAGATGGATCATGAAGTAGGTAAGACTGCTTCACCACCAAAGCTTCTAAGGGCTGAAGATTACTTCTGGTGGAGAGATAGATTTGAATCATTTGCAAAATTCAATGACATCAAGATGTGGATCTGTATAAATGAAGGGTATGAATCACCTACCTATGAATTCGAAGAGAAACGTAGGTTTTATTCGTATTCAAAAGGATGTATGAAGTAGAAAAAAAGGCGTTGTCTGCTATCATCAAGTGTCTTCCTGAAGAAATTAAGCATACCTTCAAACGTTACAATTATTCTAGAGAGCTATGGGTAGCTTTGGAGAAGAGCTTTGACGATGATGCATAGATCAAAGAGAGTAAGGCTGACTCATATCAACGGACGTCTACTAGTGATCAATACTCAGGGAATAGTATACATTCCAGAGCCTTGGTTAATCAAACACATGACGGTTCATATGATCGGAGTACACATGTTGAAGAGCCTCAGGAATTCGTGACCACAATTGATGAGGCAGATCAAAAGGATGCTATTGAGAAGAAGACTGCGAGACAGCTACCTGCTTCAGAGACCAAGGTTATAAGATTGGAGTCAACTAATACTATGAGTACAAAGGACTTCATTGCATATATGGCCAACATGGATGCTGAGAAGCATAAGGTTATCTAAACTTAGAGTCTGTAGTTAATGCTTGTGTTTTATGTACTAACTTTGCAGAGTACGCTGAGAATTTAATAGAGTCATCACAAACGATGACAACTCAGTTAAATGTTTTAAAAGAAGAAAACACAATTTTAAAACTAAGAAATTTTGAGTTAGTTAATAAAGCTAAATCTGATGCAAAAGATTTAATCACTCTAAAAGATCGAGTCAACGAGCAGAGTCAAATAATTGACTTAGCTCGTGAGCATGTGTTAGATTTAACTAAACTGTCTTCAGATAAAGAAAAAGAACTAGTAGACGCTAATGTTAGGATTGTTGAGCTTAAAAATAAACTTGAACTAAAAAGATTTTCAGTTGAAACCTTAGATAGTCCATTAAATGTTCAAAAACAACCCTCAGATCATTGTGGAGTGGGATACAATGAAGTTCCTCCACCTTTGAATCATAATTATTCATTTTTATCAAATGAATCTGAGTTATCTAATGGAAATGACTCTTTTACTTTTTCAGTAATCTTTGAGATGGTAAACATCATTATGTCGACCAAATCAGAGGAAGCTGAGTCAGGTACCAAAGATGAGTCAAATTCTAAAATAGAGTCAGCAAAAACTGAGACTACGCACAAAATGGAACACCAAACGAATCTCAAGGCTCATAAGAAATCCTGGGAGAAGCGTTCATGCTTCACGTGCCATCAAAAGGGACATGTAGCAAGTGTGTGTCCATATAAGAAATCAAAATTTTCGACAATTGATAGTCTAAGGAGCACTTCTCCTGAAACAGGAAGCTCAAATGGAGAATCAATTCGGTCGAAACCTTCAAACCGTTTTAACAACCCCAACAAAATTTTTTCTAACCAAAGTAGTAGTAATAGGATTTTTTATAATTCGAATTATAACTATAAGTCTAGGGTTAGATATTCTTCAAACCAAATGCCAGTTAATCAGAGACTTTTCCAAAAGTCTTCGGATAGAAGGTCCAGTGGTAGCTCCTCCCATTCCCCAACAAGTGAGAATTCGAGAGTATCCAAGTCACCTGAAAGGCGAGATGGATATCTGAAGGAATTTACATTTGTTGATGAGAATGGTCGACCCAAGTCGGTGGTGGCTTGGGTACCTTAATAACTAATGTTTTATCTAGTGTGCAGGAACACAGAGTTCAGAGGCTACAAGTTCAACAGAGGATGTAGCAACTGAGGGGGAGATAAGATCAAGTACGGGATGATAATCTAGCTGATTTTTATGGTAAGGCTTTTGATAAATCAATTTTTGAGTTGTTAGTCCACATTGCTGGAATGACAAATCATGAGTAACATATGTCCTTAAAAACTTTTATTTATCTTTATTTCTTAGTATTTTTAGTTAATTTGAAAAACTATAAAAATATGAGTGTCAATTTAATGACGCGAAGAAATGACGAAAACATTATTGTGACAACCGTCAAAAATCTCAGGTTATTAACGCACTTAAATTTCTAGTCTATCTAATTACATTTACAGCACTCTAAAATCCTAGTGAAAAGTCTAGGTTATGACTCCTTAAGTACCGAAACCGTAAGTTACCGAAATTGCGTAACGTTTTAGGAGATTGCTTAGCGGACTTTAAGACCGTGAACAACTTTAAATTAGGTTACAAAGTTCCAAAGAAAACAAATGAAATTTAATTTCATTCATTAACACAAAATATTTATCGTATCGTAAAAACCGGAATTTAATCGTAAATTCCGTAACTCTGTTAACGCAACCGGAAACCGCACGAACCCGTGGATACCAACCGTAAACAAATCAAAAATATTATGATGAATATTAAAAACTTATGAAATAAAGTTTTACAATTCAAACTTTAACTATCACAACATCACAATAAAAGCTCACAATGTACACAAATTTGTACAAACTTAATTATATAACTTGTAGGCTTTTATTTCCTTATAATTAACAACATTTTAAACTTGGAAAATACCCCCATCCCACCAAAAATCTGCAGCCCTCCCATCTCTTGCCCACTAACAACCTCCACTCACTTATTTGATTCCAAGCAAAGAATCATTTGAACAACTCCTACACTCTTTCTTCCACTCACTTCTCTCAATTCTCTCTCAAGAAACACACACTAACACTCCATTTCACACACTAAACTCCAAAATTTCCAGCCCCTTTTCATCCCTAAATCATCTTCTTAAAAGTGTTCTTACACAACTACAAGAAACTTTGAGGTAAATCACTCTTCCTAGCTTCCATTTCCTACTTTTATTATGTTTATTTATTGGATTTCATGCCTTTTTCATGGCTTAAATCCTCATACAAGGTTTGATGGTTTGTAGGTTACACCTTATACATATTCATGTGTAAAAGAAGGGTAACCTATGATAAAACCGAAAATCAAACCGAAAAAGTCGACTTTTTGATATTATTGTATCTATTTTCATGTTCTTGCTAGTTTGAATGGATTAAATTGGTATAATATGTTTATGTTTATGTAAAACACATGTTCATGCATAAAAGACAAGGCCTCAATCATTGGATGAGGTCTAAAAATCGTTGGTAGTGAAAACACACCAAAAAGATCACTTTTGTCTTCTATGTAATCTGTCTAGATTTTGACCCTAATTTGATCGACCATAACTCAGTCAATAATGGTCCAAAAATCTTGATTTTTCTTCTGTAGTTTAGCTTATTGTCTTAACTTTAAAACCCCACTGGTATCACTCAAATCCTTTGATTATTCGACCTCCAAATGTATCACACAAAACTGATGCGCAAACAACAACCTTCCTGTGAGCATTTTTGTTGTGATACATGTTTATGGGACTTAAGGTGTTCAATAAATCTAAAAAAAATTGTTTTTAGACTCCTAACAAATTTATCACAGTAGAATAAAAATATAGTAATTTATCTTGTTGATCTCATTTTTTTAAAAAATGCATGAACATCATGCATTGTTGTAATCTTATAAATTCTAAATACTTATGTTGTGATGATTCAAAAATGCATAAGTGTTAGGTAAAACATGTTAAAATTTTGGGAATTATTTTTCTTAGTAACTAGATCATGAAGAGAGTCTTGAAAATAAAAATGGGAAGTTTTGGAAACACATAAGTATTTTTCCCAAATTAATGCAAATAAAGCCTATAAAAAGTGAAATAATCATGAAAAATACTTTTAGATACCAAATAATTATGGGAAAATTTCAGTGTCATTTTCCTCAAAAAATGACACTGTCCTCAAAATTTCACACTCTTTGGATGTGTTTCGATATGTTTTCCGAATAACGTCTCGTTAAAACGCATAATGTTGGGAACCAATGTTCCAGTGCATCAAATGACTTGAAAATTTTACACATAGCTAAAAATGGGTAGAAACTGATCTGGTAAGAATTCCAGAATTTTTCGTGAATAATTACTATATTTACCGTATTTATCCCACTTTTTAGACATAAAATGATTATAAATAATCCAAAAGTCTAAAAATCCCCAAATTTTCACAGAAAATTTGTGAACTATATTTCATGTTTCATAACAAGTTTGGTAATTTTTAGATGTTGTATACATATATTTCCATTATTTTGTTCACAACTCGAACAATTACCGACAACGTAAATTAAATGGAAATTCGAACTTTAGCGGCACTTTGTAATTTAATTAGATAGCTAAGAAATCCTAACAAACCATATTAGTCGAGAAACTAATTAGAAACCTTGTATTCTTAGGACTTGGATAGGAGTCATACCCGGTCGTCACGCTCATTACATCCATCCGTACGCTCACGCTCAAACTATGAGTACACAACCCCTCTTTTAAACGCTTTACTTAAATGTTTTGGGGTGAAAAACATGTTTATATGATTTAAATGCTTATACTATACTTGATGCTATGCTTATGCTTTATTCGTTTTACAAATGCTATTCTCAATTTACAAATGCTATACTATGATATGCCTAATTTCAAAATAATGTCGTGAATGCTTACTGTTTATACGAACGTGATTATATGCTTGTTTTTCTATCGTATCTAAAGTCCCCGGTATATCTACACGACCATTAACTCTATATGAACCAAATGATGCATATGAATAGTACTATTTGGGAGCGAGACCACCTCCCCACTCACGCGGCCACGTGAGTGCATCCCATCATCCTAAATGCCAACGATAGGTCATCTCTCTTTGGGGCAAAGGTTTATCGGTTGTAGGTTTGGTTGTGGAGTCAAGCATATTAACTCATTGTGACTATAGACATTATAACGTGATAGCATAGAAATTTATCAAACGACTATAAATGTATGACGTTTTGACCTTTGAAATGACATTTCTTTAAAACTATAAACTTACGACCCGAGCTGTACAATGACTTTGTTATCAGAAACGATATTTCTTTGGAACTATGAACTTACGACCCGAACTTTACAATGACTTTGTCATCTGAAACAATATTTATTTGAAACTATAAACTTACGACCCGAGCTTTACAATGACTTTGTCATTTGAAACGACATTTCTTTGAAACTATAAACCTTACGACCCGAGCTCTACAATGACTTTGTCATTTGAAACAATATTTCTTTTAAATTTTATAACCTGAGTTTTATACTATAAATTATTGTGGTTTTGGACAATGATAAACGTGGTTTCATAATAACGCCGCACATTCTTATGAACTTCGACATAATAATCCGTTGAGACTATAAACGTTTTGATATTGATTTGATGATCCATTGACTTTATAAACATAACCTGAATCTATTAAATACTTCAATATGAGTTTTATAAACATAACTTGAACTTATTAAACACTACATCTTGAGTTTTATAAAAGTGAATTGAACAATTCTTTGAAAATATGAGCGTGGCGTTATGAATAAATTACGACTTTTAATTGAGTTCCAAAGGGAATCACTCTTAAACGAATCACATACTTAAATAAACCTCTTTTGCGAACAATACATCGAATTTCAAATTAATCTAACTATCAAATGAGTATCGCTCTTAAATGAGCTCTGTTTTAATAAATGCTTTTATCCGCGCAATAGCGCTTGACTATCCTACAAATTGATCTTAAGAGATTTTCTGATGATTATCGTCTTGTATGAGCCTCGGCACTAAACAGACTACTTTTACGAACTAATCACGTAGTAACGTGGAACTTTTAAACTAGACTTTGTAAACACTTCAAAAGGGTCTTTCATTACACAAAACATGTGTACTCACCAACTATGTTTCATAGTTGACCTATTTATTTTTACATGCTTTTCAGAAAATAGTCACAACTTGTCTATTGAAGCTAAATCTGTTATATGAGCTATGCTGTTGTAACGTTATGGAAATTTTGTCTCTTTTGGATGTAATCGCATGTTTAGATTATTTACTAGTTGTAGACCGTTGAACGGTGATCCTTTGTAATTTTCGATTATGAAATCATTGTACTGTTACATCTAGTGTACCTTAAATATAAACGTAACTAATAGCTTCATCATACGATGTATCGGTAGGCATACAACATAACGGTTCTCAAGTACCTAATAAATAATACGATTTTTCTATGCAATCTCTATTTTGATGTACGACTTAAGTCTTAATTCTTATGAGATAGATTGTACCTGAATACATGTTTTTGCATAAATATAAAACAATTAATCTGGGGGGGGGGGGGGGTTCACTGAGTGTTTCTTTTGCTACATCTTGAAACATGCTGACCTAGACTCAGTCAGTGTATCCTAAAAATAGAGCAAACTCGACCTCGAAACAAGAATACCGCTTTCAAGGTCTCTAGTCAAACTATGTTGTTTGTTGTACGAAAGTACAGACCTGTCACCTCTAGTTTGATTTTAGATTTATTTGCCTCTAACCCTAGTCTCGTCCAGTCTCTTCACATGTACAAAAGTACATTACTCTTAATATAAAGGACCTGACTTTAGAGATGAAATTAAATTAAAAACATCCATTACATGGAATTCTGGACTTTCTCGATCCTAAGTGTATATCAAATGTGAGATACATAGATAATCGTGAACAATAACTAACATTGTACTTGAAAATTTTGAGTGTTGATTGCTTAAGTTGATAACAATACCGATAATCGTCGTGAACTATACATTACATACATAATAACATCATAATTATTCAATTCCTAATTGTGTATCGTACGCATTATGACTCTCACAAAAAGAATGTGTTTTTTTAATATGAATAATTTCATATTTGTTTGTTTATTTTTAGTTATTTTTCATTTTAAGTAGTACACATTTAAGTTCAAACTAGATGGGGAGATAATTACTTTTGAATGTTTTACTCTACGATTGGAGAAACAACTCGAATGCGATTAATTCAAAGCCTAGGTATGACAAAACATTAAAGCTAGAAGATCTAAATTCGAGGAGGATATTGGGGTTTGCGAGTGAACAGACCAAGAGTGATGATGAAAGTGATGATGAAGATGATATTCCACAGTTGGATGAATCTAGATCTAATAATACTTGGATCTCACTTAGGGTCTCGTTTTACTACGGATAAAGGCAAACATAAGTTGAATGAAGACGATGATTATACATTGCAAGATGACGATGCTGATTCTGATAATGATACCTCGTTATTCACTAGAGGTCCAACAAGAAGACGGTCTAGTGGGGTTGTCATTAGTTAGCCGACTGCCTGATCCACAACCACCAACACACCCACAATCACAACAACAATTCCAACCGCACCTATTACAATTATTTCACCACAGCTTCGGCGAAGATAAATCCCTTGTTGAAGAGCGTGGCAGCTCAGGGGAGAAGCCTGGTAGGTGTAGAAGACTAGTTGTAAAGAGGATGCGTTGAGAATGAAACAGAGACAGAGACGATGATCCCAGTGACCTCCAACTGCCTAGCAGTAGACCAATTTGAGTTGCCTAACTCTTCAACTGGAAGACTTGGAAAGCTTGAACAGGTTAAGGGGGAGTCTAGTCAATCAAACAGAGACATATACCATTGAACTGACGAGTTTAATAGTGATAAGTCTGAGTTAGAGGATACCTAGAGAAGTTTAGACCTAGAGGAGTTAAGATCTGGAAAAGATGAAATTCCTAAGGGTAAGTCGGAAGCTACAAGAGTTGTTGAGGGTGTATGACATGATCTATTGAAGCTTCATGATGCTACAGAGATAGTTAGAGACATGAAGATTGAAGATGTCAAAGGGTAGTGAAGACTTTGTGGAAAAGGTGTTCTATGCCAGAAGACAAAAGAGCTTAACAGAATCAAGACCGAAGACAACTAGGGTGACAACATCTCGGGTGATACAAGAGCTATTGTCAAGGGGGAGTCTGTTGGTGCATATTGTGTGACAACAACTTCTAGTTTGTAATAGTTAGTTTTAGAAGTCATTTTGTTAATCATTGTAATTATTAACTTAAGTTTTGATTGTGTATTTTGTAGGTTCGTACGAACTTAGAGTAGGTACGAACTTAGAAGGTGCCTAAGTTCGTACGAACTTAGGTGCCTATATATACACAAGTCCGAAAGTTTTAGAAAAAGGTTTTTCAGAGTTGTAAGTTCGAATACTCTGAGTTTGTATCTTAGTTCGAATGTAATACTTGTTTACATTCAATAAAAGTGATATTTACATATTTGTTATTACTCGTTTGTTATCGTTTAGTATAAATTGAGGATTCCGCACTCGATTATATCATATTACCTCCTAGATCCGAACCTACGGGACCTATAGTATCCACCTCTTGTTACATACTTAATAAGGTATTAGTAAGGCCAATTCTCAACAAAACACTATATAAATTGTTGAAAATGAGAAAACTATCACTTAGTCACCTTAGAGTCTTTGATTGTAAATTCTATATACTTATAGCAGAGCCTATAGTGTTCTAAATAAAGGCTCTAATGTTATCATAGCAGAATCACTTAATGTCTCATTTGATGAAAAACCACCTTTACCTATAACATTTCCATTAGATGATCAAAACATAATTGAAACAGATGTGTTAGGTAAACAAATGAGTAAATTAGACATCGATAAAGAATATGAAGAAACCTAATCAATTAGCTCATTTAATCAATGTTAAAGAACATAAAAGTCATCTTGTAGAACAAGTCATAGGAGAGTTACGTCAAATAACACTTAGGTCATAAGCCCAAAATGTAAGTAGACTCTTTGTCTTTGTCTATAAATTGAACGTAAAACTATTAAATAAGCTATTAAAGATGAGGATCGGGTAATAGCAATGCAAGAAGAGTTAAACCATTTTGAAAGGAGTCAAGTTTGAGATTTAGTACCTACACCTAGAGTTTTTTCAATCATAGGAACTAAGTGGGTATATGGAAAGAAACTTGATTAAAATGGTAATATAACTAGAAACAAGGCTAGGTTCGTTGTTGAAGGTTATAATCGACAATAAGGTATTGATTGTGATGAAATATTTTCTCTAGTTTATGGATTCTCCTTACGTACTAATGTGCCAACTATTTCAAACTTTGCCAAATGGATGTTAAAAGTGTTTTTCTAAACGGTGGAATAAATGAAGATGTTTATATGTCTCAACCTCCCAGTTTTGAAAACTTTAACAAACCTAATCATGTTTACAAATTGAAAAAGACTTTGTATGGACTTATGCAAGCTCCCCGTTTTGTATGTTGGTTTTGCATCAAATGAGTCAAACTTTATGGGTTACTTTTGGCTTGACCCGTTAACAAAATCTTGACTCGAGGCTGACCTAAAAATTAAACGGGTTGGCGGGTTTCGCGTTAGCACGTTGACGAGTTGAGATAAATATAATAATAGGAAATGTCAGTATAATGATAAGTAATGATATCCATTATTTCCCACCCCGTAGTACCTTCAACCAAGCACCCCTTATAACTGTTTAATCAATTAACAGTAATAAATTTAATAATTCAAAAACTTCCATAGTTTAACACTTAAAAAATCTATATGTGTTACTTAACTTTTTATGAAAATATTAACACTAATGTTATAATATTTAAAATATAAATATTTCATTAGTATGTCATAAACTTAGTATTTCATATACATTAAAACACAGATGTAAGATACTCGAATATATATTTGGAAGAATTTTAAGATCTCGATTCGATATTACAATCCCGATCTTGCAACGATCATAAGTAAGATGAGGATCTTAATAACCTTTATTATGATAAAGCTATTAGACGATAAAAACAATCACTTTTCTTATTTCTTTTCATAAAATAATAATAATAATAATAAAAAGGAAAATTTGCTTGCTACATCTTCAATGCCAGTTGTCGTTGTCGGTGTTATCGTTGTGCCATCAAATTTGAAGCTCGTGTTGCCGCCGTCATGTGTTTTGGTGTTTTACTTAAACTTTTACATTTATTTTTCTATATTAAATGATTTATTAGAATACATGGTCCATGTCTGATTGTAGGCTTATGATCCGTTATGTTTAATTAGGTTTCCGTTATACTTTATATATAATTGATTAATGATTAATAATATGTTAGCATTTGAATCTCTACTGTAACCTTTTTTAAATAACGAGAGATTAAAGTCTTATTATCTTACCCAAATATTATGTATAAATCATTATTATTAATTTATAATATATTTTATGCAGACTAATAGTAGAACTTCGGCTTGTATTCAAACTAAAATTAAACAACTTTAAAACAAGTTCCGATGACAGTTAATAATCATTTACATAATAATAATTTCACTATCCATTCCCATAACACTGACATCCATTTAAATTGTAACCGATTAGCCGAAACAAATTCCATAATTATCAATGCAATATCAGTGTTGTTTGCGTCAACTTAGATTTTCACCTACTATTAAAAAAAGAGAGGAGAAAATTACTTATATGATCGATCAAAATAAATCTTTATCTGCATATATTCATCGTTAAATAATTTTTCATCCATATTCACTAAATCAACAATTGCAACTTATATTTTTAACTAAAGTTATTAAAACTGTTAACATTTACGGGTATTGGCCATACTTGAAGATCTTGGATTCGCAAGTGTCTATTATCGGCTAAAGCTTCTGTTTTAGTAAATGGCAGCCCTACGATTGAATTCAATCTTCAACGAGGATTTCGGCAAGGTGATCCCCTATCCCATTTCTCTTTATTCTAGTTATGGAAGGATTGCATGTTGCAATTGAGGATGCTATCAATTCGGGATTATATTGTGGTGCTAAGTTACATTCTTTTCACGTTTCTTACTTACTTTTTGCGGATGATGTGCTTTTATTAGGAGAATGGTCTAATATGAATATATCTAATGTGGTGAATCTTCTTAACTGCTTCTACAAAGTTTCGGGCCTTAAACTCAACCTGCGCAAATCCAACCTCTATGGTGTCGGAGTGGATCTTACGGAAGTGAGCAATTTAGCTTTGGTTACCGGTTGCCAAGCTCAATGTCTCCCTTTCCTCCTACTTAGGTTTACCAGTCGGATCTAACATGGCACGGATCAACAGTTGGGTTCCTATAGTTGATAAGTTCAACAAACGGTTATCTCTATGGAAATCTAGCTTGCTCTCCATTGGTGGTAGATCGACCTTGATCACCTCGGTTTTAGGCTCGCTCGGCATATACTTTCTATCAATCTTCCCAATGCCGATTCAAGTTAATAATACCTTGGAGAAAATCCGATCAAATTTTTTCTGGGGAAGCACAGAAGAGGCTCACAAGATCCCATGGATTGCTTGGAAATTGGTTGTTGCTCCTAAATCACAAGGGGGCCTTGGCATTGGAAGTCTAAATGCGTTTAATCTAGCGCTAATCCCAAAATGGAGGTGGAGATTTCTCATGAACAACATTCTTTGTGGACGCGAGTTATCACAGATATCGATGGTCATTCGGGGGATCTTGGCTCCTGTTTTTATTCCCAATGTTGTGGCACAGGTGTATGGGCCCGTATAGTGAAATCGATCAATAGTTTGAATGAAAAAGGTGTAATTCCGCTCTCCACTCTTAAACGTAAAGTGAATGCTGGTACATATACTAAGTTCTGGCGTGATTCATGGATTTGTGACACTCCTCTCGCAATCAAATATCCACGTCTTTTCCGTTTAGAATTAAATCAAGATTGCCTTGTTAGTGAAAAATGAAATGGTGAATGGATATGGAATTGGTCTCGTCCAATAACTGGTGGTATTATAGGAAGTCATTTGGAAGAGTTACAAAATTTGGTTTCTAATGTTCAATTAAAAGACGCAATAGATGAGTGGCAATAGAATGTTCTTAATCAAAAAATCTTCACTGTTAAACACACTCGTCTTCACATCGATCACCTTATTCTCACGTTTGAAGCTCCCGTTACCCATTGGTGTAAATCTAATCCAAGAAAACTGAAAATTTTGGTTTAGAGAATTCTTAGAGACCGGATCCCTTCTCGATGGAATCTTAGCCGAAAAGGTGTTGAGGTAAGTTCTTTGGCTTGCCCTATTTGTTCAAATCATCCAGAAATGTCTCATCATTTATTTTGGGCATGTGATTTAGCAACAACCATTTGGGATTTAACTTTCAAATGGGTCGATCACTACCCGAATTAGGTAAGCTCTTTACCGGAGGTATTTTTGTGGCTTGATAATATGAATATTAGAGCTTCGAATAAATTGGTATTAGAATCTATTATTGGGGTCACTCTTTGGGTCATTTGAAAGTTTCGCAATCAACTCGTCTTCGGCAACAAGGACTGGCATCGGAAAGACCTCTTTGATCACATTTCTAGTTATTCCTTTCTTTGGTTTTCTAGTAGGAATAGAAAGACTCATGTTTCTTGGAATCAATGGATTCAAAATCCTTTGTTAGATAACATTTTGTAATTTTCTAGCTCTTTGTTAGTTTCTTTTTAATCATATTTTCAGTTGTTCAAAAAAAAAAGAATAATATTTTAAAATAGTATAATTTTAAGTTGTGTATCAACGACTTAAAAAATCTAAAAAAATTCATGATATTTAATGATTAAGTAGCCTGAGGTCGCTCAGCAGCTGGATGGCGATTATTGTGGCTAAGACAATGTACAAAGATCTTCTTGTCCACCGTTGAAAGATATACAACGGGATTGATTTCGGGAAGATTCGGTGCTAACCCATTGATGATCATCATAACGAAACGAGGGTAGAGAAGAAACCGATCTTTAACAGCCCCACGGATCTGCTGAACCATTTCATCAAAGAAGTACTGAGAAAAGCAATATGGTTTGTTGTAAACAAGTGAAACCATTCTCGACTGCATTTTATGATTCATCATGTCGAATCCCGCTTTCTTCGGACCAAAAGAGACAAGCAGTATATGCATAAGATACCGCTATTGTCCGAAAAGATAACTCTTTGTATACTAGCTATGTGTGATATCCCCCACATATCCCATCCTCTGGAAAGCTCCAGCCCTGAGATCTAATGAGTATGAAGTTGGGCCGATCTCCTGGGCTTCAGTACCCAATTGGAGAATGTGTCGAAGATATAGAAATGAGAATTCTATATTGCGGTCTTCCATCCGAGTACGAATGGCTGGTGGATTCGGCTCACAATCAAACACCGCATTCGCCCAAAATTGACGGAGATAAGAGATCTGCAACGTCGGCGAATGGGAAAGAGCATAGTGAACTCTTGAGCGCATCAGAAAAGTAAGGATGCTTCTATAATGCTCGGTGGCCGGATATTCAAGATCGAAAGAGATAGCCAAGTTATGTTTGCTAAAGAACTGTCAATCAGACATACCTGCAAGAGAGATAAGCAAACATTCCAAACATAGACAATAATAACGTTAAATAATTAGGTTAATCATTCTAAGAATCATATATATGAATCAGACTATAATAAACATGATAGATTTAAGTTTATTGAAAAATAATCACTTTGCAAACTTCATAGGTTCGTACGAACTAGACAGAGTCAAGCTAGGTTCGTACGAACTTGTAACAGTTACATAGGTTCGTACGAACTTGGAAGTTCGCAGGATGTTCCTGATTTCCAGAATTCAAAATTTTGTTTGAACTAAAACGCAATCAGGATGTTGTAACAGATGCGCATTGATGCGATTTACACAAATAAATAAGGAATTTCATTTTTAATCCACAATCACAATCACAATCTCTATTTTGATTTTCTTTTAAAAACCTAAATAAACTCAAAATATGAGATTATTAATGGACTAAAATGCGAATGAAGTACTCACTTAGATGCGCAGTAATAAGGTGTTGAGATTCTACAGATTCAAAGTGCGATAACAAATCAAAATCAAAGGAGTTTTTATGTTTTTGAAAGTTGTGACGTAAGTTCGTAAGTTCGTAGGTTCGCAGGGGTTGTAAGTTCGTAGGATTTGAAATGAGTAAGGATTTTGACTTGGTCAAAGGTATTTATATTCATTCAGTCCAAGTTCGTACGAACTTGAGTCACAAGTTCGTACGAACTTGGAAACTCAAATCCCTTTATGAACTTTAGAACGTTTTGAACTTATGATAACAGAGCACGACACATAAATATTACTCGAGGCTTATGATTTATCCAATGTTAGTAAACAAAGATTATTTTATCTCCATGCATAGACCACTGTAAAAATAAAATATAATTAAAATAACTAACAGTAAAATACGAAATTATTCATATTTGGAATACACATTCTTTTTGGTGAAGTCACTCATGCAAAGATCATATTAGCCATAATGCGTACAATACACAGTTATGAATGATGTATTCCTTGTTTATTATTCGTGTGTCATAATATTTCAAGATGATTATCAATATTGTGATCCACTTAAACATTAAAACACTCAGAGTTAATCAACTATAATTTAAGTTAGTATTCATGATTATCTATGCTTTCGTCACAGAAGACATACTCTTAGGATCATGATATGTCCATAATGCCAAGTTCTTAATAAATTTAAGTACAAACTTAACATGTAAGTTAACTAGACTTGACTAAGGTTAGAAACAAGCAAATCTAAAACCAAACCAGCAGTGACAGGTATGTACTTATGCATAACAAAGCGACGTAGTTTGACAGGAGACCTTGAAAACTGTATTTTTGTTTCGCATTCGAGCTTGTTCCAGTTGTAAGATCTACTGACTGACACTAGGTTAACATATATCTGGATGTAGCAGAAGAATCAGTCAGGAAATCTCCCAGATGAAATGCTTAACTTAATCCAATACTATGTATTAGGGTACTATCTATTACCTAAGAATTAAGACTTAATGTCATACATCAACCGAGAGTTAAACATAGACTAATCTCCTTAGTATTATTTCTTGTGCTTTACATACTTGAGAACCATCATGCTTCATGCATACCGATACATCATATAATGAATATATTAGACACGTTATAGTTTTTGGTACTTTAAACTGTGCATGAACTGCATCTGAAATCCACACATATTATAATGTTCTAGGCATGGGTAATGTTTTTATCATTTCTTTGCAATAGCTCAGTGACTTACATGTTTTTTTGAGAATTTTCTAACTTACTAGAATTAGAAACTTACTAAAAGAAAAAGGTTACTAAAAATAGCAGGTTACTAAATATAGAAAGAACAAACAGTTAGGTACAAGGTCATGCAGGAGATGTCTTTATTCGGGATTTATCATCCCATTTAGTTGTACTAACAATTCAAAGCGAGATCTATCAAAAGCCTTAGTATATAGGTCGGCTAGATTATTGTCTGTGGGAACTTTAACTAATTTAATTATCTGTTTTTCAGCACAGTCACGAATAAAATGATGTCGGATATCTATATGCTTCGTTTTACTATGTTTAACAGGATTATTAGTTATAGAGATTGTGGATTCATTATCTATCATCATAGGAGTAGTAGTTATATTTAGACCATAATCGCGCAGCTGTTGTTGTATCCACAAAATTTGTGAACAACAACTACCGGCTGCGACATACTCAGCCTTACAGGTTGAGATAGCAACCTATGTCTGTTTCTTGCATTGCCAAGAGACAATACGTCCTCCTAATAACTGACAACCTCCAGAGGTTGATTTTCTATTCTAGTTACATCCTCCGTAGTCTGAATCTGTATAGGCCAAGAGGTTAAAGTCGCCTCCGGAGAGATACCAAAGACCTAACTTCGGTTTTCCCTTCAGATAACGCAATATCCTCTTCGGGGCCTTCATATGAGATTCCTTTGGATTAGCCTGAAACCTAGCACATAAGCAAACAGCAAACATAATGTCAGGTCTAGAAGCGGTTAGATACATCAACGAGCCGATAATTTCCCGATATTGTGTTGGGTCAACATCTTCGGTACTCTCTGAATCTGGCCCGAGATTATGATTCTGGGGAACAGGAGTACTAAATGATGAACTTTCAGCCATACTGAATCGTGCAAGCATTTCATGCACGTATTTAGTTTGATGGATAAAGAGTCCATCCTTCTTTTGATCCACCTGCAATCCTAAGAAGAAAGTAAGCTTCCCCATATCACTCATCTCAAATTTCTGCTTCATAACTTGTTCAAATTCACGGCACATGCTCTCGTCGGATGGCCCAAAGATAATATCATCCACGTAAATCTGTACTAGTAGAAAATCTTTCCCCTGCTACTTAAGAAATAGTGTATTGTCTATCTGACCTCTCTTAAACCCATTGTCAAAGAGATAAGTAGACAGTGTCTCATACCATGCCTTGGGTGCCTGATGCAAGCCATACAGTGCCTTGTCCAGTTTGTAGACACGGTTTGGATAGTCTGGATCAGTAAACCCTGGCGGTTGTTCGACATACACCAATTCTTGAACCTTCCCATACAGAAACGCACTCTTTACATCCAGTTGATAGACTTTAAATTTCTTGAATGCAGCATACGCTAGAAACAATCGGATTGCTTCTAGCCTTGCTACAGTAGCAAAAACCTCTGTGTAGTCTATCCCTTCCTGTTGATTGAATCCTTTTACCACGAGTCTGGCTTTATTTTGGGTGACAATTCCAGGATCATCTCGTTTACACTTAAACACCAATTTGGTGCCTATATCAAACTCTCCCTTAGGTAGATTAACTAGCTTCCACACTTGAAGCTTCTCGAACTGTGCAAGCTCTTCTTGCATCGCCTCAACCCATGAATTCTCCTTAAGAGCCATTTGAACATTCTTTGGCTCAACCTGTGAAATGAAGCAATTATGTATGATCCCCGTATTTTGGATCGATACATACAGACTAGTGCTCTCTGTGATTCCTCTACGAGTCTTCACACTAGAACTAGGATCACCAATGATGTTGTCAATTGGATGATCTTTGTTAATCTGTGTTGAGACTGTAGTGTCAACAGGTATATCAGATCCAAGATTTGATCCAATCTCCCCCTCAGTTGCTACTTCTTCTTCAACAATTTCTTGTTCTGAACTAGTAGCTTCCGAAGAGTGAATTTGTTCTAGTGAACCTGAATCAACTTCTTCTATCTGATCAAGAACGATTTCTTTTTCTTTTCCTGTTGAAATTTCTGAACTAGTAATATTGGATCTTGGTTCATCACCATCATCTAATATCGCATATTCTAACCCTGAAGATTCCTCAGAAGTGCTTGTGTCACTCAAAAGAGGAATATTGAAGGTTTTGAATACAACATCATAGTCAAATAACCACTCCGGGCCTGTTTGAACTGCTGGCGTTTAGGAGATGACTTGTATATTGAATACAATCTCCACTCTTCCTGATGTCTTATTATAAACACAGTTTGTTTGGTGAACCTGCATCATACCCTAGGAAAAACCCATCGTCTGCCCTTTCACCAAATTTCGGTTGATTCCTCATTTTGAGTAAAGTACAAGGAACGCCAAACGGTTCAAACCCTATGAGATTCGGTTTTCGACCGTGTAAAAGCTCATAACATGTTTTGTTATGTCTCTGAACAGTTAAAACCCTATTCAATATGTGGCACGCTGTATTCACAGCTTCACCCCAGAAGATTACTGGAAGCTTTGAATCAGCTAACATGGTCCGTGCTGCTTCAATCAGTGTCTTATTTTTCCGTTATGCAACTCCATTTTGTTGAGGTTCATATGGTGCACTGAAATAATGTTGAATTCCCTTGCCTAAACAATAGATGTCCAGCACTGCATTCTTGAACTCTGAACCATTGTCGCTACGGATTTTCTTGACACCTCGACCATATTGATGTTGAACTTGAGTGAAGAATGTTATCAGCATCTGTGCTGTCTCATCCTTAGAACTTAAGAAGAACACCCATGAAAATCTTGAATAATCATCGGTAACCACTAGACAGTAGTGTTTCCCGCCTATACTTCTAGCACTCACTGGACCAAATAAATCCAAGTGAAGAAGTTCAAAAGTCGTAGCAATTGAGTTATGAGTCTTAGGCTTGTAAGGTTTCTTGTGCTGTTTCCTTTTCTGACATGGCACACATTTGTCCTATATCCCAAAACTCTGTACTGGAACACCTTGCACTAAGTTGTGTCGGACAATATAGTTCATTTTCCGAAAGTGCAGATGTGCCATTCTCCTATGCCATAACTGAGATTCCATCTCTGAAGCCTTGGATAATAAGCAAGTTGACGTCGTTGAGGACTCAGCAGTACTCATGTCCATAACATAAGTGTCGTTTCTCCTTGGTGCCCTCATAACAATCCATTCTTCAGGGATAACAAACCCCGGTTTCAGGATAAGCGCCTCTCTATCTGTGAAATGGACATGATGTCCCTTGTCACAAATCTAAGAAACACTCATGAGATTGTGCTTAAGCTCCTCAACAAAGTTGACTTGCTCTAGCGTTATTTTCCCATTGGTAACACTTCCTGATCCTGTGATTTGTCCTCCCTTTGCTCCAGCAAAGTTTACATGAACCCCTTTCTTCTCCACAAAATCCACCATAATTTGCCTCTCCCCTGTCATATGCCTGGAGCAACCGTTGTCTACGTACCACCAGTTAATGACACGTCTAGTCAACTCTTGCACTCAAGAAATAAATATTAGTTATCAAGGGGGACCCAAGCCACGACGGTCTTGGATCGGCCATTTTCCTCAAATGTGAACTCTTTCAAGTAACCATCTCTCTTATCTTGAGACTTGGATACTGAAGTAGTTCCACATGGAGGTGAATGGTGGATCTTTCCCCTATGCCTTCTCTCAGGAGACTTTTTATATAGTCTCTGATTGACTGGCCGTGGGTTAGATGCCGATCTAACCTCAGATGGATAATTTTAATTAGAACTATTATAATTCCTATTATTATTACCCTTATTAGAATTACTTCGTTTCGGTGTATTAAAACGTTGTGGAGTTCTCGACTTGATAGATTTTCCAATAGAACTTCCTATGACAGAAGTAGTTGGACTATCATCTATCGAGAACTTGACTGGTTGGAAACGAGGTTGAAATCTTTGAAATTTTAGTACTTGTGGCAAAAGTTTATCTCCCCCATTTCTAACCACGTTTTCAACTAGTTCGTTATCTTTAATTTCATTACGAAAAAGATTTGCCATTTTCTTGTTGACACTAGTTATCTCAGATGTGTTCAATAGTTTAGTCTGAGAACTACTAGCTTTAACAGGTGATTAGTCTTTCTTCACCTGTGATGATTTGACTCCTGTACTTTTGTTTGGACAAATACTTGCCACGTGTCCCTTTTGGTGACAAAGGAAGCACGAACGTTTTACTAAAGCTTTCTTAGGAGCTTTGGTATTAGTTTGATGTTCCAAATTTTTAGAAGTCGGAGAAGAGACCGATTCTAATTGTTTACCCATATCATTTTGATTAATTTCAGGTTCTGGATCAACAATGTTAACATTTGTTTTAGTCTCTTATGTTTCTGAGTGTACTTCCATTACTCCCTTACTTTCAAATGACACTTTCTTTTTAAGAATTGTTTTAGGAGTCATGGAGGTCTCAGCAGTAGTTGATTCTTTATCTTTAATTATAGTTTCGACTTTCTCTGACTTAGGCAACTCTGTACTATTTACCAAGTCAGGGACGGCTAAGGTAATGTTAAAATCAACAACTTGTGACAGCTTAGGTTCAGTTGTTAGGTATGAGTAATTATGATTATATGGTGGAGGGACTTCATTATATCCCATTCCACGATGATCTCCTGGCTGTTTTCCAACAGTTAACAGAGTGCCTAAGGTTTCAACAGAGAATCGTCTTAGTTCATTTTTCCGATTTAGATCTGTAATTGTAACCTTAGTATCTGCTAATTCTTTTTCTTTTTTTGAAATTGTCCTAGTTAAGTCAGATACATATTCTCGAGCTAAATCTATAATGTGACTCTGCTCATTAACGGTATCTTTTAATTTTTTCATGTCATCATTTTCAGATTTTAACTTAACTATTAATTCAGAATTCCTCTGTTTTAATGCTGCGTTTTCTTCTTTTAAGCTATTAAGCTGAGCTGTCATCAAATTAGATGAATCCATCAATTTCTCAGCTTCACCTGCAAGGTTAGTACATAATAGACAAGCATTAACCACAAAATCTAAGTTCAATAGTACCTTATGCTTTTCAGCATCCAGATTAGCCATATATGCGATAAAGTCCTTTGTACTCATCGTGTCAGTGGTTTCTAATCTCACAACTCTGGTCTCTGTTGCAGGTACTACTGTCTCAACTTTCACGTCTTCCTCATCCTCTGTATCAGTGACTACCAAACCATCTATCTTGTCACCATCTATCGAAGCCATGAATGCTTGAGGTTCATCAGCGTAGCTATTCCAGTCATATGAACCATCTTGAGATTGAACGACCAAAGCTCTGGAAGTGGATAAATTTCCAGAGTTTGAATCTCTATTATTGGTTCCTTGAGAAGAATAACTTGGTCTCCCCTGGTTAGTTGTTTGCTCTCTCTTTGGTCTTTGACATTCTTTTGCGAAGTGTCCAAAACCATCACAGTTATAACACTTTACTTTCGTTTTATCAAGACCAACCTAATTGCCCACAAATTTCCTACCAGTGCGATTCACAAACTTCTGTACCCTCCTAGCCATCATTGCCATTTGCCATTGTAGATCCATCTCTTCTAAGTCGTCGGGATCTATTTGGTCAAAATCTTCAGTAATCATAGTAGGATCTGCAATCCTTCCCTTGACGAAGTTCTCTTGGGTGGCAATGAATGATGCTAGTAGTGACACCTGTTCCTCTGCTGATTTCATACTCATTGGCATAGACTTTAACCCATTGGATATACCTGCAGATGAGTTCCTGTCCTTGCTTGAATCACTAGATGAAGCAAGATAGCAGACCTTGCTTCCCGAACTTCTCAATGCTTCATCAGTTTCGGCTTCCCCTGTGAAGAATGTTGTAACTTCGTTACCTGTACTTGTTGATGCAGCAGAATCAGACTTTTTACCATGATATACACTTGAATCTTGAACCTGATCAGATCCAGTCTCTTTCTTCTGCATGTTCAGATCATAAACCCTTAGCTTTCCAACTACCTCATCCAGAGTTAACGTCTTATACTCTCTGCTCTCTTTGATCATCAGAGTGTATATGTCCCATTTAGGAGGTAATGCTTCTAGCAGTTCATTATTCTTCACAGTGTCAGTATAAGCTAGTCCAATGTTATCCATCTCTGTCATCAGATGATAATATCTAATGATAATATCTTCTAACGACTCAGACTTCAAATGCTTAAAAAAATAAAATTGTTTAGTAAGCATATCTAACCGGCTTTCTTTTATTTGTTCGTTTCTTTCAAATCTCTTCTCCAAAGCTAACCACAGCTCTCTAGAAGAGTTATATTTCTTGAAGGTGTGCTTAATTTCTTGAGGTAAGCACATAGTTAAAGCAGATAAAGCTTTATTTTCAGCCTCATACATCTTACGATCTTCTTCCTTCATAGTTGAATACGAATAAACTTTCAGTTTTCCTTCGAATTCGTATGTAGGAGGATCATATCCGTCGCTGATACAAATCCACATTTTAACGTCATTGTACCTAGCAAGTGACTCAAACCGAGCTTTCCACCAGAAGTAATCCTTGGATTTCAGTAACTTCGGTGGTGAAGCAGATTTTCCCACTTCGTGATCCATCTCAAACATTTTGCTGAAACTAGACATCATGTAGTAGGTTATACGAACTTGTATGTAAGTTCGTAGAAAACAGTAACTATTTAACTTCGTACGAACTTAGAAGTTTGGTTCGAACAAAAGTCAAATTTGGTCTATATGAACTTGAGATAAGTTCATAGGACTGGTCAACGAACTTGGTCAAACGAACTTGAGGTAAGTTCGTAGGCTAAGTTCGTATGAACTTACAATGTAGGTTCGTAGGATACTGTATAGGTTCGTACAATACTGAATAGGTTCGTATGAATGATCTGATCAATCCTAATTCGTAAAAACTGAATCTGAGCTCTTCTAAATCAATTATAAAGTGATCTTTAACACTTTTGAACGAAAAAATCAAAGATTATACGTCCAAATCTTCTATATTCTCTTGTTCTTTAGTGTTTTAAACCCCTAACCTTCAACAATTTAATGTTAATGCTCTGATACCACTTGTAGGTTCCCTGATCTGGATCTAAGAGGTTATCACGTTTATTAAGTGCGGAATCCTTAAACAAACGTTACACTAATCAATCAAGCTATACGAATACGATTAAGAACACTTTTATTGAACGTAAGAACAATTACATTCAACGTTTAGCTTCTACAATTACAAGTGTACGAACTTGCCTTTGCTAAGCTCTGGAAAATACTCTAAAAACAACTGACTACAACGAACTAAATATGTAATCTATATATAGGACTCAAGTTCGTATGGTCTGGACCCTACGAACTTGTCTGGTCACAAGCCCATACGAACTTAGCCTAAGTTCGTATGATTCCTAAGTTCGTACCCACATAAGTTCGTACGAACTTACATTATAACACAAAACAAGTAAACTAATTACAAAAAGACTTATTAAACTAACTATTACAAACTAGAAAGTTGTTGTCAGTAAATATGTACCAACAGTACCTAACAATCATTAGATAACAATTATAACATATTAGATATAATCATCACTCCATACAACTCTATTTATCACAATTTCACCATCTATTTGCATATATCACCCAGTTTGACTTTTAAAGGTCAACTGAGTATAACTTCACCACTATTAATATCTAATCCATCCCCATTGATCAAATGCTAATAACACTTCTTTAATTCATCACTACTAATTTCAAAGCAACTCATTTAATCATCATTTAATGGAGTTATCATCAATAAACACATCACATCCTTCAAAGTATGGGTCAATAGGTTCTAACACCATTTTCCTTATCAAATTTGATTAAAGGGACCAATTTTAAGTAAAATTTAAATAGATCGATGATCAAACCTGGGCAACATAAGGAAACTTGTAGCTTTATCAAGACTCGAAGAATGATTCCACTTCACCACTACTTACACTTATGAGGAATCCACCTTTATGTCATCAACCTCAATCATCTAGTCCAAAAATCAGACTCTTCAAACCACAATTCACTTTTTGGGAGTTCAACATAGTTTTCTATCCTGCTTCAATATTATCATTATCATTCAGCTGCATCTAACTTACACATATGCTCCTCCCTACCTTGTACGGAAGGCCACCTTCGATATAACTTTCCCTTATCCACTAAGAGTTTACAACAAACAACATTTTTATGACAGCTAATAGCTCTCTTATCTCTTCTCATCCAATCCATCTTTGCCACCATATCACGAAACTATCCTTTCACCCATCTACTTTTGTCATCGGTGCAACTTTGCCACAAACACTACTTTAAAAGTCTTCCAAGTGAAAATAAGTTACTTTGAAAACATGCACCACAACCTATATTTTCTCATTTTCCTAAAGTACAACAAATAACTTTTTCAATATCTCGGGACACTTACACAACATAAATATCTCTTTTATCTCGTCCACTTGTCTTATGCTAATCATGGGGTTCATCTCTCTCGAAAGTCTCTGAAATTTTACAACTAATAAAATTTTAAAATTTAAACCGCTCCTCTACTAGATCAGTTATTTACGATTTCAATTCCCCATCAGGTGTCTAAAGGGTGAAAATCTCTGCACGATTATTCCAATCACGATTTCATCGTAAGCTCTACTCATAACATTGAAGTAAGCCAAATTTTAGAGTTGTGTGGATAAATTTGGTAGCACAATTACTAACTATTGAATTGGTCAAACTATTACATCTCTATTTGGATAGTCAAAATTTTCTTAGGTGATGCACAAAATGGGATTGTGACATTGTTTACTTTTTTAAACACTTAAAAGAGTTCATGTTCTTTGTAGTACTTGCAACTTGATGTTTGACAGATTCACTCAAATGATAGTATCTTGGTCTTTTAAGAGTAAAGAGTGGTCTCTTGACCACTTCAAAAAAAGATTGACACATCTTCACTACATTATTTTTCATATAAAAATTACACTTCAATCAACTTTTACTCGTACTCATCAAACTAAAAAGCGTAATCACATTTACAGATTTTTTACCTTTATAAATAATTATACACACATAAAATAAAAACAAAACAAAATAGCTACCACTTAAAGTGGTAACCACCATCTCGATCCAACCAATTTGACAACTACTTTGAGAGGTGGATTTGCCACATCAATTTGGTCCTTAACCACTTTGTACCACGTATTACCACTCCATTCTCGCTAAGAAAAATTAGTATGAAGTGTTACCAATTTAATTCTAAATATGTTAAAGAATTATTATTAAAACGAAGAGTTCAACAAAGTACAAATGTTTTTGTGAGAATGAGAGAACTAATAAGAGAGCTCCATTTGGCAAAACCTCACTTTCTTCCTACGTTCTTTATAATTAAATATCTCAAAAACGGCTAGTTAAAAAGTTATACAAATTACACCAAAGAAACCACCGATTTTTTTCTCTTCGATTAGACATCTCACATGATAAACTTTCAACAAAGTTTTTTTTTCAGTTTTTAGCTGTGGTAGTGGGTCATCACTTTCATCCTCATCCTTGTCTATCTACTCCTCTTCGTTAGAAACAATATAATTTTCAAACGGATAGTCAAATGCCTTTAGTGAATTGACATTTTCTTTCTGATAATGTTCAACATGTAGATCCTCCGCATGATAAGTCGAATAATCATGATTATCAGGGTGGCCTGTGGAAATGAAAAGTCGCAAGCAACATCATCAGTTACTTCGTCTACCCTAAATTTTGTGTTTCCGTTGTTTTGATGTGTGTATTTTTGAGTGGGATGGTAATGATACTTTGGATATGATAAATAATACAGTGGTGGATAAGGAAACGAAATTTGATATTGATAATTCATTTGGTATTGTTGATTTTAAGGTGGTTGTTTGTTTTCGTGGGTTTGTAGTTGTTCAAATTGTTGTTGAAAATCACCACCACTACTACTCCGAGGTTGATTGCTAGCAATACCCGAAGCATTTCTTACAACGATGTATAATTCTATGAGAGCATTATTAATCGCATGAGTCAAAAATTTCTCAAGATCATCAATTCATCAGTTATATCTATGACAAACTGATCCTCCTTAACAAATCTTTGTATGAAATTGGCTTTTTTGGTGCTACGAGAAGTTTTAAAATAACTTTTTTTCAATCTATTAGCATATACATTGGCATGCCGTTAATATATTCAAAATGAATTTCATAAGAAACATAAACCTTAAACTTATCATTTGTTTGACTTATTTTGCTTAAGAAATCAAGATAAATATTACAGCAAAATTTTAGAACTTCATGCTTTGAAAATCTTCAACAAAACCCTGATTACAACAACATAGATATAAATTTGGTAAGTGGGAGTGTTTTAGAGAAAATGAGAATTTTTTTATGAAAAAAAATTCATGAAATTAAATGGTTTTAAAAGAAATAAATATATCCGAAAAAATTCAGAAAGTCTACTAAAATCTCATCTAAACTATCCTTTAAAGATAAATTCAAGCAGCCAAACACAAGCCTGAAAACTATCATGTTTACTGTTTTTTCGGTAATTATAAGTCATCATGCAAACATAAGTTTAGCTTTGATATAGCAAAAAAAAAAAAAAAAAAAAAAAAAAGAAAAAAAATTAGAGAAATTGGTCTTACTTGATAATTAGATGTTGCCTTGTTGGTCCATATTCATATTCCCTAAATAGAAGACGAGATACATTTTATTTTATGTATACTGCTGTTCATATCAACTTACAGTGGTTTCTACAAAGTTAACTAACCCGAAGCATGAGCTGACATGCTATTACTTGGTGTTGGAACGCTTGAGGAGTGACACTTTGAATTTCTGCAATTTATAAATGAAATAGTTATATATCTTAAGTTTCAAGTCAATAATACGCTCATACAATTAGAAATAAAGCATATTAAATAGAACAAAGATGGACATTATCAAACAAAAGGCACATATTTGATACGTCTCAGTGAATTCCATCTAGGAACTACATCTTATAGTTGTGATCCTACGTTCCATCCACACAAAATATGAAAAAGAGTACATTTATATGCAAGATATTTTAGTTAACATTTTCAAATTCTTTTGTTTGGTGTGTCAAGTAAAGAGGGTGAGACGTACTTAAAACTACTGATGGTATTCAAAAAGCTTTTGTTCAATCATCTTCCAAATTTGCAATAATGCGTTTGGACCTTTTGTGAAATAAAAAACTCTACATTGATAGCTAATCTTCTATGGAAGAAAACTGAAACAAAAACAACTCAATAACATATGAACATTTTAGAGAAAGATAAATTACTACATCTCTTTTAGAAACTTAACATTAGAATCACATTTCACTGTGGTGGTTTAGTCACACAAAAACAACCATTAGAAATCAAAGAAATCAATCAAAGTACAAAGTATTGCAGGTTATCAAAACACAGCTCAACCAACTTAAACCAACTATATTCCTTAGCTATTTAAAAGATTAGACTATGATGCATGGTGCGCCGGTCGGTTGTCGTGTCAGCGAAGTGTCGTCGGTCAGGATGCCGAACGGTGACTGGACGACCGCGATCAGTGGGTTGTTTTATATTTGTTGTTTTATGCCGAACGTAGATGTCATTTGTCAAGCCTTGAAGGATATATGATTTCATTTCTTTATGTGCCTTCCATAACTTCTGTTGTTCTTGACTTAATTCACTTTCACCAAGTTGTACTCCTGAGGTATCACCAGCTTTATAAAACGGTTGTTCTCCTTTAGTCAATGATTTCTTCAACAATGAATAGTTGTCTTGTCGTTCAAATCAATCAATGAATCTGTCTTTCCATTGGGAATAGTCTCCTCTGAACAAGACTGGAGGCTTATCCATAGTTCCAATTGCTAGTGCTTCTCTCGACATTTTTCCTGTATACGAATTTTCCCTCCAAAATTTTCGAATTTTGCCCGAGTAAAATGAAAATTTTCTTAAACTAAAAGTAGTCAACGGGAAGCTTAAATTCAAATTTTTTTTTTAAGAATTAATTAACTGAGAGTTGTATGCGACACTATTGTTAAGTTCGCATAGATAAGGTCGCAGAGGCAATTCGCAGAAATAAGGTCGCAGAGGCAAGTTCGCAGAAATAAGGTCACAGAAGCTGATATGGGACACTAATGGTAAGTTCGCAGAGAATAAAGTCGCAGAAGCTGTTCTTCAGACCGGATCAACTCTCAAAATTGAAACCTGTAGTTAATTCCTGTATGATCCTTAACACTATTAGAACACTTTGATCGGTTGAATTGATCAGATTCAATCTCAAACACCTCCTATTTGAATTTAACCGCCATTTTAAACTTTTGAATCAAATTTAAGAAATTGTATGATTTCACCGTGAATTCTTGTTCCTCTTTGTTGTAGATCACTATTAGAAGCTTTGTTGATGCTTTAACGAATTTGAAACCCACAATTTTGATGACTTTGATCACAAACTGAAAGTTCAAAATACCCATTTTGCAATTTTCTTCGAATTTGAGCTTGATTCCTGCAATTGAACCGTTTAATCACTTCCAAGTCCTTCAACCAATGCTCTAATACCAATTGTTGGATTGAATCTAGTGATTTGGACGTGATATGAGTGAAATCCGAATGTATGTATATGTAAGTATATGTGTATGTATGAATAGATTGAATGCTTCTTGTATTGATTAATCAATTCACTATTACAAGCTCTCAGAGTCTCTGTAAATCAGATACATAAACGCAGATACAATTTTTCTCTGTTTTTATCAACACCTGAAATTAAAACCTAAGTCCTGTATTTATATGTAAACATGTTCCTGCGACTTTATCCTTGTTACTACGACTTTATCCATTTTTGAGACTCTAATGGTGACTGCGACTTTATCTTTAGTGTCGCATTTGATGTTATTGCGACACTATCTTAGTGTCGCAGAACCAGTTTACACATACAAATGCAAATCCTATTTTTATATCTAACACTATGTTTCCCCTTTTCCTAAAGAACCCTAAAAGCCTAACTCAAATATACATCTTTAACATTGCCCTAAAAACTATCTCTTTGCTCTTTTTGATTGGACCACCCATAGTCATCGGCTAAACGACGGAGCACAGCCACAACAACCGGCCAAACAACAGAGCATAGCCACAATCACCGACCAACCGACGGAACTCAACCTATAATTGATGAAAACATTGCTACTCACATCTCTCTGGATCAAAAATATTGCTACCTTCATCACCAATTCAACCACAATAGTTGAATACACAATCCCGTCTCTCGACATCATAAAAAATCGTTGCTTAAATGGATCTTTTAAAGATTAAAGATTTTGAAGTGTTTAAAGAATCCTTATTCTTGAAGAAATTAAGAAAATGTTGATCGAAAATTTCAAATTTGTCGAAAAATTTCTCGAGTAAAATGAAACTTTTCTTAAACCAAATTAGTCTAAGATAAGCTTAAATTCAAATTTTGATAATCAATAATTTTTCCCTCCAAATTTTGATAAGAAAAATGCAACTTTTTTTATTTTAAATCCTTAATAGCTAAGTGTCTCAGGTGAGTATCGCTGTAATTCTTTATGCGACAATTATGAATTGTCGCAGAAAGAATTGTCGCAGAAACACTATATGCGACATTTCAAAAATTGTCGCACAATCAAAATTGAACCTTTATGCGACAGTTATCAAATTTATGTTCAGCTTTCTATTCGTGGTTTCAATTTCTGATCTTCTTTCAATATAAGAATTAAGCTCACAACTGATGATCACATATGCTCTGTAATGATTTTGTGAATTGATTGATCCGATTATGTCAATCAAATTAACATCAAACAAGATGAAATTGATTAAATCAATATTGCGAAGAACATGAACTTTTCGGAGAGAAATCAATCAAAACTTGTAATTCGAACGGATTAAACTTGAATTTGTTAATTGATTATGATGTAGTATGATCGAATGATGCTTTTTATCATTTCACTTTCATGAATTTCATTCCAATTCGATGAATTGATCAATGACAGCTCAAGAACACTTCAAATACCCATTTTCATGAAATCTTCAAATTGATGAATTATTGATTGAGTTTTACGAAATTGTGCTTGATTCTTGTTCCTTGATCAATAAGCTTCAATTCTATCGGATTACTTTCAACAAAACATAACCAAATCTTTAAATTTGATCTAGAAATCATGAGTTTGACTTTTCTGTTGACTTTCTGATTTTGAATTTTGATTCGTTTTTTTTCAAATCTTTAATCATCTAGCTCTGATACCAATTGTTAAACAAATTCAAGAAATTCTATGATGATTCAATGATAATTGAGAGAGTTTCCTTTGATTGTGTAATTTCTATTTAAGTTTTGACTTCATCATTTCTTATGAAGAACACTAGGGAATTGATTCAACACAGATCAGTGACCCAACAAATAGTAAGAATAAAAATCTTCCTCCCATAATTTCCTTTCCATTTTAATTTAATATTTATATAAAATTAATTCAAAATTTTGTTTATTGAGTCGACAAGCATCTAATTTTATGATCCACTTTTTTATTTTTATGTTGATTAAGTAAGCCCGATTGTTTCATATTTTCAACTATCTAATTTCATTTTTATTCAAAAAAGAATTATTGTGATTTAGAAAACACATACAAACTGATGATTCATTTTTGTGTGTGTGTAATAGATAAGTATTTAACAGTGAATCATGAACATGTGAATAACATTTGTCTAAAACGTAGAGTAGTAGATGATTTATAATCAATGACCAATTATGATTCACAAAAAAGATGATATGATTTTAAAAAAGATGAGATAATTCAAAAAAAATATTCAAAAAAAGATTAGACGATTCGCAAGAAAAGATGAGAGGATTCAAAAAAAACTTTAAAAATTTGATTCACTAAAATGATTATGTAATTTGCAAACAAGAAAAAGAAGATGATTCACAAAAAAATGAGATGATTCACAAAAAGATGATATGATTAAAAAAATATGAGATGATTCACAAAAAAATGAGATGATTCACAAAAAAATGAGATGATTCGAAAAACGATGAGATGATTCACAAAAAGATGAGATGATTAAAAAAATAGATGATATGATGAAAAAAAGATGAGATGATTAAAAAATGATATGATACAAAAAAAAGATGATATAATTCACAAAAAAGATGAGTTGATTAAAAATACCCTTAGTGTGTCTCTCTTTTTTATTATTAATAAATTAGCCCATAAAAATAAAGTAAGGTTTAGATATTGTTTTCGAAACTCTCCATTTTTTAAGGAACAGATCTTTAAATTGTACACTAACAAAATCTAGCCATCTTTTATTTGCATTCTACAGTTTCAAAATTCATCAAAATTTTGAATCAATTGATTTACAATGTTACCCTTCTAAATTTAAAATCCTTATTTAAAAATCAACTAAAAATTACAATGGTGCCATTAACGATCTCACTCATTAATGGTCAAAAATCTTATCTTCCTTTTCTCATATATTTTGTTTTTCTTTTGAACTCACTCATATATATATATATATATACAATTTTATATTTAGTTTTGGTTAATTAAAAGAATCAATTAATGTCACTTTTTGCTCTAAGGATTCGTTACTTAAAAGCTGAGTTTTTAAAGGGAAAAGGTTAATATAAACTACTTGTAAATAATTTTTAAAAAGTAAATATTTTTGTAGTCTTTCAATTAACATGTTATGTATTCATTTCTAACTATAATCTTGCTTGAATAAATGTTTTCTATTTTATTTAATAAAAGAAGTATATCAATGAATTTACTATCTACTTAAAGTATATCTATCGATCGGCGTCATAAATTTTATCAACAATTAATGTATATCTCAAAGAATAAAATTTTACAATTGAAATCTACAGTTAATGTATATGAAACGAGTTGATTCATGAACTAGGCGTGCATGTAGTCACGCAAACTTTGTGAAGCATATAATAAGAAACAAGGAGTTATAAGTATTAGTTTCAATTACATATTTCTAAGCTCAAAGATGAAAACATTTTATGTGGTTTTTGTGCTCATGTTTGTGGTTTGTATTTCTAAAGGTAACATCTAATCTAAATCTAATATATAATAGTAGCTAATGTATGTCTACGTGTACATGTATGTTTATTTCTAACTGATATTCTTTGTTTTTAAATTTACTTGGTAGTGATATTTTGATGAAACACTAATCATTCGTATTATTTTCCTATACTTAGGAAGCACAAGTGGGTTCAAATTGGTCGAGCAATGTGAACAAGTGATTGACAAGAAAGTTCTTATGTGGTGTTGTACGAGTAGCAAGTGTTGCTACTATAATAAGGACTTATGTGTATGTGGATCGCTTATCAAGTCTGACGTTATCCGAGCTGTTTAAAATAATATTTAACTACGTTTATTAATTGATCCGTGTTACTAGTGTTTTATTAAAAAAATATTTATAACACAAGCTGATATCTTTTTCTTATCTATAGAAAGTTTTATTATTAGTGAATTACTTTTCGGTTCAAACTATAACAAAATAAACGACATATAAACAACGTATAAAACCACTCCCACTAGATGATCAAAGAATTGAGTAGTTAGTTTAGTGTCACGTTAGTACTTCCTTAAAAAAAATTAACAAAAATTAAACACCGTAAATAGTGAACTGAAGAACTGAACTATTAGGCCTCACATTTACAAATAATACTTATACTATATACCAAAACAATAAATAAAAAGCAAAAGAAAAAAGAAGATGGCCACTCACACGTCTCCAATCATCCTCACACCAATGCAAATGAAAGACGACCATCTAAGACAGGCGCTACTAATAGCATCGCTCGATGGAAGCAACAAGACGAAACAAAAACACTATTGTTGGCACCGATCTAAGTATACCAAACATTCATCGATAATTGCCCCAAACAGAGGTACTACTTGAGGCCTGTCAGCAACAGCACGACGACTGCTATGACTGAGGCAATGTCCAAATATCTTCTTATCAACGGACATAAGATGCACAACTGGGTCACCAGCTGGGAGATTAGGTATCAATCCGTTAAGTATCATCATGACGAATCTCGGGTACCAGATGAATCTATCGTTCACACTCCCCTTAATCTGTTGTACCATTTCATCGAAAAAGAATTGTGAGAAACAATACGGCTTGTTATATACCAATGAAACCATACCAGACTGCATTTTATGGTTCATCGTGTCAAACCCGGCCTTCTTTGGTCCAAAGGAGACCAATAGAATATGCATCAGATATCTCCATTGTTCGTATAACAAACTCTTTGTATACTGGGTATGAGTTACATCACCAACGTAACCCATTCTCTGGAATGCCCTAGCACAGAACTCAAGTGGAAATGAGGTTTGACCATTTTCTTGTTTTTCGGTCCCCAGATGCAAGGCAAGCCTCAGATATGCTGCCGTGAACTCAATTTTGACCCCATTGACAGTTGCACGAATGACTGGATGGTTAGGGCGACAGTCATGCTTGGTAGTTTCCCATAATTGACTTAGGAATTCAAACTTCAAATTTGGTGAATGAGTCAGAGCATAAAACACTCTGGACCTCATCAAAGAGTCCAACATGCCTCAAAACGACACAATGTTCTTGTCAGCCAGATCAAAAGAGATAGTGAGATTGTGCTTGTTGTAGAAAGAACGCTAATCAGCCATTTCTGCAACCAAGACAAAAAACAAACCAAAATAGATAACAATAATGTTAGTTATAAACGATAATCAATTTAGAATCCTGCAAGAAAGATTCGACAATTCAATACAGTTATAATACGTTATTTTATAGTCAGTGAACCCCCAGATGAATTATTTTTATTATTTATCCGATACAAGCATTCAGGTACAATCTATTTTCTAAGAATTAAGACTTAAGTCGTACATCAAAATAAAGATTTCACAGAAAGATCGTATTATATAGTATAGATTAGGTACTTGAAAA
Source organism: Logfia minima (assembly GCA_963921325.1). Classification (NCBI taxonomy): domain Eukaryota; kingdom Viridiplantae; phylum Streptophyta; class Magnoliopsida; order Asterales; family Asteraceae; genus Logfia; species Logfia minima. The sequence continues at coordinate 9,132,688 of OY992767.1, forward strand.
CTGTTGTCTCATGCCTACCAATACATCGAATAGTGAAGCTATTAAATACTTTGCATTTTAGGTACTTTTACTAAGTATGTTCAACATCTAAAAGCCACACATTTAAAATGTTCTAGGCATTGGTAATGTTTTCATCATGTCTTTGCAATAGTACAGTGACCCTCAATTTTTCTTGTTTGAAAAGATAAAATAAACGATATACAAGATAAAAGTAAAAGTAAACTACAGCTAAAACAAAGTTCTTTAGGGAAATAATTACTCAGGATTTCTCATCCCATTTAGTTGGATTAAAAGCTCAAACCGAGACCTATCAAAAGCCTTGGTATACAGGTCGGTTAGATTGTCATCTGTGGGTACCTTAACTAAATTAATCAGGTGTCATCAGTTTTTGGGTTTAGTTATTCTAAGTTTGTATGAACTTAGAATGTATGTTCGAAGTCTAAGTTCGTACGAACTTAGACACTTGGGTATAAAAGGGGTCAAACTCAGTCAAACCCTTCACTTTTCAAAAAGCCTTTGAACTTACCAGTGTCTGCGAACTTACAGCCTTCGAACCTACCTTTTTCGAATTGAAATCTTTATTTGGACTGTGTTTTTGGATTTCCAAACCGTTGAACATCATCACAATAATAATCCGCATCTTTGTAAGTAAACATTACATGATTTGAACCATCAAACATTTACACATTCGGATTTAAGTTAGGTTTTTATGAAAAACAAACTTAAAATCAAAATTGTGATGCATACTTGGTCAAACCGAGACCTATCAAACGTCTTGGTATATAGGTCGGCCAGATTGTCATCAGTGGGAAATTTAACTAAATTAATCAGGTGTTTTTCAGCACAGTCACGAATAAAATGATGTCTAATGTCAATATATTTCGTCTTACTATGCTTAACCGGATTATTAGTTATAGACATGGTCGATTGATTATCAATCATAATAGGGGTGTTTGTAAAATTTAAACCATAATCACGCAGTTGTTGTTGTATCCACAGAACTTGTGAACAACAACTACCTGTTGCCACATACGCAGCCTCACAGGTTGAGATGGCGACCGACGTTTGCTTCTTGCATTACCATGAGACAATGCGACCACCTAGTAATTGACAACCACCCGTGGTTGATTTTCTGTTCAAGTTACATCCGCCATAATCTGATTTGGTATAGGCTACAAAGTCAAAATTGCCTCCGGAGGGATACCAAAGACCTAACTTCAGTTTTCCCTTCAGATACCGCAATATTCTCTTTGCTGCCTTCGTGTGTGACTCTTTAGGATTCGCTTGAAAACGAGCACACAAACAGACTCCGAACATTATGTCAGGTCTTGAAGCTGTTAAATACATGAGAGAACCGATATTGGCCCGATATTGAGTCGGATCCACATCTTCAGTACTCTTCGTATCTGGTCCGAGATTATGATTTTGTTGAATCGGAGTGCCAAAAGACGAATTGTCTTTCATATTAAAACGAGTGAGCATTTCATGCACATACTTCGTTTGATGAATAAAGAATCCGTCCTTCTTTTGATCAACTTGTAATCCCAAGAAGAAGTTTAGTTCTCCCATGGCACTCATCTCAAACCGTCGCTTCATCACTTGTTCAAAGTCTCTCCACATGTTCTCGTCAGATGACCCAAAGATAATGTCATCGATGTACACTTGTACAAGTAGGAAATCATACTTTTTCCACTTGATAAATAAAGTACTATCTATTTGTCCTCTCTTGAACCCATTGTCCAAGAGATAGGTAGATAGCGTCTCATACCAAGCTCCGGGTGCTTGATGCAGACCATACAGAGCCTTATCTAATTTATAGGCTCTGTTAGGATGATCTGGATCACAGAACCCCGGAGCTTGTTGGACAAAAAATAGTTCCTGAACTTTTCCATAGAGAAAGGCACTCTTTACGTCGAGTGGATAGACTTTTATTCTTTTATGAGCAGCATATGCCATAAACAATCAAATTGCTTCTAGCCTTGCTACTGGTGCGAACACCTCTGTATAGTCAATCCCTTCCTGTTGGTTAAATCCTTGAGCCACTAGGCTCGCCTTGTTCCGTGTAACTATACCTCCATCATCTCTTTTGTACTTAAACACCCATTTGGTGCCTATAGCAAATTCTCCTCTAGGTAGATCGACTAGCTCCTACCCAGGAGTTCTCTTTAAGAGCCATTTGGACATCTTTCGGCTCAACTTGAGATATAAAACAGCTGTACAGGCACTTATGCATGATTCTAGTGTCTTGGATCATTACATATAGACTGGTGCTGTCAGATATCTCTCTACGAGTCTTTACTCTTGAACTTGGATCACCAATGATATTGTCAATTGGATGATACTTGTTCACTTGAGTCGAAATCGTAGTATCAACCGGTAAGTCAGATCCTAGATTTGATCCAATCTCCCCCTGAGGTGGTACTTCTTCCTCAGCAATTTCTTGCACAGAATCTGTAACCTCTGAAGAAGATGGAATGTCATTCAGATTTGAATCGTTATCCGCAATAGGATCGACAATAATATCTTTCCCTTTATCAGTTGAATCTTCTGAACCAGGAACACTAGATCTTGGTGCAAAACCATTGTTTTCACCATCATCTAGTACAACATGTTCTAATCCTAAAGTTTCAATGTCACTTAGGATAGGAAGATTGAATGATTTGAAGACAGCATCATAATTAAATAACCACTATGGTCCAGTTTATACGACTGGAGTATAAGATGTGACTTGTATGTTATATACAATCTCAACTTTACCAGTTGTCTTATTGAAGACCCTTTTGTTTAGAGAACCGGCTTCATAACCGAGGAAAAATCCTTCGTCAGCCTTTTCACCAAATTTTGGTTGATTTTTGGTCTTTAATAATGTACAATGAACCCCAAAGGGTTCAAGACCAGTAAGGTTTGGTTTTCGACCCTTTAGTAGCTCATAACACATTTGGTTATGTCTTTTGACGGTTAAGACCCTGTTAAGTACATGACAGGCTGTATTCACTGCTTCCCCCCAGCATTGTCCTTGCTGCTTCAATTAAAGTTCTATTCTTTCTTTCAGCGACTCCATTTTGTTGTGGCTCATAGGGTGCACTAAACTGATGCTGAATTCCTTTGCTTAAGCAAAAGACGTTCATCACCGAGTTTTTGAACTCTAGGCCATTGTCGCTTCTAATCTTCTTGACTCCTCGACCATATTAATGTTCAATCTGGGTAAATAATGTCATCAACATTTCAACTATCTCATCCTTTGTTCCCAAAAAGAATACCCATGAGAAACACGAGAAGTCATCAGTGACAACTAAGCAGTAATGTTTACCGCCTTTACTCCTTGCATTCACATGACCGAACAGATCCATGTGAAGAAGGTCAAACGCTGAGGCAATGGAATTTTGAGTTTTGAACTTATGAGGCTTCTTGTGTTGTTTTCCTTTCAGACAAGGTAAACACTTGTCCTCTAACCCAAATCTCAGCAATGGTACACCTTGCACTAGTCAATTTTTTACTATAAAATTCATCTTTCTGAAGTGCAAGTGGGCCATTTTCCTATGCCACAATTGTGAATCAGTTTCAGATGCTTTGGATATTAGACATGTCGACTCCTGAGAAGTTTTAGCAACACTCATGTCCATCACATAAGTGTCGTTCTTCCTAGGTGCCCTCATGACAATCCATTCCTCTAGAATGACAAATCCTGGTTTCAGTATTACTGCCTCTCTATCTGTGAAATGGACAGGATGTCCTTTGTCACAGATTTGAGATACACTCATGAGATTATGTTTCAGCTCCTCAACATAGTTGACTTGCTCTAACATAATTTTCCCATTCGTGACATTACCTACTCCCGTGATCTGTCCACCTTTTGCTCCAGCAAAGTTAACATATCCTCCTTTCTTGTGCACGAAATCCACAAGATTTTGCCTTTCCCCCGTCATGTGCCTTAAGCAACCGCTATCAACATACCACCAGTTAATAGCTCTTCTGGTTAACTCTCGCACAAAGATTTAAAACAGTTAGTCAGTAAGGGGGACCCAAGACACGACGGTCTTGGGTCGGCCATTCTAATCGACGAATGTAAACTCCTTCAAGTATCCATTACTCTTATCAGTAGAGCTAGATGCTTTGGGAATCGTACTCATGTGAGCATGGGAGGAACTACCACTAGGCTTTCTTTCCGGAGATTTATGAAAAAGTCTCGGATTTACCGGCTTTGGGTTTGAGGTAGGTCTAACCCTAGTTGGATAGTTATAATTCGAATTATGGTAATTCTTATTATTACTATTTGGGTTAGAAAAACGATTATTGGGAGTTTGAAATCTCTATGGAGTCTTTGACCTTGATGACTGTCCATGAGAGCCTCCTGCAGCAGGAGTAGTGCTCCTAGAACCATCATTTGTCGAAAACTTCACAGATTTTAGCGGAGGTTGTGTTTTCTGAGAACTTGAAGTTCTCTTAAATCCCAACCCATTCCTCCCAGAAGTCCCTGCATTTTAATTTTCATTTATTTTAACTTCTGGTATGAAAACGCCGGACAATCTCAGTTTTATACTAGTCGTCTCGGGATATGGATTTTTCTTTTTAGGAGGCGACCTAGATTTCACAGGTGATTGGTCTTTCTTCACTTGTGACTTTCCACTTTTTCCCTTTGTTGGACAAATACTTGCAACATGCCCCTTTTGATGGCACACGAAGCAAGAGCGTTTCACGAAGGCCCTATTCGAGGCCTTTTGAATCGCTTGATCGTCCAAGTTAGGCAAACTTGGAGAAGAGACAGTTACAACCTGTTTACCCTTATCGATTTTATTATTTAAATTTTTATTTTCAAATTTGGGTAAATTAGAGTTAATTTTGTTCTTTAACTTCTCCTTGACACTTCCTTTTTCAATCACACCCTCTTTTAATAGATTTATTTTTATTTCAGAATTGGGTGACATGGAAGTGTCGGTTGATGTTGATTCAGGTTCAGTAACTATCTCAGCTTTCGCAGGTCTCACGAATTGTATGAGACCTGGAACTACTGATCGTTTGGCAGAATAATCAAATGAAGACATCTCAGCATCCTCAGACATACAAGTGTAGTTGTGATTAAAGGGAGGAGGGCTTTCTAACTAACCCATTCCCCTATGATCACCAGGATGTTTTTGAACACTAATCATGTTATCTAAGGTTTCGATAGAAAATTTTCTTAATTCAAGTTTTCTATTAATATCCGCTATCCTAACCTTAGCATCAGCTAATTCCTTCTCTTTATCAGCAGACAGTTTATTTAATTCTAAAATATGTTCATGAGCTAAGTCATTTATTATACTTTGCTCATTCACCCTATCTTTCAACAATTTCATGTCTGCTTTCTCAGATTTTGATTTATTTATAAATTTTGAGTTTTGATTTTCAAGATAGTGTTCTCTTCTTTTAAAGATTTGAGCTGAGATGTTATCATATCAGATGATTCTACCAACTTTTACAGCCTGTTCCTGAAAGTTAGTACAATGAACACATGCTTTAACTACCAGATCTAGATTAAGTAGTACCTTTTGCTTATCAGCATCGAGATTTGCCATGTAGACAATAAAGTCCTTTGAGCTCATGTCCTCAGTTAACTTCAGTGACTTGATTCTTGTTTCAGCATCTGGCACCTCAATCTCCATCTCAGTAGCAGTGTCTTTTTCTGAATCGGATCCTGCATTGCTTTCCTCCTTATCTGCATCAATAGAGGCCATGAATGCTTGCGGTTCCTTAGATTTAGAACTCCAGTCATATACTCCCTCTTGTGACTGAACTACCAGTGCTCTTGAAGTCTGGTTACTTCCCGAGTTCTGTAGAGGAGCCTTGAGTGAAGTGTCTCTGCCCGTTTTGACCAGGAGCTTGATCTCTCTTAGGTCTCTGACATTCCCGAGCAAAGTTCCCAAAACTATCACAGTTATAGCACTTCACCTTGGACTTATCAAAACCTAGTTTGCTGCTCACAAACTTTCTCCCAGTCCTGTTCATGAACCTTTGAGCTCTTCTTGCGATCATGGCCATTTGCCACTGCAAGTCAATTTCTTCAAGGTCATCATTGTCTAATTGATCATAATCCTCATTTATTAACTCAGGATTCGTGATCTTTCCCTTAATGAAGTTTTCACGTGATGCAATGAATGAGGCAAGCAGGCTACTTCCTCTTCAGAAGACTTCATACTCATGGGCCTTGATTTTAAACCACTTGATGTCCTAGTCTTTGGTTTTGTATTGTAAGGTCGCTAGATCTTGGTTCGATAACGGATTATCTTTAAGTATTGAGGTGCGGAATCCCTCAATACGTTAGGTTTAGGCTTATATAACTTTATTATCAATTAAAGGGCTTCGTTTTGATTATTAACTAAGTTAATCACTCAAAACCGAGCATTTAATACTATAATAAATATATCTGCACGAAAAACGAGGAGAATAATTAAATATTTGGTGTATGTGTTGATGGCCCGGATTTCTAGATCATTAATAAATGAGCAGCAATAAATATTTATATATGTTTCAACTCGCAGCCCATGGACCTTGCGAGTCCAGATCTGGCTGCGAACCCAGATTGGCTGCGAGCCCAGATCTCAGTTCGCAGGTGAGTCCTGCGAGTCCAGATCATCTGCGAGTTGAAATCTCAGCTCGCAAGTTTTATAACTTGCGAGTTGACTTCTCAAATCGTGACTTTGACTTTAACTTGAATTCGTTACTTGTCTAAATATAATAAACAAATAATAATAATAAGTTAATATCATATATTTACGAATCAAAACCAATTTTACAAGTTTGACAATAAATACACTAGTCCTATTACAAGCTAGATCTGTTGTCACAATATCATATATTTACGAATCCCTGAATCTTCAGATGAGGCAATGTAAAAGACATTGCTACTAGAATTTCTGATAGCCGAGTCCGTCTCAGCCTCACTAGTGTAAAAAGCTGCAACACCACCACTTGTAGACGCAACGGAATCAGACCGCTTACCGTGGTAAACGCTAGGATCCTGAACCTAATCGGATCCTGTCTCTTTCTGATGCATGTTCAAGTCATAAACACGCAACTTTCCTATCACTTCATCAAGCGTCAGAGTCTTGTAATCATTACTCTCCTTAATCATCAAAGTGTAGATGTCACAATTTGACGGTAACGTCTCAAGAAGTTTATTACTTCTGACCGTTTCAGTAAATGAAAGACCATTGTTATCCAATTTGGTCATCAGATGGTAATATCTAGTGATAATCTCTTCCAATGACTCGCCTTTCATATGCTTGAAAACGTAGAACTGTTTAGTCAGCAGGTCAGCTTTACTCTCCTTGATCTTATCGTTCCCATCAAACCTCTTTTATAACGCTAACCAAAGCTCTTTCGCGAAGTGGTAACGTTTAAAAGTGTGTTTGATCTCTTGTGGGAGACACATAGTAATAGCTGACAAGGCTTTATTTTCTGCCTCATACATCTTCTTGTCCTCATCCTTCATCATTGAATAAGAACACAGTTTTTGTTTACCCTCAAATTCGCATGTAGGTGTATCGTATCCATCTTTGATACATAACCACATCCGAATGTCGTGAAACTTCACAAATGATTCAAATCGATCCCTCCACCAGAAGTAGTCTTCTCCTTCAAGAAGCTTAGGTGGTGAGGCTGACTTACCAACCTCGTGATCCATTTCTATCATGTTATTTAGATTCGACATCCTTAAGCAAAGTCAACAAAAGTCAAATAGGACAGGTTCGTACGAACTTAGATCACCTAAGTTCGAATGGTCAACGAACAAGTCAAACGAACTAAACTGACAAGAAATTTGAACTATTTGAACTTACAAGTTCGAAGACCAAGTTCGTACGAACTTACAGCTCTAAGTTCGTAGGATATTTCAAGAAGTTCGTACGATCCTTTCGTACAAGTTCGAATAAAAAGCAAAATCCGTACAAGTTCGAACAATAGCTGTTAAACAAACTCAGAATCTCAGATCTGTGATTTTGAGTAACTTTCAACCGACCAAAATTGAACTACACCATACAAAGTGATAATAAACACGTTTGGAAGCAAAAAACAACAATTTCAACGGTCCAAACTCTCATAATCACTCGATTTCAACGGTCCAAACTCTCATCATGTTAAAAAGAGGTTTATAACCACATCGAATTATCATGTGCTTGAGGACGTAGAACTGTTTAGTCAGCAGGTCAGCTCTACTCTCCTTAATCTTGTCGTTCCCATCAAACCTCTTTTCTAATGCTTCCAAAGCTCTTTCGAGAATTGGTAACGTTTAAAAGTATGCTTAATCTCTTGAGGGAGACACATAGTAATGGCAGACAAGGCCTTATTTTCATCCTCGTACATTTTTTTGTCTTCCTCCTTCATGACAGAATAAGTACAAAACTTTGTCTTCCCCTCATACTCATAAGTGGGTGTGTCATTACCATCCTTACTGCACAACCACATGCGAATGTCATGAAATCTCGCAAATGATTCAAACCGATCTCTCCACCAGAAGTAGTCCTCTCCTTTGAGGAGCTTAGGTGGTGAGGCTGACTTACCAACCTCGTGATCCATTTCTAACATTTTATTAAGATTCGACATTGAAAAGCAAGGTCAACAAAAGTCAAACAAGACAAGTTTGTACGAACTTAGATCCCTAAGTTTGAATTGTTAACGAACAAGTCAAATGAACTAACTGACAAGAAATTCAAACTGTTTAAACTTACAAGTTCGAATGTAGGTTCGTACGAACTTACAAATCTGGTAAGTTCGTACGATACTTGTTGGTGCACGTTTTGTGACAACAGCTCTTATTTTGTAATAGTTAGTTTTGTAATTAGTTTTATAGTTAATTTGTAGTTTGTTTAATTAACTTAGCCTTTTTTTGTAAGTTGTATTGTAAGTTCGTACGAACCTATATGTTCGTACGAACATAGGAAGTTCATACGAACATGTAAGTTGGTACGAACCTAGGACCAACTAAGTTCGTACGAACTTGCTGGGTATAAATACCAACTTGTAATGTTTTATTTGTATGCTTTTGGAAACTGAAATATTCGAATATATTGTGCTATTTTCGAATCTATACGAACCTACATCATAAACACTTACAATTACTTGTTTTATTGTTGTTTATTGTGTATTATACCATTCCGCAAACTAATACACATTGTAATCCCATTTGGATCCGTTCAAAGGGACTTTCAATACTTTCGTACAAGTTCGAATAAAAAGTAAAAACCGTACAAGTTCGAAGGATGGCTGTTGAACAAACTCAAAATCTCAGATCTATGATTTTGAGTAACTTTCAACCGACCAAATTTGAACTACACCGTACAAAGTGAATATACACACGTTTGGAAACAAAAACCAAAGATTTCAACGGTCCAAACTCTAGGAATCACTCAATATCTTTACCCCAAACTTAAATGCTAAGTTCTAATGCTCTGATACCAATTGTAGGTCACCCTTGAACGGATCCAACAGGGTAACAATGCTTGTTAGAGTGCGGAATACTCTAAGAAACGATACGAGGTGTTTAAAACACGTTTATCTCACAAATAATCCCTTACTTCGAATGTTTTCAAACTAGGATGATGTATTCGAACTTAGATGTCTGATCTCAGTTCGTATAAAAGCTTAGAAATGATATTTTCGAACTTTATATATATAAGCTGCTAGGTTCGTACGAACTTAGCCTAAGTTCGTACGAACCTACCAGTTCGTACCTTGACTAAGTTCGTACGAACCTACTCATACAACAAATATATTTCTAACACATTACATTAATAAAAAATTATTATAACAAAATATTCATTTATTAATATTAAAGACTATTACAAAACTAATCTATTACACAATAGAAGCTGTTGTCACAAACATGTACCAACACAGTTTATTAGCCTTTTCCTTTTTTGAGTTTAATTGTTGCTGACACTCAGTTAGAACTTTAGAAGGTAGGTCAGAGTGTGCCTCAATTTGAGTTTCAAGAAGCTTGACTTGTTGCAAAGCATTGGACTTTTCAGCTGACAACTTAATGACTTGAGCTTGTTCTTCCCAATATTTCTCTTCCCAATTTTCCATAACCGTTTTCTCGGCTTCCTTTTTCTGTTCAATGAGCATCTTTTTCTCATAATATTCATAAGTTTTCAGAACACTTGTTGTTGCACTCTCTTTTTTTCGCAAAGATGATCTTGATTTAGAATGCATCTTTTTGTAGAGACCTTGTAAACGTTCACACTCTTTGAATAACGCGGTGGTTTCTTCATCGTATTCGCTCTCAATCCCGTCTCTCGACATCATAAAAAATTGTTGCTTGAATAGACCTTTTAAAGATTAAAGATTTTGAAGTGTTTAAAGAATCCTTATTCTTTAAGAAAATGTTGATCGAAAATTTCAAATTTGTCCGAACTAACTTTCCCTCCAAAATTTATCGAAAAATTTCTCGAGTAAAATGAAACTTTTCTTAAACCAAAATTAGTCTAAGATAAGCTTAAATTCAAATTTTGGTAATCGACAATTTTTCCCTCCAAATTTTGATAAGAAAAATGCAACTTTTTTTTTTTAAATCCTTAACAGCTAAGTGTCTTAGATGAGTATCGCTGTAATTCTTTCTGCGACAATTAATTCTTTATGCGACAATTATGAATTGTCGCAGAAAGAATTATCGCAGAAACACTATATGCGACAGTTCAAAAATTGTCGCACAATCAAAATTGAACCTTTATGCGACAGTTATCAAATTGTCGCACTTAGAGAGATTGTCGCAATGTAACTGAATTCAGTCGGTAGCTCTCTGTTCGTGGTTTCAATTTCTGATCTTCTATCAATATGAGAATTAAGTTCGCAACTGATGATCACATATGCTCTGTAATGATTTCGTGAATTGATTGATCCGATTATGTCAATCAAATTAACATCAAACAAGATGAAATTGATTAAATCAATATTGCGAAGAACATGAACTTTTCGGAGAGAAATCAATCAAAACTTGTAATTTGAACAGATTAAACTTGAATTTGTTTATTGATTCTGATGTAGTATGATCGAATGATGCTTTTTATCGGTTCACTTTCATGAATTTCATTCCAATTCGATGAATTGATCAATCACAGCTCAAGAACACTTCAAATACCCATTTTCATGAAATCTTCAAATACAAACTCTGAACTACAGCTTCTTTCTGCATATATTTTCGTATACAAAAGTTAACCAATAGCAAATTCTTAATTCGATGCTTAGGTCAAATCGGGTCAACCCGAAACACTTTCCCAGTTCATCATCAGCGGTTGCATAAACATCAGCCAAGAATCCAGTAACGGTTCTAGCTGACATGAACCCTCTTGATAAAGCGAGATCGCGAGTAAGTTGCAAAGTAGTCCATCCCTGTAATTCAACCAATCATAATTAATCACAGCAGATGAAAGAATAAAATCAAGAACAAAGATGCAGCTATAGATACTTGTAGATACACTCCTAAGTCCTAATTAGAGGTGGTAATTTCAACCCAACTACCTATAAATGGTTCAATCCGGTTTAGGCTTCATCTATAATAGGTCAACAGACAAAATTGAATGAATTAGCTTAAAAGGAAATGATTCAAAACACTCAAAAAAAGAATTATATGTACCTGAAGGTTGATTTGTTTTGTGTGTTCTTTGACAGAGAGTACATCAGCAAATAGTGTTGGTTTTTTAAGGCAATGAAATGGGATAGACTTGACTACTTCTACTACTTACATAATTGATGTGCATATCAGAATCACATCATGCTCTAAATCATCTTAATTTGTCTCAGCTTTTCCAGATACATAAGGTTAGTTGCACATCATAACGACATTGTAAGTCCAAATTTTACAGATTAAATGATATGTTCATGTTTTTTTCTTATTTTTTTAATCCTATTTTACTTTCACAAATAATATATGCATAAAAAAAGTCAAAAAGAGACGACTTTCTGCTGTTGTTATAGCTTGTTCATTGTTCTTATAATGTTCATTTTAATTTGTTACATCTCGTTTATCTGTTTCCCAGTACCTTTTTCAATTTCTTTCAGAATCCGAACAGTAGCAAGACCTTATAAGGTCAAACATCTCGTTTATCATATTGAAACCAATGATTGAGAAATTGTACAGCAGCTGGTTTGATCTTTGATATTATTATTAGGGTTTTAGTCTATATTTTTCTTAAAAACAAAAACCCGGAATATGATTAGCATTTGCAATTAAATTCGTACCTTCATAAACAACAATCGGAGGGAAATTAGGTCAAATGATTGCTTTGCAGTTGCAATAATAGATGATTTGGAACAGAACACAGCCTTGTTGTTGGAACAAAGTCGAATCTGTTTCAAGTTTCAAACATATAGAGAACACATACCATTCTGAAATGGAAGACAAACATAAAGAAAACACATACCTATTAAGAAGTGCAGGCAATTTATTTTTTTGAATAACGTGTACTAATGTCCTTGATTAGGGCAAAATTGACTGCTCATGTGAAATTGAAAGATAGGACAAATAGGGTTCATGTATGGAACTCTAAGCAACATCAATCGATTGATTTGTAATCAAGGACAGCGAATCATCAGAAGTATTTGATCGAAAGTATTTGATTGAAAGGAATCATCCGAAGATATTATGGAAATTAGGGTAATCCTCTCGAGAGCCAATGATACGGTTTAACGTCATTTGAATTCGCTGATACCGTTTGTGAAATTAACATTAGGGTAGCTTTTAGAGATGAGAGATACAATTATTAGCTAATCATTTTTAGTTGAGTCAATTAACGGTAAGATTTATATAGATTGAGAATTATTTAAGGGGTAGAATTCATTTATAAAAAAACAGTTAAGAAGATTAGCTTATTATGATTTTCTTTTAATAGATTAATAGAAGATTAATAGATAGATAAATTAATAGAAAATAAAAATAGATAGATTAAAAAGATAGTTGATTAATAATATATTATATCTATGAAGAATTCATTATTCCACAATAACACATTTGAATCTCTAGTGTAACCTTTTTTTAATTAACGAGAGATTAAAGCCTTATTATCTTACCCAAATATTATATACAAATCATTATAATTAATTTATAATACATTTTATGTGGACTAGTAGTAAATCTTCGGCTTCTATTCAAACTAAAATTAAACACTTTAAAACAAGTTCTAATGACAGTTAATAATCATTTACATAATAATTTCATTCTCGATTCCTATAACACTGACATCCATTTAAATTGTAATCGATTAGCTGAAACAAATTCCATAATTATCAATGCAATATCACTGTTTTTTGCGTCAACTTATATTTTTACCTACTAATTTAATTAAAAAAAAAAAAAAAAGAAGAGAAAATTACTAATCTGATCGGTTATAATAAATCTTTATCTGCATATATTCATCGGTAAATATTGTTTCATCTATATTCACTAAATCAACAATTGCAATTTATATTTTTTACTGAAGTTATTAAAACCGGTTAACATGATATATGGAAAACTAAAAGAATGATGGATCAAATAAAATAATTTTTAAAATAGAATTACAAAGAATTAATATATGTATAACGATACATGAAGAAATAATATGTGATTTAAAAAATAGCGTAATTTTAAGTTGTGTGTCAACGACATAACAAATTTAAAAAGATCGTGATATTTAATGATCATTTACTTTTTTATTTGATTAACTCATCATTCAACGGTTGATATTTTATTTTATTTTAATTTTTTCACAATATTTAATCCAATTAAAAAATGATTTATTGTTTTAGAGTGTTTACATCTTTTATTATTGTGGACTTAATTACACTGTTCATCCTTGTGGTATACCCCAAAATACACTCGTCATCTCTGTCATTACCAAATGCTACACCAAACGTCCTTTGCCCTAATGCCCGTTAAAAAATTTCGATAGTTTTGAACATGTGTCGTGCACATGAAGATATTTGGGTAATTTTCTTTACCCCTTTCTATTTAATGCCCCTTCTTCCCCATTTTGATAACCTTTCTTCTTCGAACTATCAAAACTCAAATAAAAAAAAAAGAATACCCAAATTATTCTAATTTTTTAGACTTTCAGCACACTTACAGAAATATCACAACAATGAATAACCACAATTACAAATGACAATCTGGCAGCCATGGTTTATACACCTGTCACCACCAAAAGTATACGCCTTATTTGTTTCATTGTAGTAGAAGTTCAAACTCAAAAAATTAACCTCTAAACACATGCAATAAAACCCAAAATTTGAAAAACTCAACTGCTACACAAGCAATTTTAAAAATCTAGAACAAAAATCTGTCGTATTTTGAGGCCATAAAGATCCAAAAGTTATTACAAATAAAATGGACAAAACCTATATAAAAGATTACAGATCTCGATTTAACCATGATTTTGTTCGGAAATATATATTACCCGTCCACTGGCTCTCCCCATGACACAACTACAATCTTCGTCGGAGTTTCAGTTGCTGCGAGAAAGGTACTGAGCTGAAGGGGGTTACATCATATCATCGTCGGAGTTTCGATTATGGTCGTCGACTAAAACTGTTGCAACGTCGGAGACAGCAGTAAAGTCGGTGGTGGCTTCGATTGCCTCTGGTAACTAGATCCGTCGGCGTGCTACAATGACCTATCCAGATTCGTACGCAAGTTTGCCGGAAAGAAAGCTTAGAGTTTATCGATGCGTGATGGTGGTTGACCAAAGAAGGCGAGATGAGATCGCCGGAGAAAGCTGTGCATGATGGCATTGATGTATGATTTTAGCATTGAGAAACAAATGTGGGTTATGTTTTCATTTTGTTGGTAGGGATTAACAGGAAAAGGTGGAAAAATGTTATTTAAATGTAATTACCCTAATACCCTCGTGTGCATAGCACATGACCAAAACTAACATATTTTTTTAACAGGCGTTAGCGCAAAGGACGTTTGGTGTAGCATTTGGTAATGACAGGGATGAGTGTAAAAAAAAATTACGAGGGACTACGAGTGTATTTTGAGGTATACCACAGGGATGAACAGTGTAATTAAGTCTTATTGTGTGTATGGAACTTTCAATATCATAATTGTATGTTTTCAAGTTTTGAAAGTTACTACCTATGGATTTAATTATTACTTATTTGCTCAACAAGTAACTAGAATTTTCTTAAGCTTATCCGATGCCACGACATATACTCCATTATTGTAATGTTAGGACCCATTTTTTTAAGCTATTCGTCGGATATGTGTTTTCTGTCAAAAGTTCACAGCGGCTATCCGCCGGATAGATGCATTCTGTCCAATTTCCTGCAACTTTTCAAAAACTCAACACTTTTAATACAAAGTTAAGAATTTTTCTTCAACCAACAAAATATACTTATCACAACAATTTGTTAAGTCATTTACATCATTTATCACCCAAAATTTCATATCAAAACAAACTTGACCCATTTTGACACTTACACAAAATATGGGTATATTGTAACAAGTCAAGAAATCACAATTATGATTTAAGAGGAATAACACTTGCAAAATCTATGGCGAGTGCTCAATCGTGCCTTCACTAAGCCTTTCCCTTTCCCTTTCCATGATCCTCCTTCTTACCTGATCCACTTGAGCCTACAAAATAATTCAACTAAAGAGGTAAGCAAGATGTTTAGTGAGATTACAGACAATTAAACAACTAAACAACTAAACCACTTATAAATCAACTTGAACAACTTGAAATCAACTTAACAACTTAACAACTTGACAACTTGAAATTAACTCGCAACTTGAACTCAACTTACAACTTGGAATCAACTAACAACTTGAATATGTAGAGATAGTATAGACCACTTTACGGATCCGTGTTCAACTTCATTTTCACATAACAACTTTGATTAGCACAAGGCTAAGGAATCTCTACAACACAAGGCAACTAATATATGGTTAATTCACAACATGTGACCATACTCACCACTTGATCATATGAATCCTCTTACACATATGTAATCCGTATTCAATACATAACATATAATTCTATTCACAACCGTCATATGAATCCTCTTACACGTATGTTGTTGGTGCATGTTTTGTGACAACATCTTTTAGTTTGTAATAGTTAGGTTTAGAAGTCATTTTGTTAATCGTTGTAATCGTTAACTTAAGTTTTGTCTGTGTATTTTGTAAACTTATAGGTTCGTACGAACTTAGAGTAGGTACGAACTTAGTAAGTTCGTACGAACTTAGTTGCATATATATACACAAGTCCGAATATTTCAGAAATAGAGGTTTTTCAAGAGGTATTCGAAGTTGTAAGTTCGAACTCAGTTGTAAGTTCGAATAAAAGTGATATTTACACATTTGTATTACTCGTTTGTTATTGTTTAGTACAATCGAGGATTCCGCACTCGATTATATCATATTACCTCGTAGATCCAGTCCCAAGGGACTTACAAGTGGTATCAGAGCCTTCGAATTCGTTCGTGTTGGTTCGGGGTAAAGAAACCTTAAAGAAACGAGAGATTACAATCAATTTTGGGGTTAGAAACTTAGTTTTTGACATCCAAAGGTGTTATAGATCACTTTATACGGAGTTGATTCGAAGTTGCAGGTTGAAACGAACCCATATCTGAAAATTTCATATCTGAGTTTTTCAACAACTTTTCGTACGAACTTAGAAAGTTCGTACAAACTTACCTGAAATACCATTCGAACTTACATCTGTAAGTGAGCTGTAAGTTCGTACGAACCTATCCTTCAAATTTAGTTTCTGTTCGAACATCCTAAGTTCGTACGAACTTAGTAAGTTCGAAAATTCCTAACTTCGTACGAACTTAACCTTCCTAAGTTCGATAAAAAAATAAAAAAAAAAAGTTATTTGGCGGGAAGTTTTCGAAAATTTTTGTTTAACCAAAATTTGAGTTTAGGCTTACCATTGTTTAACTTTGGTTCGAGAAAATTCAAATTTTACTCCGAAAATTTTTGAGAAATTTTGGAGGGAAATTTGTGTTTTGAGTGAACTTGACGTTAGTTGACTTTCTACTACAAACTTACCTCAAATCCGTATACACTCTTTCAAGATGTCAAATGTGAACAAGCTGATAGAAATCGATCATGAAGTAGGTAAATCTACTTCACCACCAAAGGTTCTAGCTGAAGATTACTTCGGGTGGGGAGATAGATTTGAATCATTTGTAAAATTCAATGACATCAAGATGTGGATCTGTATAAATGAAGGGTATGATGCACCTACTTATGAATTCGAAGGGAAACGTAGGCTTTATTCATATTCAACGATGAAGGAGGTAGACAAAAAGATATATGATGCAGAGAAAAAGGCATTGTCTGCTATCATCAAGTGTCTTCCTGAAGAAATTAAGCATACCTTCAAACAACGTTACAGCTATTCTAGAGAGCTTTGGCTAGCTTTGGAGAAAAGATTCGATGGTAGTGAACAGATCAAAGAGAGTATGGCTGACTCATATCAAGGGGCGTCTACTAGTGATCAATACTCAGCGAATAGTACACATTCCAGAGCCTTGGTTACTCAAACACATGACAGTTCATATGATTGGAGTACACCTGTTGAAGAGCCTCGGGAATTCGTGACCACAATTGATGAGGCAGATCAAAAGAGTGTTAGTGAGAAGAATACTGAGAGAGAGTTACCTGCTTCAGAGACCAGGGTTATAAGATTGGAGTCAACTGATACTATGAGTACAAAGGACTTCATTCCATATATGGCCAACATGGATGCTGAGAAGCATAAGGTTATTCTAAACTTAGACTCAGTAGTTAATGCTTGTGTTTTATGTACTAACTTTGCAGAGCAGGCTGAGAATTTGATTGAATCATCAAATATGATGACGGCTCAACTAAATGCTTTAAAAGAAGAAAACACAATTTTAAAACTAAGAAACTCTGAGTTAGTTAATAAAGCTAAATCTAATAAAGAGGATTTAAAAGTTTTAAGAGACAAAGTGAACGAGCAGAGTCAAATAATTGACTTAGCTCGTGAGCATGTTTTGGATTTAACTAAACAGTCTTCAAATAAGGAAAAAGAACTAGCAGACACTAAGGTTAGGATTGCCGATCTTATTAGAAAACTAGAACTAAGAAGATTTTCAATCGAAACTTTAGATAATCTACTAAGTGTTCAGAAACAGCCCAGTGATTACAGGGGAATGGGTTACACTGAAACCCCTCCTCCATTTAATCATAATTATAATTCTACATCTGATGAAACTGAGCTGTTAACTGTCAATGACTCTTTCAATCAATCAGCAGTCTCTGAGATGGTAGACTTCACCAAGTCGACCAAGTCAGAGAGAGCTGTATCAGCGACCAATGAGGAGTCAAAAATTAAAATTGAGTTTGTTAGACCTAAAATAGAAGATGTTAAGAATAAAAATGAAAAAGGTAAACAAACAGAATCTGAATTAGAACACCAAGCGATTCTCAAGGCTCAAAAGAAAGCCTAGGAGAAACGTTCCTACTTCACGTGCCATCAAAAGAGACATGTAGAAAGTGTGTGTCCATATAAGAAATCAAGAGTTTCGACAAATGATAGTCCAAGGAGCAGTTCTCCTGAAACAGGAAGCTCAAGTGAAAAAGCATTTCGGTCAAAACCTTCAAACCGTTTAAACAACCCCAACAAAAGTTTTTCTAACCAGGGTAGTAGTAATGGCAATTTTTATAATTCGAATTATAATTATAAATCTAGGGTTAGATATTATTCAAACCAAAGGCCAGTCAATCAGAGACTTTTCCAAAAGTCTCCTGATAGAAGGTCTAGTGGTAGCTCCTCCCATTCCCAGCAACTGAAAATTCCAGAGAATCCAAGTCACCTGAAAGGAAAGATGGATATCTGAAGGAATTTACATTTGTTGATGAGAATGGTCGACCCAAGTCAGTGGTGGCTTGGGCCCCCCTTAATAACTAATGTTTTTATCTAGTGTGCAGGGACACAAACTTAAAAGGCTACAAGTTCAGCAGAAGACGTAGTGGCTGAGGGGGAGATAAGATCAAATATGGGATGATAATCTACAAGTCAGTGGTAGACTACCTCTCAGATCCGAGTAATCGTCCGCGGAGATCATGGTCGGAGAGGGTTGAACTACAACTTCGTATGGACAGAGAATTACGGGATTCTCGTGTGCATCATTAACTTTGAAATGCTCTTATCGAACACATTTGGAATCTCCCAGCAAATTACCGTGTTCGAAATAATTAATGTAATCGAATTTTTGAGTCAATTATTGTGTAATGTTTTATTTTTAGTCAATTATTGTGTTTTATTTAATGTAACGTTTTATTTTTAATTAGTGTAATTGAACTAATGTAATCGTAATGTTATTTTCTAAAATTATTTAATGTAATTTTTTTTAATGAATGTTTTATTTAAATTTTATTAAAATTTATAATTGAAACTGTATTTGTTGTAATTAAATAAATAGTGAGATCCTTCAGTCTTTCTGAAGAAGTGCTGACATAGCATTAAAATAATACGAAAGAAATTTAAAAGTTTCTTCGATTGAAAGTGTTCTGAGTCTCTCTTTCTACCAAACGTTGTGACGAAGTCTTTTGTTTGAGTATTTTCTTATCAATAATTTTCATTTGTGATTTGTAACTATCGTTCTTTAATGTTGCTCATGATTAAAAGGGAATAAAATATTGAATCACTTTTTTGGTTCAAACAAGTAGACATATATGTTGGTAGCATATAATATAAGATGTGATTTTATATCTAAATAAATATTGAACTAACTAACTTTTTAAGAACGTTTCCAACTTTTTATAACTTGATTTCTGGGCCTCCAAGGCACCCAAAAAGAATTAGTGTACGTTAGGTATTTTAAGGATTTTGTGTATACCAAATCGAATTGAAGTTATAATTTCTGTGTGGCTATGAGAAGTCACCATTAATATATTGGATTTATAGAAAATTTCATCTAATAGGCATAGACGAAATTTCCTACTGCAAAATTATTGTGTCACAAATAATCTTCCATCTCTTAGAAATTAATGGCCGTTGGATGTCATATGGAATCTAAGCATTTTTTTTCATTCATTAATGCTATAAATCGATGTTCGAATGAGAATCTTAGATGGTTCGTGGGTGTTCAAGATTTGGTCAAAGTGCTCAAGTAGTTGTGTGCAAAATTAAGATATTAATAGTCTAAAATCAAGTTTTAATTTCAATAGGTGGAAGTTCGTTTGTTTAATTAATAAGTGATTTGGGGATATCTTCAATTTGATAATTGTAGTGTCAATGTTGTATTGCAATTACTTTTTCACTTGTATCCTATTTTCACCATAAATCAATCTTATCCATATCGTTGATAGGAGTTTTGTTTGGTCCTACAGTATATTTCAATAATTGGATAATCAAATTAAATTCCGTATTTAATATTTAATATTAAGTTATAAACATATTAAGTCTTATTGAATTTAGCATAATTAAAAATAATAAGAATACACAGTAAAATATTGAAACGAATATTATTTATCAATAATTCAATTCGTATAAATACAGAGTTTACAAGATGTTGTATATCTATGACATAAGCAAATGATAAGCAATTTACAATGTATTGCATCACTGCTACCTATACTACAATTATGATGAGGGAACACAATCTCATTATACCTCTAAGTGATATAGTATACTACCTAACACCACAAATTTAATGGGATCAATCAGAGTAAATTCCGAATAATCTAATTCTTTATATTCAACTAAACAAAAACACAACGACAAACTCCACAGAAATTACAACTAAATCATAACTAATACACCACTTTAAGCAACTTACCCAATGTAACACATAAACCCTCTTATACAGATGTAATTCGGGTTTACATGCTCCAATTACCCATTTAACCCCTATATACTCACCTTGATTTTAGGTTGACAATTCACTAAAATAGATTCTCATTTCCTTGACACCTATAAATCATTAGATAGTAATTCAAAAACGCATAGAATATACAACCATCATATCATATTATTCATCTTGTCATTAATTAACTATCCAACCCTATGCATTGTTCAGTTTGACTTTCAAAAGTCAAACTAAACACCATATCATCAATTTAATCCTTTAATCCCACACATAAGTTAATGACCATAAGTCTTATTTTAAATCATCAACATTAATATCTAGACAACATACTCAACCATCAATTAGGTAAGCTACCATTAACTTATAAAAGTCATCCCCTTTAGAATTGGGGAAAAATTCAACTCTTAAGTAAAATTTCACCATTAATTATCATAAATCAACATCTACCAATTCATAAGTTCCTATAAGCATCAATAAACTCAACCTTCGGTTTATTTCATCAATTTATCATTTAAACCCCCAATTATTTACTTCCCCACCCTTTATAGGTCAAAAACCAAGAATAAACACTTACTTGATGTTGATGATGATGAATTGAACTTAATTTGATGCTAAAAGACTAAATCCACCTCTTTCTTCCTTCCTTGCACAAGAATCTCCTAGAATTATAGGTAGGAGTGAGAGTGTGTTAAATGAATACACGTGTGTATGAGAACCATTCTAGAGTTAAACATCTATATATGCTGGAAAACACACCTACCCAACAGGTGGACAGTCACCGGGACCGGTGAACCCCAAAAACTTGGCTCCCGGATTGTACAACTTCACCCGATTGGGACACCTCAAAGACCCCCACCCGGACGGGTGAAGGCTCACCCAAACGGGTGATTTAACCTCCCCAACATTCTGTCCACCCCTCACCCGGTTGAAACAACAATCACCCGACCAAAACACCCTTGACCCGGACGGGTGATCTTTCTATTTTTGCAATTTTCTTAACTTAAACTTAGGGTGTAACATACACATAGAGTGAGATTCACATACTAGACTAAGCAAATATACACATACTAAGAAAGACTTATTTGATATAACACTAAGTTATCAAGACTCATTTTTTGACTCTTCAGATTTATAATTTTTGTTTGATCATTGTTTTTCCTAACAATCACCCCTTATTTGATGATTTCAAAACAATTACAAAATTACTAAATAAATATAAAGAGTAAAAAATAATGAAAGTAGACTTTTATACACAATATTTCAATTACAAATGATATGTTCATTACAATTGAGTTCAAAATGAATAACTAGTAATTCTTCATCTCCTCCTTTCTCTTTTCCCTCTCACAACTAACTAAACTTGTCCAAGTTATCTTTTTCATTTCTTCTGTCTTCTATATAATCTTATCACATTTGCTCTTAATTCCTGGAATTTTCTCTAGCTCTCCCAAGTGATAGAACAAGCTTCTAACCACTTTCTTTCTAAAAGCACAGTAAAGTTAGCAAATTATTGTATCAAATTACACACAATCCATTCACAGAGCGAAAACATTCAACTCCTTTGTTATCTTTGTAAATAAAACTCACATCATTTTTTGTCTTCACATGGAGAAATGATTACATATAATTATATATATATATGGGATTTCCAACTTTTTTTTCACTGAGAAAATTTCTATCTTTTTGATGCCTTATTGAGAAAAATAAAAGCACAGTACATGTTCCCTCCTTTCCTTGATTTTTCACATATTAAAACGTTAATTATTTATTTCTAAAAAAGATTACAAATTATTTTATAAAGAGAAATGATTATAGAATAGAGATAGATAATACATAAAGAGAGATGAGTGAAGTACATGTTTGTCACACCCCCAAATTTGACATTTATAGTTAATCATGCGGAAGCTTTCGGAGCGTGACGGCGATCGAATAACAATACCTCGAGCGTATGATTATTGCAGAACATCTATTTTATTAGGATGCCAATAATAGTTTTTACAACGATACGGTAATATAAACCGTTAAAAGTGAAATGTTATCGAATACATTGTTTGAACAAAATACAAGTTTTCGTGATTTCATAAATAAGACTACAAGTCAATTAATATATAATTAATCCCATCGTTTTAATTTAAAATATGGCATCCTAAATCATCGTGGCAGGTACGGTCCCAATATGCATGTGATCTTACGGCATAGCTAATTCCCTGAAAAGCATATTTAAAACTCGTCAACAAAAATGTTGAGTGAATCCACTGGTTTAAAACTCCATCATTAAACAATTTCGTAAAGCATTCGTTGCAAGCATAAACCTTTGCAATATCGTATACAATCAACTTATATAAATCAAGTGGAAAGTAAACAATGACGGTGATCCCCCGTAGACTAGCTAAGTCCTACGAGTTAATGTGCCGACACCTACGCCTATAACCAAACCACGACTTTTATATTTCAATCGTTTTGCCTTAGACTGCATGAATATACGCTCCTCATTCAAAACAACGTCGACAGTTAGTCCAACTAACATAAAGTTTGAGGGACGTCACCCCAATAGTATACAGTATATCCCGTGGCTAGCGTCACCTAGCTAATGGTTATAGTTTGTAAGCATAATGACTTCTATGCACTACAACTAGTTTAACATAGGTTCGCACAAAGATTCGTTGTCAAGTTTTCAAGCATCGTATGAAAATCATTCATATGTTTTTCACCCCAGTTTAAAAGCAGTAAAGCAGTAAAAGTGGGGCTGTGAACTCACCTGAGTCCGAGCGTGCTAGCAAAATATATTTATATTAAAGTGCCCAATAAAGTCTCTCAGCGCCCTAAACGCAAGAGTTTAAATCAATATATGTAGACGACTTTAACTAGTCAGTCTATGCCAGTTGTTCACCCAACTAGGTTCAAAAATGTCATCAACGGGCTTGAATATCATCTAAGGCCATTATAGGCGAAAACGACACGTTGTGATCTTTATTAGTTTTCAAAACACTAAAATCGTTTAAGTCAACGTTTTAACATATTACAAGTCATAATATATAGATTATTGATCTCGGTTCGTTACTTATACGTTGCCTCGATAGTATATTGTCTTAAGTCCTCAACTTCGTTATATTGACTTTCAAGTCGTTAGTTGTACGTTACTATAACGTAATAATGATACTTAGACAATATTATATATACATTTTTCAAATATATATATATAGTCTTTAATAGCGTTATAAATCTTATAAGCTATATATATAGTTTCGATCGTATATGATTCAAGATTTATGATTCTTGTTAATTGGCTTTTAAATCGGGAATCGTATATTAATAATATCTTCGTGATACTTAGCCAATATATATATATACTTATACATGTATATATATATATATATATAAATATCGTTATAACCTTTATAATTTATTTTTATAACCTTTATTGTTATATTAATATTTAACTTGTTATAATTCCGTTTTCGCGATTTCTCGGTTTATACACTTATTCGAAATGAGATGTATATTTTTATAATTTAGTTCCCTGAGGGTTCATAATAGTTCTCAAAGTTATATTTTAAATCCTCGTATTTTATATTTTGTCGGTTTGGGTTAAACCGCACGGTTTCTCCGATTTTGACCGTATAACTTAGGTTTTTATTACTTGAAGCTATCGATTTCACTTTAGTATATTTCAATTTACAAATTTTACTATTTCAGTCCACTACTTACAAATCTTACCCTTTTAATCCCCATAGTTTAGATTTTTCCCGTTTTAATCTCAACGTTTCGGTTTTTTTCGATATTTAACCGTACAAGTTTCGATTTTTATACTCTAAACTACTTATTAAATCATAATATTATTTTATTAATTGATTTCCACATCTCAGTCCTCATAATTACGGATCCTTACATTTCAGTCCTTTTTAGTTTTCATATGTCACTTTTTCACAGTTTCTGTCCAAATTTTAGTCCTTCTTTTGCCACGACTTTGACTAGTCAAACAAGCTTAGATTATTATGAAGTTTTTACCACATGTTCCCCTATGTCTTAGATTTATAGAAATATAAGGTTCATAATTTTTGGTCACGTTTAAGGGGTTCAAACATAATTAATACTACACGAAGGTCCATCAGGTACCTTCCTAGACAGTTGGTCAAAGATTTGTTTATACACGGAGTTATACTTACATTCATGAAGTGTAATTATACTAATTTTAAAGCAAAGATAATATGTGAGCTTTAGGAAAAAGAATCACTTTGTTTAGATCTGTGATTTGAAAGTTATGATTTTTCAAAGTAAGGTCATAATCTGTCCTCAGAAGGTAGATCAAACACTTTTCCTTACACATTTAATTTGACGTACCAAAACAAGTCCAAATGACATGAAACCACTTTTAATGGAAAGATAAATTCTTAAACTTAATTTTAGACTCAATATTCGACAAATTTGGTTATTTGATGTACGAGTTATGGCCTTCCCAAGTCAATCAAAGTTTCTGTCCAGAAACATACTTAAGCTTTTAAGTTTTCCTTTGTTATTTTTAATAAGTTTTAGCCATATAATTTTATAAAAAAATGTTTTTAGCATGTAACTAGTTGATTCAACATGAGAGTGAACATTACTAGCATAAACATGAATTTAAACTAATTTAACTAGGGAGAGTTTCCTTACAAAGCCTAAAAAGGCGATTTTGAGCAAGATGAGAGTTCGGTTCCTTTGTGGGTGATCTCCTAGCTTCGAATCCTTATGTTTAGCTTGTTTTACCCATGAATCGAAATGAAAATATGATATGAACGTGATTGGGAGTTGAAAGAGCACAAAAAGATGATTTTAGAGGTGGTGGTTCATGGTGGTTGAAGGTGGTTGTATGGTGGATGTATGGACGTTGAATGGAGGTTGTTTGGTGGATGTTTTGATCAAGTAAGAGGGGGAAAGGGCTGCAGAATTTCATGGCTTTTGGGGAGGGAGAGAAGGAGATGTGTGTGTGTTTGATGGTGTGGAAATGCTTGTCCAAATGAGGTGCAAGTCCAAGTCTAAGAGGTGTAGGAGACATGGAAGCATGGGAGGGGGAATGGTGTGCTTTGCTTCCATGTTTCAAGG
Organism: Logfia minima; assembly: GCA_963921325.1. Lineage (NCBI taxonomy): Eukaryota > Viridiplantae > Streptophyta > Magnoliopsida > Asterales > Asteraceae > Logfia > Logfia minima. The sequence continues at coordinate 9,158,560 of OY992767.1, forward strand.
GGATGGCAAGGGGTTTTGGGCAGATTTTTGGTCAGGGGAGGGCTCCACTTGTGATTTCCTTAATCTTAATTAAGTCTAGATATTTTAGTCATTAGGTGCTAATCTCGATTAGTTAGGTTTTAATTGCGTGATTAAGGTTAATTAGGATTAATTAAGGTAGATTAGGGTTAATTAGAATAGATTAAGGTTATTTGGATGTTACATTTGATTGAATTAATATTCGAGTGATTTACCGATAATTCGTGTATTACAATACGCGAAATCTCTATTTTTTTGCGTTAATTAAATTCGTATAGTCTTTGATTCGATTCTTTGAATTGTTATACAATATCTTGGTATAATAATAGTAATTAACCACCATTAATTTATATAATGTTCAAGTATTTATCGATACTTCGTTCGATTTAATTCACAATTTATTTCATCGTTGCACGTTTCTTAGTTCACGTGAACGTTTATTGAGTTTCATAGGTTGATATGCTTATTTATTAGCATAATTATCACAATAATAATAAGTACTATATAATTGAATAGATTTACGTTATTTTCGAAAATAGATCACCAACGTTGGTATATTTCGGTCTCTACCGATTGTTTCATAAAATTTTCAATAATCACCAATGCATCTCGTATGCAAACACGGGCTTTGTGCTAGACTTTATTTGATAAAACGAATTCACTTTAATTTAATAGGGAACTAGCCTAATATGCACGTAATGATAATGTACGGAATTTGCCGTATTTTTAGGGTTGTCACAATGTTCCCTTCTTCAAGTTGCTCACGTGATATATAAAAATTGCATGCAACTAAGAGATAAGTGCATATATTCAATAGAGATAGAGATTGAGCATTCACACAATGTATATAATTAAAAGTAAATTATACAAATAGTCCTTAAAATGATGCTCATCTAATATATATATATATATATAATTAAGAGGTTTGACCAAAAGGGCAAGATTGGTGGGAATAAAGCACGAGGCACGCAAAGATTGGCAGGGTGTGCGCCATGTGTCAAGAAAGCATTGGTGGTGTCAGACGGTGAGCGAACATGAGCTCGACATTTCTTTTTGTTTTTATAATTTGAAAGTCGTAAAGGCGTTCGCTCTAGGGGTTTTGCCACGAGTCGACCTTTGATTTGTTTGTTTTGTCGGTGAGGTCTTTAGGCACACGAGCAATTTTCGTTTTTTTTCTCAATAAAATCAATTTGTTTAACATTTGACTTTTATTTAAATAATTAATTTAGCATTTGACTTTGATAATAAATGTGAGTAACAACAATATTTAAACAATTCGCACATTGAGCGCCTATTTGGGTGCAAAAAGTTAAATTAGTTTGTTAAAAGCTTAAGTTAAAAAGTTATTTGTTAAAAATTGTCAATCAAAGGACGTGATTAGTGGTTTTCCGTATATTTATTATAATCAAACTTTTTTACAAACTTCAAAATTTAATAAATTAATATTAACTAATAACAATAATGTTGTTTATAGGTGGTTATGGTACATTGGAGGATCTTCTTGAAGTTATTACGTGGGCACAACTAGGGATCCATGAAAGAACGGTAACTAGAACTTTTATTTTTATCTCATACAATAAATATTCGTATAAAGTATTTCTATTTCTATAATGTCTAAAAACATAGACTAAGAAATAATATTCATATTTTCAACCCCATTGACCGTACTATGTTTTTCTAGACCAAACGACACGACTGACATTTGAAATTAAGCTTTTTTTGACAAAAAGAGTCAAGTTTATATTAAGTTTTAGAGATTCTAAATGAACACCCTTGAATTTTTGGATGTATATTCTGTGTGAGTGTATAGGGATACGTGCAAGTTCCAACACCTCTTATATGTATGTATTAGTCACGTCACACCCTAGAGGGTATCTAAACAGTAAGCCTAAATTTTAACACACTAAGAAGTCATGTATTAATAAAGTTTTCACAACATTCAATAATGAGACACATTTTCTTAATTAGTTTATGAAACATATCAAAATAGCTAAATATACTATAAGATGGAAAGGAAGATGCGTGCATATGCAACAAAGTAAAAGTAAATAACTTTAATAAAGTTAAAAGGTAAAAAGTAAAAAGGTTCGAAAACTTATAAACAAGATACTGGTATACTACATTTTGTAAAATGTTACACAAATTCAAATAATAGATACAATGATATTTGCAGCATGGTTTTTGATATATATACACCAAAATAGTGCAAAAAGTAGTTGTTTATGTATACTTTTGGGGTGTTTACGTATGAGTAACGGATGTAAGTTTGTGTGTTATAGGAGTACGTACCAGATGATCACAACGGAAATGCAGAAGCCACATTGAGCTGGGAAATGGAGCAACAATTGGGTCATACTACAAAGTCAGATATCGCGCGTTGACCTATTTAAGATTCACTAATGACCGTTAGATTGAGATAATCAGAGTTACATGTATACTCCTTGAGTGTCTGTTAATATTGTTAATTAATCGTTTCAAGTAAAGTCAACTATTTTGTTTTCTTATATCCGTTTTGTAGGTTTACATATAACTAAGTTTTTTAATACAAGATAAGTTTTAAATTCAAATTGATTATCAATTTTTATTAAGGTCTAATTAACTTTTTATCCATAAGTTTTATGTTATGATATCCAAGTTTGTTTCTATACTTTCACTTGAAGTATACAACATTTCTATAACACCCCTATTTCTATTTAAGAATATTATATTAATAAACACGGAAGCATGAATTTAAAATACATTAAACAGTTTACTATTCCCAAAAATACACTAATTTCAGACTTTTTAAACTACAAAAGTCGGGGTATTATAAAAATTCTCCAAACAAGGTTTATTACAAAAACCATATCAGAGTCCTCAAGCGCAGTCAAACATTCCCTTGATCAACCAATCACCTCCCGCACCCACAATAATCAAAACATATCCTGCAGGAAGTAAAATGAGGGGTTAGCACAAAGCTAAGTGAATAGATTCATCACACTCCATTCAACTTAGCATAACTAGCTAATTACACCAATAAAACGTAAACACACATAATTCAATGAGGATCGGTGGCTCTGGGGATATCATAATACCCGGGGATTCCCCCAAGAACACTTACCGTCAATTCGTATGGCCAATACAGAATAGACCGATAACTACTGGTTATTAAACACATACACAGGTCTCAAACACAACAAATGAATCAAAACCTGTGTAAAACACATAATAACCAGAAGTCCAACTACACGTTGACCTCAATAACATAGTACACATAGTTCACATATCACGTAGATCAATAATCATTAACCAAGACTAAACAGTCTAATACACATCTACGTTTACTTGTTGTAACCAAATAGTTACAACTAAATCAAATGATGAGTTCCGAATCCACTCACCGATACCTCTGACGTCTCCACACTCAGGATTCTAATATCACTGAGTCTTACGTTGATCTGAAACAGAAAATCATACACAAGTCAGAAGTTCGTTCCATAAACATCATTATAGTCTAATTATCCAATCAGGTAATCCCTGAAGTCTAGGCAAACAAAAGTTCACTCAGAAATAAATTCAGAAAAAGTCCGCAATGCCGCTTAAAACTGAAAAATGCCATTTTCGGGTCCTAGATGACCCCGGATGGCCAAAAACTGCCTAGGCTATTCGAATATAGCCTTGATTACTAGGTCGTTTCCGAGCGATCATGCGAATTTCAATTAAATCCGAGTTAGTGATATTTTTACAAAACCGCGTCTCAAAAACACTTACGCATTTTCAATATTTGCAAGTCAACTCGCAGGAATCTCGGTTCGCAGGAATTTGGGTTCGCAGGTCAACTCGGCTCGCAAGTCAACTCGCACCGCAAGTCAACTCGCAAGTCAACTCGGCTCGCAAGTCAACTCGCAGGACGAACTGAAAACTGCGAGTTGAGCCGCTGTTACCAGTTTTTTTCGAACCAAAATTCACCAAAACTTCAGAAAACTCAATTCTAAGGTTTCTAACACTTCAAGTAACATCAAACATCACCTAATAACAACAAATCAAGCTTCAATTTGATTTACACACTCAAAATCAAACTTACTCTTCTTTTTCTTTCTTTTGAAAATGAAAGGTTTGCTAATCTGATGAAATTAGAACATAGATGATGATGAATCTGATGTTATTGATTTCGAAATCACAGGAACACAATTGAATCAAAGTTTGGCTAAGGTTTCTTGAGTTTTTGCAAATTTATCAAATGAAATCAAGAAGGAAGATATGAAACATATATATGAATTTCAAAGTCGGTTCACTAAGTCGGCTTATAAATAAATGGTATAATTTTATACCCGTCCTAAATCTTTTGTCTGGAACCTGAAAACCGTTTGCGAGAAATATTATTTTATTTTACCGTCATCTATAATAATTTAAAACGATTAATATTTCATTAGTCACAATAAGTCAAAGGACTTATTTATCTAAGTTTCACAACGAAACACATAATATTAAACAATTTCTATATCAATTAAATAATCGATTAAAATAATATAAATTACCAGACTGCAGGAGAGGATGTTACAATTTCATTTTTTACAAACTCCATCGCATTGTCCAAGTATCAATCGTATAAATAAACAACTACGGGTAAACGGGAAGGTGGACATTTTTTATTCAGATGTACGTGACCTAACCAGGTTATCTCGTAACCTTTTCCGACCATTTTGCTGACCATTACAAAATGTATCGCTAGTGAGTTGACACCCGAGAGTTCTTGTGACATATCTACATCAACTTCAAATATAAAAGTACACATGTGTTATACGGAGTATATAATTACAAAAATACAATTAGATGCAATTCAAAGTCTTATGAAGTGTAATTAAACTTTATGAATAATTAACAAAGATAACTATTGAATATTTTACTTTGATTTATACTCGTAGTTGATATCCATGTTATGAACTCGGTTAATAGTAATTTTTCTAGTATCATTATTATTAGAAGTATAAATTTATTTTATTATTATAAGTACACGTATACATTTGGATGTGTGAATAGTACTTATACGGAGTTTGAGACTAAATGACCTACCATTTATTACTTGCATATTTTTTGTTTAGTTTTCTTTAAAGCAAGTTGGATAGTTTTTGAAACCCAGGTCTGACACTTATAAGTTATAACTTAAAATTAATTAAATCATCTATGTGGATACTGGGTCGTTCCCGGGTTAAAATTTGGGTTTCGCAGTTCGGCCCACATACTTCAACTGGCAGCAGGCCTATCTTGGTTTGCTTTTATTAAGTGAATATTGAACAACTTTCAACAACAGCCCATATTATTAGAATATCAGTCCTCATTGATTATAAAACTCGCCCACAAGTTCCTTCCCAAGCTTATACAATTGACTCCCTCAACTTCCTTTCAACTTTTGACATTAATCAGTCATATGGCAAAGAAGTTCAAATACATTTTAAACATAGATTCATATTAGTTATGTGCAGTTAAAAATAATATGTATAGATAATGATTGATTTTGATGACCCTATGATTGGCTCTAAATATAAACGTCAAAGTTAAACATTGAACACACGAGCTATGACGTAACTATATATACAGTATAGTTCTTAAGTTGTCTACTTTTAAGTAACCAATTCGTGGTCGCACATATTTTCAGACATGACTTTCCCAAATAAATAAAGGGGAAAACTTTAGAGTTTTAACTGTACGAATCGTGTATGCAAGGAAGAAAAAAATAAGAGATCGATCTTTTAATATCAATAAAGTTAAAGGGCTGAAATTGTAACTGCGTGTAACATTTGTAAAGTCAAAATTTTGTCGTGTAAATAAAAATCGAAAGTTTTTATATATATCCACAGTCTCTTCCTCAACATCCATTATGATTAGCGAATTTACCATCGTAGAATGTGGAGGTTCAATTTTTAAGTTGACTTCGACTTTTGTTTGGGGTATGATCTACCATGTGATCAACTTACAAACGCTACATCCTACATTGATTTTCATGATAAAAAGGGTTGAATTATCATGTAGCTCTCCTTCATACAATAACAATCACTCTTGTTACCGAAATAAGTAACTAAAAATTATGTTTTAGATTAAAGTAACACTAAAAGATATGGAGTATGCCACAACATCTTGTGATCTTACGGGTTATGCTCACTTTAACTTTTATTTTTGTTGTTGTTATTATTATTATTATTATTATTTGCAAATTAAAGAGGAAAATATATTAAAAACAAACCAACCTAAAATTATACAAATTTCTTAAATTAAGGTGACTACACAAGGTAAAATACAATGAAATACAAAATGCTACAAAAAAAATAAATTAAATTGCTATTGAAAATAAAGTCATCGATAAATTCATATTGCATTTTCTATAATAGTTCAACCTACAAACGAAAAAGAATCACAATTTAATTATTAATAATTTTTATAAGATATATTATTGATTGAAGTTGTTGTCTACATGAAGGAGATATACCAATGATAGTCTATAACTCCATAAATATAAAATAGTTTCAACATCTTTAAATGAATTAGGTTTTAATTGGTTCAACGATTCAATATTTATTTAAAAAATATTTACATGTATTTTACAAAACATTTTTACCTACTGACATCACATTGTTAGTTGACATTCCACTTCATCCCACTAACCTAATCTAAAAAATCTAATTAAACTAGGTTAAATTAATTTTGATTAATTAAGTGATTTGTGCTAGCTAATATCACGTACGTATTTTACTTTTCTCTGTAATCTTCTTTTTCTTCTTCAAGATTGAAACCTCTTACAACTGCCAGTCTATATAATCATCTCTATAAATATGGATCAATCTTCAACTTTATCTTATTCATTAATCAATCATCTTATACTATTTCTTCTTTACATGATGATGAGTTATTATCGGGTACACAAAAATCCAATAATGAAGAAAACGAATAAGTATCACTAAGAAGAGACATTTTTCCCCCAACAAGATTATAGCATTTAAAAGTAAGCCAAATTATTTGTTTTATCATAAATTGGTGATATAGTTAACTATAGGCATCAATCTCTTTGAATGAAATCGTAAGTATTTAAAACAGACTTTTTCATTCATTAGCATAATTGTAACATTAAAATAGGAGCTGGATTATGTACCATTGATCATAATTTTTAAACTTTGTTAACTGTAGGCATCAATTTAGTAGAATGAAAAAGAAACTAATTGCGAGAAAAATGTAAATGAAGATGAATGTCATGAAGATGTACATGCTCAATAAAACCATGACAAGAGTGTTCATCATGATTGAAATATTGAAGATGTACATGCTCAAGAAAAATGTGACAAGAGTGTGCATTGTGATGAAAATACTGAAGAACCAAAAATTGGCATGGTATATGAGACAGTTGAAGAACTCGTTAGTTTTTATGCAAACTGAGGAGAGAAAACGGGATTTAGAGTGTGTAAAAGGTCTTCCCCAAAGTCTCTTACGAATGAGGAGACAATGTATGCTACTGTTTCATGTCATCGGGCTAGAAAGTCACAACCGAAAACCAAAAATTCTTTAAATCCACATCCTATTACAAAAATAGATTGTGGTGCTAGAATTATTGCAATACGTGGTGTTGATAAAAAGCGATATGTTTCGAAAGTTTAGCTCCAACATAATCATCCCTTTAGTCCGAGCAAAGGACGATTTTATCGATGTAATAGGGTTGTAAATCCTCATGGGCGAAGACAACTTGAAATCTTTTAAAGAGCTGGAGTAAGAATGAATAAGGGTTTCTATACCTTGATTGTGGAGAATGGACGATATGAAAATATACTATTTAAAGAAAAAGATTGTTGAAATTACATTGAATAAACTTAAACGGTTGTAATTTAGAGAAGGGGATGTTAAAGCAATTCAAAGTTATTTCATGAAGGTTCAATCTACATATCATTACTTTTTTATGCAAATGGAATTGAATATGAAAATCGATTGAAGAGTTTGTTTTGGTCGGATGAAGGTGTAGGGCAGCTTATGAAGAATCTAGGGACGTTGTGACCTTTGATACAACGTATTTGATAAATAAGTATGAGATGTCAATGGCTCCTTTTATAGGGGTAAATCATCATGGACAATCAATATAGCTTGGTTGTGGATTGATTTCAAATGAAGATACTAGGACATTTACATGACTCTTTCGATCATGGCTTGCGTGTATGTCAGGACGTGCTCCCGCATCCATTATAACACACCAAGACCAAGCTATGAAAAAAGCAATTAAAGTTGTATTTTCTAATGCACGTCACATGTAATTCTTTTTTTTTTCTAACCGGGCTTTGATAGTTTATGTATGTCTAAACAACATGATTTTTTTTATATTTTTGTATTTGTCATACTTATAGGTGGTGTTTGTGGCATATAATGAAAAAAACTACCTGAAAAGCTTGGTAGGCATAAGAAATATAAATCAATTTATTACAAGCTTAAAAAAGCAGTGCATGATTCTTTGACTCCCAAAATTTTTGAAACCGCCTAGAATCAAATATTAGAAAGGTACCAACTCAAAAAGAATAAGTGGTTGAAAGATTTGTTTGCTGAAAGACGTCGTTGGGTCCTTTTTTATATGTAAACAAGAAAACTACAGTGAAGCAATTTATGAAACAATATGAAAATGCGTTGAGGGATAGGGCTGAAAAGGAAAACATAGAAGATTTCAATTCTTACAATTTGTGGTATTCACCAATTACCCGTTATGCCGTGGAAGAACTAATGAAGAATGTTTTCACAAATGCTAAGTTTAAAGAGTTTTGGAATGAGTTAATGGGAAAAATGTATTGTGAGATTGGTTCTTCAAAATTATAAAAAAAAAAAAATAGAATATGAAGTCTTTGAGGATATTATGGTTGATGGAAATATAACAAAGAAGCCATTTACTGTTTTGTTCAAAAAGGTTGATTATTATGAAGAATGTGATGCTAAATGCATTTGTCGCTTGTTTGAGTTTCGGCAATGTTGTGTAGGCATGCACTTATGGAACTCATCAATAATAACATATATTCGGTGCTAAATAAATACATCCTAAGAAGATGGAGAAAAGATGTTAAGAAGACATACTAAGGTTAAGATAAGTTACGGTGATTGGGCTGGCTCGGAAGTTGGGAGTCGTTATGATAAAATGTGTAGTGCTTTCTCTGAAGTGGAAGACTTGACATCTGAGTTAAAATGCAGTCTTGTACTTGATCAAGTCAATGAATTAAAGAGGGAAGTTTTAGATGGAAAAATTAATCATGGTAGTTTCGTATGTACACAAAAGTTGAGTCCTATCAACAATAACATGGAGATTTGTGATCCTTTGGCGGTGCAAGGAAAAGTCATCCTCCAAGTAATAGGTTCAAGTCATCACCAAAAATGTAGAAAAAAGGTATTCTAACTATATTACTCAATTTACTTAAAAATTTGAGTATATGCCTACCGTTTCATTTTATGCTCAATTTCGGTTGTAGAATTTGCAAGATTAGGATCATAGTGAACGTGTTTGTGGAGTTGATGATAATGAACCAATGAGGAAATGTTCAAAGAACGAGAAAGAGGAAATTTTAGAATTATGTAAAACTCATAATTAGTAAGAAAAAGTATGTTAATATTATATTGACCTTAGTGTTTGTAAATGCATCCAACTTTGTCAAAAAAGTTATTGTGTGTATCGTACTTTACGGGGCTCTATTAAATGTACTGAACTCGTAAAAACACATAATTGTATGTAATATTTTGACGTGGAACTTTGTATGAGTGACACGTGGGTGCTTTGTATAAGTGACACGTGACCAAATTACATATAATTGTGTGTTTTTACAAGTTGATGACATTTAATAGAGGCGTTCAAAGTACAATACACACAATAGTTTTTTTTAAAAAGTTAGATACATTTGAAAACACATAACCCTATTATATTCCATGTGTTTGACTGTAGATTATTTTTATTGCAGGGAAATCAAAATGTCTACCATGTTCAGAATAAATATAATCATATTGAATATGCTAACTTTCCACTTCACTATAGTGGATTAATTCCGAGTTATGTTATGCAGCAACCACAATATCCTTGGCAAACTAATCATATATTTCTCCAACTCCACCACTATAACATTTAGGCATCCAAATGCATTAATCATCACAAGTCAACTCTCCAAAATGTAGCATTTAATGCTCCAAATACGACATTTAGCCATCCAAATACATCTGAATTTTTCTCTCCATAACCGGTGTTTTGTGATTTAGTTCATCACATTTTTAATATATTTCATAAATATGATTTGTATTTTGCTGCTTAATATAATGGAGTGTTTACAAGTAGAAGACAGGACATGTTTTTGTGCCAGACACTCATGGTACTCTTATTATCTAGTGTGGATATTGGTTTTGTTTAAATTTCATTTTATTAATATTAAAAAGTTATATTTCATAACCTTATGAGTTGTAGTTTCTAACCTGTAAATTGATGGATCTTTATGGTCTCTATTATATATTTATGGTCTCTATTATCACAACTAGAGTGTTTACAAGCATGAGTTTGGACTTCTTTACTACCACTGTCACTGCCGCCACCAACGCCACCATTACCACCGCCACCATCAACGACGCCTAATAATTTTCTCAACATTTTTGGGTGCATTGATTAAATTAGGTGTACACAGAAGAAAATTGAAAAAAAAAAGGAAAAAAAGAAAAAACCCTGTCCAACCTAGTTGTTGACTTGGTCAAACTAGCCCTAAAACCGGTTTACAACCAGCCAGAAAACTCAAATTTCTCAGTTCGACCGGTTATACCGGACCTGTCGGACCAGTTTTTTAAACATTGAATAGAACACAATCGATAATGTACATACAAGAAATGATGTGATTAGTCATAAACTTATATATTCGTTTTACTTTATATCATACATACTGTCATTAGAACAAATTATGCTCAATACTTTGAGCTACAAGAACTGTTTTTTGCTACAAAAATATTCATACCACCATTACAACAACAATTGTTCCGCTTCTTCCTAACTTGTTGGTACGAATACATCTTTCGGTCTTCATGGGGCACAAAAACATATGTAATAACTCTTTATATCTAAAATGGTTGAAGAGATGTGAATACGATCATTTGATTGTTGGATCTTGTGAAAGATCGAGTACTTAAACGGTATGCTTCACATCATCATTTTGTGAATAAGTCGGTTACTCTCGAACAATCCATGCTTGGCGCACTAACGCCGCATCAACCATTTCAATTTTTCATGAATATCCTAAAAGAATAATCATAAAACTGCAAAAATATATACTATGACTTTTTATTAAACAGGTAATGGGCAATTGATAAATTGAAAATATAATAACAAGACCATACAAAACTATATCTGGAACGTAATGTGAATTAAACATTTATAGATATATACAATGAATAACTGTTGTGTTGGTAAAAAGTATCTAATAAATGTTTCTCATTATTTATTCAATTCATTTAAATAACATCAATAAAAGACTAAGAAAGTTGTAACCTCTAAGTTATTTGAGAACTTAAGAAAAATGATAGTAGTATAATATCGAGGCTATGACCAAAATCGAACAACAATATAAATCAATTAAACCCACTAACACACGTGAAGAAAATCCAGAAGAAAAGTTTGAAACAACAATTGAACTCTCCGTTGATTAACTTAACAAAACTCGGTAGCGATTAAACATCTCCATAATTCCACGAACTTAACAAAATAATTTTCTTTTCGCAATTGGGATGGCACCCGCGGGTAATGGGCATGGGTACCTCTTACCCATCACCCGCACCCGTGGTTTTTTTTCACCTGTCACCCACCGGTGGGTACAATTTTCTACCCATGCCCATGCCCATGGGTATTTGTTGCCCATGGGTTAGTGTAATGCAACAAAATCCTAAAACCATGATATGAAAACTAACTATGAAACTTGGTAATAAGACATCAATCAATTTGCCAAATACCAAGTTCACAAAATACTTAAAAACATGTCTAAGAGTAGCAATTAAACATCATTACACCAATCACATTCATAGTAGTTCATTAAAGAGATAAGGTAAAATAGTTTAAAACATATGTAGCAAAACAAAAAATTCCAGTCAGTTGGCGTTGTTAGCATCCTACTTCTTCAAAAACTGTCATTGTGTCAAATCAACATCCTCCTCAATAATGCCCTATTATCAAATAAGGATAAGTTTATTATACATTAAATATACAAATATATAATAAAAAGAATGATATAATATTATTTACGAAGGGTGTGAAAGTTTACATAATATGTTAACTCATACCTCTTCATCCTCTTCCATTTCTTCATAAAAAGTACAACAAGCAGCATGTCCAGTTGAGCAGGATCCTAAAACATAATAAATAATGAAAGGAACTTTATATTGGCAAAAAAAAATTAATGTAAAGCATTGCAATATAAATCACCTAAAATTTGAGACCATAACCAATCTTGTGCACACATCAATGCCTCAAATGTCTTTGGATGTAGCTTGTTACGATGTGGCGTAACAAATCGACCACTTGTGCTGAAAGCAGATTCAGAAGCAATTGTGGATACCGGGATCGTTAGAACATCTCTAGCAATTAAAGCTAAAGTTGGAAAACCTCGTGCATTCACTTTCCACCACGCCAACACATCAAAATCTGGTGTTTAAGGCTTGTCCGGTTCACTAAAATATTTTGTTAATTTTAATATTTGAGGAGTTGCACTAACGGTTTTTTGAACATAGACGTCAAATTGAGAAAGATGATCGGATACATTACAAGTAGTTGTACAAACTGTAGAGTTCTCCTCATTGGTTCTAGAGCTCTTAGCATTTGCATATTCATTAAACAGGACTTTACAAAAGTCTTCCACCTTATCAATAGAAGCTTGAACTTCATCTTTTCCAAGTAGACCATATATAATCTCATAATAATACCTTACCAACACTAGTTTGTACCTCGGATCAAGTACTGATGCCACAACCATAATACCATTAACTTCTGACCAGTACTTGTTAAACTTTTCCAACATATTGTGTGCCATATTTGATATAATGGTATTTTCTTCATAAAGCCAAGCCGTCAAATCAATTTTAATTTTACATACCAACGAGAAAAATCCATTAGCAGTTGGATAAGCAGTACCAGAAAAGTAAACACTCGCATTGTAGAATGTTTTCAGTTTACCACATACTACCTTAGCCATATCCCAATCCATATCTAATGGCAAACACAGATATTTTTTATCGTTTAGTTTCATGCTTGGAAACACATATTTATAACACAAAGCAACATCCAACATCATATAATTCGAGTTCCACATCGTTCTACAGTTAAGGATCAAGTTTTTGGTTGTTGGGTTCTTTAGTTTACGAGCCATTTTATGAAAATCTTCGGTCCTTTTAGTAGTTGCTTTCCAATATGCAACACTATCCCGAATATTATCAATGGCCATTCCTATCACCTCTAAGCCATCTTTCACAATTAAAGTCAAAATATATGCAGAACATCTCATGTGTAAGAGTTTACCTTCCATTATAAGATGCTCTCCGGAAAGCTTCGCTTCAATTTTTTGAAGCATTGAGTCATTAGTTAAGCAATTGTCTACAGTTATTGTGGATGACTTCCTATCAATGTTCCATTCAACAATTGTATCAATAAGCTCATTGGCAAGGTCCTCTGCGGTATGTGGATGAGGTACATATGCAAACCTACAATTATTAAAACAAACAAAAATTAGCATACTGATAAATAAGCAAAAAAATTTAGAAAACACGTCATCAAACAAATAAGTTTTGGTAGATACCTGATGATGCGGTTTTGTAATACCCATGATTCATCAATGAAATGAGTTGTTACAACCATGAATCCCTTCTTTTGGTTTCCTGATGTCCACATATCAGTGGTGTCATCAATCCTACTTTTACTGGCCTCTAACAAGCTCAGACTCTTAGTCTTCTCAAAATCATACATGTCCATTATTACCTTCTTTTAGTATTACGACTAACTGGTTTAAAGAGAGGTTGAATAGTTTCAGTGAAACATTGAAACATTGAAACCCGACATGCTCAACCATAGATAATGGGTACTCATGTAATATGATCATGGTTGTGAACTCTTTCCTAGCCTCTCCTTGATAAAACATATGTTTTGTAAGACCTGCTTTTCCATCTAGAGAAACTTTTGCATTGAGAATTTTTTGCTTTATATCCTTTGTTGTACGTTGAAGACATATACCAAAATGATTATGAAGGTGGTTTGTTCCGTGTTCAGCACTCAATGCTTTCTTAATTGCATATTGCTTTCCACTCGCCCTTAACGAACTCCCTGTCAAAATGATTCCATCCTTTAGAAGTAAGTGGTCATTTCCGCCCTTGATCATTATCAACGATGTTCTTTCTTTTCTTCGTTCAGATAGAAGTCACATACGACTCTTTAGGAGAGGAAATAGTTGCATCCGCCCCTCCTTGGCCCGGGCCTATTGGTACTGAACTAGTTTTGGATTTGAATCAATATTAGACGCATTTTGAGATGGTCCAGATGGAGAACCCATATCAAACAAGTCTATTTCTGAAAGTTGAAAAACAAACCAGATTAATCATCCATTGCAGGTAATAACTCAAAAAAAAAAATGAAGAAAACATGACTGAAATTATCAATACTAGTATTTCATGAACATCTAATATAAGTTAGTAAGTTTGAACATAATACTATAATGGACCTTACTGTAATTCTAATTAGGGAGGACCAATAAAGCTATTACAACGTTAAAGAAATGGTTGAACCAATAAACCTGGACCTTCTGTAATTTCAACGTCACCTATTCCCATAAATCATATTTAAGCAAGACTATTTAAACATTAAAGAAATAATTAAACCAATAAACCTTACTGTAATTCTAATTGGGGAAAACCAATAAAGCCAACTACAATCTAATTAAACATAAAATTTACATAACTATGAAACTATAATATTTAGATGTATTAGGTGTGTACCTGATAAAGGGAATAATTGATGTTAAAGGTGAGTGGAAGTTCGAGCGAGAAGCTGGTAAAAAGTATTTGTGAATTGTGTAATAATGTGGAAGAACTGATATTTTTGAGCACATAGATGAAATGAGATTATACATGTATATAACTTTGATTGTTTGATCTTTCATATTCCCCTTTCCGTCTTAAAACTCAAACAAACTTTTAGTTTACAGTGTTTTCTTGAGACTATGTAGTTATTAAATATATACAAATCACATCATAAAAATTTTAAATTTTAAATAGTATAATTAATTTTAGTTTAACATAAATGGGTGTACGGGGACACCCACAGGTATTTGGATGGGTACACCCGTGGGTACTTTAAATGGGTGTCATGAGTTTACCTACGATGGATACAAGTCACCCACCCGCCACCCAGCGATGAGTACAAATTTTCACCCACAATCCACTCGTGGGTGAAAATTGACGGGTTACCATCCCATTCATTGGCGGGTACTTGCGGATTGTAGGTTTTTTCTCGTCCATTGACATCCCTATTTCGAAATAGATCTAGGGTGTTGAGAATCGATTGTGTTTGAGAGAGGGTGAGTTTATCTATTTGGGAAGAAAAAGAGAGGTCAAACAAGAAAAAGAGAAAAAGAAAAAGAAGAGAAGTTATTTAAGTAACGGCTTAGTGCAGGGGAATGCACCCAACTATTACGCGATATTTATTGTGTGTTTTCAACTTACGTTTGCTATTTTTAATGCATCCAATTTTTAAAAATTGTATTTTAATGTATCATGTAGTACTTTTGATGATGTGTCAACCTCTAAGGATGCCACGTGGTACATTAAACAGACGACACGTCATCAAAATACATTAAAACATAATTTTTGAACATTGGATGCATTAAAAATAACAAACGTAAATTGGATACATACAATAGATATTGGGTAATAGTTGGGTGCATTCCCTTGCATTGGATGCATTAAAAATAACAAACATAAATTGGGTACATACAATAGATATTGGGTAATAGTTGGGTGCATTTCCTTGCACTAATGTCTTTAAATAATTAATTAAGTGAGGTCAGTGAGATGAGATAGAATACGAACTCACAATGACATATCGGTATGTAAAAAATGTTTCGTAAAATTTATGTAACTCTTGAATTTCTCCTTCAAAAATTACTTTACAACATTTCTTAAAGCCCAAAAGTTGAGCCAAAGAGAGGGAGAAAAAAAAAGAATAAGTTTCAAACTACTCAAAATATCATTTCTTCTTCATCAAACGTCGCAACGGTTCGCCGTCACGTTACGGCGGCGTGGCTTCTTTTCTCATTTTCCGACGTCTATACTTCCCGGAGCTCCACATCATCACTTAACCACCAATATCTTCACTTCTTTGTTACTAAAACACACTCTATTTTACCTCATTTTTATTCAATTGTTTTTAAATTACTTCACGAACTCAGTAAACCCTAAGGTAAATTTATATTTTGCTAATTCCTACATTTCATCACGATTTCGTTTTAGACGTCTTATTACGTATTAATTGTGATCTCATTATTTGATGCTATTTGTGATGAATTAATCGTTAAGGTTTTGATTGATTGATATGATGCTTATTGCGACTTGATATTTTCCTTTCTCGTTTCTAGGTTTTTATTTAATGTTAGTTTTAATTGTTGCTGTTTGAATTATAGGTGTATTTTGTTGTGATTTAAATTCAATTTTTAATATTATTAATATTTTTTGTTATTATGCTTAAATTTAGCATCTATGTATCTAGTTTCTTTAAGGTTTGGTTACTGATCATTTGTAAATTTGTAAAAAATATGTAGGTAAGATGAAGAAAACTGAAAATGCACTTTTATTTATGCTTTTGTGGTTTTGGTTCAATTTTTTAGGGAAATTAAAAGTGTTTTTTCTTAGTATTGTTTTTAATTTTTATTTACGGTTGGACTATAATATATATATGAGATATGAGATGTGCTGCTTTTTCAGTGTATGTGCCTTTTTACTTAGTTTGAGCTTTCAGTGTCTCTATATGTGGAAGTGAAATGTTAGAGTAGATTTGAAGAAAATTGAGCATGTGTCTGTTTTCTTTTTCATAGTTGGTGACTTTGTGGTTTTTGGTTGATCATTGTCAGGTTATTTATGTTATATTTTTCTTGTATAATACGTGATCTGATGTGATGTGTGGGAATTGGTTTGTTTAATAATTGTTTTTCAGCGTCTAGTCGTTAGATAGATAAGAGTTTAGATGCACGATGGGAAATACTTGAGCATCTTGTTGTTTTTGGTTTTAGGGACGGTATGCTTACTGTGTTTTACCTTGTTTTATTCACTTGAATGTTCTCGTATAGTTGTATTCGACTGGATTTACAATATTTACATCTGTGCTGAGAAAAAGGATTGAAATACTTTTGTGCTTTATTAAGGTTGAAATAACTTGAGCTTTGATTAGTTATTTCTATGGTTTTGTCAGAAGTTCAGAAACGTCTATATATTTTGGATAGTTGGTAGTAGCTTATCCAGACTTAAGCTGGTTTCTTTTTAGTTTGAAATCAGCGCATCTGTTCAGTCTGATGACTTGTAACTTGTTGCAGTATTAAGTCCTTTTTTGATGTCATTTTGCTGGACTGATACATTATTATAAGTATCTTATTATAACTCTCTTTATATCATGGTATTAAATTTATTTAAAATATATCATGCGTTTTAATGATTGAGTTTATCATTTCTGACAGACTTAGAAGATGATTGGATCCTTTCTTACCAGAGGGCTTGTGTATGTTCTAAAAACCTTATCTTTTTTTTTTCAGTTAGGGATATTCTTAATTTGCCTTCTCTAGTATACAAACTACATAATTACTTGCAGGATGGTGTTTGGTTATGCATATCCAGCCTACGAGTGCTTCAAATCTGTGGAGAAGAATAAGCCTGATATTGAGCAACTTCGCTTTTGGTGCCAGTATTGGTATTACTAAATATATAACTTAAGTTAAGTGTATAAATTTGTTAGCTTTTTGCTTAAAACCTTATAATTATTATTTTCAGGATCTTGGTTGCTGTACTAACTGTTAGTGAACGGCTTGGTGACACATTTATTTCATGGTAGGAACATAATATGGATGGCTTATGATTTTTTTTTAATTATTTTTTTTTTTATCATTTCTTTTCTGTTTTTCACTTGTGAAGGGTTCCGATGTACAGTGAAGCAAAGTTGGCATTTTACATATACTTGTGGTACCCCAAAACAAAGGTACAATATCTCTTTCTCTTTTTCTAATTTCTTTCAATCTTGATCATAGATGTTTATCTTTGCTGTTATGTTCTAATAATTTCAGGGGACAGCATATGTTTATGATTCCTTCTTTAGACCATACATTTCAAAGCATGAAACAGATATCGACCGTAATTTGTCAGAACTGAGGACAATGGCTGCAGATGTTGCTGTTTCGTATTGGCAAAGAGCTGCAAGCTATGCTCAAACAAGAACTCTTGATATTATCCAATACGTTGCCTCACAATCAACCCCGAAACCTCAACCTCAGCCTCAGGTATTGTGAATTTATGATTTAAGGTTAAGTTTATGTAGGAGATGGATAGTAGAAGAATCCCAAAACATTGCAGAAGGAATTGAAAGTTCTAACAATTTTACGTACTTGCCCTGGCTTCTTAACTGATCATTATACTTGCAAATTTGTTGAAAGACGTTGAAGTCTTACTTTCAAATTTTGTCCATTTTGCACTTTTTATCCAAGTAAAATGCTTTTCTAAAATTTTAGAGAGGTCAATAAATGTGTTAATATCTATATCACTGAGAATTGATTCTGTTTAACTGACTTCAATCCGCAGCCAAAACAACCTGCCAGAGGTTGTCAGCCTGTACCTAACCTCAAGAAACAAACTGCAGCCCATGAGGACACCAAAGAGCCGTCGTCTCCTGCTGCCAGCTCATCTTCGTCGTCATCATCATCAACTTCCGGTTCTCATGAAATGGAACAATCAGATGCAGAAGGACCCACACAAGTTCCTCCAAAGCCAACTATTTTGAAAGCGCAAAAAGCAAGCTCAATACGAAACCTAGTTGGGACTGCAGAACTTGAAACCACTACTGAAACAGAGACGACACAGATTGAGCGCTCGTCATCTTTGAATGTAAATCATACTCCTGGACCTAAAGAAACCGTCATGGAAGAGCCTGTTCGGGTTACACGTGCTAGGTTGAGGAAAGCTAACTCGATTCAGTAAACATGGGTGATAACATAACCGAGTGTGGTTCAATGATTGGAGATAACAAGTAATCATTTATGTATATTGGTTCGCTTTGGCAGTCCAATGCATATTAAAATATTAATGTTATTTGTTATATCTCTATTTGCCACAATATCCAAGCGTTTTTGCCTATAAATGTGTTTTTCGTCCAATACGTTTTACATATTCGACAATAATCAACGGTCCTAGAAAAATCGGCTTGTTTAGGTGATCTAATTAGCGATACGAATTGGTCAAGACTATGTTTGGAGTAAGGACATTATCTTCATAGTGCATAAGATATACACAAACAAACAAATAAAATATTACACTTCTAATGATCTAAGCATAGTTGGACTAATGTGGATTTATCAATATCAAAAAGATAAGGAAAAAAAGTAGCATGATTATGGCATACAACATTAAACTGTATTATACAATTACTTCTTTACATTTTATCATATGGAGTTAGTAGAATCTAATTTAAAAAACTAAAACAATTATCGCAAGCTCTCAACCACAACACTCTCTATAGACAAGTAAGTCACCCCACAAGACCTTGCAATTCAAACATCATTTTCATGGAATACAATTCTACTTCAAGACCAGAAGCTTGGGATGATAACCAACATCGAAAACCAAAGCAGAAACGATCATCATTATGGCGCAAGATTACAAACGTATTTGGTTGCAAAAAGATTGAACGTTTAGAAGTTGAAGACCCCATGAAGACGCCAACACGTTATTTGAAACTAGGGATTAATTCCAACTCGTCTCTTTCTCCATCACCCTTGTTGCTGCATCCATCATTACGCTCTCCAATCAGACGTCGTTATGGGTAAAGAGAATATTTATCATAAACTATGATTGTATTTGTCTGTTTAATTTTCGTTTCAATTACAATCGAGCTATTATTGATAACCAAAATGAAATTAAACAATGCTGTTTTTACATAATATGTACTATGATATGATACGATAAAGAGTATTTGATACTTTACTATATAAAATAAAAATGTTCAAGCATAACAATAAAGAATATTTATCTATAAATTGAGCTAGCGGCACATATTAGCAAAATCCTTAGAGCGTGTTTGTTTTCACAGATTTCATAGAAATTCTTTATAATTAAAATTTGAATTACATCGTTATTTTATTTACGAATTCTTCATAATTAAAATTTGAATTCCATCGTCATTTTGTTTGGTTGAGTAATAGAATGGAATTGAAATTCATATAATATCATTTAACATTCCATACGTAATGGATGGAAAATTTAATATTCCATTGGAATGTATGTAATCTTACCACAAAGTCCCTAAATCAAATACGGTGTAAAACCTAGATCTATACTCTATTTCCTTTTCTTTTGAGCGCTTGTCTTCCCCATCTCTCATCTCTCTCTCCCTCACCTTCATGGCCATCTCCGGTCAACCTAGCCACCCAAATCATACCATCTATATCGCCAAACCACCAAAACTACATTTCACCACCATGACCATTGGCCCCATCCCTCTATCTTGGCTGGCTTATCCTTTATTACCAGGGTCGTCTCGTTGATTTCGAAGGCCATGTGCTTTAATTTCAAACTAGGCCCTTAATTGATGCTTAATCTTAAATTATGTGTTGCTTCAAAGTATTACTTTATAAATTGGCAAATTGAATCTATATTAATCAATTTCAAAAATGCTAACAATATTTTACTTTGCAAATAAAAGAAATTGACTTTAGTATGCCAAATAATTTTCCACTTCAAAAATAAATAACTCAAAAGCAATACTAAAGTAACTACTAAAGATTTTGATCACATTAATTAAAATTTAGTTGCCTCTCAAATATTTTAATAGTTGAATATTTTAATTTTGGAATATAAATGCTAGAAAACGAACATGTAGTGATAAAATATTTGAATGGGAAAATATATGCTAAAAATAGAAGGTGTAGTGGCTCGAACAACCAACTAAGCATTCAAATCCAAATGTGTTATCCTCTGAACCATAAGATTATATTTGTGTTGTCCTAATTCATAAATATATAATTCACTTGAAATTATTGTTTTGGGCCCCCAATTTAAATTGGGCACTGAGCAGCAGATCATGTTGCACACCCTTATATCCGGGCCTGTTCATTACACTGAGGCTATGTGATTCGAACCTATGACCATCTTTCTTTGAATTTAAAGATTATCAAAGATGATCTCATTCCATGTTCGGGTTTGATTTTCTTTACACCAATCACCGTCACACCCCACCATGACTATCGCCTTTCACCATAGTTATCGTCGCACCTCACCACCGTGACCGTCGCACCACATCCTTCTTCGTGAATATCCCTTCGGTTATTTCTTCATTTTCGTCTATTTCTTCTTACTTCTATCTGAGGTTTCTTTTCTTTGTTCTTTGACTTTGGTTGTGGCTACTGGTGTTGGTGTAACAATGTTTATGGTTACGCTTTGGTGTCAGGTTGTTCAGTTTTGATAGATGGTATGATTTTGTAATGATAAATGGTGATTTTATTTTAGGCTTATGTGATGGTGGTAGGTTGTTTATGGCAGTAGGGGAGTTTGTGATTGAAGGGATAATCAAGACTTGGGGAAAAAATAGAGTGAATATTTACTAAAAACTAAAAAGGAGTTATAAAAATTTAAGGGTGATAAAGGTCAATAACTATACATAAAAATTTATAAAAATGAAAGATTTATGAAAATTTATGTAAAATATTGTATTATTATTTAAATTTCAATACTATTAATAAGTTTTTAACATCAAACATAATAGAGATTTTTTAAATTATAATTTATTCAAATTATAATTCTTTTTTAAATTTCAACTCTCTACAAATTTTAATTCCTTCAAAAACATTTCGAAAAACAAACACACTTTTATATATCTATATAACGTTAGCAGTTACAAGTTATTAACGAGTAATTGATTCAATATCGAACTACTATTAGATTTGATATTTAATGGAGTATTATGATTAGAGATAAATTTTTGTTTGATTATCTAATTTGTAAGAATTAAGGAATGCATCAATCCTAAAATGAGTTGATATTCGTTCTATAGGGAGAGGTGTTGTATAACAATATTGAAACTATATTTTAAACGTATAGTTATATTATATTGGATTTCTCTAAATATTTCCTTTGTGATTGTGGTTAACACATATGAAAGTGTTATATATATATATATATCAATAAACAATAATTAATTAATAAATTTTTCATATACAATACTTTTGTGCTTGTTAAGCATAAATTTTAACCAGAGTTTAATTATATTTATTAGCATCATAGTATTTATCTTGTATATTCATAATGTATATCCTATCCATATTTCTTTCATAGTTAGTCTAGATGGATACGTATCAGTGATGTATATATAGACCTTATATCTTTCACGATAACAAGAACTCGCGGGCAGTTTATCTCGAGCACCAATTCACTAACACCCGTCTTGACAATTTTTCTTCAGTTTCTGCCTATTGTCAAGAACTAAAGATGCTCTCAGATCAACTCTCAAATGTTGGAGCTCCTGTCTCCAATAATCGTCTTGTTTTGCAACTGATTACTGGTCTTAACGAGAGTTATGACAATGTTGCTAGCTTTATCCAACAAAGTGATCCCCTCCCGCCTTTCTATGAAACACGCTCTAGGCTTATTCTTGAGGAAACTCGCAAAAATAAACAAGCATCAAGTGCTGCCATCACCTCTGGTACTGCTCTTCTCACTTCTGCCCCTACTTCTTTGTTGAATTCCAACAACCAACACAATGCCGCCACTACATCTTCATCTCAACAGCAGCACGTGCAACGTACTGACCACTCAAACCGTGGTCGTGGGAGGACTAATAACAATCGAGGAGGTGGTCGCAATGGTGGTGGTCGTGGACGTGGTCGCGGCAGGTCACAAAACCCTCCATCATCTCAGTTTTCTCAATGGGGACAGTTTGCTCCTTGGTCCTGGTCTCCATTCCCTTGGGGCACTCCATCACCTCCTTTCCCTACTGCTCCATGGACTCGGCCACATGGACAGTCCACTAGCCCAGGAATTCTTGGTCCACGACCCACTCAAAGTTATGCAGCTTCAACTGTTCAAGCTTCACCTATACATACTGATCTTGATCAAGCTATGCATACTATGTCTCTTACACCACCTAATGATCAGTGGTACCTGGACACAAGCGCTAGCTCACACATGACAGCATCTCAAGGTACACTCTCGTCTTTTTTCAATTCGAGCATTCATAAAAATATACTTGTTGGTAATGGCAATACTATTCCAATTCGTGGTTATGGCCACACGCATCTCCCACCACCATACCCTCCTTTACTTTTAAAAAATGTTCTCTATGCACCTCACCTAATTAAAAACTTAATCTCAGTTCGTCGCCTATCCACGGACAATAATCCTACTATTGCTTTTGATCCTTTTGGTTTTTCTGTTTACAATTTTCAGACGGGGATGCCAATCATGCGATGTAATAGTATCGGGGATCTTTACCCGATTACTACTTCCGTGCTTCAACAACTATCCTCACCATCTTCCTTTGCTGCTATTTCTCAAGACTTATGGCATCATCGTTTAGGTCACCGGGGCGCTACTATATTACGCTCGCTTAGGAATAAAAATTACATTCAATGTAATTCATCTAGAAGTTCTACTATTTGTCAATCTTGTGTTTTTGGCAAACATATTAAATTACCATTTTATGAGTCATCTTCCTTTACTCTCATGCCTTTTGATATTTTGCACAGTGACTTGTGGACTTGGCCAGTTTTAAGTTCGGCAGGTCATAAGTATTATATTCTATTTCTTGATGATTACTCCAATTATTTATGGACTTTTCCACTTGCTCATAAATCTCAAGTGTACACTACCTTCACCTCTCTATATAAATTAATCTGGACACAATTTCATCTAAATGTTAAAACAATTCAATGTGACAATGGTACTAAATACAATAATTCTAATTTTCATCAATTTTGCAAAACCAATGGCATGACTTTCCGTTTCTCCTGTCCACATACGTCTTCTCAAAATGGTAAGGCCGAACGTAAGATTCGTGCCATAAACAACATCATTAGAACTCTTCTCACTCACTCTTCAATGCCGCCCAACTTGTGGCATCATGCACTTCAAATGGCCACATACATACTTAATATACTACCAAACAAACTCTTATCTCACACATCACCAACAGAAATTCTTTACCAACGCACACCAACTTATACTCACATTCGCGTGTTCGGTTGTTTATGTTATCCATTATTTCCATCCACCACCATTAACAAGCTTCAAGCACCTTCTTCTCCTTGTGTGTTCTTGGGGTACCCACCAAACCATCGGGGTTACAAGTGCTATGACTTAACCACTAATAAAGTGATTTTATCCCGTCACGTCATTTTTGATAAGACTCAATTTCCATTCTCGAAACTCCATAATCCTACCCCCTCAAACTACACCTTTCTGAATGATAAACTTCATCCTCTTTTTGTCCCATTTTTCTCATCTACGACTCAAGACAACTCCCCCCCTCACCTGAACAGTCAACTGAGTCCATCTTCTCCACAATCCGCGTCCCCTGGACAACCAACTCCTCACAACAGACGACCCTCTGCTGGTCCGTCCACATCTCAGCCCACTTCATCTCCAAACCCACCCCTATCTTCTCCAATCCAACCCACTATACCATCTTCCATACGTCCCACCACATTGAAGCCAATCAACCCTCTAATACACCAATCCCTCCTCGAACTATACATACTCGTAGCATGTCCGGTATCTCCAAACCAAAAGCTCATATGAGCCTTTCAGCTACAGTTTCTCCTTCTCCCATACCCCGTAACCCCAAAGATGCATTTTCTGATCAAAATTGGAAAACTGCCATGCTTGACGAGTATAATGCTCTTATTGACAATAAGACGTGGGAACTTGTACCTCGTACTAATGATATGCATGTTATTCGGTCTATGTGAATTTTTTGCCATAAATTCCGTTTTGATGGTTCATTTGAGCGATACAAAGCTCGTTTGGTTGGTGATGGTAGGTCTCAACAAGTGGGTGTAGATTGTGCTGAAACATTCAGCCCCGTGGTTAAAACCACAACTATTTGAACGGTTCTCAGCTTGGCCATTTCAAAGTCTTGGTCTATTCACCAATTAGACGTTAAAAATGCGTTCTTGCATGGTACACTTCATGAAACAGTTTACATGCACCAACCTATGGGTTTTCGTGACTCCAAGCATCCTGACTATGTATGCCTATTGAAAAAGTCACTATACGGGTTGAAACAGGCACCGCTTGCTTGGTACCAACGTTTTGCGGATTTTATTTCTACTATTGGATTTGTTCATAGTCAATCTGACCATTCCTTGTTTATTTACAGCAAAGGGCAAGACTTAGCTTATCTCTTGCTCTATGTTGATGATATAATTCTCACCACTTCCTCAAATGCGCTTCGTCATTGTATCATTACTCGTCTAGCTGATGAGTTTGCTATGAAGGACGTTGGGCCATTGAACTATTTCTTAGGTATTGCAGTCACACGCCATGATCATGGCTTGTTCCTTACTCAGTCGATTATTTTGGTGATAATTTGATTTCATGGTCATCTAAAAGACAACCTACACTTTCCCGCTCGAGTGCTGAAGCGGAATACCGCAGGGTTGCTAATGTTGTTTCGGAATCTTGTTGGCTTCGCAATCTTCTTATGGAACTACATTGTCCTCTTCAGAAAGCTACTCTTGTATATTGCGATAACGTAAGTGCTATATTTCTTGCGGGCAATCCTGTACAACATCAACGTACAAAACATATAGAAATGGATATTCACTTTGTACGTGAAAAGGTGGCACGTGGTGAAGTTCGGGTTTTGCACGTTCCCTCAAGATACCAGATTGCCGACATTTTTACCAAAGGACTTCCTCGTGTTTTGTTTGATGATTTTTGAGACACTCTTAGCATCCGTCCTCCTCCCGCTTCGATTGCGGGGGTCTATTAGCATCATAGTATTTATCTTGTATATTCAAAATGTATATTCTATCTATATTTCTCTCATAGTTAGTTTAGATGGGTGCGTATCTCTGATGTATATATAGACCTTTGATATGGTTAATGAATCACACAATTCAGTTCTCACAATATTAATAGCTTTATTTAAGGTTCCTTTCCTCTAATAGTTTTAGTGAATAGTTAATTAAACCAACTATATTATATCCTGGCTTGACCAGTCAAAGGTCAACGACGTTGGAAAAGACACCAAGAAGTTACCATTTAAACCCGGTTACATGAACCTGCCGTTGGCCTGTTTAGCCACTCCTACGTATGATATTTGTCATTTTTTATAAACCCGATCATTTCCATTATGTTTGTTGAAATGATAAGTCAGAACTACAACGAAACAATATATAGGTAAATTTTTTATGAACAAAGTACATACATATATTTCTTCAACGGTATACCGTATAAATATACTGCAAACTAGTTCGGTAGCAAGATTTAAGAGGTTAAAATGAAAGACATTGAAGTCTAGGCTTCTTGTGTCGTGAGCATATGGTGGGCTGTGGTGTGGTGACAACAACGACGCTTTTGTTTTTGTTTTTCATTTCTTTTGTTTCTGTAACAATGTAACTAAAAATATGTATGTAGATTTCAGTTAATAAGTCATGAGTCATGACTAAAGATATTTTTTGTCCGACTTATTTATGATCAATTTTGTTCAAATATGATGCTTGTGTCACAGTAAATTATGGGCACGATTATAATCGGGTAAGCGGCATAATCGAAGTATCCTGTGAATGTTTTTAATCATTTTCCTGGTTATTCCAAGATGTACAGCTATCGAGGTTTAAATCTGAAACTTCTTGTAATAATATCATGACGCTAACCATCAGACCACTTTGATGATGGTTTTTGAGCACGATTACAAATACTTTTACCGTGTTTGAGAGCAACCATTATCATCTATAAACTGTTTCATAGTATTAACCTATATGTGCATGGATTTAACCCTAGCTTTGACAATGTATACGAAAACAAATTTCAAGTATCTTTCACACATACCTACTTTTAATGCTCTAGCTTTTATTGAAACATACATTTACACATTTTCTCCCAAACACTCGTTTGTATGCCTCGAAATGTGTAACATAGAGCTAGGTAGTTTTTGGTATGAGGGTACTTGAATTCCCAATGTATTACGTTACATTTAGTTAACAATATTCATTGATCATTTAATAGCCTCATCTATCATAAAATGTCAACCACTTTTGAGGTCCCCTAGTATTTATATCCGTACGTTCTGACTTTTTTTTTCTTTTTTTGAAAAACCAACCAAAATATATTTCATTAACCGGATAAAAACAACGTAACGTTGTTATTTCCAATCGTTACATATACCAATCGCTATATACAGATTTTAAGCAAACGGAAGCATCATAACCCAAACAAAACTAATTAACAAATATTGAAATCACACCAATTCTCCCAAGACATTAGCTTATGTTTAGAGCGATTCTTGATCCAAGTGAAAGAAAGTGATCGTATTTCATCAATGATTGTACTCACCGATTCATACTTTGACTTGAAAACCGCAATGTTCCTATTTCTCCATAAGCACCAAACCGTAGTAGCTATGATCAAGTGAACTCCCATTTTCCAATCCACATCATCTCTTAATTTCGATGCCACAAGCGGTAAATCTTTAACTGATGACACAGCAAGATTTGGCAACCTACACCATCTTCTAATGAAGTCCCAAACCTTACTGGAAATTGATTTGCCGTACGTTCTGACTTTGTTATACAGAAGTTGATTTGCACAACTGAAAAGTTGAAATGCACACTACAGTTTATAAGTATATAATGTTTAATTATATACTTTGATTAAGTGAAGTTGTGATATACACATAGTTTTTTAAGTGTACAAATCAATATCATTTTCACGTTTATTAAATGTAATAGGCAAACTAGTTACAACTTATGATTTGAAACTAATTCATTACAAAGTTAATAATAAATAGAAAACGAGTGATAGTCTAAAATATAAACCTATAAATAACCTTACTAATTATATAATTGGTTTTAAAACAATTTAGTAAATGTTTTTCAAACTTCAAAACAGAATACATAACTACAAGCAAAGCAACTTACGACCCACTATGTTTTTTAGACAAGAAACGGTATCTAGAAAGAAAAATCTAATTTAGTAAATGAGTGTGAGTTCATAGTTATATTATGAAGAAAAAATAAAAGAAGTGGAAGAAGAATCATCTGATTTTTTCCGCTTAACGTTCTCTTCAAAATTAAGAAGATAGTATTAGAGAAGTCGAAAACAATTACTATTGCTAGTTCATTTTATTCTTTTGAGATTCGAGAATACAAAATAAATAATTTTTTTCCAACTCGAAATAAAGAAGTAATTTTTATCTTCTTTCTTCTTTCTACTATTTTATTTCATTGGTTATTTCTTTTGTTCTTGTGATAAACTCCGGAACAATATGTTTGAGCTATGTGTGCATAAAGAAAATATACAATCGATATAAAATGATATATTTTTCTAGCTTATACTTAAAAATTACTAAACGTAAGTAGATTCAACCTCAAAGTTGTAAACTAGTGACATTGTAATCGTGGTAATACAACATAATAAGTTTTACAGCGGAGCGGATAACAGTGGTATAAAAGAGTGACGAGGGAAAAAGTGTTTTTGTGTAATTACAATATCTTATATCAAATTTTTTAATAATTGACAAAATTTACTTTCTATTTTAGTTTGTAGTATCAAATACATGTGTCTGTTATTGAATTTATTACATCTTCTCTTTTCCTTTTTAAAAAAACATATACTCTAATATGACCGTCACACGAATATATACATTTATTTTGTACCCAAGACTTGAACTTCTATCTTAAACTGTCATCTCGATACTGTTGGACCACTAATACTTTAATTTAAATCATATGTCAATTAGAATAACCTTTATATTCTAGTGCAGACTTCTAATCTTTGCAAGTGTATCAAGTGATATCAAAATTCTATATTAATAATTATATTAAAAACACAATTTAGCATTGTTCTTGCAAAATCATGAAAGACAGGAAGCATTAAAATTAAAACTTTATATATAAAATAAGAAAAAAGAAAGAATAATAATAATAATAATAAAAGTAAATGATTGAAATTTGAAACTCAAAAGTTATGTTTTTCAAGAATATGACACAAAGTTATGGGCTTTTTGAGGAATATATAAAATAAATACACATTAGCCAATTAAACGTACAATCAGTTAATGGAGGTCCAAAGACGTTGGGAAACAATCTACCCCTCCACCAACACTTTTTTATTCACACCTCTTCCAATAAAGTTTAATAACATTCAAATCAAATTATATATTTTTTAAAATAAAGTTAACAACTTTTAAAATTTATTACTACAGATTTTCATACTCCCTGTGTAATTTTTAGAATTCAACAGTGAAAGTCACTTTATGTGAAATAAATAAATAAATAAATAATTAAATAAATAAACAAATAATTGAAATTACATGTACTTTATATACTTAAAAGAATCTTTATTAATTTATTAAAAATATTGTCAGTAAGTATGTTACAATGTTAAGATGAAAGCTACAAGTTAAATCAACAAGTAACAATAGTTAGAACTTTCTAAATATGTGTTTTCTTGAGGTACTTAAAGTAGTAACTTAACTAATGATCATTACAAACAAAAACTATATATGCATGCCAAAAGTAAAAACAAAATAATCAAACAATATTTCATATCTTTGTGTATAAATTATTGTGCCTAAGAATCCTAGCAAATTCAAGAGAATCCTACTAGGGAGATTAAGATATTGATGCATGTTATCTGTCGTATTATTGGCTAACATAATAAGTTAATTAAGTACTCCGACATTACATATCTAAAGATTGATAGATTAATTGGATACAGAGAATGAAACATTACATAATTCACACTAGACGGAGTCAATAGTGTTCTATGAAACATTACATATCTAAAGTACTAATTAGTCAATGTCTCTTCTTGAGATTTTGTCTTTATCTGTTCATTTTCTAACTTCTAATTAGTATGCAAAAATATTTCTCCATTCAAAACGAAGAGTATTGTAATCTAGGGCACCTTGAATAGAATCATATGTCTTGTATGTTCTATTTCAAATGAATAATTACTCATATCAATTAAATTAAACCAATCTTTGGGGAGAATAATGTTACATGAGGTATAGTAAGGTTATTCTGATCTTTAAGATCTTAATATTTTAAGATCCTTATTAACAAAAACGATTCAAATTTTGCATAAGATCTTAAAACTATTGGATGTGCTAACGATCTTGATCTTAATTATATCTTAAAATCTAAGTTTGGTCCGATCTTATTTAACTTGAATTAATGAGCTACAAAATAAAAACATATTAATTTTGTTATATAAAAGTCCAAGAGATCATCTAATCATTTAATCGTTCTACAATACTGAATTTAATCAGTTTGTCAAGTTTAATACTTAACACTCGAAAATCTATATATTTTTTCTAATTAAATCTTTGTGTGAGTATTTCACTATTATTACAATGTCTAAGCAATATATAGTTCACTAATTTAGCACAAACTTGGCATTTTATATATTCATTAAAACACATGCCTAAGATATTAGAGTGTTTAGTATGATATTTAAGATTCCAATTTAATTTTATAATCTTGATTTTGTAAAAACAAAACACAGTTTTACGTAACATATCAATCTTAATTATATGTTATGTTTTACGACAAATAAGTTGTCACCACCGACTGATGGCTACAAATTTTTTTAACCCAATTGATAAACTTTTATTTCAAAAGATTATAGAGAAATTTTTTTTCTAATTAACTTTTTTTTAAAAAACATCACTGTAAGAAAAAAGTTGTTTAGCGACTTCACGCACTTAGAGATTGATCTTGGGCTTGCAACGTATCTAGAGATGATAAGTGGGATGTCGTTATAAAAAAGTCCGCAGAATTTTTAGACGCCTCTAAATGCGTCGCGACAAGTAACGTCATTGTCTGTGACAACCTTTAGTTCGATGCAGATTTTAGAGACTTTTTTACTCCGTCACTATTTGGGTTGCTGATATTCAGATATTAAGTTGCTAACTGTGTCGGTACTGCAACAGGATGTCGCCTTTACGTCTCGGCTGTTCTCTACAGACGTCGTTATTTGTGTCTCGATAGATGTCGCCAATCCTAATCTGAAATCACTATTTTCATTGCCATATAGGTAGTGCTTTTTCATCACCGATGCTTCTAACAACATGATTCATAGATAAAAGCGATCATGACCATTGAAACTATTTGATATCAATTGGAAACAAATATCAACTTTTTTATTCATTCAAATGTAACTTCAAATCATATATACCCAAACACAAGAAAAATCCACAAGTTCAAGCTGCACATCAAAGGTTCTAAATTTGACAAGAGACATCAAAATGTTTTTTCTATTCTAAATCTAATATAAGTTTGAAACGACAGTCTTCGTCAAAGGCGGACCTTTTAAGGTGCAGGGGGTCTGACACCTCTAAAATTTTGTGTCGTTAGTATAAATTCGTATTACAAGAGTTTAGAAAAAATATATTTTTTATATATTGGTCCCTCCAAATATTGAGAAAAAAGTATTAAAATGATTTTGGCCCCAATAAAAGTGTTTAAGATTCGCCATTGTTCGCCACTTCTCAAGAAACCTCAAATTTATACATTCTTTTAAGTTGTTGCACCTGCACACATAAAAAAGATAACAAATCTAATCATTTGAACTAAATGAAGGAATAAATAAGAAAAGTTTGAGAAAAACATGCTAACAAAAACTGGTATAAGGTTATTGAATGGTCAATCACTTTATTTTTCTTTACCAACATTACCAAACACACTTGTTATGGGAATCCCACTTCAGGGAGTTTAATGGTCCAAATTGTTGCGTTACAATGTATTATTTGGTACACTTTCTCTGGTTTGTCAGGTGTGCTTGTTTTTCTTTTGTTACTCTTTCGGTTTATAGATATGTATAATGATAACCGGGATAGTTGCTTTTCAGTTTTAGATCAAGATTCAGTAGACTTGTTTTGTAAGAAATATTATATACCAGAGGATATAAATCCCTTAAGTCCTGAACCGGACATGTTAATAAGTCAGCCACTGGAGGGTATGATAGGTATCTATACATGATTCTTTGATTATTCAAACGTTTCGTTTATGTTAATAAGTCAGCAACAATAGAGACGTGTGTAGCGTGCGTCATTTTTAAAAGAAGTCGCAAAATTAGTGACTTATTTGGAGACCCCATTGCAACTTGGTCTTTTAACTTTGTGACGGTATTTAGGATATGGACAATGTCTACGTCATTATAATGTCATCATGTCACCAATGTGTCACTATTTAGCGACTATAATGTCTTGGGATTTTTCTGGTAGTACATGACTTATTTATATGTAGTCAACTTGAATCCCATAAAATCCCTTTCACTAAACAAGTCATTATTTTAGGATGAAAAATATTAGGTTTCTCCAAGCAAAGAAAGTTACATTTTAGGATGAAAAATATTAGGTTTCTCCAAGCAAAGAAAGTACACTTTGTAACCAACGGATTGTTTAACCCTAGTGTGTTACTAAAAGATTAGTACTGATGATTCATTTAATTTAATTAAATAAAATATGAAAAAGGAACAAATTAAAAAATTGATAAAAAGAAATAATAATAAATTCCACCAAACCCTTTTTCCACCCTCAAATTTACCTCATCAGATCCACACTCTCTTCATTAAAAGAAGCAAACCACCTTTCAAAGGCATCTTTGTTTCTTCCATGAACAACAATAACAACACACCTTCTTAATAATTTCTTTCCTGCATCATTTTGTTGTACTCTCATGGCAATCCTTACTACTCTCCCACCTTCTGAAACAACCCATAAAGTACAACCCACAAAGCGTAGAAGAAAACATCATTCACAAAACCCTAAACTCAAACAGCAACCATCAAGATCATCATGGGATCAATTCAAGAATATTTTAAAATGTAAACAAATGGATAATATTGTTTCCGGGTCGGATCAAAAGATCCACCCGAATAATGGGTATTCAAAGTTGAGTTCATCTTGTAGTTCTATATGTAGTTTTAAAGATGTTGCTAATGGAAATAGTACTACTAGAGTTGTTCATAGAGCTGATAACTCGCCGGAAAGTAGCACCGGCGGTCAAGATTCCGGTCAAAATCTTAGAAGAAAGAAACACCTTAATAGTAGTACTAGTAGTAGTAATAGTAATAGTGCACCTTCTTCAGTTAGATCCAACGGTCATGGAAGTTATACGTCATCATCTAGAGGCATGCAATTCAGAAAGCTTTCCGGATGTTATGAATGTCATGCCATTGTTGATCCTTCAAGGTCACCTTTCTTTATTATCTTATATATAATATATATATATATATATTTAATTAAGAATGTGTTACTTAATATATAAAAATAATTGAATCTATAAAAAATTAGTAAATATTTGAAGTTATTTATATAAAACTAATGTAAAAAAGATTTGTGTAGATTTTACAAAATGTTGATAACTATCTTAAGCATTGGTTAATTAAGCTTGATTAATCTATGCTTTTTTATATATAATCTAATCTAATTAAATAATTAATGAATTGTTTCTAGCTAGTCAAACTAATAGATGAATTTAACATATAGATTATGTTTTAAATTTAAACAATGATTACTATTATTAATAAATTGTATTGTATTTTGACCATGCAGGCATACAATTCCAAGAAGTACAATTTGTTTATGTTCAGAATGTGGAGAAGTGTTCCCAAAAATGGAGAGTTTAGAACATCATCAAGCTGTTAAGCATGCCGGTATTATTTTACTCTCAGTTAACTTATTACAAGTAATTTTCCCTTCAATCAATTTTTACATAAAATTCTACCACATAAACCAATCAACGATGTCTTTTTAAGCGTACAAGTTTGTAGTTGATATTATTTTTCTTATTTTGTGGTATGAATAACGGTAAATATATCCAAGCGTTTTGTGATGGTATCTATTCTATCATGTCACCGAATGGCTGACCAAAAAGATATATATCAAGTGACTTTAATCAGTGTCTTTTACCATGTACGAGTGTGTGTTCTTTTCTCACCATGAGTAATCATGTAATCACATGCCTTTTAGGACCATTTCTATTATTTCTTCATTTTTTTCCATCATTCTAAGGAAAAAGAACATTTTGTCACTGAATAGTCATTCTCACTACCACTCACATAAAAGTTTGGATATTTGCATGTGCTATGTAGAGTAAAGGCCACAAATTTAGAACCCTCCAAATGACCAATTTTACCAATTAACATCACTAGATAGAAAGTATTTAACGTTTAATCTATGTTTTATGCGCCTTAAATTAAGTGTCGATTATATAAAAGTCATATTATTTACGATTGTGTGATTAGTTCACTTTTTTATTGTCAAATGTATGGTATACTTTTATAAAATAGTATAAAAAATTGATAATTTATATTTTATAAATTAATATTCTTTTTTAAATAAGTATAAATAGAAGGGTTAATTCCTTAGATATACAAGACAAGACAGATTAAGTAATTTACAAATTATCAACAGAATTTTATTTCTCACAAGATATCACCTCATTTTGCAAGATCGAAATTTTAGTCCGCAAGAGATATCAAATTCGCAATACAACATAATTTAACTTCAAACATTGCGAAACAGATGTTGTGAATTGTTATTTCAATCTTACAAAATAAATACTGCAAATGAAATTTAAATCTTGTGAATTTCTCTATGCTTGCGAAATAAAGCGATATTTTGTGAGAGAAAATTGAGTTGACAACATATAAAATACTTAATTAATTTTGTATAACTGATTATCACTAAATGAGATGTAAGAACTTTTTTTAGAGACCGAAATAGTAATTAGTACTCCAAAATTGTGTTCGTGAATTTAAAGACAAAAAGGTTTAAATAGTTAACATCGTTACAAAAAGCTTCAAAATCTGACATTTTATTTATTTATCATTTATAAGCAGGCCATTTATATAAACTAATTTTACTTTATCTTATTTGATTTCATAGTTTCGGAGCTTGGACCCGAAGATTCGGGTCGAAACATAGTGGAAATAATATTCAAATCCAGCTGGCTAAACAAGGACCATCCGATCTTCACAATCGAACGGATACTAAAAATCAACAACACACGTCGGACTATTCAACGTTTCGAAGACTGTCGTGACACCGTAAAAATCCGCGCCACCGTCACCTCCGCCACCGCCTCCCGCTGCGCCGCCGACGGTAACGAGCTCCTTCGTTTCCACTGCACCACACTCGCTTGCTCGCTCGGCTCAAACGGCTCATCCAGCTTATGTGGCTCAGTCCCCGGCTGCGGCGTCTGCACGATCATCCGTCACGGTTTTCAAAACCCTAAGCCCGGTGACGGTCTACGGAAAGGTGTGTGTACAACCGCAAGTAGTGGTAGGGCACATGCTTCTCACGTGGGTATTGCGCGTGGGTTGAGAGCGATGCTTGTTTGTCGAGTGATTGCTGGGAAAATTAATAAGCGCGTGGCGGGAAAGGCGCTGACGGAAGAAGATGGACCGTACGATTCGATGGCTTCCGGGTCACCTGGGTCATACTCGAATATTGAGGAATTGTACGTTTACAATCCGAGAGCCATACTTCCTTGTTTTGTTGTTATCTACAATGTAATGGAAAGGTGATGTCATATATTCTGTTTTTCCTAATGTTTTTATTTAATTTTGTTTTGGTTTTTAATCTTCTGATTAATGAGAGCTAGACTTATCGTAGCATCTATTTGACTTTGTACTCTGTAAGTAAAGTTTGTACATTGTTGAACCTGTATTTCCTTTCAAGTTTCAATGAGCTATATGTCATTAATCTCGAAATCAGAGGATGGGAAGTGAGGTAGGTTCCTCGCTTTGAAACTTTCTTTCATGTTGATTTCGTCATTTTTCAGGTTGACATTGAATCTCCGATGTTGACCGATCAATATTCAGGAGCAGAGCTACGTAGAAAATAGGGTAGCTCTAGCTACGAATTTATTTATTATATAAATCTTTTTAAAAGATAATTTTGTGATTAGCACTACATGTCTAAACAAATTGTCTTACTCGTTCGATAAATTATTAGCATGTTTTGTATGTTATTTATTGAAAAACTACTCGTTAAATTATTTTTCTTTGTAAAACCGTACATGTTCATTAAAAAAATCATATTGCAGGTCATTTGAACTTCTGAATTGACCATCGTTAACATCGTGTGAAAAAGTTTGTATGAAATTTCTTTTTCACATCGAGGTGAAAGGCGAGTGAATCACTCCCCTCATATGTAATGTCTCAGCATCAAACGAATATCATATTGGTATAATATTTTAAACCAACAAACAAATCAAATAATGAAAACCATAGAAATTGATTAAACGTTAAGCTCAAACAAAAAACTTAAACATGTCATAGAATGTTCTTTTCTTAACTTTATTTGACAAAAAATAAACTCATAATATACCTTTGCTTTTCAAGAATATGTTTATAGTATTAACACCTTTTTCTTAACTTTACATGGATAAAGATCTTGAATATTTGCTAAAAGGATAATTGTGGTTTTTCTTTTTCTTTTTATATATGAAAGCTACAAGCTTTATTTGTATATCGAAAGCTACTTTAAGTGGTCAATGTTCAATTATAAACTTTGTCAATGAAAAGAAATTTAAACTATCATATAAACTCGTAACAAATTATATGCGAAACACATCGAAAAGCTTCCAAATTGTTAGAAAATAGACGTGGCATTACTCATTCAGGACACAACCTTACATGAAATTCTGGTTTATTTTATGAATACCAAGGTAATTTTGAATTGAATGGTAATAAATAGAAGCACATTTGTCCATGCTTTTTAGTGAAATTATCATTGGCAACCTTCCTATTTCTCGATACAAGCATTGTAAAAGATTCTTCCAATTCAAAATAAAGATATCGACAAGACATTAATTAATTGTGTTGTTTGGTTTTATAGCTTTTTTGTTTCACATACACCCAAACACTTTACAAACAAATCGTAACTCAAACAAATCTTTTGTTTTTTTAGTTGAAGTTCAACGTTAGAACAAGTATAGGCGACACAATTCTTTTTGTTAAATATTTTGGAGACATCATAAGTGATTCGCTGGAATTATATCGGTTAAAAACATGTCGATTACGATATGAATGTGTCGTCAAACCAGTATGTATAATGCAACAATGTAATGCTCGTGATAAGTACAAAATATCATAAGACATAAAATCATTTACAATTGCTGATAGTAATTTATCGAAAAGTTTGATGAACTCTTCAACTGTTATGTAAAACACACATATTCTTGTAATCGTAATTCTACTTAGCTTGAACCTAATTAATCATATGATAGTGAGTTTGTATTTAATTAATTAATTAATTATAATTATTTAGTTATAAAGCTGTACTTGATAGACATTAACTCTTTTAACATCATGATTATTGATTAAATACAAAAAATCCTATTTCGTAAGAACTTCAAGCAAGTTGAAAGTAAACTATATAGTAATTTTTATTTATGTGACCCACTGTTAAACTTGTAGCAAACATTGGGGGGTTTTATGAAACATTTGGAGTCAAGTTTTCGTAGCGGATCAACACTAAAGTCAAAATCGGTCAAATAGCAACCTTCAAACGTCCGATTTCCAAATTATTTCCGCAGAATCAACGATCATTTTCCTTCTTACTGCTTGAATCGCACGAAAATGGTGATCTTACACACTCCTTTGATCTTGATACCCTAATTTTCATTTCAATATTTCTATTTTCTGAATAATACTTACTGAATAATTGGTGTGTGCAGATCCGATTCATTTTGCTACAAAACAGGCAAGGTAAGACTCGTTTAGCTAAGTATTACATTCCTCTTGAAGAATCTGAAAAGCACAAGGTTGAATATGAGGTAAAAATTCAAAAGCAATATTCTAGTTTTTTGACTTATTTTACGGTCCTCGTAATTTAACCCTAAATTTCTTATGTAATTTGTGTGTGTAATTGTTTAGGTTCATCGGTTGGTTGTAAACAGAGATCCTAAATTCACTAACTTTGTTGAGGTAATTGATCATCATCTTCTATTTTGGATTTTAGAATTTAGAAATAAATCAAAGTTAGGTTTTTATCAGGTTATATATTATATGATCATGTAGAATTGTAATTAAGAACCATGGTAGAACAACTGCATATAGGAGTATGATATTATCATTG
Organism: Logfia minima; assembly: GCA_963921325.1. Classification (NCBI taxonomy): domain Eukaryota; kingdom Viridiplantae; phylum Streptophyta; class Magnoliopsida; order Asterales; family Asteraceae; genus Logfia; species Logfia minima. The sequence continues at coordinate 9,197,123 of OY992767.1, forward strand.
CGAAACGACTCTGACATAGAATAGAACTTGCTAGAGAATTGAAACTGTAATTAGTTATTATGGAATTTAATGTGTTTATATAATTTACGAAGGTGCTTACTTTGAAGCTAATATATGTTCTACCTCCCAAATGCAATTAGTTACATTCGAATTTTGAATGTGTCTCTTTGTGTTTTCTTTTCAAGAAATTTAGGTCGTCATGGTCATTGATGATGCTTATTAGGTTTTGATAGGCCATAGTTTTGTTGTTTTTATGGGATTCTGTGAACTCGGTCTTGTTATGTTAACATATCGTTGATGGATGTTTTTTTTACGTGTCTGCTTGCAGTTCCGTACACACAAAGTTATCTACAGGCGATATGCTGGACTGTTTTTCTCACTTTGTGTTGATATAACTGATAATGAGCTAGCATATTTGGAGGGCATCCACTTATTTGTTGAAATACTTGATCACTTCTTCAGTAACGTATGCGAACTAGATTTGGTTTTTAACTTTCATAAGGTACAGAAACTTCGTCCTCCTGATTCTTTACTGCTTAAATTGGAAAAAGTTTGTGCTTTATTTATTGACATATGCTTGTGTTTTTATAAAGACTTATACTTCCTGTATTTACATTCATAATTATGCTCCCTTCATCTTATGAAAATTGCAAAGTTGACCACTCACATATTGGAAAGTATAACCTTTTGTTCTAAGTAATAATACAAGAGTATGTGGAACCAAAATGATATCATTAAAGCTAGGGTCGACGTCATTCAAAATCTTTCTGAAAAATATTGAACGTAGGCTGTCCTGGTAGTAACCTTCTTTTTTCTTCTTATCATAAGCCCAAGACTATCCTATCACAAACTTAAGGGAATAAATTTATACCTTGAGAGTGGTAGGTTGGTTCTTTTTGCTTTATATGCGTTTTGTTGTTATTATATGTTTTTCACATTATTTTCACATTATTTTCTATAGCTTATACATGGTTTGTTTTGTTTATGAGAAGGTGTACCTGATATTAGACGAGTTCATTCTTGCCGGAGAGTTCCAAGAAACCAGCAAGAAGGTATATGTTGTTCCTGCTTCTATATGAGATTATTATTATTCTTATTTTCTACGCACTATTGGAGTTCAGTTTTGATCCATTTACTTATTTACTAATTAATTGGTCGAGCTGGGATGTGTTGTGTTTCAAATTAGCCAATAAAAAACGTAGCTAAATTTTCTTAAAAGTATACGACCTCCTAAATCATTTTATTCGAATATTTAGATTATCCTTGTAATAATATTTTTTTTGTAATTATGATAAACGCATTAGTTGTTTGTATTAAAAGATTAAAAAATGGACAATATAAGTTTGCAGTTCGTTCTGACCCAACCCGGCCTGTTTCGACCCAGACTAAAAAGTTAACCTGTTTCAGCCCAACCCTTTTCAACATCCTATGTTTGTCTCCTGTAATGATAATGAAGCTTTATAATAATACTTGTTATTTCAATCCGTAGGCAATCATAGAGAGGATGGGAGAACTGGAAAAACAGGAGTGAAATGCAGATTCTGGTGGCTGTTCTGGAGTCTGTGGTTTCGTTCGGAAATTGAGCCTGGCATCTGTTTTAGCTTTCTGAGTCTCATACGATTATTTAGTTTTGTGCATGAATTCTTTCATTTCCATCATTCATAGTTGATAAAAAATCTTTTCGTTCTGTGTTTCGTGATTGTAATTGATTTAATTCAGACTATTGTACCTTTGAATTTTTGTAAATGAAATGTTATATGCAGTCATTTCCCAACTAAGCATTTCAATGAACTACAAATAACTTTGTAGAAATATAGATTATGATTATGGGTAAGTATTTGTTGAAGCTGTCATTGATGTACACAAACACTGATTGCATAAGATTTGAGTCATAATAGCATCATTGCTATGTGGTAAGCTATAATCATATCATAAATTCATAATCATAATATAATATAGTATTTGTCTTCAGATGATGATTCCAAATTTCATATAAACAAGTTGAAAACAACACTGAAGTGGTGGGACACTATCTAGAAAAAATAAACCTTCTTTCTTGTCAAGGTAACTGATTTGCATCATCCCTTTGTTGGTGGCCAAGAGTGACAGGGAAACGCATTTTGGTTTATCTCAGTTCAAAGCATGCCTGGAGCCAAATATCTCTATGAAGAACCCAAAATAGGAACAATTGTGTCGTGTCTTTAGTTTTGCCAACATCGATAGCAGCCAGTAGTAGTAAATTGGTTCCTCAAATACTATTGTTGTTTAAACAGCTAGGACTGACCATGATATATTTCAAAATATGGCGGTTCCTGTGATCATAAAGACGTTATATTAGCAATAAAGTGACATATGTAAATGTGAAGCGGCACTCTCTTTTGTGAATGCATCGAAGATGGTTCTACTTGTGAAGTTCTGTTGAGATCAGTGTCAGTAGGCGTTTGAGCCAATGCAAATAAAGCTTGGGCTACTTCTTCGTCTTCTTCTATCATTACATAATCTTTCAAGTCTCTAAATTCCTCCTGCAAATAAAATGTAGAAATTCCTTATAACGGGTCTTGCATAGTTAAACCATATAAGGATTTTGGAGCCTGAGATTACTAACCTCCGAAGCTTTTTGTTTCTTTGTGCAGTCTTTCAGTCAATTTCGTGAATCAGGTAATTCACTCGTTATTGCTGTATAAATAATCCCTTCATGATTTGACACATTCAGAATCACAAGTCCTTTTTATATCAACAGCAACCATGCTTATAATCTTATAATGTTATGGACTTATATATACAAATTAATCAATGAATACACAATAAGTGACAGACCGCAGACGTGCTACTATATGTGGTTGAACAATTAATACTTAGGATGTAAATGGATTTTTCTGGGCTCAGCCCACTTGATCAAAGTAATTTGGGCCCAGTAGTTATAACCAATCCAAAAAGGCCCATTTAGCTCCCCACCACCACTAGAGGTGGGCAAAACCGGTTTTGGCCCAAACCGAAACCGGTTTTCAAACCGAACCGGTTTGGGTCAACTCCGGTCAAAACCGGTTTGACTCAAACCGGATCAGATTGAAACCGGTTTCAATCCTAAAAATCTTAAACCACCCAAACCGGTTTAAGAACCGGTTTCAAACCTCTCAAAAGTATCTTCATCCGCTAAACACTTTCGTAAGTATGATACGTGAAAAGTGTTATGAATCCCTTTCATCTCTTCCGGTAGATCCAAACGATAAGCAACCGCACGAACCCTTGCCACAATCTTGAAAGGTCCAACAAATCTTGGACTTAACTTCCCTTTTTTCCAAATCGAATGATTCCTTTCCAAGGTGACACTTTTAACTTCACAAAGTCACCAACTTCAAACTCAATTGGTCTTCTCCTTTTGTCGGCAAACTCTTTTGCCGGTCTTGAGCTGCTTTCAAACGTTCGCGAATAAGATCAATTTTATTAGTTATGGTTTCAATGATATCCGTTGCACCTAACTCTCTTTAACCAACCTCACCCCAACAAACGGGTGTTCTACATTTCCTTCCATACAACATTTCATAAGGTGTCATCTTGATACTTGCATGATAACTATTGTTGTATGAGAACTCGACCAACGGCAAATGATTATCCCAATTACCACCAAAATCGATAATACAAGCTCGAAGCATATCGATCAAAGTTTGAATTGTTCTTTCAATTTGACCATCAGTTTGAGGATGAAATGCCGTACTCATGGTTAATCTAGTGCCAAGCTCGCGTTGGAATCTTTCCCAAGACGTTGACGTGAATCTATCTGACACAATGGTAAGTGGAACACCATGTCGTGATACAATCTCCTTAATATATAACTCGGCAAGCTTTTCAACATTAAACGTTTTGTGTATCGGTAAAAAGTGTGCACTTTTTGCCAACCGGTCTACTATAACCCATATCGTATCATGGTTCCTCAATGTCTTTGGCAACTTAGTAACAAAATCCATAGTGATATTCTCCCATTTCCACATTGGAATCTCTAAAGGTTGGATCTTCCCATAAGGCTTTTGATGCTCGGCTTTGACTTTTAAGCAAGTCAAACATTTCTCTACATACTTTACTATATCTCGCTTCATTCCAGGCCACCAATAATTTTCCTTCAAATCTCTATACATCTTTGTACTTCCTGGATGGATAGAATATCTAGACTTATGTGTCTCATCAAGTAACAATAGTTTAATTTCACAAGTATTCGGAATCCATACCCTTCCAAATCGAGTCTTCACCCCTCTACTATCATCCACCAAGTTATGTACAAGGCCTTGAATTCGTTCTTTCTTCCAGTTCTCCTTTTTCAAAGCTTCTAATTGATACCTTTGATTAACCGAATTGATGAAATGAGAAAAATACACATTATGATTTATGTTGGACATATACATAGAGGTGATGATGATGTATATATAGGGTGTGTTTGGTAGCAAACATTTGGAAGCATTTGGAGCGACAAGCGACTAGCGGTTAGTAGTTTGGTTGAAAAGCTTGTTTGGCACCAAAGCAACTAGAGTTTGCATATTGTCTAATTGCTTTCATTTAAAATGCTTGATGAGGATGCATTCCAATCTATCCTCCAACATTTTGTTTATGAAATTACCTATACACGCTCAAAAATAACGTTCACAAAACACGTACAATTCTTTAATGGGCTGCATATTAATCCATCCTACAAAACCCTAATCACCCTTTTATAGACAGACCTTATCAACTCTACTTTTCAACTTTAATGAGGTAGAGTCGAACGTTGTCATCTTTGTAGCGGAAAGTTCTCTTCTATGTTTAACATCTTTATTTCACTGTCAAACACTTGTGATCCCATTGTGATCCCAAGTAAGTACCTGGATGATTCAATTCATTCTTTTTAAAATATTGATCCCTCTTAATATTATATTTTAATTTGTATAACTGTTTGGCTTGGACTTCGTGATGTTCGTGGATTGGTTACAAATAATGAAGATATTTCTAGTGGAACATCTAATGAGATGAAACAAATTCGTAATGATATCGCCACATCAATATGGAACGTACGTCGCCGATAACTTAAAACTAGCATATCATGGTGTTTATGTAATGTCAAGCATGTAAAAATGATGAGTACATTATAAGTAATAACTTTATTATTTGTATACTTTGTTTTTTATTTTAATGCATACATGTCCTATTTTGTAATTTTACGCTTTATAATTACTACTACTACAACGTTACCAAACACTTTTTTAAACAAACAACTACTGTTATCTGCTAACTGCTAACTACTTATTGCTACTGCTATTGCTACATGTCGCTAAACAAAACCAACTGCATGATAAAGGTGTAATTCCATTGAATACTTTGAATATGAAAGTTAGTTGTGGAGATAAAACTCGTTTCTAGTTGGATACTTGGATTGGAGATCAACCCTTGAAAGATTGATTTAATAGACTATATAGATTGGATAGGGATGGTGATTGCAATGTGGAAGATAGGATTCACAATGGTCAATGCAGTTGGAATTGGATCCGTCTGATTGACAAGGCTAGAGTGGTGCAACAGTTGTCCAATCTTCTTAATGTGTTAAGTCCAACATCATTTTCTCATTAGCAAGATTCATGGTGGTGGGAGCTTAGCAAGATCAGGGAATTCTCGGTTGGGGTGACAAGGAATCATATCGACGAGATGATGCTATCGGCGATGGTGATGGGTACTAAGTGGTGTCGTGGTGTTCCGAGAAAGTGAATCTATTTGTTGAAATGCTTAGGTATGTATTTATCTAATCTAAGCTTTTATGTTGAAAGAGTACTTATGGCATGATTAGTATTGTACACGTATCTTTGGACACTTCAAGGGGCTCAAGTGATAAAGTTGACTCTTTAGGGTTTAATGTGTAATTTAAGTTATAAACATATATTATATTAGTAGTTTTTGTTTTTTATGTATAAAATATCTAGATATTGTATTCTTGTTCCCTCTCTCTCTCATTCACAACCTTTCTGTAGAAGTTCCTGTATTCTCTAAATTTTGTGTTCATCTTGAGATGAAAATCTTTCTTCTTTTTCATTAGAGTGCGAGTGTTTATGTAGGTGAGTTTTAAGTTGTATTTGTACAAACATTTGGAGTATTTTCAAGGGTCAGTTACTCACGTTTATATTTGGTGTTCTTGGTGATTCTTAGTTGTTTTTGGTTGTTATTGATAGTTTAGATTCATTTTTTATCATGGTATCAGAGTGATTGGCATCTGATCGATCGAATCATTGAAAATAATATTTAGGGTTTCGAGTTTAGATACCTAGGGTTTGAGTCAAAATCAAGATCTGGAGTAACATCTTTTAGTCTTTTGGGTTCGATTAGGGCTGTGGTCTGGTTTTCTTCAAAATTTCTCTGAAGATCTTAAGAAAACCCTAATTTGTTAAAAAATTAGGGTTAGGGTCTATAATAAGGTTTCTGGGTTATTGGTAAGCCTTATACTATAAGTCTTCCGCTATTTAAAATGTTGGAGCTCTTTGGCTTGCCGAGCGTGGATCTATAACTGTAAGGAATTCTTACTATCTCATGTGGTAGCAAGTTATGCTCATGGGAGTTCTTGTGCATACAAGAATAAACTGCCCCAATTTGAGTCATACTTAGCCTATAACTGGGATTCTTTGATTGGAAACGTGACTATTTGATTTTCTTTCTTTCTTGAATCTGTTTAAGTGCAATATTTAACTATCTGTGGTTGTTGTTTGGCATTAACAGTTTTCTTAGGTAGAAGAGAAAGCCCTCAGTCATACCTGTCCAGATCCCTTTGAGGATTTTAGGAAGCTGGCCTCTGACTGAGATTGCTTTGTTTAGAATTTAAACTGTTTTTGTGTATATTGTTGTGCATCTTATTTGTCTTGACTGTGTGTATTTTGCTAATACTTGACATTACTGTTTAAAACAAGTATCAAATTGGTAATCAAATTTCAAAAATGTCTAACAAAGAAGAAGAGGAATCTGTTACTATGACAAATAAACTTGACTTTTCTGATCCATTAGTTTACATCCCAATGACACTAGTGGAGTCATGTTAATAAGTATGAAATTTAAAGGAACGGAAAACTATAAGGTTTGGTCTAGGGCAATGGAGTTGGCTTTGGCCACACAAAATAAACTAGACTTTATTGATGGGACTTGTGAAAAATCTGAGGATGATGAAATTCTTGTCAAACAATGGGATAGATGTAATGCAATTGTTCTTTCTTGGATTCTTGGTTTAGTTACTGAGGACTTGTATTTGGGTCAAATATTTTCAAACAAAGCATATGTGGTTTAGCAAGAGTTAAAGAAAATTTATGATAAAATAGATGATTCTGTCATGTTTAATTTGCATCATAGTATAAATGGAGATATATATTGAATTATTGATTTCTCCATTTGCAACTCTTTAGATGAACTTCAATGAATGGATCCTTTAAAAATGTCGATCAACTAAATACACATGAATTGCCACGTGCTAGCTAGAATTTATAAATGAAGCAACAATGACGACACATAACAAACTTTATTTTACGTGTAACAGTGAGTTTCATCCTAGTGAAATAATTACCCATTAAAAGTGGCATTAAAATCGCGGCTAAAAATAAAATACTTCCTTTCATGTATAAAAGATTTAATAGGACCAATGACCAACCCAAAGACAACATCGAACTTGCAGTTACTATCTACCTTAGCATAATTGAAATACATATACCTAATATTGATACAACTCACCTGAACACAAAAAATAGAAAATAAGCGCTTTGCTTTAACTAAAATGAGACCGTGAGCTTCATTTGAACATGAGGTTTGCGAAAGTTACAAATTGACGGTTGGAACATAAATCCACTTGATGAAGACGGTGAAAACAAAACTTTAAACAATCTGAATAGTAAAAAAAAAAACTGATTTTTTACCTGAGCAAATACTATAAGATAACAGGTGTACTGTATTTCACCAAACACTATAACGATAACCCATTATAATTGTGTTATGTGAATAAATTTTAAGTGTAATTTACATTATTAAATGGATAGATCGTATATTATAAGATTGTAAGTTCAGATAAAAAAAATATATAAATAATGAGTAATAGTAAATATAAGTGGTTTATAATGTGAGAATATTTGCCAATTTTGGAAAATAAACAACATATATATTTAATATTAATTAATATTTATATTTATTCAAACTTAAATTTTCACATACAATTCAAATGGTAATTGGGCCATAACCCACTTGCACATTTTCATTCAGCCCATATTCCAAATTGCAACCAATCTTCTCTTTTTCCCCCTTTCCTGCATTGGAAATAATTTCTTGTTTCGAATTCCCAATTTTCCCAAAACCCTCGACTTTTATCTCAAATTCGGAAGAAAAACAAAAATGTCATCTGAAGATGCAGAACGTGTGACGGACGCAAAAGAAGAAGAAGAAGACGAAGACGAGAAATCCCTTAGTTCAGTCTTTCAGAACAAGAACAAAAAGACGCTTTCTTTGAAGGATGCAAAGTTAAAGAAATCATCATCTAACATGAAAAAAGAAGAAGAAAATGATGATTATAAACCCATTAAAAAAACACCCAACAATGTTAAACCTAATTCCAAGAAAGTACCAACTGCAAGTTCTGAAACGGTAATCGATGTTCTTTTTTTTTTTTTTTTAAAATAATTCATTTTGTGGGTTAAGTTTCTTCTGTTAGTTTTGATAATGGGTGTGGTTTCTTTTGCTTAAAATTTTGTACTTTTTGATGCAGAAGAAGACCATCAATAAGGTGAAGAAAGAAGAAGCTGGAACTGCTAATGTGGTTTGTGATACATTATTTTTATTTTTTCTGATGAGTTTTTTAATATAATTTTCTATATTAAAATTTGGAATGAAGCCTTATGCGTTTTTTACTTTGTACATTACCTGATTTTGTGCATTTTGAGTCTTTTGGAAATGTAATTAGAAATCTAAATATTTAAACTGAATATGAAGGTTTTTAGCTTTTGTAAACACTTTTATTGGTAATTCTAATAGTCGTTCTATATAGTTGATAGGCTGATCACTGATGAAGGGGGTGTTTGGCTAAGCTTTTCTAGGGGGCTTTTGCATTATCTTGCAGCAACTATTAAGCCCCTTGAAAGGATTTGGATGAGCTTATGTAAAATAGTGAAAGGGCTTCATAGATTTTTAGGGTGTAATGAGCTAAAAAACTTAAGCCCCATTTCCATGCCTTTTTGTTTTTAGAACGTCAACATACTTCCTAACCAACGGAATATTTACAAATTGTTTCCTAATGAGACTTGAGAACACAACCTCGTGGTTGATGGGCTCTGCATGTACTGCTAGGCCAAAAGCCCTTTGGTCATTTCCTTTGCCTCTAGATAATGTAGAAGCTTAAAAAGCTTTGAAATAACTGTAACTTAAAAACTTGTCTTCAGATGTCAAGACCTATCTTTAACTGATGCCAAACTTATACCCATGAAATGGTTCTATTGCAAAATCCTATTAAGGCCATTGGATAGGAAATTAACAGTAATTGATTAAAGCACTTCGTGTCCAATGTCTTGATTAGCTTTTTTAGTGGCTGTAATTGAGTAATATTTTGGGTAATGTTTATTATCTTTAGACTTTAGATGATTAATTTAGCATTTTTTTTTTTTTTTTAATTAAGAAAAAAGCAGAAAAAGTAAGTGAGCAAAATGGCAAGAAGAAAGACGAAAAGAGTAAGGATGGAAAGGGAGACGATTCAACTGTTAAGAAGGAGAAGAAGGAAAGGAAGATGTTCGATTTGCCTGGTCAAAAGCGGGACCCTCCTGAAGAGGTAAGTTTGGCCCTTTATAATCAAATGTTCGATAACATGTTGATATATTATATTACTTGCTTCTTTGGAGTTATCATACAAATTTTGGACTTGTAGCGATTTAAATGGACCTTAATATATATATATATATACATATATAATATAGGCATGGGATCCAGTGATAACACAATGTTAAAAAAGAACGGGAGAACACTTTCGGTTTTCATTCACAATTTTTTTTTTTATTTACAACAACACTACCCAATTCCACCGAGGGCGGGGTATGGGGGAGGTAAGATGTAGACAGTCATACCCTTACCCGAAGGTAAAGAAAATGCTTCCAGAAAGACCTCCGGTAGACCCGTAAGAATAAATAGTGGTAGTAATGAAATTAATAGTAGTAGTAAATACAAACGATATTAATAATATAATAAAAAAAGATATATAAATATATGTAGATATACGTATTAATATAAATATATAAGAATATATATAATATGTGAGTATATGACCAAGCTAAATAAATGTATATACCCAAGCTAAATATAATGGAGCAATAATAATAATGAAGATATATGAGTATTTATATAGGAATATAAACTAGATGTATATATAAATACCTATCTACCTAAAAAATCTTACTCATCTATCATTATCCTGCATAAAAACACTCTTATATATAGATACCTATATGCCTAAAATATTCTACTCATCTATCCTATGCCTAAATTTTTTTTCTATTTGTGAACCTTTATTTTTTTTGCTTCACAGAAAATTTTAATTGCAGACCTTCATTATTTTTTGGTTTCACATAAATTTACAAAGAAGTGAAGCTTTATACTTTTTTGCTTCATAGAAACTTATAAGTATGAACCTTTATTTTATTTTGCATCACACTTTTTTTTCAGTGTGAACTTTATTATTTTTTGGCTTCACAAAAATTTACAAAAGAGTGAAGCTTTATTTTTGTTCTCACCGTTCTCATTTTAACATTGTGTTCTCATTGGAACCCAACCCTCTATATATATATATATGATAATCATATATATATAATGTTGTTCAAAGTTCATTTAGCTATATTTAGGCTCTATTGTTTATGTAAGGACTTATGAATGTTTATGTTTTTTAAACTTTCAGAGAGACCCGTTAAGGATTTTCTATGAAAGCTTGTACAAACAAATACCAACTAGCGAAATGGCTGCAATCTGGTAAGGATTGTATGCTTCTTTTTGTTGCGTTTTAATTTCTTCTGTTTACCCTTAACGTCCGTGCTTTCATTTTCTGGAGAAATTCAAGTTGAAGTTACTTATTTGCCTATATTGGTAATTGCATGATACTTAAGTGATACTAGTTTTGATCAACAAGATATTTAGGGTGTATCCGAGAAATAGGTTAACACTCGGAGCAGCTATAAGATCTTTAATTCATGCAAAGATAATTTGGTTTGGATTGTAACCTTTAAATCAACGGATTAACTCTGTGCCGTGAAGCGTACAAACATATGCTACTTTTGTACACATCGGTTAGAAGTGCGTTTGAAGAAGATTTTTATTGTAGTCATTTATCAATAGTGCATCCAAGTAAACTACTAGTGCAAAATTACTATAGGTGGCAAGTTCAACCCATTTGGTTATGAATGTATCGATTTAGACTACATTTTATCTTTAACGGGGCAAATGGGTAACAGAAAGATTACCTTTGTGCCGTGAAGCATACAAACATATGCCACTCTTGTACACGTCGGTTAGAAGTTTGTAGTCATATATCAATAAAGCATCCAAGTAAACTACCAGTGCAAAATTACTATAGGTGGCAAGTTCAACCCATTTAATTATGAATGTGTCGATTTAGACTACATTTTATCTTTAATGGGCAAATAGGTAACAGAAAGAGTAGCTTAAAGGAAACCTATCCTACGGGTTTTGGTTCATCCCAACCGGACCTGGTCAGCTTAAACTTGTATGACCCACCCATTTTGCCACCTGAAAAAGGGACTGTGGAAAACCAATGCTGTAAGATCACTGGAGTACAGGTGCATGATGTGTAGGTGCTAAGATTTGTATATGCAGTATTGCAGTGCAATTTTAAAGAATTTGTTATCTCGCTCTCATGTTTTCTTGATATTTTAGCATTGATTATTAATTTTTAAAGTTCTTGAAAGTGATGCTTTTTTGAAAATTTTATGAATTAAACTATTGTTTTTACTTGAAGTTCTTTGAGACGTGGTAAGGGATATAAAAGCATCTGGAACATACTGATAATAGGATTAAATTGTTGCTTTTGATTTTGGGTTAGTCTATGGTCTAAGATAATACCTAGTCGTTCCGTATATTAGAAAGTTGTACCAAATGCATCAACATATATACATATCTCAAGATTTTCTTTCTTCAGTAGAACCAACCAAAATTAGGCACAATCTAGTCACTTACATACACTGTGGGAACACAGTTTGAAATGTTTCTTTACATGAACTGAAGTTGTATGGTTTTCTTTAGTTTTAAGATTCATATTTCAAAATCATTTCTTTTTGTTAGTGATGACTTGTTTACTTCCAATTTGACTAATGAAAATTGCATTTTCAGGATGATGGAATCTGGGTTGCTTGCAAAAGATGTAGCCAAAAAGTTATTTGAGGCTAAACGGAAAAAAGCTCAACAACAAAAACTTGGTTCGCCAATGAAAACAGTAGTCACTGTGAAGAAACAAAGTGATTCATCTGTTTCCGTCAAGAAAAAGACTACTGCTTCAACAGAAAAGAAGAAAACGCCACCTTCTAAAGCGCCATCAGTACAAGCAAAGAAAAGAAAGATTGTAGATGAATCAAGTGATGAAGGATCTGACGATGATTTTGTTATTAGTCGAAAGATCAAGAAACCGAAAGTGGCTTGATCAGTGTTTTGTATTCGATTAACTTGGAGCGTAGTTTAGTCTGTATCTGATGATGACTTTTTTCAATCTTTTTAGTCATTTAAGTATTAACTTGGTTTCGTTTATGTTGATTCCCTGCAACAACATTGTAAGGGGGAGAATGAAAATGGAATGGGGGAGTATCTTATTTTAGATCAATGATATGACAAGGGTTAAATATTTATTTTATCAATTACAAAAAAACAACAACACTACTCGATCTCGATCGGGCAGGCGTTTCTTTTATGTACGTGTTTCGGTCAACTTTTTATCCTTTCTTTTGAAAGAAAATTTATTTTGTCTCCTACATATTTATTTTTTCAACTTACATATTTCTAGTAAGTTTTTGGCAGACGAAACTAAGTTGATGTGAAAATTAGTGTAACATTTACGATGATTTATTTCTTTTTTTACTCAACAAAGTTGAGTGAAAATTACACAGTAAGACAGATATCTTTATACAGTAGCATTCATAATAATATTTATTACATTAATATATGTGGTTAAATTTTTATTGTACGAAAGAATACTATATTTTGGCAGATGCCTTTGTTATTAAAAACTGAAAGATGATAAGTATTGGGAATTGATCTATCCATATCACGACTTATATTTCCTTATTATTTTCTTTTAAACAAAGGTGGTCAAACATGTCTCATCCTCACAAAGACTATTGTTTCTATTGTTAGAAAAACCAATATTTTATTTTCAACAGATGATCCAACGATGAGACGTCCATTTGTGTGGATATTGCACATTATTCAAAGGTATTACTCCGTATTATTGTTTGTCTTTTATTTGTATACTCGAAAAACACGTCTTTTTTCTCCTTTTATGTTTCAAATAGTCCTGCATCTTAAATAAATATAATATAAGAAGTAAACGATTATGTCATCAAAATTTTAATTTACCAATAAAATTGCTTAATTTTATTAAATTGACTAAAATTAAGAATATGATGACATCATAAATTATAATTTGAAAAACATTTAAATTCAATAGTTATATTAAAATTGATTTATGTAAATCTAAATTTAATATTAAAAGAAATAAGTTATTAATGAAAGAATACTCCGTAACGCAACATCCTTCTAATAGGATGCGAACTAAAAGAATATGCAGGATCCATTAACATAATTTTAAAATATGTGTATTACTAATTATTATTGTGAGTTTACTGATGCAAATCAATATATAACTTAAAATTTTCTAATATGTTATTTGAATAGTGACTATATTTTGGGCCTGTTTGGCGTGAAGCTTTTAGGAGCTTTAGCTTTTAGTTTTTGAACAAAAAGCTCATATGAAAATAAAAGCTTTGTTTGTCATGTACAAGCTGTAGCTTTAGAATCCAACGAAAAACTCAAATTTTCAAAGCTACTAGAAGTAGCTTTTCGCGAAAAGCTCCAAACCTAAAGCTACACCTACAGCCTACAGCCTACAGCCTACAGCCTACAACTACAATCTACAGCTACAGTTTACAGCTAGTTCACCAAACATAACCTTTATAATATACTGCAAATTTAAAAAGGTGAAATTATATTCATGATAAATCTAACGTAGGCCTTTTGAGTATATAAGATTTGTAGTCTAATAATACGTAGTCCTTTTTTTATTTATCACAATCGAATATAAAATGCCTGACATGAATGTTATTTAAAATTTTGTTACTTATAAAAGTACTTAATAAATTATAAATGTAGTGATAATGTAAATAATGTGATATGAAAATGTGACTAAACTTATTGATGATCTAATCTCTCAATAAAATATGTACTCTATAAAGAGAAAACAAAAATAGGTTGTGTGTTAGAATAAAACAACGAATTTAACATGAAAAAAAAAATAACATAAATAATTATTTGTAAGAGCAAATAATCGGGTAAATTGCTTGATATTATTAAATTGACTAAAGATAAATATTTAATGAGATCATAAATTATGATTTAAAAAAAATATATTATCTAATAAAAATAAACAATTTATTCTATATATTTAAATTTAACCCAATTAAATTAAAATAGCATTTGATGTTCGTGAGCGAAAACGTTTGGGGATTAAATTAAATGAGTTTTTTTTTTCAATTATTGGAGCTTGCTACAAAGTTGGATTAATGGATTTGTTAGAATTGTTATGTGGAAGGCTGATAACGAAGTAATTGAAATATGAGATGAATTAACAATGCATCGTTAATTTTGCAGCCCATTAGATGTCCATTTATGTATCTTTTTTTACTTTCTCTTTAACAATTATAATCTCATAATATTGAAGTTTGTATTACGTTAGTCGTTTTTTTATTCGTTGGTATTTTCATCTTTAAATTCATTACTATTTTCTTTTGTCATGATTTGTAATTCTTATGAAAAATGCAACTACTGATTAACATAATTAAGTTAATTCTTGATATTTGAAAAGTTTTCTTTTAAACAAGAATAAAAGTTATTAATTTAGTGTTCAGTTTATTGGTCTATACGACATGTGTGTAAAAGTGGGTTACATAAAAAATTCAACTGACTAATAAAAGTGTTTGATACTATCAATTTAGCTAAATTTAAATTCATATAATTATATTTAAAATCATATTAAGAGAAGCCGTAGGAAAAAATAATAATTATTACCTTAATTTAAATTAACAACTCAATTTTAATTCGTTTAGTATACTTCTTATCTCTAATTTTTCAATTTGTAACAAATTATTTGAATAGCTATCTAAGTTGTTCTAAGAAATAATATATTTATATTTAATTAAATTAATTTAATTCCATCATTCTATCTATTTAATATTAAATCACAAGGATATGGAATGAACCTCAATGAATATTCATTACAATTAGTATTATTTTCATAGAGTATTTGTAACAAAAGAGCAAATAATAATAGTGAATTTACGTGTATATACGGATGAGTTTATATATTTTTTAAGTGTTATAAACAAAATAAATGCTTACAACTTGATATTGAAAATTGACAGTTGAAGTTTGTTTATTATAAATATTATGTTGCAAAGCTCTTATAGATATATTTTTGTGAAAATCATATTTCTCAAAAGACTTTTAATTGACTCAAAAAGTTTTAAGACTGTTGTCACTCTGAGTAAGAAATGAAGAACAAAGTGTAGAATAGACTTCTCAAGGACATTAAGAAAGCAAAAATAAATGTTTTTACTAATTGAGGTAAATTGCAAGAATTAGTATTAATATTTCTAACTTTTTTAATTTTATTTTTATGATTATACCATAACTAACAACACGACCCCGTAATACACGGGTGTAAATCTAGTTACTATATATGTTTAACTTAGGACATCGCTTTGTTAAGATAACTTATTCATTCAAACATGTATGTTCCTAGTTCTCACTATAAAACGCGAACATAACATATTCATTTTAATAAATGTCCCTCAATGTTATAAAATATATATATAAATATAGAGGAAGGGGATCTAAAAAGAAGAAATTTATATGGGAGAAAGGGGAGAAAGATTTTGTATAAGGATAGTTTAGTAAATTATAGGTTAATAAATAAATTGAATATTTTTTATCTAATTAAATCAAAAGTGACAGTTAGAGGAGAAAAAGTCTACGTGCGTGTGTTGTATATTCCTAAATTGGTGCAATGCTCTTCTCAAATTAATCACAGTAGGAGAATTATGAATAGCCTCTTTGATCCTAAAAAATAGTCTCCATCATCCAAAATAATAGCATATCCATTCGTGGGTTTTAATTACTCAATCTGCTTTCTTCTCCATTCGTGAGTTTTAATTTTTATAATAGCAATTCACTTTTTCATTCGTGTATATCCGTACGCATATATATTCAAAGGTTTTTGTTGGTTTCATTTCTAAAAATCTGAATCAATGTCGAATGATGAATATGATATGGAAATGATAGATGACTATTTTCCAAATAAACCATAACAGTCACCTTGTATCAATCCAAACAATACATATTTAAGAGTGAATCATAATCCTTTCAATCCAAATAAACCATAACAGTCACATTGTATCAATCCAAACAATACTTATTTAAGAGTCAATCATAATCCTTTCAATCCAAAATAAACCATAAAAGTGTTACACCCAAGATTTTTTTTTTTTTTTTTTTTTTTTTTTTTTTTTTTATACAGACTCAGAATACAAGGATTCAGATTATACAGACTCAACGGTATACACCCTGTTGGATACAGACTCAGAATCTCCAGACTCAGATTACACAGACTCAGACTACATAGACTCAAAATACATATACTCAGTTTTCTGTCCTTTTTACATTTCAACCATTTTGACAATCAAATCCAATTCTCTTCTTTTCAACATCAATCATACATGTCGAAACGACTTCATTGGGACATACACAACATTTATCATCAAACTTTATACAAAAGCATAGTCTTGACCCATTTGGACACTTACAAAAACATGGGTTCAATCTAACAAGTTCATGTGATCTCGGCTATGATTCAAAGAGATTAGCACTTGTAAACTTACAACAAGTGCATAGCAATCCTTCTCTAAGCCTTCCCTTTCCCGTGAGCCTCTTTCTTACCAAGTCCACTTGCGCCTACAAAATATATTCAACTAAAAGAGTAAGCGAAACGCTTAGTGAATTCATATGCAATTAAACAAGTGAACAACCTAACAACCCTTGGATCAAATTGATCAACTTTCATTCTAATTCAAACAATTCATCATCTAGTTGAACACCAAGTGCTCAATCATGCAACATGGTATCAACTAGTCATTTAAAGTCAATCAATATATTGACTTCAACTACCACTTGTCAAAAGTCAACCTCTTGTCCACAATCAACAATTCGACTACATTGCAACAACATAATCATATTCAACAATTGAATGCAACTAGCAATGGAAATTCTTTAATATCATTCTAATCAATTGATACCACATAATAATATCTGGTCAATGACTAGTTTAACATCAATTCTCAACATAATTCAATCATTTGAATATAGGTGGCATTTGGAATCTATTACACATTCAATCTAATCCATAAGCATATCAACTTTCACATAAACATTCAATTTGGATCAACAATTAAGCCAACTAACTTGACAACAACATCAACTATAATTGAAATCAAATAACAACGAGAATCAACAATCAACTTGAATAGCTAACAATTTGATTTCAATTAACAACTGGAGTCAATATGAATTGACCAACAACTAACATATACATGATATGCACAACTATACGGATCTATACTTTGTTCCACTTTCTCATCTCAACTGAATTAGCACAAGGCTAATAATCTCTACAAAGTAGAGAATCTGTCATGTGGTTCATTTACAACATGAAACCACCTAATCATCTGTCAACTGGATCCTCTTACACAGATGTAATCCGGACCCATCTGAACATCTCAACTGTGTGGTCCATATACAACATGGAACCACCTAATCATCTGTTGACTGGATCCTCTTACACGGATGTAATCCGGATCCATCTAATCATCTGTCAACTGTGTGGTCCATAAACAACATGGAACCACCTTTTCCTCTGTCAACTGGTTCCTCTTACACGGATGTAATCCGGATCCATCTAATCATCTGTCAACTGTGTGGTCCATAAACAACATGGAACCACCTTTTCCTCTGTCACATAAATCCGCTTACACAAATGTAATCCGGATTCATTTAATCAACATAACTCATTTAATTACAATATGAACTCACCTTGGTTATTTAATGAAGATAACTTGTCACTTGAGTTCTCCACTTCTTTAACACCTATCCACATCACATAATCAATTTAACAACAATTAAACATGTATTAGCATTCATACTACTCCCTTTATCACTATCAACAATCAATACAATAATGCCCAGTTTGACTTTAAAAGTCAAACTAGCACAATTTCACCACTTTTATTCATGACCCAATCTATACTTCAATTGGTTAAAACATCACTTTAATTACAACTAGTAGCATCAACATAGCTACTTTAAGGTAACAATTTAGTGGGTTATCATATTAAACCCGAATTCAACTTTTTCTTAATTCGGTTTATAAGCTTCTAACTCAATTTCACCATTTTATGGTTTGAATTCAATCACTAACTAGTTATAAACCCTTATGAGCGTCAATTAAATACAATTCAAGGTTTACTTCCTCAATTACTAACATCTCTACTCTCAATCATCATTTAATTTAATTTCTAGGTCAAATAAACAAGAACACTTACTTGTTTTAGGTTAGAGATGAAGTATGGAGTTCCAATTTAATCTTTACAAGCTTAATTTGATGATTGAAATCTGAATTCTTTTCTTTCTTTCTTCTTCTTTCTCGTTCTAGAATATTAGAGGGTGTGTGTGTGTATACGTATTTGTATGTGTGTATCATGAGGTTTCTAGTGCTTTTAATAGATAAGGATTTAATTTGGTTATTTACACTTCTAACCTTCTAGTCTCATTTGCTTGGTTTTACACCCTACAACTTAACATTTAAGTAACTTAAATATTTCGCGAATGAGAATAATACACGTAACTTACACAACTAATTAAATAAGACATTTACGGGTATTAAAATATTACCAACATTTTTGGGGTGTTACAAAAAGTCACCTGTATCAATTCAAAATCACATAACAGAAGTTGATTCAACACAACAAGAGTGAATCATAATCCTTTCAAACTGGTATCACATCAAAACATAATATTAAATCATAAACTATCAAAATTCAAGGGAGAAACACACGAATTTAATGATGGAATCTGTACAGAAATAAAAAAGAATAAACTTTGAAACCGAACCTTTTTCGCATGCTTGATTCATTCTTCTTGATTTAACCAACTTCGATTAAACAATAAGGGTTTATGCTAACTTATAAATGTTGATTCAGAAAGTCGACTTTGGAACAATGAAACACGAAGGTTGGATGGGCTGATTGTAAGGTTTGATTTGTCTTGCGTGATTTTGGTTACTGCATGCGGTTTTCACAATCGATTTCGAAGTATATATCAATCGCGATTTTCTGAATCAGGTTTTGTAGGTTCTTGGTTTGATGAGCAGCGATTTTTGGCTTTGGGTTTTTTGGGCCGATTTTGGGTTTAGGTTTTTGGTTTTGATGAATCGCGATTTTTGGGGTGTAGGATATAGAAGATTGATTTGATTCAGTTTGATGAATTGGATTGGGATCCTCCTTTTGCATGGAAACGGATTCAGTTTCCTATTATGCGTGGACGGTTTTTATTTTTTTAACATTGAAATGTACACTTTTGCCCTTCAAATGTTAAAAATAATCTAAACCATTGATGATAAGATCTAATGGACACAAATCTTTCTCCCTTGAACCCACTCTTATATATATATATATATATATGTATATATGTATATTATTGTTTAAGTGTTGTTATAAAGAGAATTAAAACATGGTGATAGTCGATAGTTAAGTCGTTGACCAACAATCAACATAAAAACTTAATTTAAAATAGATTAGTCATTTTTTTTATGTTCCGTCCTTTTATTTTTCGTATTAAAACTACACTATAAGTTTGACTTATTTTCTTACTTGTAAGAGTCACATACAACTTGGAAGAGTCGGTTAACAACTCGTAAGAATCAAATTCATTTAAGATTTGAGGTCTGAATTGTTTTATTTATTAAAATTTTAACTCGACTTATAAGATTTGACTCGTTACTCGTAAGCGTCTAATAAAAACTATGATGAATACTACTTCGTATTTAGCCCGTTAGTAAACGTAAATGTGTGAGGTTTTCCATGTTCAGGAGGGTGAGTAATTTTACTCAGATGTACATCGCCAATCGGAGTATCCCGCGACTATTACCGAACCTTTTCTATGGCCACCCTAGGATGTTCTGCTAGTAACATTTGAACCTAAAATTTCTTGTGAAAATATTAAGATGTCAAGCACTAAACTATTTTGGTGATGATTTAGTCTCGTTAGTGTACTTTCGAAATATCGCATCAACCACCATTTTGACCCTATCCAAGGATTTGGTGAACTAGGAATTTGATTTCTAACCTCTTTTTCCTACAACTTTCAAATTATTTGGCGGTAAATAATATCTATCGTTGGATAACAAATTTCATATCTATAGCTAGTAAGTACCTCACTAAAAATGATGTGATAACATTAATAAGTTTAGAAAGTATAGTTACTTCATTGAAAATAGTTTCTCACCGATTATACCTATTTCTTCTTCCCAATGAATCTTTCTATCTCTATTCGTTTATATATCATCGTAGATGGTCCTTGTCTTACACCATCACCTGAAACAGCTTATCACCATTGTCGGAAGATGCCGTTTCTTCAATGGTATTCATGACCTCTGTATTCTGCATTTCAATCATAAAATGGAGAAGCTGAGAAGAGAGTGAATTGTATTCGATCAAGCTAAAAAATATTCTTTTAGTTTAAAAATAAGTGTTCACCTTTTTTAGTTTGTGACAAAATAAATGTACATTTCAAAAATAGTATATTAACTTTATCATTTTATCGTCAATATACTTTTTCTCAAAACTTATGTATGAGAGTCTCAAATGTATGAGAGTCTCAGAGTCTGTACACAAAGTAAGAGTAAAAAGGCCATCTTCACTGCCGGACAATATAATTTCTTAAACTTTGTAAAAATTTATTATGAATTATGAGACTGAACGAGTATATACCATAAACATTTAAAAACTGATAAAAGTATATGTGATAGATAATATAATCTTTTCTCGAAGTATATGCCGCTCCTCGTTGATTCAGTGTTACGATTTAGGTATATTTGCAACTTTTGGTTCTTATTTTATCATATCTCATCACAATTTTCCAGTTAGCAACAATTACTATGTACTAAGTGAATGAGGTTAGTCTAGTTGTGATATAATTATAGATTTATTTTGGTTCATGCTAGTGCAGTTGATGTCAAAGTTTCAGAATTTTTTATTATATATTTATTATAATCAGGTTAATCGACGCGTATGTGATTGATTGAATCTTCATTCTTTTATTTGTCTTTCACTTTGGAACAGACTCTCAAAGTCACGATAAAGGTATTGTCAATTTTCACTTTAAATCACTATGTCTTGTAATTGTGGAACCTAATTTGAAGACAACCTGTTCGATGAAATGCACAAATGAAATTGGTCTCTCTGGTTGAACACGTGTATTCACTAGTATACATGTTTTCAGAAAATATGAGAGAAACTGCTAGCTCCCGTCCTTAGGAACGCACTATTTGATTATTTTTGTAGGATAGATTTCTTAAATTTTACATCAATAGCATATGTGCTAAGTGTTTAAATTGTTATACACATTCCATATAATGTTTGATATGGATTATACTCTTCTGATATTTTTGTTACCTTGTTGTAGGTTACTACTACGATTTCACATTGTCATAACAGTGGGGACCAACTTGATTTGCTTTCTGAATATTAGAAAGTTAATTTCTCAAACGTAGAAGTAAGTTACATCGTACTGCTTGCTTTATTCTTGGATACGGTTTATACTATCTCTATGTATGACAAATTACGGTTTTATTTATTGTCTTTCTAGTTACTTGTTATAATCCGTGAATCTTGGTTGACTATAATGGTGTAGTTCTTAACTGTAGTGTATACTCTTTGATATGAGTTGCAAATGCTAAAGATATCGTAGAAAAGTAGTTTGATTTGCTAATTTGTATTGTTTATATCTCTTTAATAGCCATTTCAAGTAATAATTGTCTTATCGCCCGCTTTTTTCCCAAGAATGCAACTCTGACAACCATTTATTTTGCTAGGAGTTATTATCTGCTCTCGATTTATATAAAAAATATATATAATTTTCAGATATATTTACCTTATAGCTATTAAGCTATGTCAAAGATGTCTACATAGTTGTTATTCACTAGAAGCAGAAGTGTGATTAGTCACTTACAGCAACTCTTAATGATCAGATATTTTCCTATGTATACTCTTATGTCAAACCTTCTGAATATGCATAAACACATACACATGTATAATATGCTTTTAATCTGATTGTTCATAGTGATGCTCAAGGCATAGGATTCTTCACATTCTTTGATAAGGCTATGGCAGTTGTTGCAATTAATGGTCTGAATGGACATTACGTGATGAAAGTATCACCTGCATAATGCTTAGCTCACTAATTATACTTCCAGTCATATTTGTATTTCTTACATTTATGCTCTTTTCATGAACTTTTATAGGGTTGTGTTCTGCCATTGAGTCATTGACTGTCCGCTTTGCAGACCCATAGAAGCCAAAATTTGGGGAGAACAGGTCCTTGCAGCAACTCTAAAGGAAATTTTTTTAATTAACTAGAATTAAATATAATCTTGTAAGATTGATGTATCATAAGTTTTATTGCTGCAGATTTGCACCCTATGGCAGTGATCCGAGGCTTAAACCTCACTACCTAATTGTTCATGTATGGTTAGTTCTTAATTGTCACATTTACTTGCACTAGGTACTTTCTCTGTACACAATATTGTTATAATTTGATTTTTTCGGTCTTTGTAGTCTTCACAAATTGGAAGCACGCCTCCATCATTTTCCAGCTCTTTTTATGCTCCTACATATACGGATATGGCAGATCCGCCTGATTGTATCCATAAAGAAGAAGGTTGAAAGGGCTGTTGCATTTCCAACATATTTGTCACCTTTAAAGATATTGCTGGCATCATTCGTGATACTTTGGCATTCATAAGCTAATATTTTAAGTGTTTTTACCCTTCAAGAAGAGTCATTAATTTGCTAATCGATTTGGATTATTGATTCATTGCAGTATAATGCCATCCATGTTGGAGAGCCTACCAAGAAGAGTCATTAATTTGCTAATCGATTTGGATTATTGATTCATTGCAGTATAATGCCATCCATGTTGGAGAGCCTACCAAGAAGAGTCATTAATTTGCTAATCGATTTGGATTATTGATTCATTGCACTTACAACTAGTATAATTTATTTAACTTATATCAGTGTTGATCAAGTAAGTTTTCAAACAGGTTTTTATTTCGTTGACACATTATCAAAAAACTGCGAACTAATTTATGTACAAGGAAATCTAAAAGATTTACAAGTAGTGTTGATAATGGTAAGGTTTTAGATTCATTATGAGACAACCGGACCAGAGAAATGGACTGGCTAAACTAAAAATGTGTTGACGGGTGACAGCGGGTCCGGTTGGACAGACCAAGGAGCACCATTTTCATGTTTTTGGCTAAACCAAAGTGACGACATGATTTTCCGTCACCATTGTGCTTAAGTGACGATTTTCTACCTTTAGTGATGATATCTGACATGTCATTAAAACCATTTTTTCTTGTAGTGTGAGAAGAAAGCATCGGAACGGAGATGTCTTGTTGGGTTTTAACATTTTGGGAATTTTAATGAATAATTATTTATATTTTTATTTATTTATATAAGTAGGCATAAAAAGTTTTGTGATTTTGTAATCATTAATTTGATTGTTTGAGTTTGCTCTAAAGTTATACCAACTCAGTTGATTTTTCGTAGACATACAACATTTTTAAAATGGTAAAATAAACAATTATAGAGTATTCAGACGAAAATTATACCTTATAGAGGATGAATAATGTTTATGTATATAGAAAATTAAATCGCCTTTAACAATGTATTTTTTTTCTTTTTCTATCTTTATATTTTCTCATCTATCTTTAAAATATAGAGATAGATAATATGTTTTAAAGGCCATTGAAGATTTGAAGATAGCCTTAAAAACTTTAATAGGTTACACTTTTAATTAAATTGTGATCCAAATTTATTGGGCGCTCATAACTTTGGGCTTTGGGTGTTGCATTTTTTTAGTGTAAACAATTTTAAACGTTCATTTTGTATATGATATAATAGTTAATTTTCAACACTGCAATATAGCACGGTGAAATAGAAGTGCTCGTATAAACAGGTTCATGATTTGAAATCGGTTTTCAAATCAAAAATCGATTTGAACCGGTTTGAGATCCTACGTGTGAAATCCGGTTTGGACCGGTTTTCAAACCAATTTAACCGGTTTCATTTTTTTTTCGGAACCAAACCGGTTTCAAACCGAACGAGTTTGGGTCAAAATCGGTTTTGACCGGAGTTGACCCAAACCGGTTCGATTTGAGCTGAATCCGGTTTTCCACACCTTTACGCTAAATGCTCCAAATTTAGAGTTATAAAATAATGTTACAACAATTATGTAAGTTAGTAAGGTGAAAAGCGTTGCACCAATAATTACACCAATTTAGTGTGTTGATTGAATATAGTTTGTACAAGTTTTATACCACATTAGTATTTTGGTGCACACTTTGTATAATTTAGATGGTCCACTTTGATATTGAATACGCTAGAGATTCTATTGTTAAACTTTTTTATGCAGGTATTACCTTACGTTAATTTATTGATAAACTAATGTTAAGCAATGTAACAAGTCAAAGTTATGATGACCAACGCAATCGTAATTCGACGTGAGGAACTTCTAATTTAAATTCAAATGTAGATCCTTAGAAAATCAAACCTAAGAGCATTCACTATGAAAGATTCTTACACTTTTAATTATCGTCTTTATATCATTTTTCCTTTAAAATCACTTTTCATCACTTTTATCTTACTATTGACTTCTCAGCCACTTCACTTTCACCACTATTAATATGTAGTATTTCATTAGATTAAAATGCATTTGATTAAATCTTTCTTGTGTCAATATAATCTTTTCGCTTCTTATCATTTTGAAATATTCCATCAGCAAGATAGTACAACTTTTTATAGTTTGTTCCGTTACCTAGAAATGACATTCGATACCTTTCTAATTAATGAGCTAAATAAAGGAGCTTGGTAGAGAATGTTTTAAAGAAAGAGAAAATAAAAGCATTTAATTTTTGAAAAAAAATGTAGCTGATGGATTTAGAGGGAAAAAATACAAAACAGTTGCTAGACCTCGCAATCCCTATTCGCAACCCTATGGTGAGACACCCGATTTAGAATGGCAAGACATTCCGATCGGCGCCAACACCAACGCCTATCCCACATCGGACGCTCTAAAGCTATAACGATAGTAAATCTCAATTATGTTAACTGCAATTTACTTATACTTGAGTTTCCTTTAATCGGATTTCTGTTAACCTCAATTCATAACAAGCTAATTAGTTATTCATTACAAGCAAAACAAATTAATCTCCATTTATATTATCTACATGGACAATCAATCAACTAATCAAATATCATTAAACCAATATACACATACATTAAGTAAATTGTAACATAAATAAAAAATGATAAGTAACTGGACAAAAAACACGGTAAAAAGAACGAAGATCTTTCCTTGGATGAAAAATCATTGTAAAACTTTCCATGTAAAAAAATAAAAAGTAAAATCCAGTCTCCTAAACCCTAAAGATACCCCATCTCTACCAACTGGACACGTGGCATCAGCCACTCTCCTTCCCTTTTAATTTACACGCACAAAATATATATGTTCCTTTTATGCATTTCCTCCTCTTCTCCAAGCAACAACCCAACTCATTTCTCTCTCTCTCATAATCTCTTCATTCCTCAATCTTACTCTTTAAATCCCATCTTACATTCACTTAAATAAATATAAATATTAGTTAATTAATTAATAATCCTCATTATTATTATTGAGTAATTCCCATCTGGGTGCTCATTCTGTTCTCTCAAGATTCATATACACTTATTATATATTATATATTTGTTCCATCAAGAAACAGAGTATGCACGGCGGCGGTGGTGGATTTCCAATTCCGGCGGTAGAAGATGTTGAACTTGTTGAAATTTTACTCACCTTACCAAAATTAATATCAAAATCGGAATTTTTAAGTCAATATAGTTTCAAATGGGGTAGAACAAGGAAAAGATCTGTATTGGTATCGAAACAGGAATCATCACCGTTAACTCACAGGAAAATTGATGAGAGTTCTCCGGCGGCGGCGGAAGAAGCAGATAAAAGCCCTTCAACTCCGTTGTGTTTTTTGCCTAGTGGTAGTGGAAGCGATGGTGATAAAAGTAAACAATTATTGTCTATCAAGAAAAAATTAAAGAGAAAGGTATTACTTCGACTTTCTTTTTATTTTTAATGAATAATTCTATGATTTTGTTGAAAAGTTTGAGATTTGACTTATGGGTTTTGTTTTGTATGTATTTTTCTCATCTGGGTTTGGTGTAGATTGTATAAGGATTAACATTTGCAATGATTCTTGATTTGTATCTATATCTCTTTGTGTTCTTGTTTATTTGATATGATGTTAATTAATTTTCATTCCATTTCTTGAATTGTATCTGATTTTCTCATTTGGGTAGTATAACACAGCTGTTATAGATAGTTATCATCTATTATTGTATTAATTAATTATAAAGTTTTTTTTCTTGAATTTCTTGATTATTATTATTATTATTATTATTATCTTTTTAAGTTCAAGATTGTTTATTCTTGATCATGTTTTAATGTCTTTCACTTTTTATTTATAGGCAACTGATGATTTAATGGAGAGATACAATAAAATGCAACAAGAAAGAGAAATTTTAGCAATGGTATGCATTAATCTCAGTGACTTTACTTTGACTTTATTTTATTTTTCTTGAAATCTTGTTTTGTCCTAATTTTTTTAATTAACTGTTTTAAACAGAATATAAAAGCCATGAAAATCCGTCATCAAGAACTTACATCTCAAAATCTGGAGTTAAAAGCGAAAAAACAAGAGGTATATAATCTTTAATATTTATTTAATCATACATTATCTACTTCTATTAATCCCTCCTTTTCTAATTAATAAAATTTAATTACAGATAGATTATCCTAGAAATATAGTACAAGATTTCCGATTATGGGGTAAATCTATGAAACTAAATGCTGATCAACAACATTGTTATCAACAACAAATTCCCATGTTTTCACCACAACAGCAGCAGCAACAACAAAAACAACGACATTGGATGATAGATCCCAATCTAGTGGCAGTGTCCTGTTCCAGTAATAGTAACGGTGGAAGTAGATTTGGGTTGTTCAATCATATTAATCCACGTGGCAACAAGATTCATGGAGAGACTTATGATTTCATGGCTTCATCTCAACCGTTGGATCAAAGTAAATACTTGATGATGGATAATGATCTAAGGGTTAGGACAGCTGCAGCAGCTGCTGCTAGAAAAAGAAGGATTATGAGGATTAAAGAGAACAAGAACAACTCTTTGTTGGGCATCAAAGTTTCAAGAGCGTGTAGATGATAATGGCGGGTTTGACTTTTGTTGGTCAACCTTGATACAAGGGTATTTTGGTAACTTCGGTATCTTAAAGATGCTTAAATACCAACGACTTTTTTGCTTATTTTTTCCGATTCAAGTTGGCCGGGTGATGTTTTGTAATGATCATTTGGTGAATTCATTCTTAGTTAAAAACCATTTTTGTTAAACACAAATCTTGTTTTGAGCATAATTAACAAAATGTTTTTATGCGAATTTGACGTTCCCATAATGTTGGGTGTATTTATCTTTGGTCCGACTGATATAAGCGTAGGAATTGGCAACGCGTTAGTACCACTACGACCGAGTGTGATATGGGTCTTATTAGATGTTAAAATTTTCAAAAAGCATTATCGGTATGTTATGCATATTAACATAACTGGTCCAATCTTAACATATCTCCCATTTGTATGGAATTACCAAGATACAATATATGTTATGAAAGAGTAGAGGATATGAAAATTAGTTTTACTGACAAAGAAAAATACATGAAACAATTCTACATATATTTGTCAAATAATGTTAATTAACTAATATAGGGGTATTTGTGTCTCTTTACAATCTTTTAATGAGTTTTTAGTCGATTTTGATATACATGAAACAATATACAAATTTGGGTGGTCTACAAAATTATTTTCAAATGTGGATGGCCTACAAAAACAAAATGATATATTTGGGTGGCCTACAAAATCGTTTTCAAATATGGGAAGCATACAAAAACAAAATGATATATTTAGGTGGCCACCAGATACATAATCCCTATTATTAAAGTTTTAACTTTTTTGTGAGGCACTTAAATATCTCCCACATATGCATCAAAAATTGTAATAAATTTGATGTAAATAAAGGATCTTGAAAAGTATATTTACACTAAATATGATTTATTTTCAAGTATCAAATTTTCACACCAAACTGATAACTAACATCTACATATTATCCTCTAAACTATTTTTATATTAGAACTTAATTTAGTTATTATTTAATCCCTAAGTTTATATATTAGAATTAAGTAACTAATACTAAATGTAGATCAGTAATATCGTTATAACTAAAAATCTCACATTTCTAATAATGAAAATTAATAGAAGGATAAGTTTATTAAAATCCAATGATTGAATATTACGTCTTTAGTTATTTCATCAATGTGCATTTGACGTAGTTATAGCAGAGGAATAGATCAATCTAGAGCTTGGGAGTTGTGAGTTCAAGTATTATCGGAGACGATGCATATATATATATATATATGTAATTGTGGATAATATGTTTAAAACTTGATTTTGTATAACTTATTACGTAGTTAAAAAAATGATACATTGAATATGTATACGTTTTAAGTTTCATTGGAAATAAAGGTATAATGTATACAAACAAAGTTTGCTATATGAATTCGAGTCTAATTGTAGATAAAACATAACATATTCAAATGAATGATGCAAGTAATATTAAATTTTTCAATTCTTGAACTCACGTAATAAAACTATTTCGATCAAAAGGGTCAAAATAAAAAATAAAAAAATTTGACGTTACATTAAATTTGGTGTTAAATCCTCAAAAATTTAATATACACTACAGTTTGCGCTAAATATACTAACTTGATTGGAGATCAACTTTTACACAAAATATCAAATTTAATATTTTAGTGAGATACCCTTAAAGATTTATCAATTTATTAACATAATTCTTCAGATGTCGGCGAAGGATTCAACTGCTACTTACCAAATGAAGATTCAACTTTTGTAGTTTTTAATTTCTTTTTTTTTTTAAGTAAAAAGTTTTTAAATAACTTTTTATCATTAAATTTTACATGTATTTTAGGATGGTGATTTTTTTTTTTTTTTGGGTTATTTATTTTAACCAAAATGCATGTCTTTTATCTTTAAGATGTTTAAGTCGGAGTAACTTATAACTTATCAAGTACTGTACTTGGAGAGTTGAAGACCCTTTGAAACATGGGGTTGATTCTAATGGACCTTTTAAATGCTTGGAGTTAGAGTTGGGTAATGATCGATAAGCCTAGGCCCATTGGACTTTTAAGGTTTGTTTGAATGTGACATAGCACATTAGCACATACATGTTTGTTAAAAGTGAATTCATACCTAATAATCTTCTTGTACGTATTCAAATTGGACAAAGCTCATTACAAGCAATTGATGTGTTTCACTGCAAAAATTAATAATACCACGCAAACTTGAATCTGATACATTTTTCTTCATGTGTTCACAGTTCACACAATGATTGTATTATATTGTGACAAAAATCATATTACCTTACAGTTAGGGATATGGATTTCACGAACAAGATAATGATTAAAATAACTAGATCATCTCAGTGTGTTTGTTCGTACTGAAATTTGTGTCTGAACTATGCATAAGTAGATCCCCAACAATCAGGTGGTTATTGGCAGTTAGAACTGTCCAAAACTATTCCCCCAAAATTTATGAATTGGTTATTGAAGGCTACTAATGGCTCAGACCGACTACTTTCGGCGCGTTGCCGCAAACCCCACTAGAGTGTTACCCCTAGACTCAACCCGCTAAATGGGCGGTGGGATCACCAACAGGGCCGATGCTCCTTGGATCTTGCTAGTGGGTGACAGCCAATTTACCTCCGCTAAATGTTTGGAATATTTTAATTTAGCCGAGTGTGAACTAAGTGAGTGTTTAGTTCTCTACCTTAACAATAGAAAAAAGAATTGATAAATTCATAGTGATCATTTATCAGAGAATGACTTTAGTTATCAAATGATTGAACTTATTTGCTAAATTTTAACCTAAGAAACTCAGCTCTTAATATTTGGATAAACTTATTTTGTAGAACTTATTTGCTTATTTAAAAGAGAGGTTAAAATAAGCTTTCGTCTTCTGGCTTATCTGTTTATAAGCAGTAAACTTGAAAAATAAGCCAACCAAACACCCTCTAAATTCACCATTATACTATAACATTAAACGCTTTCGCTAATCAAGTATGGACGGTAATTTTTGTGGTTGAAACTTTTGAACTGTTAATCGTTTAATTTTTATAAATTTAATATCAAATTTATTTTAATAAAAGGGTAAATTTGATACGTCACAGATACATCTTAGATCAAAGAACAAAAAAAAATATAAAAATGTTGAGACAATCATCATGGGACGAAGTAATATCTTTATAAATTATCGTATACAAAGTTATCATGTGCCTTAAAGATGGTAGGTGACCAAAATCGTTCATTGTCAAAAGCTATATAGGAAATCTAATTACGTAATTGTCAAAAAGATAAGTATTCACTCATGTTAAATTCAGTATTAGAGGTTGTGTTTTCTTATAAATAAAAATAAGTAGATTCTACGGTTCTCAGTAATGGTAAATTATTTTGATTATTATTTCTTTTATGTAATAAAATCACTTCTTACGTAGAAATTAATATAAAATTATAAAATTACTGTTAACCGAAAAAGCTTCTTCAGAGTTTTTTCAGTGTCAACTTAGCGATATATCAGCACTTCTTTAGAAAGACTGAACACTACCAATAAATGAAGTTTCTATAAGAAAATTGGACTCACTATTTATCAATAATATATTTACTACACACACAAAACAAACAAAATACAGAAAAAGAATAATGAGCCCCATAGTTGCAGCTTCTTAAAGCTTCTTGGCCCAGATACAATTGAAAAACATATGGTAAAAGACAGTCTGGTTAACATATGGGAAAAGACAGTCTGGTGTCAACGGTAGACGTAAAAGAATCTTTGAAGACGGTCAAAGACGACCATAGTTGACATTGGTATAAGAGGATACTAGTTCACCGCAAAGTCATACAAGAATTGATTCATTGATTGTACTTGGTTATTTAAGGGCTACAAATTTCAAATTTTTGCATCTTTCTCTCCAATTTACCAATCACCCAGCTCATTTTGGTTAATATAGAAAATGAAAAACAGAAAATCATAGCACCATACTAGTAATTTGTAATTGACTAAAATAGTCTTCCACAATTTGTATAAATGGAAAATAGTTCTATTAACCCAAGCATGTGATTAACTTAATGATCACCAAAACAAATTATCACTATTCAGATTTACATGTTTGATCGAAATAAACAAGCTTACGTAAAAGATTACTATCGAAAGGACAGAAAAAAAATAGTTTGAGTTTTCATATGATATTGATATTGAAGAACAATGGTTGTTGCTTATATGTGAAACAGACTTTTTCGAATGGAAGATTGTAATGTTAAGACTACTTGCGCTCGTGACGTTAAGAACATAAAGAAGATCAAAATGGTTGCAGGTCTCACCTTCTTCCTTGTCCTTGATACGTTGATTCCTCCACGACAAACGACAAGCACGAGCTGCACTCTGACTGTCTTCGCGTCATCGAAGCTGCATGGACACGGATCCCATGCTCCATCCACTCCAGATGGTCTAATTAGTTGCATTAGTCATTTAGAAGGTTCCACATCCACGTGTAGGTGGAACTTTACCCTTATAGAAGCAACTTTGTTCTGTAAGCAAGACATAAATTTGTTTGACGATAATATGTATGCTACCTATTAACATCATAACTTTAAACTTATGATAAAGAAATTTGCAAATTCTTTAAACAACTTTTATTAAAATCATATATTTATAACCATTTAGATTGTGATATTAGCTTCTTATACAATACTTTAACGATCCGATAAAAAATAACCAAGTTTCTTATAACACTATTTCTAACCGGGTTCCTACATTTTTTGACCAAAAATAAAAAATAAAAAAATCCTTTAGAAAGAGAGAAAGTTGGTTTAAAAAAAAGAGATGAGCAATCCACATCTTTGATTTGTTCAAAAAAGTTGTTACATCATTTTGTCCCTTTGTTTGCAATCATCACTACATGCCACAATTTGTCCACACACTCATTCATTCATTCATTCACCTGTAAATTTCATACCCAAAAATAGGAATATTAATAAAAATCTTTATCCAGATAGTACTCAACACAAGCCACAAACACCTGCAAATATAGTGTTCAAAACTCAAGTTTATCAATCACCTGCAAGACTACATCTTAACCCAATACTTGATCTTACTTGCATATTAACATAACTCAAAACGTCGTTACAATGCCAATATTCTTGAACCAAAACATCAAGAACCTTATTCAAACACTTGCATTACGCAAATCAAACATATCAAACAAACAAAAAATTAAGATCCAAAACATACCATATCATATTGGACCACAAAAACAAAATAAACAACTTTACCATTTTATCCTTCATATTCCTCCTCAGCCTCCTCATCTTCATATTCATCCTCCTCAGCTGTCGCATCTTGATATTGCTGATACTCAGCCACCAAATCATTCATATTACTCTCAGCTTCAGTGAACTCCATTTCATCCATTCCTTCACCAGTATACCAATGCAAAAACGCCTTACGCCTAAACATGGCTGTAAACTGCTCACTCACTCTTCTAAACATTTCTTGAATTGAAGTCGAGTTTCCAACAAATGTGGAAGCCATTGTGAGCCCTGTTGGTGGGATGTCACAAACACTAGATTTGACATTGTTTGGTATCCATTCAACAAAGTAAGAGGAATTCTTGTTTTGGACATTGATCATTTGTTCATCAACTTCTTTAGTACTCATTTTTCCTCTGAACATAGCTGAAGCTGTGAGGTAACGTCCATGACGTGGATCAGCAGCACACATCATGTTCTTTGAGTCCCACATTTGTTGAGTCAGTTCTGGGACTGTCAGTGACGTGTACTGCTGGGACCCACGAGACGTCAGAGGTGCAAAACCAACCATAAAGAAATGGAGACGCGGGAATGGAATTAGGTTGACCGCTAGCTTCCTGAGGTCGGAATTCAGTTGACCAGGAAACCGCAAAGAGCAAGTTACACCACTCATGGTTGCAGATATCAAGTGGTTCAAGTCACCAACTGTAATCCAAAATCTTTGTTCAGACTACTTAAAATAATTTCTATCATTTAAAAAAAAAAAAAAAAAAGAATCTTGCAAGCAAACCAAAAGGGATTGAATGTGGGTACTTACAACTTGGATTGCTGAGTTTTAAGGTTCTGAAACAGATGTCATAGAGAGCTTCATTGTCAAGAACCATACATTCATCAGCATTTTCAACCAATTGGTGGACAGAAAGTGTGGCATTATACGGTTCGACGACTGTATCCGAGACTTTAGGTGAAGGAAAAACAGAGAACGTAAGCATCATTCTGTCGGGATATTCTTCTCGTATCTTTGAAATCAAAAGTGTTCCCATTCCAGAACCAGTTCCACCTCCAAGTGAATGGCATACCTGAAAACCTGCAATCACATCAAATGCATCCGATTACTTAACAAGAATCATATTAAAACGCCAAACCAAATACAGTCATACAGATAACTAACAAAATATCTTAACAAGTTTTTAACTTCTTAAAGTAACCAACTTTATAATTAATAAATTAATTAACTTTAAGGTAGCATATGACCAAAAAGGTTCTCATTGTCTGTCACTTTTATACACAATGATACTTTTCCAACTAATTCCTCATCTGCCTAAACAGATAAAGGTCCTCCATCAATAAATAAATATCAGACCAACCACCAATAATTTTTCAAAACCATACATTTCAATTTCACAGTATATCCATAAACACCATAAACTATCTCAAAACACATCTAAAAACCCTGCATACATAACATAATTTATAGATCATACCCAAAGATCCACAAATTCGTCAAAATTCATATACAGTTTGATTGATCTCATTTCCATGATGAAATCATATAAACACAAATATTACACATATATACATACACATTTATTCCAACTTCATTTGTAACATAAACATTTGCACAACATGTATGCATCACTACATATAAAACACACACTTAGTAATGATTAAGCCAATAATATGAAACAATTGTAGATACAGACAAACTTACAAACCAAAAAGTTGGTCATTTTTAGACATAGTATTACTTTTGCAACTTTAACCAAGCAGATGATGATCATCCATGAAAAAAATAAAAATAAAAAATATTATACCAACCACAACTAATTTGTTTTCTTCAAAAACATGCATTTGAATTTCCCAATAAATCATCTCAAAAAAGTTTCTATAAAACCAACTCATAAAAACATAATACTCCCTAATACATTATTGCTATAGATCACTCCCAAAAATCCTAAAAAAATTGGGAAATGCATATCTAGTTTATCTCATCTCTACTAAAATCATATAAACACACAACTAGTACAGATTAAAGCCAAAACCTTTTATATCAAACAAATGTAGATACCAACAGATCCAGATCACAAATTTATAAATCCATAAAATAAAACAGTTGAAGTGATAACATATTTAAATAGTAGTAGTACACTAATACTAATAATACCTTGTAGTGAATCAGAATTTTCGGCTTCTTTACGAACAACATCAAGAACAGAA
Organism: Logfia minima; assembly: GCA_963921325.1. Lineage (NCBI taxonomy): Eukaryota > Viridiplantae > Streptophyta > Magnoliopsida > Asterales > Asteraceae > Logfia > Logfia minima. The sequence goes on from OY992767.1 coordinate 9,232,457, forward strand.
TCAATTAACTCAGCGCCTTCAGTATAATGACCTTTAGCCCAATTATTACCAGCACCTGATTGACCAAACACAAAGTTATCCGGTCTAAAGATCTGACCATTCGGGCCGGATCTAATACTATCCATGGTACCTGGTTCAAGATCCATAAGAACAGCACGTGGTACATACCGCCCACCAGATGCTTCATTGAAATAAACATTAATTCGTTCAAGTTGTAAATCAGCGTTTGTGCCACTGTATTTACCAGCATCATCGATTCCGTGTTCGTCGCAAATTACTTCCCAGAACTTTGTACCGATTTGATTGCCACATTGGCCTCCTTGTATGTGTAAGATTTCTCTCATTTTTGGTTTTTTATTTTGTTAGTTGTTGCAGAAATAGTACGAAAAATGATTGATAGTTATATGGAAAAAATATAGTGGCAGAGAAATACACGGGGATCGTGCGTCTGTATGTGAAATCGAGGGACCAATTGGCGCCAGGGTGGGTATTTAATGTGTTTTATTTTTAGTCCTTTGTGTACAAAACATCAGAAGGTTTTTATTTGAAGGGCTTTTATTTAGAGAAATGTTGTGGTTATAAAGTTCAAGATACAAAAATGATATGAATGTATTGATGGATCAATCACATGACGTTTAATTCTCTTGTTCTAACTTACCTCTCCTTATATAATTATTCCACATCATTTATTGTTTCATGAACTGGCTTTGGTTGTTTATCTGAAAAATATGTTTTAGGGGTGTTTAATATTATTTAATTTAATTAATTTCTATAAAAGATAAGCAAATACAGATGCGTAATTAAAAAGTTATATATCTGATTATTTATAAAAGGTAAACACTTAAAAATAAGTACGTCAATAATCTGTTTATTTATTTCAATTTAATGATCGTATTAAAATGACTAATCTCAAACACCTTCAAAGATGATGGTAATGGGAGAGAATGCTTAGTTAGGATGTTGTTCTGTTAGAAATGGTGGTATTAGATTCTGGAGTATAAAACGAGCAAAAGAATGAGCTTTGTATTGAATGAAATAATGAACATTTTATATGGTTTAAAGTAGTTATAAAGGGCGAGTGATTTGTTGGGAGTTTAAATTATGACTTATGGATGAGGAATAACCATGAAATGATGTCTTGGTTTAAGATAAGATGGACTGATGACGATATATTTTAAGTTCATTTTGTGAAGTTGAAGGTATTGCATTAAGAGGGGAGTTTAAGTCGGTATAGTTTTTTTTCTAGAAAATGAGAATAAAAAAAAACATTTTATTGGGTAAACTTTTAGATTTTTTATATTTTAATAATTAAATATTTTAAAAATGACAAGTTAAAAAATTATAAAAAGTTACATCATAAAAACTCATTTTTTTTTCTCTTCGAATAAACATCTCACATAATATATTTTCAACGAAATTTTTTCTTTTTATTTATGAATTTTGAAAACGACGATCATATGTGGTAGTTGTTTTTAAAACTCACAAAAGAAAAAGTTTCATCGAAAATATATTATGTGAGATCGAAAAAAAACGTTAATTTTTATGATGCAAGTTTTATAATTTTTTAGTGGTCATTTTTAAATATTTAAATTTTAAAAATATAAGAACTTTGTTATCTAATAAATGTAAAGATCAATTTATTAAAATGAATACATCAATATATGTTTTGAAATGATAAAATTATATGTAAATATATATTTAGTTGATAAGCATCATCCATTGAACCCGACGTCTCCTATGTCGGGAATGCTAAATAAATATAAATCTGTTTTTTTTTTACTGTTAAAAAGAGGAGCAAAATTAGATAGTCAATATAGATTTAAACTCATAGACTTGCCATGCAAGCAAATTGAATTAGTACTGTTGATCTACATTTGAATAGAATAATAATAGATAATATTTCTTGTTAAAAGTCTCGAAAAGACTAGGATGCCCTAAATATTAACCAGAATTACCCGATATACCCAATCTAATTAAATCAACTAATTTCAAGGATAACTATTTTGAAATTCAAATTATACATAACCATATAAGAACTTTAAATTACGATTTCGCGAATCTTAATTCCTGATGTTATTCCTTTTTCTCTTACCATTTGTTTTTTTCTTCTTTTTATATTTCAAAACCCATCCGAATCAAATTTGGATTGCTCTGTAGTGGAGGATCCATAAATAATAAACGTGAGGGCAAAATATAACAATTGTATATCCGCAAAAAAATTCTCACAAAAATAAAAAAAAAAAGTAGAAAAACTGCGTCAAAACTATATAATATTACAATTGACATCTATGTAGTATCTTCTTTTGAAAGTGATACATTTCATCTTCATTAATAATACTTGCTAGTGTCTCTTAATCTACCGCGCAAACTATATAAGCATTCAAAAATTTATCACCATTTCAATTTCGCAAATCCGACTTAAAAATCTTCATTGCCGAGAAATATTGAGCAACGGTTGCAGTTACAATGGGCAAAACCAATGTAAGCTTTAATAACCGATAGAACAAATGATAAGAAATATGTCTTCTTATTTCCACCATCAACCTAGCAAAGTCGGCAATTGTATTTAAATTAGCAAATCTTTCATCATTTCAAACATTATTAATATACATTTCAAGTTGCTTCTCAAGTTCCATCATTTCCTCCTTGTCAAAATCATATGGATACAGCTCACTCAACCTCATTAATTTTGATATTTCAAAGTTGGTAATTGAATCACGTGGGTGCAAAGTAAGGGTGAGCAGGAAAAACCGAAACCGACCAAAAAACCAAAAATAACCATAAAACCGAAACCGAAGAAACCGATCCATATAAAAAGCCGACGGTTTGGTTTTTAATTATTGAAAAACCGACTTTTTCGGTTCGGTTTTGGTTTTATATACAAAAACCGATCCATAAGAACCGAACTGAACGGAATTTAACCAAGTAGTATAAAATCGGACAGAACCGATCCGAACCAAACCGACCCAAACCAAACTGATCCAAACCGAATCGAAAATTAGGGCTTATATTGTAAATGTATGGTACAAGTTACATATGCATTATATCTATTAGGTTAACTTGAAATAAAGAGATGAGATTAGGGATTATAGGTGTGTTATTATACATGTATGTTAAATTGAAATAAATAGATGAGATTAAAAGTGATATAAATTTAATGGTGAATATTTATTTTACCTAGTCTTAAAAAGTAAGAGAGTGAGGAATGATGTAAATGCTTTATATATCAGTATTAATATATGGAATATGTGTGGATAATATATAAAAATATATGCATATATAATGTATATTTATAAAAGTATTTGACAAATAAGCTTAATTGGAAAAACCGAACCAAGAAACCGAAAAACCAAACCGAGAAATCGGAAAACCGAAACCGAACCAAACCGACGGTTATGGTTTTTAAAAATCCAAAAACCGAACTTTAGGTTCGGTTTTCGATTTTAGCCCCAAACCGAACCATGCTCACCCCTAGTGCAAAGCCACCATATTTGTCAGTAATTCGGTGCTAACCTCACTAAAACGATAACCAAACTCTAGATTTATCATATCCATCACGGTGTTGAAATAATCAAACTCATAATGATGTCGATTGGTGATGTTATCCCTTTGTTTTCTTGAATTAACACATTTTTCAGTCATTTCCAACAACTTAATACCATATTTTTCACAAAAAGATGAGATTTTGTTTAAAAGTGGATCAAATCCATTTACTCTAAACTCTTGAAGGTTTCTTTTGGTTGATGCCACCAACAAAACCGCTTCCAGTATGTCTTGGTCTTTTATTTGAAGGGCCCTGGACAATATCTCTGCGAGCCCTAAAATATGCAACATTAAATGTAAATAAAACACACAATCAAATGATTTTAAATACTCTAAAAGACCAATTGTTTGATTTTGGCTTGAACCATTAGAGTCTTCGTTTCTAACATATTCAAGCACCATATTGATAGTTGGGAACAAATCAACCAAACGCAAAAGTGTTTTGTAATGAGAATTTCATCGTGTATCTCCCAGTTATATAAAAGCAAGCTCTTGGTTTAACCCACTTCCCATTTTAAGCAAACCACTCTGAATGCAGTTTGCTACTCTTACTTTCTCGGTTTCGCAAAGAATATCTTTCCGTTTACAAGAAGCACCAACCACATTGATCAAATTTCATAACTTATCAAAAAAAATTACAATACAAAAATATTTTCTTGCAACCGCCACAACCACTAATTGAAGTTGATAAGCAAAACAATGTACATACTATGTCGTTTTATTTTCTTCCAAGATTTTTTCTTTCAAACCATTAAACTCACCACGCATATTGCGTGCTCCATCATAACCTTGACCTCTTACCCGTTTCATAATTAATTTATACCTCGCAAAAATGAGTCAATCAACGATTTAAGAGAAAGAGAAGTAGTATCTATCACATGAACAAGACCCAAAAATCTCTCTTTAAGAAGTCCATGTGAATCAACATAACGTAAAACTATTGCCATTTGTTCTTTTTGAGATACATCACTTGTCTCATCAACAAGCAATGCAAACACATCATCACCAATTTCTTTAAATATCGATTTCAGTACTACATCTTCAAAGCAACTAGCAATGTCTTTTTGAATGCATGGAGCCAACAATTGATTAATTCCGGGAGTTTTTGATAACTTACGAAGTTCCTCATTTTGACTTATAATAAAGTCCATTAACTCTAAGAAATTTCCTTTGTAAAGAGACGTTTCCGTCTCATCATGACTACAAAATGCTAATTTACCTTTCAAACAAATCTGTGAGCATCAATTGTAGCATTCAATCAAAGTCGATTCTCTTTCTTTTTAATTTCATCTTGCTTGTGATAGGCAACTTCAATATATTGATTTTGTTTCATTAGAGCTTCACAATTCTTGGGTGCTCTATTATGAAAACTATTCACACCACCAGCATGCCTTTTAAATCTCTCCGTTTTGTTCTAACTACCAAAACCTTTCGTGACAAATGATTCATTCTTACCTTGATTCCAAACATAATCTCTACAAAAGTAACAACATAAACAATAAGCTATATCCACTTTTATACTATACTCCAACCAATTTCCATACTTATAAAACCACGCTCTGGTTTAAAGCCCCTGTCTCTAGTTCCTATCTTTTTTGTGGGAAATTATGACCACGTGGTTGACAGGGTCCATTAAGCCAATATTTTTGTCTAATTTCATCTATTTGATTAGGGTGATATTCCAAAATTTGAATCCCATCTACGGGATCCCAAGAAAGATTATAGCTTGAATTTCATCTATTTCATCTACGGGATCCCATCTAATTTCATCTATTTGTTATAGCTTGAATTTTGAAAGTATTGAAGTAATGGAATCATGGAATGGAAGTAGACACACAAAATTCGTCCTTGGCTGGCTCGCTGTATCTGATGGCACGTAGCAACATTGAACAACCATATAATTTGGTAGACTATAATTAAAATGGGGCCAAACAAAATTGGGTTAGAAGACCAATTTAAAAATAAGTTAAATTTACACTACATGGCTTTTTTCATGGGGTTCCATGGACCCCCCTTATTTACATATCAAATCCGTCCCTAGTTTCGTGTTCAATTTTTATAATAAAAAAAGTTATTGGATACAATTGTAACCATATAAGAATTTCTACATTTCAAATCTAATTTCTCTTATTTGTGTCGTTTGCTTGATTAATTTTTCATTTTCTGGAATAAAAGATAAGTATTCAAAAATGTATAGGGAACTGCGTATAACTTTTTGCGTATATGTGAAATAACTGTAAAAAGTCATCATCTTCATCAAGTATCTTATTTATTTTATTTGTTTTCGTCTCATATTCAATAACAAAGGAGTCGTCTATAGCTCAAAAATTATATGCTTGCTATTTGATTCGGTGAGTCTGACTTTAGATTTTATTTTTCATGAATTGGAAATCAAGTTCTTATGTCACGTACAACTAAGGATGAGCGTGGTATGGAACCAGTACCGAACCGGTTGATACCGCTTTTTTTCTTGGCCCTAACATAAGTACTAAATACCGTACCAATTAAAGTGGTTTAGTACCAGTACGGTTCCGGTACCCTTACCGTAAAAGTGGTACCATAACCGGTTTGGTACCGCGAATATAATAAAAAAGAATAGCTAATATGTATATGAGTGAACCCTTTGGTACGTATCTTATATTCTATAAAAATAAAAGGCAATAAATATCAATGCATCTCAAATAAATAAAAATTTGATCATTTAACATGAAAGGACAATGACAAAGAAAAATGTATATATATACAAAAACGTTGTTTAGTACCATATTACGTCATTTTGTAATAACACAAAGTCACGGACCTTAGCTATATATTAATAAGCAATACACTTAGAATTCGATTTAACTAGGATGCTAAATCGTGAATTTTGGAGTCAAAAAGCACTTACTAGACTTCTACAAAATTCCAATTGTCTTTATACATGATAGTCAACTCTAATTTTGTTTAATCGCTGGAAATTATTATTTTATGTTCAAATACACATAATGTGATCACAGAAATTATGTTTTAGTCACTAATGTTTTTTCCGAATAAACAACGACGATTCGAAGACTTTCATTTATGTCTTTTTTTTGTTTAAAGTTATATTATGCATTTCCAATTTTTAGTTAAAATGCAAATAAACAAGAAAATTATCCCAAAAAACGTGTTTTTCACATCTTTTATTTTATTAAGTTGTCTTTGATAAAAAAGGCTTTATCCAGTGAATTAGTCCAGCTTATCCGACGAATAGAACATCACTCATCAACATTTGATCATAAAGGACCTACGCGTCGGATAGGTCTGAACCGGTTTCAAACCGGTATGGACCGATTTGGATTTTTTTCGGTTCAAACCGGTTTGGCCAAACCGGTTTTGACTTTTAACACCCTACACATGCCCATACCCATGTACCAAATTTTAGATTAAAACTTCCACGTTGTAACAAACATAAATTTCTCTGGTTTAAACCAGTTTGAGTCTGAATTAGCAAACAATTAAAACTTCCACGTTGTAACAAACATAAATTTCTACCCATATACCAAATTTTAGATTAATCTGACGTTTATTCAATTTTATATGATTTTAAAACACAACTGAATTATGTAACATCGCCAAATCTCCTAATTAACTCGCAACTCAATTAATTCATTACTTAATCATCAAGAAACCTAAAAATGAATTAATAAAGGATTTTACCTTGATTAGTGATCTTAGAACCATCTTTTGAATGTCATCTTTTAGTATGTTTATCACTTCGCGATTCTCTAAAACTTTCGTATGCGATTAGACAGTGTTAGAGCCGGCAATTTTAGCCCAAACCTTAAAAAATGGGCCTTAATAGACTATTTTTTTTTATGAATATTGGGGTTACTGGACTCCCCCCCTTTTTTGAATGAGTCATATTAGGCGTGTATTTTTCTCACTTCGGGTAAAATGGGCGAATGGTTTGAAGAAACTTAAATTTCATTATTTTCAAATAGTAAACCATTCAATGCATTAGTACCACACTATTTTAATAATAATGATAAAATATTTAAACAATAACAAACACAAATAATTAACAATAATATTGATTCTTCACAAATTTTACATATTAGTTTGCAATTTTCATTATTTTTAAAACGTAGTAATCATATTATTTTGCAATTTTATTTTTAATTTCTTTTTAGAGTTAATTGAGATGTCAAATTGAAACTAAAAATTAAGTCACAATTTTTTTTATGTAAGCCCGTTTTGACCCGCACCCGTTGTGACCCAAGTCCATTATGACCCAAACCTATTTTAGCCCAATTGCCCGAACTGACCCGCCCATCCATTTCGTCACCTCTAGTCAGTGTCACAAAATACAGTTTCGTGTCACAAAATCAAATATATAAACTTGTCTACTCATTAATAGTTTATCGGCTCTCCGATAAATAGTGTAAATAATGGTCCAAACTTATCATGCTTTAATGGCCCTGTGGAAAAAAATATATAATACAATGACTTAAAAACAAAATAAAAAGTAATTTGTTATCTTAAATAAAAAACCTTTTATTTATTTATATAATAAATTTTAATTGTTAATTATGTTTACTATTTAGGTTTTTATTGTTGTTATTTTACATTTTTAGAATATAACTATAATTACTTTACCAAAGATATTCATATATATACAAAAATAAAGTTACGGTTTGAAGTGTCAATTAAAAGCTGTAGCTGAAAACTAGGTTTGCCAAGATATGTTAATGGGCTAAAAATAGGGCCCATAGTTCGTTCAGCTGGGCTTGCAACTAAAAAACCCTAGAGGTTTTAACCTATACATACAACATCGTTAGCTGAAGTTCATCTCCATTACTGAAACAAATCTAAAATCGCCCAAATCAAAAGTTAGGGTTCGTAGGCTCACAGCTATCAGGTACGTTATTGTTATTCTTAATAATTTTCGTTCAAGTGCTACAATTTACAAACTAAAAAGGTCCAAGTGATGAATTTGGATTAATTCTCACGACGGTCGTCTGAAATGTCATACCTTTTCGTAGGGTTTTGATCAATCTTGATGCATTCAATCCATTTTTTCTGATGGTTTACCATTTTTATACTTTTTGATCAATCTTGATGAATTTGATAGCTTTGCGAGCATAATGAGGAATCTTTTATATATGTTCCGATTTATTCATGAATGGATTATCTAACCTCCTACTCATTCTGAATGTTCGCTTTATTTATTTTATGTTTTGTATCCATTTCGACCATTAATCAAGAATGTATTATGGGTTATGATTTTTGTAAGATTTTCATATTATTCAGTTATAATTATTTTTTTATGGATCAAATGGACAAAAATAAATAGAAAGTTAATTGTTATTCCAGAAAAAAAAACCCCAATTTTAAATCATGATAGGTTTATATTCATAACAAAAGAAACTTGACTTAAGAAAAATTTAAGCAGCAAGCAGTTTTATCATGATATGTCTACTCAAAACTTATTAATCTTTAAAGGGATTAAAAGTTGACCCCTTTTGGTATTTGTTTCAGTCTATAAATTGCCCAATGATGGAAAATCATCAAAAATTGAAGAGGCTTTTTGGTATTGCTATTCATTAACTGTTGTTCTTTGTCATACCAACTTTTTTTTATTCACAAGCACACATTAAACACCAAATGATTTTTTTTGTGTGGCAAAGTTAATAGCTTTTATTGAATTGTTATTATCAGATGTAACTCCTTGTATGATTCAATAAGCTATGAGATCTGAGGGCTATTTCTCATTTGATTCAATAAGCAATTGTGGATTCATCGCAACTTTGTTTTTGATTATCTTTTTACAACTTTTATGTATATTTTCCGAAAATACGAGGCACGTTCGAAGGCTTGGCAAATTCATAATAATAGAGATTTGTCGAGCTCAAAAATCGTGCAATAAAAACTTGTTGTCATTTTTTATAGAAGTTCACTAGCTTTGTTTGCTAGATGATTCATAAATTTGACGAATATCTTTCTACACACTTGGAGTCCATCCAACAAATTATGTTTCTTTAGTAAGAACCAACTGCAAGTCATTGTTTCCTGATGTATATATCTGAAAATTGTGACGAGAAAAGCTCAATCGATAATGGTAAAAAAATTAAAGAATTAAGAAACTAATAATATTTTCTACATGGATATTATTTAACATGAATATATCTATAATTAATTAAATTTTAAAGTTTAAATCACTAGCTATTAATACACAAAATTAATTAAATTTATAAATTACAAATTTAAAAATCACATAATTTTTGTAATTAAATATTAAAATATTGATTATGCAACAAGATAAAAGATCATTAAAGTAAGAGATTTTTTGAAAGTATGAAAATACCAATAAAATTGTGCCATTTGACAAAGACCCCACTTTTTTTCACTTTCCCCCACTTTTTTAAATTTAAATATTTTAAAAACCGTTAGTCAAATAATTATAAAAATTACACCATAAAAATTAGCGTTTTCTCCTCTTCGATTTAAGATCCAACAAGGTATATTTTCGACGAATTTTTTTTTTTGTTCATTTTTTGTTGGGTTATGAAAATTTGTAACACATGTGTTATAAATAAATAACACATGTGTTACGGGCGACTAACACATGTGTTAGCACCGACTATCGATTATAACACATGTGATAGTCGTTGATAACACATATGTTAACCGCGGATAACACTTTTGTTGATCCATCATAACACATGTGTTTTGAAAATTTGTAACACATGTGTTATAAACAAATAACACATGTGTTAGCACCGACTATCGAATACATGTGATAGTCGTTCATAACACATGTGATAACCGCGGGTAACACTTTTGTTAATCCATCATAACACATGTGTTAACCCCCAAAAAATGAAAAAAAATAAAATTTGTCGAAAGTATGCCTTGTGGGATCTTAAATCGAAGAGAAAAAAATGATGATTATTATGGTGTAATTTTTATTATTTTTTGACTTGTCGTTTATGTGATATTTAATTTTTTAAAAAGTGGGGGAAAATGAGTTTTTGCCACGTAGCGATTTTCTATTGGTACTTTTATACTTTCAAAAAAACTCATATTTTCATGAATTCACCTCTTCAAAATAAATACTTCTAGAAGATTAAAATGACCATTAATATGTATAGGCAAAATTCACAGTACTTTTGCAGATTTCCAACATGAAGGTCTGGCTCTTTACACATTATTAGTGCATTGCTCGTGTAATACAACCGTATCTCATTTATCAATTTATGTTATAGATGATAGTTTTGTTTGTTGAATAACATGTTATCATTAAATAGTGTTTTATAATAGTTTTGTTTAATTTAGTGTTTTATAATAGTTTTGTTTAATTTAATAAACACTGTTTTAATATGTTAAATTAAAAACTTATTTTCTAATTTTCTATGTGTAACACTAACCTTAAATGGTTAGTGCTTAGTTAAATTTTAAAAGGAATAGGAGATATAATTTAAATTAAATTCAGAGTTAAACCTTATTACGACAATATCATATATATAAAGAAGTATTTTTAAAATTATAACTTTTTCTATTCAACTAAAAAGTTTAGTTATACAGAAAACAAATGGAACGGGTCAAAAATACTTTAAAGTTTAATGCATATAACTCCTAAGCTGTTTAATGCATATAGTTGTAAAACGTTTTAGACAAAAAGGCCAGATCCTATCGATATAAAAAGGGGGTCAATGCAAGCACCCCTTCTCTCTCACAAACACGTCTCCCCGTATACACACATAAGAGTGCATTCATTTAGATCTTATAAAAAATTCATTTACTACACATTATCTAACCCATCCACTTTTCCACGACCCATTACACGAGTGGATTTCACCTACAATAGTACAAAAATTCTTTTGTTACAATGGTGTCGAGAACTATGTGTCTAATGCACATAATTTAGGACACATGACTCAACTGGAAGAAAGAAAAAGGTGCTACCACAACCATTAGTTCTCAACTGTTATTCAATGATATGATGATTTTATTAGCTGTAACCGGAATCCTGACAATGTAAAAAAGAAAAGAAAATTAAGGTAGATCACATCCCTTATCCCTTATAGGATCATACCTAAAATACATATAGGATCATACATATAGGATCATACATATAGGATCATTATCACTCCTAAAATCCAATGAAAATCAAGGCAGATCACATATATACATAGGATCAGAATCATACCTAAAATTCTATATTGATATTGAGGTAACCGGTAGGAACATCTACATCCTCACCCCAAACTGATAAAATAACAAATGCAACTAAAATCATGTTAGTTTCTTTTGCAAAACTTAAGAAAACTCTAACAAACATAAGTATCAATTACATACATTTTAGTGGTATTCGCGCCCCATGTATAATATATTCGTTTCATCATGTCAACTAAAAATTGATGCACAAATGGGTCCAAATATTGTGTAGTTTTTTAGCATATAACTTCTTACATAGTTTGTTCAAAACTATGACATTCATGAATAGAAAGTTGTAATATGGACTCCATTCATGAATGAAATCAGCATTAACCCCCCTTTAATATGTGATATGGTGGTAACTTGTTTAACCATATTCTGTTTTATCTATAAGATGTTTTGGACTTCCCTCTCTACCAAGTGACTTAAATATTGAATTCTCTTTTTATAACATATATGTACTATACTCATGTTTATAAAAAGGTACAATTTTCCTATAATAGTTTTTATTTTTAATGGATTAAAATGAGCACTAAGTAACTTAAAAATCCATTGTTAATGGAGACTCGATAATAGAAATGGGTTGAGAATAGAGCACCATAGCCGGACTATGGTAGACGATTGGTGTAGGAAGAAAAAAAAAAGATTAACCAATAGTGAAGTTAAAATGAGGAATTCATTTGAAGCGGGCGAGAGCTCAGGGCCGAGTTTGTTGAAGGGTTGAAGAATGAGTTTCAAACATGGATGTTAAGGTGGGACGGCGTAGCTGGAGCTAGTTTCAGGTTTAAGAGGAAAAGCTCTGGGTATGTGACACAGTTTGGTTATTTTTATGAAATACTGTAATTGAATTTATTTTATCAAATAAGGATGTCGAGACACAACTACTCCTTTTTTACGAGGATGCCACCAGCTATGCCCACTCCCTAAACTCTTTATGTAATTTTCCTCAATCTTATCTTTATATTACTTCTCTTTGTAACCAACAATTTCCCTTGTATGGCAGGTAGTATGGCTTACCATGGTTGTCTGGCGAAGATGCTCTCTCACTATTTATGGTATACAAACAATAATATTTGTTAAAATCTCTTTAACTGACTTGATTGCTACTTGACTAAACTAGTCACGTCGTTAGGTATTTGCTTCGCTATTGAGTACTCATCAAGCCTTAATAAAATGATTTATATGATCATTGTTATATGATATAATTTTGAAGTGGAGTTTGAGACTGCTGATTCCATATATACAGGTACATTTTGCAAATTTTTGTTTTCTGTTGGACTGGCTTTGTTTGCTAGATGACTTCCATGTTTAATGAAAATTTATACCAATTCAGGAAGTTATGATTTTTTAGTAAGCATCAACTTCAAGTCAAATTGTTTCATGATATACGAAAGGTATGATCGTGGATGTCCATAGTAGATCATTGGTATACCACATATGCAGTTATACTAAATTTGGTCTACATATGCAGTTATACAAACGTTAGTCTAAAAGGAAAAATTTAGTATTTTGCGTAATTTCTTGCCCAAATGAATTTGTTTTGAAAAATTCTTGGTAGACCTAAAAATGTGTGTTTAAATCTAAATCTAATCTCAAGATCTTATCATTGCATAAGATAGAACGATTGGTAGGAAAATGAGAGAATAAATAGGGTCAATATATAATGCATGAATTAGATATAGATTTAGACATACATTTTATGTAACATCCCAAAATTTTTAAAGTTTTGGTGTTCTGCGACACTGCGACACAATGATTGTGTCGCAGGATAGTGTCGCAGAACGGATTTCAACGAAATCAATTGAGGTGCTTAAGTGTAATTCGTGAAATATATATTCTAAACACGCCTAAGTCATTCCAGAGCTTATTTCCTGAACTTATGTGCGTGTTTTAGAGTGTGAAACAAAGAAAAGAGTGAGAAAGAAGTTAAAGTTGGGTTTGGAATTAAAATTGAGCAATTGGACCGTGAAATTGAGGTAAGACTCCAACTATTATGTATTACAAGTGTTATTAAGTGTTTCGAACGGATTAGAACGAATTAATTCGAGTATTACATGTTTGAATTTGAGAATTTCAAATTTGGGGTCTGATCTGTTCTTCATTGCGACACAGAGGTAGTGTCGCAGGTTGTGTCGCAGGATTGTTCTGCAACACAAATGGCTGTGTCGCTAAAGGCGGCAATATTGAGTATTGCGACATTATAATGGTGTCCCAGGATTCTGTTCTGCGACACAATGGTAGTGTCGCATGAGTTTATGGTGCGACACAATGGTAGTGTCGCTATGTTTATAAAAGAGTTTAATTATGTTTGTTTGTGTACAGACCAGTGTTCTGCTGTGCGAAGTCGGAAGCTTACTGAATCTCACGATTATCCAGGTAAGTCATAGAAGGATATTAATTGATTGAACGAGAATATCCAGATTTGCAGGAGTACTTGAGTGTACTGTATTAATTCAGTAGGAGTACTTGAGTGTACTGTATTAACTCAGCAATAACCGTGTTATTATTAGCTCTCTTTATGCTGGGTGGTCATAAATGACAGCCCTCTTTATGCTGAGTGGTCATAAATGGCATAATAGTGTGAGTGTGAGCCCTCTTTATGCTGAGTGGTCATAAATGGCATATTAATGTGAATGTTAGCCATCTTTATGCTGAGTGGTCATAATAAACTGAAGAGTTAAATTACTTTTCTCATTTCTTGAGTTTTCCACTTTTTCCGTTAAATTTATTCATTAGCGTACATATCTTAACTTGTCTATCATTGTGTTGTTTATGTAAAACGTAATGGATTGATGGTTGACTCAAGATCAACGACCAAAATGCCTGAAAATTTATCTTGTTTTTTCTCTTTTTATGGCCATTTCGTCTTTCTTAAAGAATAGATATGCAAACCAGACTTGGAAAACACTAATTATTAACGTCGTTAATCAATCCATATTTCTACTAACAAGCAATAAAAATAAACCACGACGTCATGTCAAATGATTTTCGGTTAAACGTAACGTGGCTTGAAATTGACTGTGGACGTAACAATTCAATAACCATTTGTGTTAACTACTTGCATATTTTCCCGGGATATGCACTAACATTGTCTTAGCCATGTAAACCATAACTTATTTAAATCTAACTAATGTGCGGTTATTCTAAAATATTCTTAACCATTTAATCGGTGCATATGTTGTTAACTCAAAGGCTTGTTTCATATCAATTTGGTTATTCGATCAACGAAAACATATGACGTGTCTATTCATAATAACCAGGATTCAACGAGTACATATGTGTGAGTATCTATGCCGAATTGATCGTGTTGAATATGCAATGAAATATTTCAATCTCTATGTTGCAGGATCAGAGAGTCAGCCGCATTTTGAGGGGAAAGAGGGACAAGCTATCTCAGTTGTTGATTTATATGATCAATGACTCAGATTCGTAACACTACATTTTACGCGCATACCGCATTTTAAGTACATACTATATTTTACGTAAAATAAAATATTGTTAAAACGCAACGAATCTAGACCTCTTCTCTTCAAGCTACTCCTCAAAAATCTTACCATCATATTTTGACTTATTGGGTCAAATAAAGTACAATCCTTGGAGCCCATTAAATGTGAGCCTGGCCTAATGAAAGACTAGTAAATATCTTCGGGGAAAAAAGCCTTATCATAATTTAATACGAGTAATAAATAAATAAATAAATAAATAAATTATATATAGAACGATATTTCAACAAATAGAATTAAAGGCTCAGCTAGTTTGATATGAGTTTTTGCATATTTCGATAAATACTAAACTATCTTACTGAATATGTAAACTGTAAACTATAAGCTTTACAAAATGCAAAACATTATAACGACTAAATTTACGACTAAATTTTTTTAGGTAGTAATATATTTACCATCTATTTTGATAAATCCACCAACACTGTGTATTATTTATTTATATGGTACAAACTATTAATGTACAATTGTAGTGGATCTGTAAAACAAAATGATGGATATATCACCACCCAATTCTTTTAGTCTTTCTTTTTATTCATAAACATTTTCTAGATTAATTTTAAAGTCAACACAAAGGAATTTGGGAAATTGTCCGTTTTTGTCCCTGTGGTAGTCGCGTTTTGACAATTTTA
Source organism: Logfia minima (assembly GCA_963921325.1). Lineage (NCBI taxonomy): Eukaryota > Viridiplantae > Streptophyta > Magnoliopsida > Asterales > Asteraceae > Logfia > Logfia minima. Next base: position 9,248,310 of record OY992767.1, read on the forward strand.
TCCTTTTTCGAGTTTGGTCAATCTTTTTGTCCTACAGGTTGTAATTTTCACCAAATTTGTCCAATTTTCTAACTTCTGTTAAGTTTTTCGTTAACTCTTTGTAAAATGACCAAACTACCCTCATCTTCTTCCCCAAACCCTAACCCTAACTATTTCCATGTCTTATTCCCAAACACAAACACCACTAACTACCTGCAACTTTCTTTCAAACAAACTCATTAACATGAGAACCTGCTACAAATTAAAAACAAACAAGAACCAAACATGACAACCTGCTACAAATTTAAAACAAACAAGAACCTGCAAATGATTTCTTTCATTTCTTTCATCAAATTCCACCAACCAAATCGAACTTAAATCGCAAGATTCTGGACTCAATTAATGTGAATCGAACATATCGTCAACCTAGGGATAACTAAACATTAATTAATGTTCCGCAAATCACAAACCGTTTTTCAGATCTGGATTTTCGCAAGTTTGGATCAATTCGATTACATGTACACCAACCTTTATCATCGATTTATTGGGTTTATAAATCGTCGTTTCACCATCGCAATCCACCACCACCGAGGGATCTGTCACTGGTATAAAAAACGAGATTCAAAGCTACAAAAAATGTCGATCCTGATATCTAAGCCAACAAGATTCGACAAATTCGTCAAATGCCATCGCCATTCAAGCAAATCTGGAACAAGACTTCGCAACAGATCTCATTCGGACTTTTGATTCTACTTTTGATTCGGCCATTCAAGCAAATTTGGAACAAGACTTCGCAACAAGACTTCGCCATCACCATTTAAATCGGTGTAGCAACTCTCGCCTTTTGATTCGGACTCTGGTAACGACCTCATTTGACTTCCGATTCTGGGCAACAAGACTTCGCAACAGATCTCGAGAGCCACCTCAATTTAGGGTTTTGATTTTGTTCGATTTTTTTGAATCTCGGTGTGTTTTATTTTTGTGAGATCTGGAGATTATTGGAGTTGGGTTGGTGAAATTGGGATTGTTATGAAGCTTCGCCGATGCAAATGGTGTGCGTGAGGGAGAGCAGTGGGTTGGTGGTTTGATGGTTTGATAATGAAATTAGGGTTAGGGTTTCAAAATAAGGGAAGAAACAAAAAGAAAAGAAGAAGACAAAGGGTATTTTGATCATTTTACAAAAAGTTAACGAGAAACTTAACAGAAGTTAGAAAATTGGACAAATCTGGTGAAAATTACAACCTGTGGGACAAAAAGATTGACCAAACTCGAAAAAGGATAAAACTGTCAAAATGCGACTACCACAGGGACAAAAACGGACAATTTCCTAAGGAATTTAAACATCTTTTGCTTCTCAATTTCATAGTCTAACTTGAAATTACGTACCTTATGTGTAGAAGCTTTGTTCGAGTTAGAGTTGCAACTTAGTCTTTCAGCTTCTTCGAGATCACACTCAAACTGACTTGCTGCCTTTTCTTGTTCAATGATTTCCATCAAACATTTGTATTCCTATTCAGATTCATCATCAGATGATAGGTCTTCATCCAACCACTCTTCATCATATAAAACATTTTTATGTTGCTTGTTAGGTTAAAACTTATTTTCACCATTCTTCAAGTTCATATACTTATGTCTGTATTTCTTGGCTATATTTGCAACCTTATCAATCTTCAATTATCAGTGTTTACCCTATGATCAACAACTATATGCTCAATATTACCACATCTATAGCAAAGTAGTTTTCTTTGGATCAAAGATGGTTTTTGTTTTTGATCCACCAAACTTCTTGTTTTCTAGCCTTTGAGTAATAAAGGCTAGTTCAACCTGAAGTGAACTTACAACCAGTTTGTCATTTACATCCAAGGATGTGATAATCTCAGAGCATGAGTCTGAAAGAATGTATAAAAACTTTTGACATATTTCAACTTCACTCTTAGTAACTTTTACTCTTTCAAGATTATATATTAGTCAAAGATTCTTTGTTTGTAGCAAAGAAATTTTCATAGTTTCATATGAGATTATTTCTCTTCTAACTTTTAACCACAATAACCCTTTCATATTGAACAATCAAGGAATCTCATATTCTTTTGCAGTCTTACATCCTGCAATCTTTGCAAAGATAGTTTCAAATACTACATTCCCAAGAATACCCTTGACTTTTGAATCCAAATTAAATAATGTTTTTTCTATTGATTTCTTGGTGTTTCAACAAACTATTCTAGTATAACGATCTTTCTTTCAGTATCAACTACAATATCAACCATATTTCCAGCAAAATTTGGTCATCCTCTAATAACTCTGAGCATCTCATCATTGACCCAGCAAGAAGTCATTCGGCATTTAGTTTCCACTACACAAAGTTTGTTCCATTAAAGATGAGAATGCCTTTTTCAACCACTATAACATGTTGTCTGACTTGTGTTGCCATTATATTTATTTTTTGGGTTTACTTAGATCGTAAAGATTTATATATCAACTATTTAAATCTTATTTGCTCTTATAACAGTTGTTAGGTCCTATTATTTAAACCCAGAACTTGTTATCAATAAGCATATAGAGTTTCAAATATTTAATACTAAATTGATTAACAATATTAAATATATATTATTTTGCGGAATAAAATAACAACGAATGAGCTCAATAACTTCGAATATTATTTAATATCGAATGTAAGGATTACAATATAAGAGTTAGGTTTTTCATAACCTAATGATCCCTATTTATACACATACTTGAGATAGGATATACAATCATACCATATCTCAAATTTATATCGGTTTCTAACAAAGTAACTGATGTGTATGGAAACTAGATAAATACATATAAAATATATATCTTCTAAATAATAGTAAAAATCTTCGAAAATCATTCGGATGCCAACTATAAAGATTATCTTATATATTTATCTTCGAATTTTGGATATGAATTTCTAAGTCTGAAATGGATGAGTCTGAACTTCTCTTGTTCTAGTTGAGTCTGAGTCTGAAGTTTCAGACTCAGTCGTGAAATAATCTTCAGACTGAAAATTAACACCTAATTAATTATTTCTAGACTTAGACTTTTTGATTATCAGATTTATAAGTTGGGTTTAATCATTGTTTTTGCCAACACGATTCTGCTTAGTAACACTGAGCTCGAGCTTCATTCTTTTTGAGCTTGGCTAACACACACTTTGCATGTTTCCTTGACAATGTATGACAAATAATACAAAAGGGAATATTCATGCATGTGTTATTTGCTTAAGAGAACGTCTACATTTCCTCACCCTAATTGACATCTTTCTAGAATCTTGTAAAATGTAGTGTTTCATTATATAAACTAGTATTTGCCCTTATTCATTGACAACACCTCATGAATTTAGAAATATTTCACTGTATATTTTGAAGGATTAATCCGTTAGACATCCTTGATTGAATTAATTTCGAACTTAATTTATACGTATATCAAAATGTTAAAGATTAATCACGTATAAATCCTTCGGTAATTTGCATTTAAAATAAAATATTTTTGATCATTATCGCATCCTTTATTTCTTTTTAAAGCACGTGTAGTTACAAACTAACTTGTTTATATTCATCTAATTGATTCAACTATATCGTACCATATATGACTTACGTACACCTAAAGATTCAAATACGATGGCATGCCAACTTAATCAAGTATATGTTATTGAATTTTAGTCTAATTAATTTGAGTAAAGTTTTAATAATTTTATTTATGAACTCATTGATTTGTTTACATTGCTACTTTAACTTTTTCTACATATAATAGTAAAAATGAGATTAAAATATCTAAAGGTAAAGTCAAATCAAGTTTTTATTTTATTTAATGTTTTGATTTCTTGTTCGATTATTTAATGGTTGGAAAAGAAAAGGCAATTGGTATAAAAAGACCAAGTCGTGATTTCACATTCAAGATTGCAACCCCATACGGCATTGTTTCTCAAGGGTCCCATTTTTACCGATTCAAAGCCTTCCGACATATTTGACTCCTAACTGATGTTTAATTAGTTACGTCTCGTTTCATGCTGTCCAACTTTTAATCCATAAATAAATAATCGTAATCCGAGCAAAAGTCAAATGCTATTAATTAGTAACTATCAAGATGTTCGTGTATAATATGATGGAGCCGATGATGATTGTATTGGTCATCTAATAAGTTTGGTGTAACATTAAGTCGATCGGAGTTAATAAAAAGATGTATAAATCACTACTATTCTTTTAGTAAATGCAATTATCATATCATATTTATCATTACAACATACGCTAAAGATTATAATAAATAAAATATAAAGAGAAACTTAAGAACTCATCAAACGCCAACCAAAGGGACTAACTTACATGATCTTGTGTGTGTTTATTATTTTGTAATGTATTATATTTTACTTCTTTTATTATTATATAAAGCGTATTTTCAATTTATCTATTGTATTTATTAAATATGTTAATTATTTCTATTATACTTTTTTATGTTTTGTTCTTCTATTATATGTAGCCTAAAACATACAATAGATGTACAAAACACGACAATGTAAAACTGATGTGCAATAATTAAGTTATAAAATAATAGGAAAAGAAAATTAAGGTATGGACTATTACACAACTAGACAAGTGTACCTAATCGAGTAGCAGTATAACAATGATCAAATTCCAGGTGATCGTATCGCAAGAACATATAATGTATTTTAAATGTTGTTTAATTAATTTCTAGTAATTTAAGTAAAGTAAATAACAATTGGAGGTTGCCTCTTAACGACAGGCAGTCAATAAGATTAATAAGTAAAATAAAGAACTTTGAAGCAAATAAAGTTAGATTTATCTCAAGTAGAGAAGATATGCTTGTTTAGGCTGTTATACATCTAGCTATCGGATATATGGATGAAGAACTGGATCAGATTTAATAAACTTAGAAGACACAACTCGTAATTTCTAGTTTTCACTAACTAATTCACTTAATTAAGATTATACAATCCAAGTGTCCTTGTGATTTAAAACCTCCTAACTATGAATCAAGCAATCAATGAAGTCTAAATTTAACTAATGGCTATACTTTCATAAAAACCATTAACCATGCAAGATCTCTCTAAATTATGGTTCACCAATATTGATAGTCTATTGTTCAATTCAATTCTATCAATCACGTCTAATTGATAACTACAATCATTGAATCAATTGTAAAGCAACAATACGAACGATGAAAGCTTTCACTAATCATAAATAAAAAAGTCACCAATTGAATTCAATAATCAGTCTCAATATCAATGGTTCAATCGTTAACGAGAAATCAAAGCATACAAACCCATTCACAAAATAATATCCGACAACTAGACGATAAATAAGCCTAAACAAACATTAAGATTTAGCCCATGGTTATAGGTTCAAACATTGGATAATCAAGAATTAAAGAACAAATCATATTCAATAATTAATTGTTATAGAATGAATGTTACCAACTCTTACTCCTTTAATGAGGAAGCAATTAATTGCTCACTTAGGATCTCTCCAAAAGCTTGCTCAAAATCGCCTCAGCTCTCTCTCAATAAATGTTATTCAAAAGATAATCATAATTAGGGTTTGACTTGGAAAATAAAGGCAGAAATTCGAATCTGGCATGTGTACCCGGCGGGTAGTGGGTCTTACCCACCCGTTTGAGATCTTGGTTCCCGGATAGGCATTCAGACTGGAAGCGATGAGTACCCGGCGGGTACTTGGACTACCCGGCGGGTACTTGGCTTTTTCTGCTGTTTTCTTTTGTGATCTGCTTAGTATTCTTGAAATCGGCTCGTTTCACCTGAAAATGCAATTCTATCTATTTAAGTACCAAACGTTCATTATAAAGCAAGATTTCATGATAAAATACGAGGTATTGCTACAAATATTCATGTATAAATCAAGGAATATCAAAAACAATAGACGAAAATAATATGTTTGATATATACAATAAAAGTTTTAAAAGTACATTTCATAGTAAAATAAGTAAAATTTAATATACTTTAAAACAATAAACTCTATGCAATATGATACGATTAAGTATATTCCCAATTTATCGATCAATCCCTTAAAACGTCCAATGTGTTTGAGCTAATCTTATAACAGCGTATTGCATATCTAATCCAACATAATCAATGCCCACAAAACAAAAAGTTGATACAACTTCAATTCGTCATCTATTTGACTATGTAATAAGGATAATGAATAATGAATAATGAATACTATTAAAATAAAATAAAAAAACAGAATACTTATATATCCTAAAAAATAAGGTAACGTGAGATATTGTATGCAGTCTAATTTGAGCGTGACAGAATTTATTGACGGAGTCTACATTAATTATGCTTAGGTTATCACTTCCTGTTGACATAATAACCTTGAATCACTTCAAACTTAGCTTTTACATATATGAAGAAAGATATACAAACTAGAATTGTTTTATTATTTTTTTGTTTAGCACCATCAACAAGTAATGTTTCATATTTGGACAATTAAATTTTCTCCAAAATTGAATTGAATAATAACACATGAGCTATGAAAGAAATAACAAATTTGAAGGGTACAAGTGTTCGCATAAAATAATAGTTAAATTGTTTTATGCGATTTGATTTAATAAGTGTAAGTCTATAATTTAGGGGTTTCTGAAACATTCACTCGGGTTGTAGATTTCGTGAATTGCTAAGTTAGTTCGAATGGTATATGTATCTTTTTACACAATGACAACGTTGTTAATACGATTTTTAGATATACATCAATACCTGTATACAGTGCATCATTATTTTTATTATGTATACTACAAATATGTTTTACAACATTGTACAATAAAACATTGTATAATATTACAAAATATGTTTAGTAATGTATATAAAAATAATGATATACGAATCATCATATATGAGTAATGTAATTATATTTTATTTAAAACTAAATTAAAGTCTAAGATAAATATTCATTAGAAAGAAGATAAAAAATTGTATTGTAAAAGTGACAAAAACAAAACCTCTCCCTAGCAAGTAGCAAGCATGATTGAATGGACACACATCAACAAGACAGAAGTCTAGTGTCTAAAACCGCGTAGATAAGATCATCAACTTTTCACTTGTAATTTACGCATCACGAACTGTACACTAATTTAAAATGGATTATTATAAAATATATAAATATAAATAAAATACTAAATAAATGTATAATTTCAACTGTGAGAAGAGAAAGGCTAGTCAAACCTCAAAAAAGTGAAAGAAGAGTTTGATAAATCAGAATCTCATAGTCCTTGTAATCCAATTGCAGGCCCCTCAATAAGATTATCAAATTCTAGAGAGAGAAACTTTAGAGAAAAATCCAAATTCTAGAGAGAGAATAAATTATAAACTAGAAAAAAGAGTCAAACTCTTCAATCTTCTTGTGTTCTTCTTATTCTTGTTTTGTTTTTGTTTTCTACTATCAAATTCCAAATCCTCATAATTCTCAATTTCCCCCAATTCTTATTTTTCATTTCATCTAGTTACATTATACCATGTTAAACAATTAAATAAATTTTTAATTTTTTTAGAAATTGTGTTAAAAATGGGAGGTGTGTGTACCGGCGGGACGATGAAGCGGAGCACGGTGTCGGAGTACGGCAGTGATAAGAGTAGTGTAGGGTTTTCAGGAAAATTAAAATCAATGACAAGTTTTGGTAATCATCACATGAAGAAGAAAAATGAGTATGATGATGATAATTATGCACATCATGAGGATGATGTTAATGTTAATGATGATGATTTTTATCATAGAAGGATTACATCTTATGATTCTGGTGAATTGTTTTTTTCAATTTCAAGAGAATTGAAACCATCTACTCCTGCTAGGGTTAGCAAGGTATTATTATACATATATAATTCTGTTTCTATATATACTTATACTCTATTATATTTCAATTTGAACTAGAAGGTAATTTTTTTAATTTTGAAAATCTTTTAAAAGAATAATCATTTGAAATTCTCCATCAATGTTTACATGTGAATTTGATTCATTTACGTGTGAATTAACATGTTATTGAACCTTTTTTGTGGTTCTTGTTTGAACATTTCACCGTGTGAGTAGAATCAGGATCGAATAAGAACAAAATATTTGGTAAGAACAGTTAAAACTACTATAAATTCTGAATTTGAAGATTAGTCGAAAAAGTCTTAAATTTTGTATTTATTTATGTCAATTGAAGTGGTTGATGCATTTTTGAATCATATTTTGTTGAAGATAATCAAGAAATTCACAAATGCATATGCTTTACGATGCGCCTAGATGCATAAATCGAAAATTGCAGTTTGATGGCTTTAACGGTTCACTATCCCTTAAATTAATTTGAAGAACTTTGATGAAAATATAAAATTTTGTGGTGATATGATTCTGTGTGCTTATACGATTCAAGTTCACGCGTAATGAGTAGATGTTACGGCTCTCACCAAATATTTTATTCTTATTGCAACCCTCTGTTTATGTATGAAATTATAGTTTAGATTCATAACATGATCCATGTTATTCAGGTTTGCTGCTTTATGATGTAAGTTTTATGTAGCTGGTTTTGTTATTATATTAAAATGATTTTTGATTTTGAATTTTGGTAGGTGCCGCATGTGAGTACATTTCTTGGAAAAGCTGGTAATGTAGGTCTTGAAGTTTTAGATACACTGGGTAGCAGTATGACAAATTTGAATGCTCATAGTGGATTTGTATCGAATATGGCTTCACGAGGAAATAAAGTATCTATTTTGGCATTTGAAGTAGCTAATACGATTGTTAAAGGGTCTAATTTAATGCATTCGCTTTCTGAAGAAAGTATTCAGATTCTTAAGAAGGAGATTTTGCATTCGGAAGGAGTGCAACTTTTAGTTTCTACTGATACAAAAGAGTTGTTACGTATTGCAGCTTCTGACAAGAGGTAGAATGCCGTTTATCAGATTTATTTTTTGCTGCTTTATGATTTTAATTCTGTCATTTTTATATTCATTTTATAATATATAATATGTTTTGTCATTTTGTAGGGAAGAACTTGATGTCTTCTCAAGAGAGGTTGTCCGGTTTGGAGATATGTGCAAAGATCCACAATGGCATAATTTGGACCGTTTCTTTTCCAGGTTAAACTGTCGCTTTATGTTACCAGATTGTCAATCTTGTATTGCATATTGACATCTATTAGAGGTGGCAATTTGCGACCCATTTACTTTTGAATGAGTCCATTCTGGTTGTGTTCAATATAAAATAGGTAAAAGTAATAAAGGTAGATAATTAGGTAAGAAAGAATGGTGTCAAATTATATTTTTAATGCACTAATTAATTACTAGCAGTATACCCTTGCGATGCTGTGGAATATGAAAATTTATTGTAGGCGATGTTATTAAGTCAGTGATAGTTGTATGTACACTAGCAGGTTTGATATAACGATAGAGTAAGTAAATTAACAACCTAAAAAAAATAAGATGGAAAACTTTCAAAAGTTCAATTTTTATAATATAACCTCATGCGTGCACTATCGAGTAGCTAGTCATTTATTTATCCTTTGAGTTTGAGTTTGCAATATATGCAATGACTTGGTGTTTTTAAAATTTTAATTTCTACATATGATGCTATTTATAGATAAGGGAAGCTACAAACATTTTGTTTACCAACCAATCTGGGATCACTTATTCTCATTAAGTATATTTGCCGGGGTATATCCCCTTTACCCGCACTTATTCTCATTAAGTTTTAAATTATTCACAAGCTAGGTGTCCCACATTGATAGTTAGAGCAAACCAATCAGGTTCTTTTCCTTTATATAAAGGATGTTGAAATTTAAGATTCAAGACATAAACTCAAAATACATTATATGTAGTATAGATATAGATATAGATGGATATAGATATAGAGAAGATGTTACAAAATCTTGGACAAAACATGTTAATGCATACCTAACCTGATCTGTACCGTATTATTCATGTTGACCTAAACCCGTTATGATTTGTTGACCCACCCATTTTGCTACTCTAACATATATGATACTGGAACCTAATTATGATTGTTGATGGATCAGGTTGGACTTGGATCTGGTAACAAACAAACAACTTAGAGAAGAGGCAGAAATCACTATTTATGAACTGACCAGTCTCGCTCAGTACACTTCTGTAAGTTGCATTCATCTTGTCTTTTTATGTACTCTTTGCTTTCATCAGTTGGTTACTTCCACCTTAGAGAATTACAATTACCATGTTAATAATATTTGCTGTTTTGATATGGTTATAATCTGAGCATCGTGGGTGTAATTACATATTGTATTTCCCTATGTAAATATATAGGGTGTGTTTAGTTGTGGAAAATTTTCCACCATTTTCTATCTCTATTTTCTTTAAAATGAAAAGAGTTTTCTCTCAATAAAAGTGTTGAAAATTTGGAAAATGTAGTCTAAAAAATGCTTTTTTCATGTTGGAATAATGATGTTAAGTGAACCAAAACTTAGAAAGTTTCGGATTTTTTTTAAAAAGTGGAGGTAGTATTATAAAGGAAAAAAGTGGAAACGGGGGAATCCTTGTATTCCAACTTCTAGTTATAATATAGAAAAGTGGGTTCTCTGTTTTCTTGGAAAACATTTTCAGAAAACACCCATTTTGAACGCGTTTTCTAATTTTCAAGTTTACTTAGAAATTTTTTCTAGAAAAGTGCCCCACTTTTCGTTAACTAAGCACACCCAAAATAATTCATGGGAGAAGGGTCTTTGTTTTATAGTGGTATAGACACGTGATAGTAGTCCACTTTTTCGAGCCATTTTTGAGAGGCATTTCCACTAGGTAAAACTAGTACTCCTTAATAGTAGTGAATAAACCTGTTACTTGTAATGATCTCTCTTAAAATCATTCAGATTGACAAATGTCAACAGCTAAGTAGTGAAAACTACATATCAACAAGAAAACATATTATTTGCTATAGATGCACCGAGTATGCTTAAGTAGTCAAATTATCAAACTGCAGCTGTCCATGAAAACCACGGATGTCCTCCGCTCCTCTGTTTCTTGCATCCAATTTGTGTCATTACGATATTTTCTATTTCTTTTTCCATTTTGTCCCGAATTAATCTGTTTGTGGTAATTAATGGCCCACACAATGTCAAGATCACTGGAACTTACGGAAATTGTCGTAATAGGCGAGTGATCCTTTAATTTTGATCTTCGAACGTAAGTGTCTTCCATGTCGTGTTTTTGTGGCACTTCTGAAAATCGGAATTCAGACATCACCCATAATCCAGAGAACTTTTCCCTTCATTTAATTTGATAATCTCAACAGTTGAAACACAAGATTGTTAGTACATAAGCTTTTATCGTGACACATGAAACTCAACCTTGCTAGTACATCAGGAATCAGTTTGTCTATCATCAACTTGTCAAACCTAGTTTCCGTTACGAACTGAAAACCACATTTTCACCGACGAGCTATTTGAGTTCTCATCCTATGTTTGGTGGATCTAGTTCACTATTTTATGTCTCTTTTTCCTCATTAAGTCCAACTAGTTCTTATGCCAGATGCTAACAACTTTTGTTGTGTTGCAGGAACTATACCATGAGTATCATGCTTTAGATAGATTTGAACAAGATTACCGACGTAAGCTCGAAGAAGTAGAATCTTTGCATCTTCCTCGTAAAGGTTAGATGGTTATAATTTCCTCTAGTAGAAGGGCACTTGATATTGTATTTTGATAAATTAATGATTCGCTACAATGTGGTTGATTATGTTAGTTAACATCTCATCCTTGTTTCCATTGTAGGGGAGAGTCTCACAATCTTACGTAGTGATGTAAAGCACCAAAGAAAACTTGTGAGGAGCTTGAAAAAGAAATCTCTCTGGTCTAAAAGTCTGGAAGAGGTATTATACCAACTTATATAAATCACACGTTGAGGGATATGAGTTACATTTGTAGTAGACATGAATTTTTTATAGCGATTCTCGCTAATGTGGCTGTTTTTGTGCGTCTTGTGCATTAATTTTGCTAGATTGTGGAGAAGCTTGTAGATGTTGTTACCTTTATCCATCAAGCAATAGTGGAAGCTTTTGAAGAAAATGGTACCTAGCTCTTATTATGAATTATATTAATACATCTACTGAGATGGCCACATAAATAAATTTTAGTAGTAAAGTGAGCATACCATCACTCACTAACCGTACAAAAGAAATATTTTTGTAATTCCGAAACGATTGTATTTTTTTTAATCATATTGACATGTCTTTCTATTTGTTGCTTTGTTTTAGAGCCAAATTCAATGACGAATGTGAAGGAGGCGCATAAAAAGCCCGAAACGCTAGGTGTTGCAGGTCTTGCTTTACACTATGCCAACTTAGTCACTCAGATGGATAACATCGTAAGCTACTCTCTGGTTTATGAGTCTTTCTTCTGCATGATTATTGCAGTTCAGCTTACTATTTAGTGTTTAACTATTCCAGGCATCTCGGCCCATTTCCTTACCTTCTAATATGAGGGACAATTTATACAACGGCTTGCCTGCAAGTGTCAAGGCAGCTTTACGTGCTCGTTTACAAGCACTTGACTCCAAAGAAGTGGTATGCTTTATCTACTATATAATGAGCAAAAAGATATTCATGTTACCCATTTTTACAGAGAAAGTGCGTTCTTTCAGATGACGATGCCTCAAATTAAGGCAGAAATGGAGAAAACACTTCAGTGGCTCGTGCCAGTAGCTACAGATACTACCAAGTACAGTTTACGTTTCAACGATATATGACTTTTAGAAAAATATTTTAATTTATTGTAGCAATAATATCTGAATTTTTGTGTTTACAGAGCACATCAAGGTTTCGGATGGGTCGGAGAGTGGGCAAACACAGGGTAAACAAACTATTCTAATGTCCAATTATTCTTAGCTTTGTCATTTAAAATTGACAGTTTTATATTATTTTAACAGTAACGAGTTTGGGAAGAAGACAGCAGGGAGTAACAATATTATTCGTCTCCAGACACTTTATCATGCTGATAAACAGAAGATGGACGAATACATTCTAGATTTAATCATATTGCTTCACCGTCTAATAAGTCTAGTCAGATTCAGAGACAAGGTTCCAAAATACGTTTCTTCTCAACGATCTCCTCCTATATTAAAGAAAGCTAACGGTAAACCCCAAAGGGTCCAAATCTCGTTGGAGGATAGAAATCTTTTGGAAAAAGTTATGAAACGGAGACGGTTGGTTCCGGGAATTAGCAAAAGTCAAGAGTTCGTTGTTGTGAAGAAGAAAAGAGCTTCTGTTTTTGCATCGAGTCGAAGCATGGGAAGTTCTCCCAGGAGAGAATCAGGATACACAAATGTTGACATTTTAGACGTCTTGGATGGTTTAGGTACAACTTTTTAAGCCGTGCGTACATATTCCCAATGTTCTCGTGTCAATTCCAAGCATAGGAATATCCCCCAGGAAATAACATTTTGGATGGGTTGGGTACAACATTTTGAGCTGTGGGTACACATCTAATGCCATTGTTGTTACATATATTATTATATTTTATATGTATATATATACATCTCTTACATGAAGTGGGTGTAGTAGATTATATAAGAGAAGATTATGTCAAGTATGCCAGAGTTTATTATATTTTTTAGTTTTTTTTGCGCCATTGATATAGTTCATTTTATATCTCTATGTCAAGATGCCTACTTTTGTTCTGTTGATAAATGCTATATTTTCTAGTGGCAGGATTGTAATTTTTGTCAAATATTAGGCTGAGGGGAATTCCATAATTTGGTGACTGTTTCATGTATGTTCTTAATTTTTGAAAACGTAATGCCAATGAATTTGGGATGCCAGTCCAAATAATACATGGCGGCGCCTAAATGTATCAAACAAGGAATCTAAAAATAAATATGAAGAGTTTAAAAAAAATTAACAAATTAAAGAAGAAAAAAAACCAGAAAATAATGGAAAATAGGGATCAGATGGATTTAAATTGGAGGTGCCTAATTGTCGTAAGGCTTTAGGCAGACACCTCATCTTGCATATTTAAATGCAAGTAATGACCACTCATCACTTCCCATTAAAACTTGCCTGAAGGATCATGTTTTTTTACCTCTACCCTTATTCTATTTTTATAACATCTCCCCAACCCCTCCCTTTTCTTCTAACTTCGATATGGGACCAACTCACAACCTCATTTCTTGCAACCAAAATCAGCACCAAGTATCAATAATCTGTTCAAATCTTGCTTTTGTTTCTACTGCATTAACACAATTTGACAGTTTCAATAGGGTACACTTGTTCTTATTCTTGTTTGTTGTGTATATGAAAGTGCTATTTCCATCAATGTATAGTTGAACCACTATTAGCTTACCTTAATCTCATAGTTGTGAATATAAAGTTTGTCTTCATTTCAAATCAATATGTGAATCGAAGAACTCATATCTAAACACACAAATCATTCACAGTATACACATCAAGTACATATACCACATTGATTAATCAGCTAACTACTACGAAAGACAACTTAGGGTCATTTGTTTTATCTTTCAGTTAATTCTGAATATATATCGTGTCTGTATAAACACTTGATAAAATAGTTATAGTTTATTTGCATAATTAAATGTCTAAATATTTATAATGGGGAATTTCATGTATATCCTTATAAAACATCTAAATTACGTCAATGTTTGTAAACTTCAAAATTACATTTATATCCTTAGGGTCATTTGTTTTATCTTTCAGTTAATTCTGAGTATTGAGTTGCCTGCAATCTGGATGGTACTCATATTATCACAGTATAACGGAGTAGGATCGAATCTCAACACCCATATCTGCAAGCAACCAACATAACCAAACAATTTCATAAGTAGTAATAGCCGTGGCTCAATACTCGGCTTCTGTTGAAGACCTATAGTGTCTACAAAGAAAAAGAGATAAAAGCAGTTGGATACTTCTTAAAACCTTAAATATAGCCCCACGTCGATTTTCCTAGCAAAAAATTATTCATAACATAACTCCAACACGTATAGCTCTTACCATCGAGTTGTACACTGATAGATATGAGCGAATCAACTTTACGAGAAGCCGTTATAACCAGAAAAATCAAATAGGAACAATAACATAAGGCAAAACACTTAAACCTTGATTCCTAAAACAAATCAGTTTGCGCATACAACCAGAACAGAACGTAGTCAGGCCAGAAAATAGAACATAATCAGAAACAACGATTAATTCTTGAAGAAAACAGAACAAGAAACAACAGTGATAAAAAAACCCTAGGCGATCAAAAAACTGTCGAGTTGAGCGAGCAGAAAATCGGCGATTAGAAAACCAATGAGCAGATACCATGACAAAACTGAAAACCGAAAATATTATCGATAATCGATAATTTACAAAGAATACATACAAAGGGTTTATTTAGAACACAAAAATCCTAAAAGCTAAACTAACCGATAATGGGCCTAACCAAACGTGAACTAACATGCCTTTATTCATCTAACACTTTTTTTCCTCATCAAAGTTTGATTTTAAGATGCATTTCATTGGAGATAATATGGCGATTGAAATAAGTAGGTGAATTGTATGGGATTTTGTTTTCGTCAAAACATTGAGGTTTTATCGTAAGCAAAAACTTGAGCACTTAGTGAAACCAATTTGAAATGAATACTTTGGTTTATATTTTCTGAACTTTCATGAACTTGAGGGAACGGTTTGTCATGGTCTCATGGATTGATTATGACTTTCGAATGCTTTATTATCTTAAAATCAAACATACAATGGAGATAAAGGAATATTCAGATCAAATAGGATGAGGAAAAGAAAAATCTCTTATTTAGACTAACCTAGTTGGAAATGGAGTTGTAAGAATTCTTCAAAATGACGACACGATATGATCTAATCAATTTGCTTTTGATTAATAGGGCAAAAGAGTAATATAACTTGCTATTTAGTATTTAATAAGAGTTTTGTATGTTAAAATTATTTATCTATGGCTAAGTGAAGTGACATAATATCATAGTTATCTTCTATTGCTCATAAAAGATCAGCTACAAGTGTTATAGGTCGGTTGATTGTGACGGCAACTTCATATTTCATTTTGCAAGAACGGAATAATCGGGTTTATGGGAAAGATTCAAGAAGTATTTCTCAGGTTCGAGATATCATCATTACTATGGTTAGACTAAAGCTTCTTAGGATGAAATTCAAGAGATCTTGTAAAGTTTTGAAGATGGTTGATTCTTGGAAGCTTCCTAGTGGTGTGTTCATCTAGTATGCGGGTCGTGTGTCTTGCTGCATACAATAATCATCTAGCTTTGTTTCACTTGTATCATGTATATGACATGTCATATGCATGTAGTATTTGATGTTCTAAGTCTAGTCAGTACTTAGTGTCGAGGATAATGTGGAATTCATCTACATTTTTATGTACTTAAACGTTTTGAGGTTTAAATATACTCTAACGAGGTAACCTTTACTCAAAAAATTATTTATCTATAATTAAAAATGTATATATAATATAGATGAGTATTTTGAAGATTTCAAAGAATATTAGTGTAGTTACAAGGACAATTATGTCAAAAATTATTATACTTTTTAAAAAGTTATAGTTCAATATGTAGATTTATATTTATTTAGATTTCCTTTATTAAGATATCTTATTTATTAAGTTAAAAACAAATATCATCTTAGGAACTTATCTTGTTAAGCTCTACAAAATTAAGTAAAAAATAAACAGACCCTCGGTATCTACATTAAGCATTATCATTAGCCAGCATCAGCACTAAAATCCACGTTCACTTTGTTCAAGCATTTGGCATATACCATTATTTATTATGTATTGTATGCAATAAAAAGAGGGATAAACATATGAGGATGTACCCGTAACAATCAACTTTTACAGAAAAGATAATTAAACAGTGAATGCGATTTTTAGAAATGAGAAAATTAAGGTTGCGTTTGGTTTACGGAATTTTTTTTGAAGAAATTGGAATTCATCAAAGAAAAATAAATTTCAAATCCTTTAGTGGAAGGAATTTTGATGGAAATAAACTTTATAAATTATTCAAGCAAACAAGAATGAAATCTCAATTTCAATTCCATCAAATTCCAATCAATTCAGTGAACCAAACGCAACCTAAGGGTATATAGTCAATAACTAATTTATTAACAAATTATTAAGGGTTTTAGAGTTTAAATAATGATTAAATTATGACTCTTGGAAATATATGAAATACTTATATTTAAATGTCATGAGATATATATTTTAAAAATAAATTGATCAATATAATCAAGGTTATAAATAGCATATATTATGTATCAAAAAGATTTACTATTTATATACAATAAAAGTTTATTGAAATAGGGATCAGATGGTTTTAGAATGGAGGTGCCCAATTGTCGTAAGGCTTGGGCGGACACCCCATCTTGCATATTTAAATGCAAGAAGTGACCACTCATCACTTCCCGTTAAAACTTGCCTGAAGGATCATGACTATTAGCTTACACCTTCTTCTCATTTTATAGCCTCCACTAACCTATCTTATTTCATCTACTTTCGATATGGGACCAAATTTTACTTCTTTCCGTTTTCTTTCTAATTCTTTTTCAAATTTCAATCATCATGCTTTTATTTTCTTAATACTTGGTTGGTTTTACATTTTTACCGGTGACCAAATTGTCAAAAAAAGAAACAAAAAACTGTTGAATCTTGATATTTGCACTGACAACGGGACTTGATTTCTAATCTCCTTAATATTTACATTAGGGAGAACACAAGTTCGATTGTAAAATTCTTCCTAACTTTGTCCCTAAACTACATTCAGTTTTTTGATGATAGCTGTAGATTATCTAACTTCCATCTTGTTGTATCTTGATGATGTTACGTTCGACTCACTTGTTTCGGCCACCAGGCACGTGAACCAAATGGTTTGTATCACTCAAGAAAGGATGGAGGTTGGTTTTTCTCGGATGTGATTCCCCTTTGTTAACCCACATCACATTTAAGTGTATGTTGTTTTAGGCCACTTATCCGTAATTGGAACCGAGCATGTGTGAATTTGGGACGGTAAACAGGGGAGTTTTCTGATAGCAGAATAGTAGTAGATTGGTTTGAATATTGAATGCCTCTTTGAACTTCTCGATGACATCTATTTATTGAGCCCAGTCATGATCTTCATGTATTGAAATAGACAAGATAATCTCATATCAACTCTAAGATTTGTTTGTCTCCAATTGATTTGTTTCTGTCCCGTAGATTTATTACTGTCCAAACTGATTTGGTACGTGCTGAACGTTTTTGATTTGCATGAAGAGTGAGTTCCATGACTGTTTACTTTGCACGGGTCATGGAAAGGATTAATTGGAGTATTTTATATCAACCTTATATGGGTCGATATGCATGGCCATGGAAATGGTTTGATATTATTTTATATGGGTTAATATTGTTGGAAAAAATGGAAAACAAAGTGCAGTTTTCATGGAAAACAAAGTGCAGTTTTTCTAAACTTTGAACCTAATTATCTACATGTTAATATAATAATTAGATGTAATATTTTACATGGTTGTGTAGCTCTTGACAAGAGCTTCGAAACGACGTATCATATGCCCAAATTTATTGAGAGATGAATGAGATATCGAAGCTTAAAGTGAGGGGTTTGAAACTAGAAAATCTGGGTTTTCTAACTTGTCCCACATCGAAAATTTGACCCAAATTTGAGGTGTTTATAACTGTTTTTATGGAAGTTTGTTCAACAAGTTTATTACCACTTTATACTTCAATACCTATGCGTGGGGTCCCAAATCTTGGGACAAAAATGGGTTGGGCTCTTGATCCATAGTGCGACTTGTGGATACGAATGATCCATGGTGCGACTTGTGGATACGAATGCAATTTGAAAAAACCAAGGGTTCTTGGGACAAAAATGGGTTGGGCTCTTGATCCATGGTGCGACTTGTGGATACAAATGCAGTTTGAAAAAACCAAGGGTTGTGCAAGTTGATATTTTGCTGCGATCCGTAACTTTTTAACCCGACCCATGACCCACGGTCCAAACCCGGTTTGACCCACTGTAGTTTCTGTTATGGAATGGATTTGCAAAGATACATTTCCTATTAAAACCGAATTTGGTTGCTTCGATTACAAGATTTGGGTTTTATTACAACCGACATCTTGGTACATTATAAAAAGAGGTTTTGTGGTTCTTTTCAAGACACGGAAAAAACAAATTGGACGGTCTCTTTCTCTCTCGCAATAACCTGCATATTGTTGTTAACTTTCTGCGATCTCAGGCAAGTATGGATGCTCCGGCTGTTCAACAGTTTTAACCGTTGTACCCTGGGAAACATACACAAATTATGTTTTAAGGGAACCGTGTCAAACACGGGCCTCGGTTTTATTTTGTTAATCTGTTTCTATTATGTTTATGTGTTTGCAGTTTCGGTACACAACTCCTACAAATATATATATATATATATATAGAGGGATGATCCAGAGGAGATGGGTAATCTTGAAATAAGCTAATATGTGTCGTCCGTTAACATTCATCACGGTGAACGTTAATTATCATTAATGTTAATTATCATTCTTTCTAATGAATGTTAATTTAGAAGAGAAAGAATGATAATTAACGTTCACCGTGATGAATGTTAACGGACGACCCATATTAGCTTTCCTCAATTACTCATTCTCCCATAATTACCCATTCCCTCTTGATCAACTATATATATATATATATATGAGGTTTGATATACCTTATTAAATTTAGAAATATTTTTTCGTGATGAATGTTAACAGACGACCCAGATTAGCTTATCTCATTCTCCCATAATTTCCCATTCTCTCTTGATCAGCAATATATATATATATATATATGAGGTTGGGTACCTTATTAAGCCCTCAAGTGCATATATAGTAAAATATAATTTTAGGTTATATGTATAGAAAATGTGTATGTGAAAAGTGTTCACCAAGCCCGGATATAAGGGTGTGCAACATGAGTTGTTACATATGACCCATTTTCGTTTAGGGCCCAATATAATTATATCAAAGTTTTGTTATATATTATGTATTTATGAAAGTAAAGAAATTCAAAAAGGCTCACAATTTTCAGCGGTAAACAGAGGTAGTGTCTTTGCAGCCCATTACTTCCATTCAGCCCAAAGTTAACAGGCTCTTAATTACTTTGACCAAAACTATTTTCGTTAGTTATTTAATTATTAGTGATTATTTATTTCGTGTATAAAATTGAATGTTAAAAAGTTAACTTTTGAAATAGAATATTGCCAGGAGTTGAAACTGGTTAATAAAAAGTCAATTTGATACTATAAAACAACATAAAACTTAGTCGAAAAACTCGATTAAGGGCCTAATTATGAATTACGGCACATGGCCTTCGATAACTTGTGTAATAAGACATCGATGAAAATTGTTCAAACACATAGACCAAAAGAAAATTAACCTGTAGACCTGTAAGAACACAAAAGATAAATATAAAAGCAATTAGTCAATAATCAAACTCATAAGAACAATAAACACAAAGGAAATGGAAATAAACATTGTTTAAAGGAAAAAAATGTAAACCGAATCGTGTAATGTTTGATTGTTGTTATAGCCTTGATTCTTGAATTACAATAGATTGGAAGGGTTGTCAATCCTTCAAAAATCACCAAAAATCGCCCAAGAACAAGAGAGAAACGGCCACCAAAAGCTTATGTGAAATTAGGGTTTAATTTAGGTTTAAAAGGGTTTAAAATCCCACATATGACAGCTACCCGATCAGGTAGGATCAGTACCCGGCGGGTACTATTTTTCTGGGCCTTTTTACCAGTTTGAAACACTTTTACTCGGCAGGAAGGCTAAGTACCCGACGGGTAAAAGGCTTACCCGGCTAGTAATCTTGTTTTTCAGCATTTGACATCTTCTTGAAAGTCATAGCCCTCTGAGCTTCGAAAATTTGGGTTTTTGAATCACCTCAATCAGAGTTCGTATGAGGGAGTTATGGCCAAAATCGTGGAGCCTCGCCGAAACTACAATAGTTATTCGTTTTTGATATTTCTTCAACATTTTTACTCGTTTTCTTCTCGCATCCGTTCCTAACGACAATAAACACATTCAAGGCATATTAAGTATCAAAAGTTCATTAAAATCATGATAAATACAGATAAAACGAGAGATAATGCAAGAGTAAAACATGTATAAATTGAGCGTTATCAAGTACAACGTTGAAACACACTCTTCTTTAATAATCACGACTCGGCCTTTAACTTTGATGTTAATTCTCGGAGACATTCTTGAAGATAAATCGTTTTCTTGTTCTTCAATGGCAACTTCTAGTCTTGAACATGTTGTTAGAATATTTATCTTTGAAGCTCACACTTTAAAGACACCTTTTAATGATCTTAATCATGAAATTACAAAAGGGTTCTTACTACTTTTGTCACACCCCCAAATTTGACATTTACAGTTAATCATGCGGAAGCTTTCGGTGCGTGACGACGATCGAATAACAATACCTCGAGCGTATGATTATCGCAGAACATCGATATTATTAGGATGCCAAAATAGTTTTACAAACATTTCGGCTCATCGAGCCGTCAACATGTCAAGGTTATCAAATTCATCATTTTAAATAAAATGCAAGTTCCGGGATTCAATAAAAATACATCAAGTCAATATTATAAATAAATCCCGTTAGTTTAAATATGGCATCCTAATCATCGTGGCAGGTACGGTCCCAAATATGCATGTGTCTTACGGCATAGCTAATTCCCCTGAAAAACATATTTATAAAAGGTCAACATATCGTTGAGTGAATTCACAGGTTTAATGACTCTATCATAAACCATTATTTATAAACATTTCATCAATAGATCAAAAGTGGCATCAACGACCTATTGTGCGATTATTCTCAATTTAAAACAATAAAAGCAAACACTAACTGTGATCCCCCGCAGACTAGCTAGGTCCTGCGAGTTAATATGTCGAACTAAACCTATAACCAAACCACAACTCACATATAATTCGTTTGCCTTGGACCGGTTAAGTATACTCGTCCCCAAAATGCGAAACAACGTCGCTAGTTAGCGCGACTAACTAAAATAAACGTGGGATGGGGATGTCAGCCCCGATAGTACTATCTGTATACTCAGTGGTTAGCGTCATCTAACTAATGGTTATAGTGATTGTCAGCAAGAGGACTTCTATGCTACAACATGAAGAATTTAGTCGCCCATAAAGATACGTTGTCAGGTTTTAATAATCGCATAAATCAGTTATATGTTTTTCACCCCAAATTTGAAAACAGTAAAACGGTAAAAGTGGGGCTGTGAACTCACCTGAGTCGGAGCGTGCTAGCAACACAGTTTTAAATCACAATTGTCCAAGTAAGCCTCTTAACGTCCTAAACGTAAGAGCTTATGTTAATGCATGTAGACGACACAATGGTCAGTCTATGCCAGTTGTTCACTCAACAAGATTCGTAAGATTTGCCATCAACGGGCTTTTGAAAACATCCCACTTTCATTTAAAAAGAACGACACGTTGTGATCCCACTTTGTTTCCAAAATCATTAAAACGTATCTAAGTCCACATTAAAAATACCTTATTAAACGTATTATACTATTAATGTGTAACTTTCATTTATTCAATACATATACTTTCACATAGTTATATATATATTTATATATCTCAATTACGTTTGATTTAGGGTTTTCATGACATGTATTGACGTTGGTAGTCTTTCGTTATTATTATTATCATCACGTCATCTATTTCCATATACACATATAAATATAAAAATATACTCATGTAAGCATATATTTATATATATATATTCATTCTCACTATAATTACCACATTTTAAACGTTAGCATATATATATATATATATGTATTCTCATAAGCATTTATACATTTTACTTGTCGTTATGATATATTGACCAACAATATGTACATTTATTCATACGTACATTCCTATACACATATTAATATAATTATACGCCTTTATAATTTATTTTCACACTTTTACCTTACGATATTATTTAATTCCTTTTAAATTCTATTTATAACCTAACTTTAGGTTTTAATAAATTAAATTCTCGTTCTAAACATTTTAAGGCATGACTAATATTTAACCAACCTTTTAATTCATTGATTTTCCAATTTAAGTCTAAATTTACCGATTTCTATACGTTTATCATTTAATTAAATAAATTCGCGTTTTTAACTCGCGGTTTCGTTTTAAAATCCTCGTTCAATGTCTAAGTCTCGTTTTTATTATTTAAATTTTATTAACTTATTTAAAATATCTTAAACTCACTGATTTTGCATAAAAGTTCTTACTTCCTATGTTTTTGCAATTTAGTCCCTAAAGTCTTATTTATTCTATTTTTAACACTTAACTTTTATAAACTTAAAGTTTAATAACCTACATTTTGTCCTAAGTTATTCTAACACTTGTTTTACACCAAATTACATGAAATACACTAATCTTTACATTAAAAGTCCTTAATATATGGTTTTAATCATATTTATCCTTTTTAGTTTAGTTATCTCACTTTTAACAGATTCTGTCAAATTTTTAGGTCAACTTTTCTTACGGTTTTGAATAGTCAAACATGTTCATAAAATTATGAAAATTTTTCTACACGTTCTCCTATGTCTTAGCTTTCCAGGAACATAAGATTTGTAATTTTTGGTTAAGTTTAAGGGGTCCAAATACATTTTACATCACACAAAGGTCCATCAGTACTTATTTTGGACAGTTGGTCATAGATCCGTATGTATCTTGAGTTTTACTTAACTTCACAAAATGAGATCATACAACTTTCAAAGCTAACACAATTTGTGACTTTCAGGAAAAAGAATCAACTCTTTTTGATCTATGGTTTGAAAGTTATGATATTTTAAAGTCAGGTCATTTTCTGTCCCAACAGTACAGCTTGTACACTTTAACTTAGAAATTCATTTTAAAATAGTAATACTCTTCTAAAAATTATGAATCCAGTGGGGTTTGATAGCTAACTTCTTGAACTTAACTTTAGAACCAAGAAACACGTAATTTCATCAAGATTTGACCAAGTTATGAAGCTTCAAAGTTGACACAACTTTCTGTCCGGATTTCAAATTGTTGTTTATGGACTGTTTTGGTGATTTTTAGTGTAACTTGGTTATGAAACATGTAAATACGATTTTTCAAACTAGATCTTGGCAAGAGTGAACATCTAAGCACACAATAACCATAAATTAAGCATTTTATAAAAGATCTAAAGGGTTTGTAGGTAGATTTTCCTTACAATGCATTAAAAGAGCAAATAGGGCAAAATGAAGGTTTGACTTGGTGTTCTTGAGCTCCTAGCTTCCAAATCCATGGGTTTGGGTTCTTTTGTTTGTGAAATGATATGAGATTAGTGTATGCACGTTTTTGTGAGTAAAATGAGAGCAATATAAGTGTTTTACGGGTGGTGGTTCATGGTGGTTGATGGTGGTTGTATGGTGGTTGAGTGGTGGTGTAATGGTAGACTTATGGTGGTGTTTCTTGAGCAAGAAAGGAGGTTTGGGGCTGCAGAATTTCGTGGTTTAGAGGGCTGAAAAGAGGGAGAGAGTTTGAGTGTTTGTGTGTGTGGAAGTGAAGGGAAAGGGGGCCAAGCATAGAGGTATGGAAGCATGGCTTTTTCCTTGTTTCATGGAGGTCAAAGCATGGTGTTTCCCTTGATTTAGGGGTATGGTCATGAGGATTCATGGCAGATTTTTGGGCAAGGGAAGGGCCCACTTGTGATTTCCCAAATCACATTAAGTCTAGATATTTTAGTCATTAGGTGCTAATCTCGATTAGTTAGGTTTTTAATCGCGAGATTAAGGTTAATTAGGATTAATTAAGGTAGATTATGGTTAATTAGAATAGATTAAGGTTATTAGGATATTATAATGTTGTTAATTGATTGAAATAGTATTCAATTGATTTGCCGATACTTCGTTTGTTGTTATACGCGAAATCTCTACGTTTTTGCGTTTATCGAATTCGTATATTCTTTGATTCGATTATTTGCAACGTTATGAAATAACTTAGAATGACAATAGTAATTAACTATTATTAATTATACTAATGTTCAAGTATTTATCGATACCTCGTTCGATTAAATTCACAATTTATTTCGTCGTTGCACGTTTCTTAGTTCACGTGAACGTTTATCGATTTCTAAAGTTCGTTATGCTTTTAAATTAGCATAATTATCATAACATTAATAACTACTATTTATTATTAAATAGATTTAAGTTATTTTAAGAAAAATGATCACAACGTTCGGGAATCTCGGTTTCTACCGATTGTTTCGGTTATTCTCAATAATCACCAATGCATCTCGCATTTAAAATAAGTTGCATCTCATATGCCAATGTGGGTTTTGTGCTAGACTTTATTTGATAAAAATGAATTCACTTTAAATCAATAGGGAATTAGCCTAAATGCACTTGATAATGATGTACGGAATTAACCGAAATTTGAGGGTTGTCACAACTTTATTTATACACCCTGGAATGTTCACATTCCAAGAAGAGTCATTGTTCCCGTAACTGGGCAATGCTGAAAGTTGAGCAACACCTGTCCGATCAAAATCATTACGACCAAATTCCTAGTGACATGCTAATTAATTAGTAGGAAATTTCGCGTCTACACTAGTAATTTTCAATATAACCAAATAGATAAGCTAATTGATAAACGTTTCTGTTAAATACAACTTAAAACGCATTATCCCATAATATAACTAACAAAGTCATAACAAACACCGTTTCTTTATTATCAGCATTTACATTATCTTTTATTTGTTCCTTAGTATAATTAAAATCCAAAAGCTTCCCCTCTTTTGATAAACCCCCTCACTCATTCGACTGAAACGTCTCAGTTTCAATTCAGCTAGTCTTTTAGAACAACACCTAAGTCATACTCACCACTTACTAACCCTAGTACGTAGTAAGTAATTTAGGATACCCAACACTACAAAAAAAAATACCTACTGATAGCACACCGCTCGGTCACCGTTCGGCAACCTCAACCCACGACAACACGCCGTGATAAAACTAACCGTTCAGGCGACATCATACACCAAATTTCTCTTTCGTTTATTTCTAAGTTCTATTGAGGTTGAATCAAGCTACAATTCTTCTTGTTTCGATATCGAACTTCACTAAGATACACCTTGTTTCGATATTGAACTTCACTAAACAACTATCGATATCGAATCTCCCTTGAATTTACCTTGTATCGAGTTAACCTAACAAGATCGATATAAATGTAAAGTAATAAACATATTGCGTTCGATATTAACTTTAAAGGAATCTATATAGATCGATATAACTTATAACACCCGTAAATATCGAGATCTAATACAAGTTATCGAGTTTGATACAAAGTAAACCTGTTAAGTAAGTCTATCGAGTTCTATAAAACTGAGATGATAAGCAATCTAACGAGATCGATACTAAGTGTATATCGAATTCGACACTTCATTTGAGATCAACAACATGTGCCTATCAAGTTCATCTTTATCATAGTAATCGACACTTTTCAAAAATTCAAATTATGAAGAGTTGATTGAATTAGAGTATGATACTTACACCATTTGATGCCCAATAAAAAAAAATAGAGACAATTGACCGGTGTAAGTTGAACACAATTTCCTCAAAACTACTAATTTGTATATTACAATACATATCACTTGAGAACCCAATTTCACCAAATATGTTCATATTAAGCCATTTCCTTTTGAATATGTTCAATTAGTTGTTTGTAAACTCGAATACTAATGCTCTGATGCCAATTGTAGATGATCTAAATTGAGTTTATTATGAATTGTATGAATATTGATTGAACAATGCGTGTGAATATTGAGAGAATAATGAAATATTAACTACTAACACACACATACAAATTTATAATTGAAAGGCTTTTTGTTATATTACAAATACTTGGATATTTATATCTCAATACAAACCATAACAAAAAAAAACATGTTAAATCCTATAATAATGTTTTAAACAGACCCAACCTCCTGTTGCACTACTGCGCTAGTTCATGGTTCGTAATAACGTTGGTCTTTGGTTTTTAAAGCTGCTATGAAGTAGGTCTGCTATAAAATAGGTTGATGCCGTAACAACCTTCGTCTCCCTTTTTGTAAGGTGTAGCTATGGGGGATCAGAGGATCTTATTGAATATTGTTATTATATATGTTTGTAATAGTCTTCTATCGAGACAAATTAGTATTTCCTTAATGTTTGTGAGATATATATTCGTAGAATAAAAGTATTTTTGTTGGTTACGTCTCAAGATAAGCAACTTATTTTTTTTATTACTAAGGAACGCTATGTAACCCGAACATATTATGTTACAATCTTTACAAAGTTAGTTTTTAATTGTTGACTTTGTAAAAACCTGACTACACACTCATATGTGCATCTTTTATCACGTGTTTTAACGCATGTTAGCCGCTTCATCTAGTCAATAAATATAAAGGTAAATTACATTTTCTTATAATCATCTTCTCTATAATAATACCTGCAACTTTTTGTTCGTAAATTAAAAATGGAGAGAGAGTAGTGTTCTTCCCCAAATACTAGCAACGCACAAATTTATTGGGTTTTTGATTGACGCATAAAGAGACGAATTTGCTTAATATCCTTTATGTTTTAACAACCTAACAGATCCAACACCTCTTTCTTTCCACTGATTCCCTCCGTCCTAATTGAATATGAATTTATAATATATAAAAATTATTAAAAAATATAAAAAAACATATTAGCAGAAACTTGCAAAACACAACGATGTACTTATTCTATTTAGTCTTGTTATACAAGTATAATAGATTAAATTTCATTAATATGTAACTACAAATATTTAGGATTTTAAATTCAATATTTATGTATTGGGTTAATTGTTTCGTTATGTATTCAACTTTACATTTTTTTACTATTGTATGTAATCACCTTTTAAAAGTGCTATTGTGTGTATTGAACTTCACAACTTCGTATATTGTATGTAACGGGTGACCGGATAAGCAGGTATCCGGTTTTTCCTCTTGAAAAAATGTCTATTGTATGTATCGAACTTCGTAAAAATGTCTATTGTATGTATCAAACTTTGTAAAAAAATATCTATTGTATGTATTGAACTTTGTAAAAAAAATCTATTGTATGTATCGAAACCAGTAGTTCCGGTCATCCGGTCACCCGTTACATACAATATACGAAATTGTAAACTACGATACATACAATAGCAAGTTTTAAAGGTGGTTACATACAATAGTAAAAAATGTAAAGTTGGA
Organism: Logfia minima; assembly: GCA_963921325.1. Taxonomy (NCBI): domain Eukaryota; kingdom Viridiplantae; phylum Streptophyta; class Magnoliopsida; order Asterales; family Asteraceae; genus Logfia; species Logfia minima. The sequence goes on from OY992767.1 coordinate 9,276,553, forward strand.
TACATAACGAAACAATTAACCCTTATGTATTTTATCTATGTTAATTACAATATAGTAATTTTATGAATATTATTTCAAATGTACACTTATTTATATTATATATGGACTAAATTTGCATTTCATTTTATATAGAATTATATCTTAAATATCTATGTCGTTTCTAAAATTAATTAAAGGTATATTGGTGTATTTCATTAAAGATATAAGTATTTATGTCATTTTCGTTCTTTAAACATGAAAGTATTGAACAAAAGAGTTAAAATCTTCATAAGTGTGTAAAATTATACTAAGATGGCGCAATAAAGTATTTAAAATGATGATTAAAATCAAATGTGAATAGTTACAGATTGGGTATTTAAAGCGGCGAACTTGTAGATACGGATCGGTACGGTCTTTGGCAAGGTCAATGGTTGATGTAACATAGTAAATTTGCAGGTTGCGTAATGAATTTAAAATTGTGAGCGAACTAATTTTCCGGTCGTCCTTCGTAATTCCAGTCGTCAAACAAACGAACTTGCAGGTGGTGTTTGATGTTTGCTAGAATAATTTTTATGAACATTGGTTAATATGTGTTTTGACTTATTCAATCCAACATTTCATCGTCAAGACTCAAGATCCCCATTTCAACCATTCCATTCCCATGGATCTTATAATTACTATTGTGAAATGAACTTATTTATACTTTTTATACTGATATATAAAATATTTTGATATTTTATATATAAAAATTCTTAGAATTAAACTTCAATACTTTTAAATATAACTTAAATAATTTTTATTTAATATAATTTTATTTATTTGATCATATTAATAAGACTCACCATGGTATCTCAAATCTTTAACTTTACATACAAGTAAACTACCGTTATCGAGTCACCAGTATATAACAAAACATTGTATTCCGCCGCATAGCGTGGGTATTACGTTATTATTACTAATATATAAATCAATTTAATATTATTTTTTTAGAAAAATTTCAAAATTAAGACTCAACATTGTCATATTTAGTTATCTAATTATCATTTTACAATATAACCCTATCATTTTTACATATTTTCACTTTTCACTAACAATATCCTGAATCTCGAATTCTACATAATAGCAAACTACTATTATCAACTCACAATCATGGGTATTTCGCCAGTGAATAACGAAAACAATATATGATTATCTTTGGGTCATTATTTACAAAAAAAGTATTAAACTCCGATGTATAGGGCATGTATTATTCTATACTAGCATAATACATGTGCAATGCAGCGGGAAACGTTTATTAGTTCCAATTTAATTCAATATATAGTATTATGTTTTTTGAAATATTTTTAAAGTCAAAAACTATATGACAACACGAAGAATACTGTTATGTAAGTTGAAAAATCACTTTTGACAATCTTTCAAAAAAAACATTGTAACAAAATAACCCAAAGTTAAATATAACATAATATGTCATTGCAAACTTGATGGTTGGGACATGAGTTGCAAGTGCCGAGTTTCGAGTTCTCAATGGACAGGTTGCGAGTTGTGGAGTCGTTTGTTGAGTCTAGAGGTTTAAATGTAACATCCTCTCTTGCGGTCTGGTAATTTCTATTATTTTAATCGATTATCTAATTGATATAGAAATTGTTTAATATTATGTGTTTCGTTGTGAAACTTAGATAAATAAGTCCTTTGACTTATTGTGACTAATGAAATATTAATCGTTTTAAATTATTATAGATGACGGTAAAATAAAATAATATTTCTCGCAAACGGTTTTCAGGTTCCAGACAAAAGATTTAGGACGGGTATAAAATTATACCACTTTTTCACAAGCCGACTTTGCAAGCCGACTTTGAATTCATATATATCTCATTTCTTCTTCTTACTTCCTTTTATTTGAAAACTTGCAAATCAAATTCAAGAAACCCAAAACCAGAATTGAATTCATGTTTGTGTTCCTGTGATTCCGAATTCATAACATCAGATTCATCATCATCTATATCTTAATTGTATCAGATTATCCATCCTTTAGTTTTCAAAAAAAAGAAGAGAAAAGATGTAAGTTTGAATTGGAGTGTGTAAATCGAATTGAAGCTTGATATGTTATCATTAGGTGTTGTTTGATGCTATTTGATGTATTAGAACCCTTAGAATTGAGTTTTATGAAGTTTTGGTGAATTTTGGTTCGAAAAACTGATATCAGCGGCTCAACTCGCAGTTTTCAGTTCGTCCTGCGAGTTGACTCTGCGAGCCGAGTTGACTTGCGAGTTGACTGGCGAGTTGAGTTGGCTTGCGAGTTGACTTGCGAGCCGAGTTGACCTGCGAGCCGAGTTGCGAACCGAGTTGAAACCTGCGAACCGAAACCCTGCGAACCGAGTTGAAACCTGCGAACCGAGATTGTTGACCTGCGAACTGAGATGTTGACTTTTTGTCTTTTTGTGCAAATTTTTAAAATGCATAAGTGTTACTAACTTTTGTGAAAATCTTAGGCAAAATTAGATTTTGATGAAATTCGCATGGTCACTTGGAAACGACCTAATACACAAGACTATTTATGTAATAGCCCCCCCCCCAGTTTTGGCCATTCGGGGTCATTTAGGGCCCGAAAACGGCGTTTTTCAGTTTTAAACGTTATGACGGAATTTTCTGATTTCATTTCTGATTGAACTATTATTTGCCTAGACTTCAGGGATTACCTGATTTGATAAATAGGCTATAATGATATTTATGGAACGAACTTCTGACTTGTATTTGATTTCCTGTTTCAGATCAACGTAAGACTCAGTGATATAAGAATCCTGAGTGTGGAGACGTCAGAGGTATCGGTGAGTGGATTCAGAACTCATCATTTGATTTAGTTGTAACTATTTGGTTACAACAAGTAAACGTAGATGTTTATTAGACTGTTTAGTCTTGATTATTGATTATTGATCTACGTGATGTGCGAAGCAATGTGCTGTATGTGATTGAGGTCAACGTGTAGTTGGACTTCTGGTTATTATGTGTATTACACAGGTTTTGATTCATTTGTTGTGTTTGAGACCTGTGTATGGGTTTAATAACCATTAGTTATCGGTCTATTCTGTATTGGCCATACAGATTGTTGGTAAGTGTTCTTGGGGGAATCCCCGGGTATTATGATATCCCCAGAGCCACCGATCCTCATTGAATTATGTGTGTTTACGATTATTTGGTGTAAACAACTAGTTATGCTAAGTTGAATGTTGTGTGATGAATCCATTCACTTAGCTTCGTGCTAATCCCTCATGTTTACTTCCTGCAGGATTTATTTTGATTGAATGTGGGTGCAGGGAGCAATGATTTGATCGTGAATGTTTGACTGTGCCTGAAGCCTCTGATATGGTTTTGTAATAAACCTTGTTTTGTGAATTTTTATAATACCCCGCCTTTTGTAGTTTGAGAAGTTTGAAATTCGTGTATTTTTGGGAATTGTAAACTGTTTAATGTATTTTAAATTCATGCTTCCGTGTTTATTAATATAATATTCTTATATAGAAAGAGGGGTGTTATATTAAATTTCACTGATTTTTTATTTATGGTTTTTTTTTTGTATTTTGATATTTAAAATTATCTATACTAAATGTTAATCTTAAAAGTTGATCAAAAATGTAAAAAATTTCACGAATATAGAAATTGACAACATATCAATGAAAAAAATGTAAATAAAGGTGTAAACAAATTCCATTAAAAACACATTTGATAGTTCGTCTTTTTTATATAAAAAAAACTTACAATACGTATAAACTTAGTGGAAAGTTAACTTTTAAAGTATTTAGAGACGAAATTTAATTATGAAAGATGGACAAATCGGCTTTGACAGTTTGCTAACGGTTTCATCTCGTACCAACCTTTCCGTCCATAATAGGGACATCCCATATGAAACTTATAAGCATCTTGTAGTTTAAGTTAAAATTAAATGTTATATATTCATTAATTTATAGTTTAGTAATATTTGTATTAATGAGAATTTAATAATTAGGGATATGCTAGTCATTTATATGGATTTTTAAAAAATCTCTTAGTAATTGTATGGGAAAAATAGTCATTTCTATTTTTTTAAAAGTATCTCAAATGCATCATATAATAATATATAGAGATAAAGAAGTTTAAGTTAAAATTATATGTCATATATTTATTAATTTGTGATTTAATAATGTTTATATTAATGACAATTAAATAATTTTTTTACTAGTTATTTCAATTACTAATTACCAAATAGTCGATCTTGGACACGAATTTTGCCCTTTGAATGCATACCTTAATAAAATAAAATGTATGTCGATTACCTTGCGTACCTTTTAGTAAAATAAAATGTATGTCGATTACCTTGCGTACCTTATAGTAAAATAAAATGTATGTCGATTACCTTGCCTACCTTAGTAAGATAAGATGTATGTCGATTACCTTGGGACAAAGACCTATAGAATGTGACCGACAAAATGCATTCACCCATGTTGATATTATGTAATAGCCTTTCTATGACAAAGGCAATATGGTTTGTATTATGTAATTCTTTATTCTTCCTCTCTCTCTCTCTTCTTTTCTGTTTTTTTTGTGTGCCTAATATAAGTATGAAATTACTTTGTATACTGTCATCTTTAACTTATTTAATTTGGTACTTTTGTGATAACAAAAGACATGTTCTGGATTAAGGATTTATAGTTATCATACATAAGCAGTATGTAGTTTATTTTGTTGAGTCTTTGAGTTTCTGAATAATGGTAATACGTAGATATATATGTATGGCCCTTCTCGTAAATGTATTGACAAGTCTTCCATTACCGACAGATTCCGTTTTCAGTACGCTTTGTTACAATAAAGACAAACTCCTATTTATGCATACCTTAGCTATATCAATGCTAAGTTGTGTTTCAGTACAACACTTATTGTATGATTGATATCATGACATATGCCTTCACTTAAAAGTAGAACCTGCGAAGGTTGCTAATATGCCACATTCGTGGAATTGTGTTATAAGAGCTTGTGTGGTACATATAAACAATGCATAATATTTGTCGATTTAAAAAATACATTGACAAGTATATCATTCTCCTTGTATATAGCATATTGTGTGAAATGAAAAATAAATTGGAGGAAACAACTAACGTTTGGCGGTGATAATTCCGTAGGACCCCTCATTCTAGACACAATTACGGGTGACAATTCGAGTTAGGTTAGGTTGACCCGCTTCAAAGCTCTACCTGATTTTTTAATCTGGTTGAGTATTATAACAAGGCCCCAAACTTGATAACCAAGATCCGATCCAAGTAATCTGTTTATCTAATCAGGTCAAAAAAGAATTGAGTCAGTCTCAATTAACAAGTTAATTTCAGGTTAAATATATCACATAAGTCAGTCTTTAAATTTATAATTCATCATAAATAAGTATAAAAAAGTTTATAAAATATCACAAAAATCATATTACCTAGTTTGTTCATTCAAATTTAATATTAAAATATCATTAAACAATTTAATCTATTAAATTAAAATAAAACATTTAAAATCTTATCTACCTATAAAATTTATTCGGGTTATCGAGTCAATCTAAAAACTTATACGGTGACCCAAACCCGACCCAAAAAAGGGTAAGTTGACTGGTTCCGAGTTAGCGAGTTTGCAGTTAAAAACCTCGATCTAAACTAGCTTTTTTTTTATATATATTAAATTTCATATCATATCAAAATTATCAGCCCTAGATACAATTGGACATCTTATTGACACCTTAGAGTACAGGGAGTGGTGACTCTCGTATCACAGTGTTGCTGAAAAATGGGGA